>OY759267.1:38116277-38730238 GCA_963662155.1 Lamellibrachia columna | reverse complement strand
GATTAATACAGCAGCTGTACATATGAAATCTGGAAGTACATATTTAGGTAGAATGTTGCCTTATACACATATACACATATATACATATATACATATATATATATATATATATATAAATATATATATATATATATATATATATATATATATATATATATATATATATATATATATATATATATATATATATATATATATATATATATATATATATATATTATATATATATGTATATATATATATATATCTATATCTATACATATATATATATATATACATATACATATACATATATATACATATATATATATATATGTATATATATGTATATATATATATATATATCTTCGGGATTCGGGTGTTGATAGTAACTAAGTTAATACTGCGCATGTGCGTATATGGAATTGTGAGAAAAATGTGTCACATATATATATATATATATATATATATATATATATATATATATATATATATATATATATATATATATACACATATATATATATAGAACATAAGTCATACTATTTATTTTGCAGACTTAAAGTGAACGATGAACTACGGCTACAAAGCTATCCACCGTGGCGGAAAGTAGTCACTCCTGTTAAAGTCACTCGCTATTGGCGATCCCGGTCTCGGGAAACGCTTATAATAAATAGTCGTTCCGCCCGCCAGCCACGCTCCCCACCAGCCGAATGTCCCTGTCGTTATGATGCTGTGTTGACATAGAGCCAGTATCGCCAGGTCGACAACATCCTTGGCGACCCGAGAGATGACAACACGCTTGTCAAGTGGCGCCACATTTCGTTCGCACCACGTGACATCATCCGTACAAACGATAAAGACTAGCTTTTTGTACTTCGTCTGGAAGTAAAACATTGCACTATTTATGTAATCGGCACTGGCGACTGCGTAGCCACGGCTGTTGGCAGCACTGCTAGCCATGTCACTTCGGCGCACGTGGATTCCGACGGTGACTACTCCGCTGGAGTTACGACCGAAGAGCTGCTCCACGATTGACTTCACGTAAGCGTATGCCTCGTGTTGTACGCTGTCAACGAAGCGTAGCTCTCGGCGAACTTCGCCCGTAAAGTTTCGGAAATATTTCCACGATTGCAAGTACCCGACGACCTCTATGTTCATATCTGGCTTTAAGTGGATAGTTCGTCTGTCAAACGCGCACGCTTGCTTCTCGTAGAAGACACGCCACACACTACGGCTGTGTCGTCTATCCAGGATGTCGGCCGTCACTTGGAACACGTTTCTCAGGCTGCTACCGGGCGACAACACCGGATTTAGGTTGTTGTTGCGGGCGATCGCAATAAGAGAAGCGTATGCGAATATCTTGTTGCCCAAACGCCCCGGATTGGAAAACGTGACGTTGTAACGTGCGCGCACACCCGCTCGCACACCCGCACGCGCACCCGCACGCGCACCCGCACGCGCACCCGCACGCGCACCCGCACGCGCACCCGCACGCGCACCCGCATCAACACCCACCCTCGTCGTCGTTGTTCTGTTTGTTCGCAGCAATGTTTGGATAGTTTCGAACAGCTTAATCCCGTTTAAATCAATGTTCACGAGCACGAAAATAGTGACGAAGCACACACACGTGAAGAAGACAGTCCTCGGAGGCTTTCCTGCAAAAGAAACATCACTGGTGTTATGATTATATCTCCAGAACACACCGAACGGAGGTAGAGTGGAGGGGGGGGGAGTATCGCATTAGGGGTCGCATGAGTTCTCGGAAAAAAAGTTTAGTGCTTAGTATTTTTCAGGCACACCCACCCTCCCCTCCCACTCCCACCATGCGCGTAATGTCCCAAACACGCACGCACGCACGCACGCACGCACGCACGCACGCACACACACACACACACACACACACACACGCGCGTATATATCTTATTACAATCCACCGTGAGTATGTATGTTTGTACGTGTGTATGGCATGCTACTCCTCCTAGACGCTTTGTATCTCGGGCGCCAAACTTTCAGGGGTTCGTCTACGACCCCAGGGTCGGATCGTGTCAGTTTTTTTCTCGAAATCCACCCCACTATTACCCTTTCTACAAACAAACTGTCCACAACGCTACACGAACATTTATGTACACTTATTGACAACGTCATGCGTCTTTTCTTCGATTGTCCGAAGTTACGCCATACAAGGGCAAGGAGTCGCTAGACGTTAGTATAACTGCCAGTTTTACGTCGGAATTTCGAGAGCTATCGACTGGCAGCGCCAAGTAACAAGACATGTGTGGATATTTCTGTGACAACTATTTTAAATATTGTTATCGTGACAATCACTCACGAACTACCAATTTATCCCATCCGGGTGATGAGTATTTTGCTAGCTCAACTAACGCCTGCAACATCACTCGCTTTTCTTACCGAGACCTTCGATTAGCCAGCACGTGCAGAATCTCAATAAATACCATCTTCCCGCACCTCGTGGAGTGCGCATCGGGAGTGCGTGTCGTTGGAGTGCACTTCGAAGAGTGCATATCGGGAGTGTACATCGGGGAAAGTGCACTTGTTGAGCTGCGAAAACGCTCAGGTTAAGTCCGACGCTAAGTGTTCAATAGAGCGTGACGAGCCAACAGAGAGACATGACAACGCGACAAGTGAAGCGTACTACACGAAGCACGCCTCATAACCATGCCTACTAACGGATCGCGGAAGCAAATGTATATCCGAAGCAAGGCTGAGGTCAATTCCTTTTAATCAATTCCAAATCCAATTCCTTTTAGTCAATTCCAATCAATTTTTCTTTCAATTCCAATTGAATTCAAATTCAATTCTTTTTCCGAAATAATTCAACAGGTAGTTCACACCTCAGTTTTTTAACAAGATTTAACAAGATTTGCCATCCAAGCCAAAGGCCCAGATAGCAAGTGGACAAGGAAGCCATTGGCTTATCGAGAGTCCAACAATGTTCACCTACTTATAACCCGCCCTCCTGATATATGTGTCAACCTTGTTTTTAAACATATTCACGCTGCTAGCAGTTACACAATCTGTAGACAGTTTGTTCCATTCATTTATTGTCCTCTGTGAGAACGAGTGCTTCCTGATGTCCAATCTACATTGATCCTTTACTAATTTTACCTCATGTCCTCTAGTTCTGCTATCCTTCTTGAGTGAGAAAAACATATTTCTATCAATATTTTCATACCCATTCAATATCTTAAAAACTTCAATCTGATCTCCTCTTAACCTCCTTGTCTCTAGAGTTGTTAAACCACATTCTTTCAGGCGTTCTTCATAACTAAGGTCTCTAAGTTCTGGAATCATTTTAGTTGCTCTCCTTTGTATGCGTTCAAGCGTATCTATATCCTTCTTACGATATGGTCTCCATGCTTGTATACAGTATTCTAAATGAGGTCTAACTATTGCTTTATAAAGAGGTATAATTAACTTTTTTCCCTTATATGTTATGTTTCTTCTAATCAATCCAAGAATTTGATTACCCTTTGAAGCTGCAATACCACACTGCTCTGAAACTTTCATATCAGCGCTTATTGTAACTCCTAAGTCCTTTTCTTTTACAGTAGTACCAAGAACAGTAGCTCCCATTTTATAGTTTACATTCAAGTTCCCATGTCCTGTATGTAGGCATTTACATTTCCCAAAATTGAACAGCATCTGCCATTTCTCAGACCATTTCACTAATCTGTCTAGATCGTTTTGTAAATGTTGTTTATCACCATCAGTATTAACCTTTCTAAACAGTTTTGTGTCGTCCGCAAATTTCAGTACGTTACTTATTATACTCTCGTCCAAGTCATTGATATAAATTAAGAATAATATAGGTCCTAATACTGATCCTTGAGGTACCCCACTCAAAACCGATTTCCAATTTGAAACTTCGCCATCTACTACAACTCGTTGTCTTCTGTCAGTCAGCCATTGTTCTATCCAGTCAGTTATGCTATCCCCGATACCATGGGCTTTTAATTTAAGTAGCAATCTTTGATGTGGCACTTTGTCAAAAGCTTTCTGAAAATCTAAGTAGATAATATCTACTGGCGATCCCATGTCTATCCACTTAGTGATTTCTTCCAAAAAACATAACATATTTGTTAAGCATGACCTCGCTTTAAGGAATCCATGTTGAGATGAGTTTAATAATTTATGCTTAACGAGGAAGTCCACCATATGGTCTTTAATTAACCTTTCTAATAATTTACAAATCACTGACGTTAAACTCACTGGTCTGTAATTCTCTGACTTATTTCTCGAACCCTTTTTAAATAATGGTATGATGTTTGCTTCTTTCCATTCAAACGGAACAACTCCCTCTTTTAATGACAAGTTGAATACTCTTGCAAGTGGTATACTGATTTGATCTACTGTTTCCATTAGTAATTTTGGAGGAATCCCATCCACTCCCGGTGATTTGTTATCCTTCATTGCCTTTATTTTCCTAGCTACCAATTCTGGAGTTACAACTAACGGTCCTAAATAGTCAGATTTAGCCCCCTGAAATTTAGCATCAGCAACTGGTAATGAACTAATATCTTCTTTTGTAAACACTGAACTGAAGTAACCATTTAGGTCTTCCGCCATTAAAAACCCCTGTGATATTATATTTCCAGCACTGTCTTCTAGAGGTCCAACCTTGTCTTGTACGTTTTGTTTACTCCTGACATATGCATAAAAACTCTTGCTGTCAGTTTTTATGTTACATGCCAGTTTTTGCTCATAGCTTCTTTTAGATTGTCTGATTTCAGTTGTAGCTGCATTAAGTGCCTCTTTGTATTTTGCATAGTCTTCGTCCTTTCTGGTACGCCTATAAACCCTCCACATAGTTTGTTTTAGCATTATTTTTCTAATTGCCTCTTTTGACAAGTGTTTCTTTCTACACCGTTTTCCTTGTTTTCGGAAGGGAACAAATTTATCAATGATACTCTCAATTTCATATTTTAGAATATTCCAACATTCAATTGCAGTCTTATCCATCAGCATGTTATTCCAATCTAGCTGTGCTAAGTATTTTCTCATATCTTTGTAGTTACCTTTGTGGAAGTTTCTCTTGTACGTTTTCTTATTTTTACTTTCTGATTTTACATTGATGTCAAAATGTATTTGATTATGGTCACTATTACCCAATGGTTCAAATATTTTTACATTGTCCACTAATTCTTGTTGTGATGACAAAACTATATCTAATACATTTTCTCCCCTGGTTGGTTCTAGTACGTGCTGAGTAAGAAAGCTATCCTGGATTAAACATAGAAATTGTTGATCCTCAATCCCTGTGCTCTCTAGAGAATTCCATTGTATGTGTTAATGCACAAGGTGAGCAAATGGACTTCCACGATTGCAGTTATCTAAATGGGGGTGAAAGGATGAGTTGCATTGTTGAGCACAAATGAAAACATTCAATACTCTCTCACAAGCGTTAGCTCAAAGGGAATACATAGACTCCACTTTTACACCAACTTGTTCAAGTCCTTTAATCATTTGTCACACTAAGGTGAGAAAATGGACTTCCAGTCCTTTAATCATTTGTCACACTAAGGTGAGAAAATGAACTTCCAAGGCTGATTTCCATATTTATAAAATTCAATCTTATTTGCACTGCCTTATTTACACATTGTGCACCCACGTCTGTCTTTTGATCATGGTTTTTTGCCTCAGCAAGTCAACCCTACTAACTGGGTCTTGCTGCTAAAACCTTCTATTGCGTCATTGTTTGTGTTAGCTGATGAGACATGTCTGCTGTTTATGGACTGACTGGAAGGTGGGGTTCGGCCAGATCCAGAAAATAAAGATCAATTCCTTTTCGTTCAATTCCAATTCCTTTTGCTCAAAATCTTTCAATTCCAATTCATTTTGCTCAAAATCTTTCAATTCCAATTCCGGAATTGAATTGAAAGGAATTGAATAATTCCAATTATTTTTGGAATTGACCACAGTCCTGATCCTAAGCGAATCCATCAATAGCAGACCGTTGTGTACTTAATACACCTTGATAACGCTGCGTGTCGCGACTGTCCACTCATGTGTGACGTGCTAATGGAATGCCCATAATTTATTAATTCATCCTCATCAATTGTATTCACATCGTGGTTAGAAATTATGTTGATGCTACTGCAAGGCTGTTCTGGTGGCTTGAAGAGAAAGCCAACAAAAAGTTACCTCAGGCTTGTAAATATTTTGTAACACGTTAATTTGGCGTCTTAGAGGGTAGGTATGTAGGTTGCCGTTTCGTTTCGGGTAGGAGTTTGTGTAATCATTAATGTGTCTGGTTTGCACACTGCACACTGATATGCGCAACTGTTCCTTTCTAGACACTAACATAATAGATACTGACACTTAAAGACTATGTCATAGATATAAAAAATATATAATTATAACAGTGTTTAAATGTCAGTACCAACTGTAAACGTCAGCATTTCGGTTGTCCTTGTTTTACTAAATCATATAATCAGTAAAGGTGTTGGCTCGTGCACCCACCGCGGACAATGGCATCAATATGTCGCTGTAGTCGGTCGGTAGTGTACTTCAGGGAATGCACTGCGTATAATGCATTTCGGGGAGTGCACCTCGGAGAATGAACATATGGGTGTGCATATCGGGAGTGCACCTCGGGGTGTGCATATCGAAAGTGCGCAACAGGAGTGCACCTCGGGAATGCACATCTTGGTGTGCATATCGGGAGTAGGTATCGGGAGTGCACCTCGGGACATACACATCTGGTTGTACTTCTCAGGAATGTGCATCGGGAGTGCACCTCAGTGAATGCACATATGGGTGTCATATCGGGAGTGCACCTCAGTGAATACACATATGGGTGTCATATCGGGAGTGCACCTCAGTGAATGCACATATGGGTGTCATATCGGGAGTGCACCTCAGTGAATGCACATATGGGTGTCATATCGGGGAGTGCACCTCAGTGAATGCACATGTGGGTGTGCATATCGGGAGTGCACCTCAGTGAATGCAGATATGGGTGTCATATCGGGGAGTGCACCTCAGTGAATGCACATGTGGGTGTGCATATCGGGAGTGCACCTCAGTGAATGCACATATGGGTGTCATATCGGGGGATCGCATCTGTTGAGCTGCGAACACGCCTGACGTTGGATGCTCAATAGAGCGTGACCGCGCGAACAGCGAAGTGTCAATGAAGCAAGTGAGCCGCACGCTTAACACTGACGGATCAAGATTTGTCTCCTTCCAGTCTGCTGCCTCCGCTGCACATGCCTCGACCTTAGACTGGGCCGCAACTATGCATTCATCACGTTCTACCGTCGTATAAATCTGTGTGTCATCCGCATAACAATGATATTGCATTTTGTGCCGAGCAATAATATCGCCGATCGGTTTTGTATATATATAGTACAATATTGGACTAAGCATTGACCATTGTGGGATGCCACATTTCAAGGCGCAATCTGTCGACATGGCACTGTCCACGGCGACTCTCTGATAGCGTTCACTGATGTACGACTGCAGCCACGCAAGCGCCGAGTCTGTGATGCCAAATGAGTGTTCCAGTCGAGTCATCAAGAACTCGCGGTCGATTGTATCGAATGCGCTTGACAAATCAAGTACCACGAGGACAGTCTTGCATTTTCTGCCCAGTGCCGCACCGATGTCATTCTTGACTCACAGGAGCGCCGTCTCCGTCGAGTGGCCGCGGCGGTATGCCGGTTGAAATGTGTCGCCGCGTAAGTTGTTCGTATCGACATGGGTGTTTATTTGTCGTGCAAATACCTTTCTCCACGAGTTTTTAAATGGACGGCGGTCTGACGACCGCATGCCTGAAGACAGCGGCTACGATTGCTCGGGTCAGCGATGTGTCTATCGTGACACTAGTTGAGATGAACACCGTTTGAGTAGCTGTTGGCAATGGGTCCAGTTCGCATCATTCTAATTATGATAACCAGAATGTGTAGATCAAGAACAACGTGTTCCCAAAGCTAACTAGAGTTAAATGTAACGTTGTCGCGCCAAGAATACGGCTAAAATAACAAAATAAAGTTACTCGCCTGATGTTCACAATTTCATCTCGCCGCTATGTTACAACTGGCATCTGGAGGTGCATCGACTGGACGTCACGCGCGGCCAAACTCGACCGAGCGGGTCCATTGAAACATCTCAGCTGTGGTTGTAGCTATTTAACAAGATTTAACAAGATTTGCCATCCAAGCCAAAGGCCCAGATGGCAAGTGGACAAGGAGCCATTGGCTTATCGAGAGACCAACAATGTACATCTACTTATAACCCGCCCTCCTGAGATATGTGTCAACCTTGTTTTTAAACATATTCACGCTGCTAGCAGTTACACAATCTGTAGACAATTTGTTCCATTAATGTATTGTCCTCTGTGAGAACGAGTACTTCCTGATTTCCAATCTACACTGATCCTTTACTAAGTGTACCTCATGTCCTCTAGTTCTACTGTCTTTCTGGAGTGAGAAAAACACACTTCTATCAATATTTTCATACCCATTCAATATCTTAAAACTTCAATATGATCTCCTCTTAACCTCTTTTGTCTCTAGAGTTGTTAAACCACATTCTTTCAGGTGTTCTTCATAACTAAGGTATCTCAGTTCTGGAATAATTTTAGTTGCTCTACTCTTTATGCGCACAAGCGTATCTATACCATTCTTACGATATGGTCTCCACGCTTGTATACATTATTCTAAATGAGGTATAATTATTGCTTTATACATAGGTATAATTAGCTTTTTTCCTCTCATGTTATGTTTCTCCTAATCAACCCAAGAATTATTACCTTTCGAAGCTGCAATACGAAACTGTTCTGAAACTTTCATATCAGCATTTATTGTTACTCCTAAGTCCTTTTCTTTTGCAGTAGTACCTAGAACAGTATATTCCATATTATAGTTGATATCCAAGTTCCCGTGTCCTGTGTGTAGGCATTTACATTTCCCCAAATTGAATAACATCTGCCATTTTTCAGACCATTTAACTAATTTGTCTAGATCGTTTTGTAAATGTTGTTTATCACCATCAGTGTTAACCCTTCTAAACACTCTTGTGTCATTCGCAAATTTCAGTACGTTTCTTGTTACATTGTCGTCCAAGTCATTGATATATGTTAAAGATAATAAAGGTCCTAATACCGATCCTTGTGGTACCCCACCCAAAACTGATTTCCATTGTGAAACATCTCCATCTGCTACAAGATGTTCCTGTACAGTCGTTCCAGACAGGCGACCCGGGCTGCCGTCTAAGCGTGTCGTAAGTGGTCACTACACTGACCACGCAGTCACCACCCGAGGCTGCGTTGATTACAGCAGGAGCAATCTGAACTTTGCGCCACGTAGATAAACCATAGGGCACATGCACTGGCAAGCGATGCGATACATGTGACGGGCTGCTGCGATGACAAACACTCTTGCATCACACGTCATTTGTCCATACATGCCATGGACAGTACGTGCGCACAACACTAGTGTCACATTGTTTGTGATATTTTACGAGCGTGTATATATTCGGTAACTACAAAAGTTAGCATTTTGTTTTGTTGTCATCCAGACGTTGCGTATTCACGCGTGACGTGTCAGTCGACTGCTTAATTAATAATAAATGCATGCCTGATATCCTTATCAATTACGTTGTCCTTATAAATTCATTAATCGCACTGCTGACGCGTCTGTAATGTTGTTCTCACGGCTAAAATACATCAGCTTCGTGAACCCACGTCAAGTTACCTCAGGTATGTGACTATGGAGCCAGGTCTGCACAAAGAGGAATTATATTTAGAAGAAAGCGGACGTTTTGTACAGAAGAATACCCATAGCCGAAACGTTATTTGTTTCCTTGCGGCCGATCGACCCCCTACGCTACGTTTCTATGCACTTACACTGAGAGGGTACACCTACACCCCCTCCTGTAGAGAGGGACTAGTTGTTTACCAAATAACGCTAACTTTTCGATTGAAGTTCTTCGGAAGTGTTACACTAAAAATTGTGGGGACATTGACCAAAAATTAAATTAGCAAGTTGACGTAGAATATCTGCTTACATACTGTTTTGTTGTGTCAGTAGTGCACCAATCATTCATATTACAAAGTTCTCTTTGCTAGAAGACAACGGTGGACTCCGTTGGCACGTGGTTGTGTTCAAGCGATCAGGCATGACCGGTTTAAAATGACATGTTTATCCTTAGACCCGTTATTTTTAGCCTGACGCAGTCGTCCAGCCCATTATGCCGCCCCATAATGGGCATTATTTGACCTAGATAAGCAGTTGCAGCTTAAAATGAATGGCAATTCAGAATGGTGCCGACAGTGCAGCAGCCCTGTACTTTCGTGGGAAGGCTTACACTAAGACCAGGTAATCATGGCGTGTATATTTTCACAAAGAAACCTGCACGGAGTATTGCACCAACAGTGATGATGACAAAATGGCTGCTGATGAAATTAATGTAAACGTAACCCTACACAACATTTGGAGGGTGTCCCCGCGACCACACATTCCCACCGGATGACCACAGCTTCCCATTGCCATTGTAGTTAGGATAAACATAATGTGCAGATTGGATGTGTAAAATAAGAACAACGTGTTACCAAAAGTAACTAGAGTTGAATGTAACGTTGTCGCGCCAAGAATACGGGTAAAATAACAAAACAGAATTACTCGCCTGATGTGCAGAATTTCATCTCGCCGCTATGCTACAACTGGCATCTGGAGGTGCATCGACTGCCATGGACGTCACGCGCGGCCAAATTTGACCGAGCGTGTCCGTTGAAACATCCCCGCTGTTGTTGTAGCGATTCCTGTAGAGTCGCTCCAGCCGGTGACAGAGACCGCTGTTGAAGTCACTACACTGAGTCACTACACTTACCGCGCAGTCACCACCCGAGGCCTTATTGATTACTGTTGGAACAAGCTGAACTTTGCGCCACGTGGATAAACCATAGGGCACATGCACTGGCAAGCGATGTGATACATGTGACGGGCTGTGGCGATGACAAACACTCTTCCATTTCTCTGCCGTGGTGGCGGTCGTGGTTGACAGTGACCTGGAAGAAGCAGAGCATGACGTTTCTCGTCCAGACGCTGCGTGTCGCGGCTGCGCATTCACGTGTCAGTCGAGTGTTTTAATTAATAATTAATGCATGCCTAATATCCTTATCAATTACGTTGTCGTTATAAATTTAGCGTGACGCAGTCGTCCAACCCGTTTTTGACCTAGGAAGGCTTACACTAAGACCAGGTAATCATAGTGTGTAGATTTTTTAAATATAACCTGGCATCTGGAGGTGCATCGACTGGGCGTCACGCGCGGCTAAACTTGACCGAGCGTATCCGTTGAAACATCTCAGCTGTGGTTGTAGCTGTTCATGTACTGTCGCTCCAGACGGGTGACCCAGACTGGCGTGTCGTAAGTGGTCACTACAGTGATCCATTACACTGACCGCGCTGTCACCACCCTAGGCCGCGTTTATTACAGCAGGAGCAAGCTGAACTTTGCGCCACGTGAATAAACCATAGGGCACACGTATTGGCAAACGATGCGATACATGTGACGTGCTGCGGCGATGACACACACTCTTGCACCACACGTCATTGATTCATACATGGCAGAGACAGTCCGCACGATACTAAGTTTACGAGCGTGTATTATATTCGGTAACTATAAAAGTTAGCATGTCGTCGCCGTGATGGCGGTCGCGGTTGCCAGCGCCGACATCACTAGCTGGGTAGACAGCGGCATTAGAACGCTCCGGTGTCTTTAATATTCGGTGCTAGACAGGTCGGTAATGTGACGTATCCAGCCTGTTGCGTCGGTTCGAACTCAATGTCTGCAAGTCACTGAACTGCCGCGTCAATAAACGACCTACGAACTCACTGATAACATCAAGCGTATCTTAATAGGCACACAATGCATAAGTATACAACACAGTATCTCAAAGCTGCTGAGATTTATATCAACTCAGAGTGCCCGCAGAATGCATGCAGAGTACACGTTTAAAGCGAAACAAAAGTCATGGTTTTCGGCCTATGCACCTATAAGAGTAACTAAGACATAACCATTTGTAACTAATATAACGCCTGTGGTTCACTAGGAAAACCTTGTTGAACACACAACATCTTAATTTAATGGGCCGCGCCATTCTGTTAGCGTGGTATTCTGACAATGTTCGCTTGTCAAATGAAAATATATATGTATACACATATTCCCATGTTTGCCAACAGGGGACGTATGTCTCGTGAGTTAGTTTTAGCTCTGGAGTCCACTGACGACCTCGGCTGTTTTGATGCTTGTATAAAGAATAGGATTACATTTTGTTTTTTGGGTGTACTCACAAAACTGACACCAAACGGTGTAAATTGTTCTGGTTTCAGACCGATGAAAATATGTTAAAGGTGGGTGAGAAGATTTATACATAAGAATGTTTACGGTAATCTTTTGAGAGCTATTTACAACTGGACACCATGTATTATCGCTCGCACATTGCCGGCATAGCAAATATGTTTATTTTACTCAAAACAGTCCGTTTGGGGGCATGAGCTTATATGCATTTAGACACCTTGTTAGGCATAAATATTTCAAGATTTTTCGACTGATTCCACACGTCTAAATGAGCAGTTTTAGCTATAATCCGTTGTATGTTTTTAATATCTGGAGCGAGATCCGATATTTAAATAATTATTTCAGGGACAAAGAATTAGGAAATTATATTTCTGACTCTTCAAGGTTGTCCGACACAGTTGTTCCTTCTGATCAACAAACATTATGATTGGAATAAGTATTGTCTATTTATAAGTTCTTATGACTGTAGAAACTTTAAGTATCTCACTGTGCCGTTATTTACAATAATATTAAAATTGATACTGAAACATTTGTATTAAATTAATTACGAAGCTTCTGCTGCGGCTGAATCTGGTGTGTTATAGTTACAGATGGAGACCACCATTATTAGAGTCCACAGTATATTAAACCACCAAAGACAGTGAATAGAAACTAAATATATAGTTTCAATGCTGCTTACTGTAAATGATGTAACATGTTCTGCAAGAGATTAGTTTTTATTATCTCTTTAGGTGCATAAACCCAAAATTATGACCATTGTTTCGCATTAATGTTATCCTAGGATACTAGTTGTCTACGAAGGATGCTGAATGATTGCCTAGCAGTCGCATTTATGTAGATGTATTGACGTAGCTTGCCCAGTGCTTTATCATCTCCACGCGCTACAGTGTGTTTTTGTTGTTGTTGTTGTTGTTGTTGTTGTTGTTGTTGTTGTTGTTGTTGTTGTTGTTGTTCATATCTATCCTGCAGTGTGTTGTTGTTATTCTTGTTTCTCCAGATTACCGGAAACATCAAGCGTGGCGCAGTTAATGCAATTGCTGTTATTTTTGCTGATCCATATTCCGTGCAAACACCACGCGTGGTGCCGCGTGTTGCTGTTGTTCTTGCTGATCCATATTCCGTGGAAAAACCACGCGTGGTGCCGCGTGTTGCTGTTATTCTTGCTGATCCAAATTCTTGTCATTCGCACTTGTGGCATTTATCGTTACCTTTATTCTTGCTAATAAAGCTTGTAGTGTTTTCTTCTTTCACTTTCAACTCAACATGCCGGTTTCCAACTTAGCCTGAAAGTCAATGCCACACGCCCAGCAGTATCCACAAGAGTGTCTACCTGCTACCAGATTAACATTTCCGGGGGCGAGGCGGCCTTCGATTAGATACCGCTTTATCTTTGAAACATTATCATTGCATTATCTATATTCAGTAGTGCCGCGGTTATCCCTTCAAACAACGCATGGCTCTCGAGATAAGGAAAGCATACACGATGTTTGTTAACTAGGGACAAACCAGTGTTGACAGTGTTGTCTGTGCGCGAACATTAAGTTCGTCCTGCACTCGGTGCACCTACGATCTTTAGTATACCATCTAAATGAACAAACCGCTAGAGGGCGGCACTGTCCTGACTGGCACGTGTTGTGTCCTCGAAACATTGATCTAATTATGTGACATATTGGTGAGCGGTGCAAAAATACATTAAACCATTGATGCATCGATGTGCCGATACAATACTAGTAATAGTAAATTTAGCTGTCACGAGCTATAGTTGGCAAAACAAGTCAGACGAATGATTAAGTTTGCGAAACTTGCTTAACAAGATTTACAAGATTTAACAAGATTTGCCATCCAAGCCAAAGGCCCAGATGGCAAGTGGACAAGGAAGCCATTGGCTTATCGAGAGTCCAACAATGTTCACCTACTTATAACCCGCCCTCCTGATATATGTGTCAACCTTGTTTTTAAACATATTCACGCTGCTAGCAGTTACACAATCTGTAGACAGTTTGTTCCATTCATTTATTGTCCTCTGTGAGAACGAGTGCTTCCTGATGTCCAATCTACATTGATCCTTTACTAATTTTACCTCATGTCCTCTAGTTCTGCTATCCTTCTTGAGTGAGAAAAACATATTTCTATCAATATTTTCATACCCATTCAATATCTTAAAAACTTCAATCTGATCTCCTCTTAACCTCCTTGTCTCTAGAGTTGTTAAACCACATTCTTTCAGGCGTTCTTCATAACTAAGGTCTCTAAGTTCTGGAATCATTTTAGTTGCTCTCCTTTGTATGCGTTCAAGCGTATTTATATCCTTCTTACGATATGGTCTCCATGCTTGTATACAGTATTCTAAATGAGGTCTAACTATTGCTTTATAAAGAGGTATAATTAACTTTTTTCCCTTATATGTTATGTTTCTTCTAATCAATCCAAGAATTTGATTACCCTTTGAAGCTGCAATACCACACTGCTCTGAAACTTTCATATCAGCGCTTATTGTAACTCCTAAGTCCTTTTCTTTTACAGTAGTACCAAGAACAGTATCTCCCATTTTATAGTTTACATTCAAGTTCCCATGTCCTGTATGTAGGCATTTACATTTCCCAAAATTGAACAGCATCTGCCATTTCTCAGACCATTTCACTAATCTGTCTAGATCGTTTTGTAAATGTTGTTTATCACCATCAGTATTAACCTTTCTAAACAGTTTTGTGTCGTCCGCAAATTTCAGTACGTTACTTGTTATACTCTCGTCCAAGTCATTGATATAAATTAAGAATAATATAGGTCCTAATACTGATCCTTGAGGTACCCCACTCAAAACCGATTTCCAATTTGAAACTTCGCCATCTACTACAACTCGTTGTCTTCTGTCAGTCAGCCATTGTTCTATCCAGTCAGTTATGCTATCCCCGATACCATGGGCTTTTAATTTAAGTAGCAATCTTTGATGTGGCACTTTGTCAAAAGCTTTCTGAAAATCTAAGTAGATAATATCTACTGGCGATCCCATGTCTATCCACTTAGTGATTTCTTCCAAAAAACATAACATATTTGTTAAGCATGACCTCGCTTTAAGGAAGCCATGTTGAGATGAATTTAATAATTTATGCTTAACGAGGAAGTCCACCATATGGTCTTTAATTAACCTTTCTAATAATTTACAAATCACTGACGTTAAACTCACTGGTCTGTAATTCTCTGACTTATTTCTCGAACAGGTGATCGATCCTCAAACGTATTCGAACCTGACGTTTGTTCCACTGATTTCCACGATATAATTTAAAGCATATTTAGGTTCCTTCTTTCTCTTTCAATTCTTGACCGTGACAGTCGAAGGGTGCCATTTCCATACAATCTTCGCTAGCTTTGTTTGTCTTCTGCAATGCGTAGTAGGGTCATTAGGCTTTGCTTGATCTATTCCTGCATATTATCCAGCCAGTTTTTCCTCGGGCTTTGTCTTTTTTCCCCCAGGGTGCCTTGTAGGGTGTTTTTTGAAATGGTGTTTCGTCGGGTGATGTGACCAAACCAGGAGATATTTCGTTGTTTCACCAGTGACAACAAGTGCTCTTTCTTTCCAGCCAGATACTCCACTTGTCTCGCGAATTCATTTGTTTTGAGTTCGGTGTAGGAAATGCAGAGAATTATCCTGAAACATTTCATTTCAAATGTTTGCATGCGTCTATCTGTCGCTGCTGTCAGAGTCGAACTCTCGCATCCACGGAAAAGGGTGGCTACTGCGAGTGCTCTGTGAGCTTAAGCTTGATTTGGAAGATGACGTTTCTGCTCTTCCAGATTATGCTTAATTTTGACATGTAATGGCCATGAAAACATAATTAACTCTAATAATTAGAGGTAACCTATAGCTAGAATACGTTCTTGAAAGGAAATGTATGTTTGGGTTCTTCACTGGGTGTCTGTAAATCTATCTTATATTTGGAAAATCAATTATGAATATATTTACTTATTCATAAACCTACTGGAAACAAATCGTCAAATCCTGTAATTTTTTCCCCAGAAAAGCAACGCACAAGATATTCACATTGAAATGACGCCCAAAACGACTACATCATGTCTTCGTGCGCAAGGGATCCTACATCGCCGACACGTGCACAGTGTGTCAGCCATGCAGCCACTAGAACTTTTGACCTGGGCACAGCATAAGTGTCTATATGTCCTGAAGTATGGTCATGTCCCTGTAAAAAAAAAATATTTCTAGGCAACACACAATTGCCAAAATCGGGGTACCGTCTCAAAGCCATCGACACTTCATTCGTATCACATGAACTCGGAAGTACATCAGTGATCCGCCGCCTCTTGGCAGCTGCCAGCTGGCGAGAGAACATTGGACTTCAACCCCGACAACGCCTCCTTTTACCAACTAGGTCATAGCCGGTTGTCACCGCCAGCTTCACACGTCGCAACGGAATGGTTTGACAGGTCGGTTGTAACTTTACGTATTCCAAAATTCTTTCATGTTTTAGAATTGCTGAACCATGTTCGCGTAATCTACAAAGTGTATTTTCATTTGTAAGGAAACCGTGTTCTGTTTGGTTGCTCACTTGTAAGGAAACCGTGTTCTGTTTGGTTGCTCATTTGAGTTATTCCGATACTGGTTCTATTTGGAGCAGGACACAGGTCAGACAGGCCCAGCCGCCTGGTAAATATGACAAACCTGTTTGCGCAGCATTTATAATACAAGTGTTTAGTTTGGTACAGTAGATATGCTACACTAAAATCGACATAAATGTGCATTAAACTTCAAAACAATTACTTTAAGCTGTAAATAGTAAACTAGTACAATAGTCTAAATTAGCCAGAAAGACATTTATATAAAATTCACCATTAACAAACATTAACAAACATGGACACTGACATTGATACCTAGCGACATCCACAGCTCCGTGCATTAATCGTAACCACGTGTATCAATTTATACCAACAACACTATTGTCAAGGAGGATAACCAATACTATTGACAATCACATTTAGTGTCATTGATATAAAGAATTAGCCAAATTTTACCAAACACAATATATGAAATGGAACATGGATTATCCCATTATGTTAAAGGCAAACATAAGTCATGGTTTTGGGCCTATGCACCTATACGAGTTACTAAAACTTTTGCAATTTGCAACTAATTAAGAATATCACGCCAGTGGTATACTAGGAAAACCTTGTTGAGCACACATCATCTTATTTTCAAAGGCCGCGCCATGTTGTTAGATATAACCCTAAGTCACGATTGTCGTAGTCTAGCAAAATTCAAGATTTAACAAGATTGCCATCCATAACAAAAGCCCGGATGGCAAGTCGACAAAGAAGCCATTGGCTTATCGAGAGTCCACAATTTTTTCGTCTGTGTGTAACCCACCCTCCTGAGATATGTCAACCTTGTTTTAAACATATTCACGCTGTTAGCATTTACACATTCTGAAGATAATTTGTTCCATTCATTTATTGTCCCCCTGTGAGATCTGTTTTAAACATGTCACGCTGCTAGCAGTTAAACAATATGTAGATAATTCGTTCCATTCATTTATTGTCCTCTATGAGAACGAGTACGTCCTGATATTCAATCTACACTGATCTTTTACTAATGTCTTCTAGGTCTACTACATTTCTTGGGTGATAAAAATTCGCTCGCCAAATGAAAATATATTCGCATGCACCTATTCCTACATATGCTAATCGCGTATGGCCATGGTGTTTGCGTCCAAACTCAATCTGTGTAAACTATTTGGCCCTTGTTTACAAAGGCCTCTTTCTGACAAATTAGCGTGTTTGTTTAAGACGTTTGCCTTGGTTCTGTGTTTACCGGCATCACATCAGTCTAGGTTACCCGATTTTATAGAACTATTCATTAAGGCGTTCATAATATGGCTGAATACTTTCAATACTGCAGTTAAGTAAAGTGTCTGTAACGTCTTAATGTTTACATGTACTTGATTGTTAGGTGCAAGCCTCGCGTGAAAGCAGAATGAACCAGAAAGCGACGTTCATATTCCTGTCTCTGACTGTGTATGGCGTAAATGGCTCCCCGGGTATGTTAAACAGTTGATGAGTTATCTATGTGCGTGTGGGCGCATAATTTAACACGATCAGTCGTACAGCAACCATAACGATGTTGGTGTATCGATCGATCCCTGGTCCGCATTAATAATTTTTTTTCGTGTAATCACATCTACTGAATCCAATGATGGGCCAAAATAAACACGTATTGTATTGTATCGTTGTGTATTGTATTGTATTGTATCGTATTGTAGCAATGTGGTAGCAATTAAACAGTACCTATTCGGAAATGCAATTGATAACTATAATTACCCAGAAAGGTCCAATGGACAATGGTGTGCATGCTGCTTGCAAAACTGCCCGATAAAATAACGCATTCACTAAAACACGTATATACTATACAATGTATACTGATTAGAAGAGTTTGTATTAAGTTAGCGCAATAAATTGTGGATTGAACTGAAATGTGTGATGGAGATAAAATGTGTGATGGAACTGAAATGTGTTAATTATTCTATACGCCAAACTGACTAATCTAGTTGTAGTGAAACGTTATTTCCTCGAGTTATGGTGTTAATTCGAGAAACTGTTGTCCTCTGCTCTAGACTATTTTTGGCATTTTACTGATGTACACTACGACCCCACCTACCGAACGACGCAGGAGTCATGCATCGTCAACTTCAATGACTCGACACCGCCCCCTTTCGGCAGTTACGAATGCGACTCCCCCTGGCGATTAGTGGCGAGCTCAGTGGATGCGATGAAACAAATTGGACCAACACCGGCTTTCATTGTGTGGTCAGGGTACGTTTACATCGTTCAGTTTTGGTATTAATTTAAAAGTGTTTAAGAATTCAATGGCACGACGTTCGTGGAGCGCATATAACTGACGAGAGGTAGAATAAGTACAGTGTTTTGTTGGTCTGTTCCACTCTAATAATATGACGAGCTCATGTCTACACTCTCCGAAATCAAACGGCGTTGAGCCAAATCAAGATTGTCAAAACAGCAGCAACTTATAAAATAGCGGACGCTGGCTGAGACAATGTAAACAAATACAATGAATTATCTTTTATTATTATTATGATAACAGACATTTTAGTGGTCGTGTATTTAAAACTTGCATGTACATAAAGCATTCACGCGCCAGTCGCCAGAAAATACAGGTGTGATGTACAAATGATGCGTTCTCGAAATCTACAAAACTGGAAGCAGATGATAAGCAAATCGATTAAATATTGTATAACGATGCGATCTCGAGAACAAGCATCAAACGAAGGAAATTACGCATTAATGGACATTGGTTAAACAAAAACATTAATGTACGGTCACTGATGTAACCCAAATAATATAACGCATTTCTGTGTCGCCCATTTGCCTTCTTCAGAGACACCGTTCATCACCCAAAGAACCCGAAAGACCTGAGCCGAGAGAAGGTCTACGCAATAATGAAGAATGTGACGGATCTCCTTCAGGCGATGTTCCCGGGCGTGCTGGTGTTGCCATGCTTGGGCAACCACGACTATTTCCCGCACGACCAGCTTCCACCACGAGACGACGTCTACTACGGAGGACTAGCCGATCTCTGGCGGCCGTGGCTTGCAGCAGGGGATGCCGCACACACCTTCACACAAGGCATGCCTTCTCGTTGATAGAAACATTTTTGTCAACCCTAAGGAAGGCCGTAGAACTAGAGGGCACGGAGTAGCAATAGTAAAAACAGTTTAAGCACCTTAACCCCCCAAGAGATGTTAACTTATAGAAAGTCGTAGAACTAGAGGGCACGGAGTAGCAATACTAAAAACAGTTTAAGCACCTTAACCCCCAAGAGCTGTTAACTTATAGAAAGTCGTATAACTAGAGGGCACGGAGTAGCAATAGTAAAAACAGTTTAAGCACCTTAACCCCAAGAACTGTTAACTTATAGAAAGTCGTAGAACTAGAGGGCACGGAGTAGCAATAGTAAAAACAGTTTAAGCACCTTAACCCCCAAGAACTGTTAACTTATAGAAAGTCGTAGAACTAGAGGGCACGGAGTAGCAATATTAAAAACAGTTTAAGCACCTTAACCCCCCAAGAATTGTTAACTTATAGAAAGTCGTAGAACTAGAGGGCACGGAGTAGCAATACTAAAACAGTTTAAGCACCTTAACCCCCCAAGAACTGTTAACTTATAGAAAGTCGTAGACCTAGAGGGCACGGAGTAGCAATACTAAAAATAGTTTAAGCACCTTAACCCCCAAGAGCTGTTAACTTATAGAAAGTCGTAGAACTAGAGGGCACGGAGTAGCAATACTAAAACCGTTTAAGCACCTTAACCCCCCAAGAACTGTTAACTGATAGAAAGTCGTAGACCTAGAGGGCACGGATTAGCAATACTAAAAACAGTTTAAGCACCTTAACCCCCAAGAACTGTTAACTTATAGAAAGTCGTAGAACTAGAGGGCACGGAGTAGCAATACTAAAACCGTTTAAGCACCTTAACCCCCCAAGAACTGTTAACTTATAGAAAATCGTAGAACTAGAGGGCACGGAGTAGCAATATTAAAACAGTTTAAGCACCTTAACCCCCCAAGAACTGTTAACTTATAGAAAGTCGTAGAACTAGAGGGCACGGAGTAGCAATATTAAAACAGTTTAAGCACCTTAACCCCCCAAGAACTGTTAACTTATAGAAAGTCGTAGAACTAGAGGGCACGGAGTAGCAATACTAAAACAGTTTAAGCACCTTAACCCCCCAAGAACTGTTAACTTATAGAAAGTCGTAGACCTAGAGGGCACGGACTAGCAATACTAAAACAGTTTAAGCACCTTAACCCCCAACAGCTGTTAACTTATAGAAAGTCGTAGACCTAGAGGGCACGGAGTAGCAATAGTAAAAGAACAGTGTAGATTGGATATGAGAAAATACTCATTCTCACAGAGGACCATAAACGAACGGGATAATGAAATGATAATGAAATGATAATGAAATGATAATGAAATGATAATGAAATGATAATGAAATGATAATGAAATGATAATGAAATGATAATGAAATGATAATGAAATGATAATGAAATGATAATGAAATGATAATGAAATGATAAGCTGTCGTGGAAATGCCAGCAGTGGGAATATGTTTAAAGACATATAAAGATATAGGCAAAAGGCGTCCTTATCCACTTGCTACCTGGAGCTCGTTGCTTTAGATGGCAATCTTGTTTTACTTGCAAAGGTTTGTTCTTACTCAGGTGGTTACTACACGTTGATGCTGCGAGCCCAGAGCAAAGTGCGCGCCGTCGTTCTCAACACGAATTTGTACAACGCGGGTAATCACGTTCCCAACATGGGGAAAGACCCGGCTGGTCAGCTCGCATGGTTCGACAATGTGCTCGCCAACGCTACTGCCAACGGCGAGAAGGTATAAAGGGTACTACGTTCTTACTAGCGTTTCTTGCACTTACAATGCTTGCAGCTCAGTTATGCACATTGCAAATGATTGTTCTATCAGTAAGTCAGGAAAACAAAGCACTGTACCAAATACAATCACAAATAAAAATAGATTACATTGTTGCCGGCTTAGCAAAACAAGTATTTGTTTAGTTTAAAGTCCTTGCACAACTAGTATATTGCTAAAAAAAATCATGTGAAGTCACCTTTATGGTGATTATGATATACAGCGGGAGACAGGTCGCATATTAAAAAAATAATAATAAACCAATCACAGTTGTGTATGGATTTGTGGAACGGCTCCGAAAGGTTAGGTCAACTCCGCCAACACTAAAACAGCGGTGTGTTTGTATTGAACAGGTACACGTGATCTTTCACGTGACTCCCGGCTACCTGGACATTTTCCCCATCTACTGGTTTAGGCCTGAATTTAATGCGGTCTTCAGCGATCTGATTCGGCGCCATGCGTCCGTCGTTGTTGGAATTTATAGCGGGCATGCGCACACCGACAGCTTCCGGTTGATCTACAAGAACGGTACGAAACGTTCACCATCGTACGCATACGCCAGTTATGATAACTAGCAAAAATGCTCATCCTTCGGACGGGATAACTTGGTAGTAGTAGGCAGTTCGTAAGTGACTGCCACGTTGACAATATTTACAACATTTCTCAGAAATATCAATCTATGCCTTGGTATTTGGTGCTCCCAGTCATTATATCGCGAAACTGCTACGCGATAGTGGCTGTTATAGTAACGTGTAGCGACACCTTGCCCTTGTATTACGTAACTTCGGACAATCGAAGAAATGAAACAGTCGTACGCAATTGTTCGAACTGCGTTGCGGACGTTATTATCGATAGTTCATTGTACCATCGACGATGACTATCAATATTACTGAAGATGGTTCGAACTTCACCGATCAGAGACTGTGCTTATTGTCCGTGAATATAGTTTTTTTATAACTGGTGATATGTATTTAACTATTAATAATAATAATTATTATTATTATTATTATAGAAATAGAAATGTCATAGATATGAAGAAAAAAATAACATTACATAAACTAGTAAACATGATAGTTTGTTATAAAATCCAGCATTGACACTCATATCATCGCTACAAACATATTATGTTAAAGCAAAACAAAAGTCATGGTTTTTGGTTTATGCACCTATTAGAGCTACTACATCATAACCATTTGTAACTACAATTAAGAATACCACGACAGTGGTTTATTAAGAAAAACCTTGTTGAGCACACATCTTAATATCATCGGCCAATCCATACTGTTAGATAACCATACGTCACGAGTGTGATATTCTGCCAATATTCGCTCGCCAAATTAAAATATATTTGTATACACATATTCTTGTACTTGCCAAACATATATGGCCTTTGTTGGCTAAACTAGTCGTCTTTCTGGCAAAATAACACGTTTGTTTGGTTCTGTGTAAGCCGGCCTCCCTTAATACGTCACTTGTAGTCTACGTTACCCCGATTCCATAGAACTGGTCATGTGCTTATCTGTCGCGCTGGTTAACATGTCAGTCCTCCGTCATTCGGAGAAATGACCAGAATCTCCCATTTTTAGAACACATTTTGAGTAAATCACTGGCGTGATATTCTTGATTTTAGTTGCACGAGGTTAGTTTTTATTATCTCTTTTAGGTGCATAGCCCCAAAACTTGACTGTTGTTCACGCTTTTAACAGGACCTTAAATTCGTGAATAAGGCATTCGCATAATTATTCCTTTTCCAACCAATTTCGTTACGTGTGATCCGTTTTCGTTGATAGGCAAAGCAGTGGCATCTGTGTTGGTGGCGCCCCCTGTGGCCCCATTGCACACGAGGAACCCCGGGGTACGTCGAGTGATGATGACCAAAGATTACACCCGCCTGCTTGACGTTGAGCAGTATTACCTGCCCCTGACTGAGGCAAATAAGCGGGGCTTAGCTGAGTGGAAACTCGAGTACTCGTTCAGACAGAACTACGAGCTGAAGGACGCGTCGACTGCATCACTTCAAGCCCTCCTCGATGAGTTCAAACAACCTTCCAGCAAACACTTCGAACAGTATCACAAGTTCAACTCGGTGAACGCTCAAACGAAGTCAAACATGCCGTGCGATTGTGCGTGTGAGAACCTCCATCTATGTGCTATCGAATATATCGAATATGGCGACTGCGAGGCTTGCATCAAGGCCAACGCTACATGTTCTGGAGCCTGTGACGTCGTCATTCGTTCCAGAACTTTATATGTCTTACTATTTTCTGTTTTCTACTTAATATTGTTAACGTCAGCTTAAAGACGTGTCTCTCTATGGCTCATATATGTATCAAGAAGCAGTGACTATAACGACCATCTCCGTATGATCTTTCTGTATCTTGAAATATTAATAAAGCATGAAACATCGAATTAGAACGCGTCTGCTCGTAATTAAATATGGTGGCCCGATCAACACACGTCCAACCTCTGCGAAATCAAAGTAACTACATAAGTCATAGCAACCAATTAAATAATAACCAATAGGTTAACCAATGAAATTAAGAGCATGAATTTCTGCGGCTACATAGGAGAACTTAATTGTTTGTGTAGCCGTCGTCGCTGATAGAACGGGTAATGATAGCCATTTCCATTAAACGCTCGTTGAAGTTGTGTGCCAGTGTGCGTGCGCGTGGTTCCCCGAAACACGTTGACCAAGGCAGCAAGTGGGACGAAGTACAAATATATCTTCACATGGCGTGGGATAAACGGACAAATCCACGTTTCAGCCGGTCGATCTGATGGGGGGGTATCATAGTATTGTTACTACACTTGGCTAGCGAAGATGGTGCCACTTACAGTAACTTAATTGCCACAACTTGATTCAATTTGTCAACGTGCGTGCGTGCGTGCGTGCGTGCGTGCGTGCGTGCGTGCGTGCGTGCGTGCGTGCGTGCGTGCGTGCGTGCGTGCGTGCGTGCGTGCGTGCGTGCGTGCGTGCGTGCGTGCGTGCGTGCGTGCGTGCGTGCGTGCGTGCGTGCGTGCGTCGTCTGGCGTAGATGTCGATGATGCCGTGGCGAGCTGCCACTCCTCGCCCGCATTAGCGACTCGCCGGTGGCGATGTTATACGAAAACAAAAGGAACACATATGCCTACAGCATACTAATTAATTAGTAATTCCACTTCATTTTATTGTGTGGATTATTTCAATATAAGTTACGTTAGAAAATAGTTTCGAATGCATTGCATACGCATGTAAAATCTTGCCTATAACTGAAGAGCTCGAATGACAGTCCTAGCATTTGTTCCCAGATTCCGAGGAAACACCCAGTATCATAAACAAAAAATAAAAGTAATGAAGAAAGTCTTTGTAGGTCACGTGGTGATAAAGAGAAAAGAAGAGCATTTGGTTCCAGCGACGACGAGATGACAAGATTTAGGAAGGAATCAGAGACCGGCAAAAACGTAATCCTCGATGTTCTAGTAAGAAAGTAACTGTTTGAAGCCACCTGTGATCGTGGGAAAGGGAGGGCCGAGATCACTTACGCCTGCAACATGCACAGCACGTACCCGATGACGACGATGATCCCGTAACAGTGAAAAGTGGACCCAACCTCCGCCCATGCGTGAACATTTATCATATCACCACTACAATAACTTACATATAATGTGCATATTCTGCAGATACTTGTAGCATGGTGCTACAGATTCTGGTCTGGCCGTATTGATTGTCAAAAGTGAAGTCATCCAGTCATCCAGTCATCCAGAGATAAGCTGTTTCTAAAGTCAGTCACACACACACACACGCGCGCGCGCGCACACTAGTGCCTTGCACGGGCCTATAATTTGATTCCAAGTCCGGCCCGCAATTAACAATTATAATCCAGGTCCGGCCCAGGCCCTCAAAAATTCGTCAAGCCCAGCCCGGACCAGGCCCGCAAACTAAAATGTTTAGGTCCATGTCCGGCCCAGGCCCGTTAATGGTTGGCCCAGGCCCGGCCCGCATGTTTCACACCCAGGCCCGGCCCATACACGCGGGCCAAAGACAGGTAAGCTCGCGGCCCGCAAATTTTTTATAAAGATTAACCTATTATTTTACAATGAAAACGAAACACAAAATAAACTGTAATACATAAGTATTGTTTTATTAAATAACATTATGAAAACATTAATATTGATATCTCAATTCCATGTCACCCACTGGCACTGACACGCAGTAGCATTTCCAGCAGGCCTGCTGTCACTAGCCTGGAAGAGATCAGGTTCAGACAAGTGCGAATTAGTGCAAGTGCGAATGAATCAGTAGGCCTACTGGGGAAATTGTAGACACTAGTTAACACAATTGAAAAATACCAACTACCAACTGGGGCAGTGGGCAGGTCATTCAGGCAGGAAAGATTTGGAGGGAAGACCTCGACAATAGAATGTCCACTGGTAGGGTCAAAGGGTGATAAGTTGATGGTTAATCAATGGCTTGACTGCCTCTGCAAATATGTCTAAAGTAAATATTTGGGGCTGGCTACTTCCAGCCAAGTGAACTTATGGGGCCATTAGATCTATACAAAAGACTACATTCATGCCAAAAATATGCATTTGCAACATCGGTATTATGTATGTACTATGTAGTAGTTATGTATGGGTTTTGTATTAATATTTTTATTAGGTCCAGGCCCAGCCCAGGTCCTGCCCGGTCCGCTCACACTAGGCCCAGGCCCGGCCCAAGCCCGATGTGTTTGTGCAAGGCTCTAACGCACGCACGCACGCACGCACGCACCCGCCCGCCCGCCCGCACGCACGCACGCACGCACGCACGCACGCACGCGCGCTATCAAGCTTCACTGAACAGTATTTGAGGTCTCCAATAGCAGCTGCTGATATTCAGCTAACTGTTCGTGCAGTATATCAACTTGATGTGGCGATTGATAGGGCAGGAGGTGGGGAAATCTTTTCACTTCGATTGTTTAGTAATTTTAGATTTTTTAATGATGATGGCCGATCCGATTCAATTTCGCTGTCTGTATCACTCACCTTCAAGACGAGCTTACACTGCTTTCAAACAGGAAATATCATTGGTTGATGGTCAGCTGTTGACCAATAACTGACCGCGTTGCATACATTATTCGGTAAAAGGTGGATATTACCTGTAGCATTACCTGAGGCCTTCTCTTGCGACACGCAAATAGCTAGATTCAACATCTTATTTTCGCAAAAGTGGGACATTTCGCTTCATAATTTTGATTGCTTAAAGATTATGAAAATTTACGTTAGGTTTCAGACCTCTGTCGTGATATTTAATGCGAAACGGTGAGTCACGGCATATGCCTGAAAGTTTACAGGTATGGTTATAATTATGCTGAGTGGCCCCAATGTTGGAGAGTGTGACGCGGATAATGATTCCAGGCTGCGAGTGCGGCAACCGGTGGCGCCTCATCACGGAACGTGGATAATCGAGGCTACTTCGGATGACGTTTAGCACAAGAGGGCGCTGTTCCGATGAGTAAATTGAATCGGAAACTCATAAATGGTTAAAGTAACATGTTCGATTAAAATACGTTAATTTAGCACCGAACTACAGTATTGCATCGTGTGCATGGTATGAGCACAAATATGTATGCTTCTATTATACTCAATAATGACATCTCAAGCGTTTAGACAGCCGCAATATACCCAAAAAGATTTATTATCGCTCAGCCTCAGTATCATCTGCATTTCTTACTGGCAATCTTGCTTCACTCTTCAAAAAAGTTACCGCCAAATTTCATTGATAAACATTTTTTACAGTTTTAATTAAATATGCCCCACTTTTGATCCATTTTCTGATTCATTGTTACTGTATAAGAGATAGGCCCATAATTAGAAAAATGTGTTAAATTTGATGTTTAAAAAAATCATATCTCGAAAAGTGCTTTACCTATTTGCAAACTGTTTCCACATTTATATTTCCCATGGCTGCAGCCATATCATAAAATATAAAATAAAATAAATCTGCAATTTGAAATTTTCATTGATCCATCCGAAATAGTCATGATAAACGTGTCAAGAGTGCCACAATATTATTTTTCAGCAGTTGCGGTGTCATTGCCAACTAGTTGAAGACATCTATTTCGCTGAGCGAGATGTGAAGATACATACACTGCTGATCACTGGTTCACACCATCCATGGAGACGACTCTGCAGCGACTACGGACTGTCACAGTGCAGGACGTTGTACTGGCCATTGTGTGCATCTTGTCTGTGTATCTCCTACGCGTTCACCAAGCACTGGTGCTGACACCTGTCTGGAAGAAGCATGTGCCTTTGGAGCTATACCGAAACGGAAAGTACCCTCGCCACGAGGAACTCCTTCCACATCCCGTGATTACCGATCTCGATTCGGATGGACTGAATGAGATCATAATGATCACAAACAGCCTACATTTGGAGGTGCTTGGTTATCAGACGGTCGTAGCTAGCTCTCTTCTACCAGATTTAGTCGTTCGTAGTTACATCCAGTTACCCGTTACCAGTGATGACGGTGGCAGAATTAACAGACCTGTTGCCATGGCAACTGGATACACTAGGAAATCTACGAGTAGCGAACAACCAACTGAGGTATGTTGGCTCCTTGCTTCATAACTGTCGTTGCCAGTGACCCAAAATGTTTTGTTTAGGCTACAAGCCAGACACCAAAATATGAATACAGCTTCTGTTGGTGTGCAGAGTTTTAATGATTTTATAATGGAATTTTGCATTTTAAGGCCTAAAAATGGGAATTTTTGAAGAAAGATCTTAAATTTTAATTCAACAAACTAGGCCAACGCCCTAGGCAATAATTCGACAATGTTGAAATCAACTGTGCATCACTGAGTGATATGCTTCTTTAATCAATAAATCATGATAAAGTTTGATCACCAAATAAATAAATGGCTCTACAAGGTGTTTCAACTAAATTTCTTTGTTATTTTGGATTGAATTTCTCATGGAAAAAAGTCTTAGATCTGATCAGTCCAAAGCTGCATGCGCCATGTTCAGTTCTTAAAGATCATTAGTAAATTAAATATGTACTAACTTGACCATGAGTAATGTTTGGCTCATGCTTAGCCTCACGTTCCTTGGCACACTCAGATTCATTCAGACATATTCTGAGGTTATTTAAGATCTGAGTTAGCTGGAGCACCAACGGCTAACTCAATGAGTTTCCCAATATTCTGATTTTAATTATTCAGTCCTGATTAACTGGTAAATTTTTGGTTTGTGAATTGCTGTGTTTGTGAATTGCCGTTACATCACTAACACTGTAAATGTAATGCTACAAAAGGACAGGGAGATGCATTTATTTTTACCCAAAAACTATGTACAATAATAATGAATACAAATCAAATAATTAAAGTTAATTATTCACAGCAGAAAAGCACAAAAATAAATTAATTCAACAAATACATTGGCCAGGGAGACCGTCACTAAGACCTGTCTGGTCACTATCGTGAGGCCACCTTTGTAAAACTTAAGTATTTTTCATATTATTCAAGCAGACACATACCAATATAAGTACACATAGCAACTACCCAGAAGCGGGAATTATTTTTTATTATAATGTATGTTAATTTCCCAGTGTTGCATTCATGAGTATTTAGACAAAAACGTCATAAATTGTTTAATTCCTGGGCATGTCCAAATTTCTCTCACCTTGCTGTCATCTTTGATGGCCATGCACTTTCTGTTACAGGTGATAGTGATTGCCCTTGATAACTGGGAGGTGCTGTGCTATGACAGTGAACTGCACCTTCTTTGGAGACGACAACTTATGGATGTCGGTGACGTGAGAGAGCATCACGTCATCAAGTCGTTCGCAGTATTCATTGTGCCACAGAGTTTGCACAGTGGTGACAACGGCACGGTCATTGTTGGTGGCAACTTTGGTCACATGGAGCGTGATGACATGAAGTAGGTGTATACGGGCTGCATGTTTTGATAATATTTACATTGTTATGATGACTGCGTGTCTGTCAGATCTATCCTTGAATGTTTCATTAGACTGTCCATTTTATTAGCAGGTTCCAGCTGCCTTTTAATTATTTTTGTGATCAAGTCAATTTCTATCTTTAGTTAAGAGGAACCACTGGGTTGTGCCTGGTTAACAAGGGTATGCCAGTAATGCCACTTCGCTGTCGTGAAAGAAGATACAGTAAAACTGACACCATCCATTGTTATTGAGCAGAGCCACTGTTCAATGTGATAACTAATTCATTTTATTATTTATTTTGGTCTAGATTGGAAGATTCTCACAAGGCAGCTGACCAGAAGTCAAAAGATGGACAACAAGTGGACAGCTTCACTCATTTCTCTACTTTTGCACTTGAGGGCAGCACTGGAGACACCAGGTGGCACCACTTACCTGGTGAATTCGAGGGCAGGTTGGAGGTTTGTTTTGTTTTCTCCTTTTGTTCATTTAAAACTAGGCATTTGTGTGATATTTGAAATGTTGACTGCACCAATAAATGACATAATAAAATTATTAACCACAAATATTGATCCTTCTGATATTCCAACTCCACAAAGTTAAGTTTTATTTGTTGACATGTTATTGTATGCTAAGTAAATGTTTACATTGCAAAATTGCTCACTGCTTTCACTGTTTCAGTTTAGCATCATAAATCTCAACATTTCACTTTCATACTCAGCACATATGCACCATGTAATAAATAATTAGGTCACATTGTATACATAATTAAGAAACGCCGTGATGTGACTATTGCACTGGTGATACTGGTATTGCAGTCCACTAGAAAACGCAACATTTGGACACGTTATATCATTTATATGGTTAATAACACATGCTCTCAGTAATACCAATTCCCTGTCTTAATATCAAATCCTCCAGTTACTGCACAAATATTACATGTACTTTGGTGGTTTTATTAAAAAAAAATTAACTTATGGAGAATATTTGAAAAATGTCAAGATTTGGATTGCATGATGTATATTTTAATTGCAGTTGAAGCAGTATCATCACTGGAAGTTGGCAATTCATGGACGAGATGTGCATGCTGGAGAAGTCCACTGGTCTAAGTTTGGCAACAACTTGCTCAATCTCATGGTAAGAGCTCTGGTGGCAGGAAGGCCGAATACAGACTTCAGAAATACTGTCTGCAAAATGGATAAAAGTCATACAGGATTGAAATTAAGCTTACATGGCTTGTAACTAGCTGGCAGATATTTTATCAGGCAGATAGGGCAATGATCAGACAGTCAGGGTTATGATCAGCCTGATAAGGCTATCGTCAGACAGGCAGGGCTGTGATCAGCCTGATAAGGCTATCGTCAGACAGGCAGGGCTGTGATCAGCCTGATAAGGCTATTGTCAGACAGGCAGGGCTATGATCAGGCAGGCAGAGCTATGATTGAGTAGGCAGTAGGACACAAGAAAAAATTTAAACGGCATCAGTCAGATTCTCGATGGGGGATGCACCATTTATTTACGCCTGAGTACTAATTTTTTTCCTAGTATGCTGTGAAAAGGAAAGAAAAAAAGGTCCTTAGAAGTCCTTATGAGGTCCTTATATTTGAAGTCGGCAAATCCCTACGAACCCTGACAGTGGGCTTAGGGCTCTCCCCTGTCCCCAGGGGGCTGTGGTTACCACTTCAGGTCATTGTCTTCCTTGCAGCCACACAGTTGGAACAGTCTGACTGACACACGCATTCAGCTGTCGCAACTTCACAAGCTGGACCCCGTGACCCAGTCGGACAATGGCAAGGAGAGTGTCACTATCTTGTCAGACATTTTTGGAATTGACAGTTATCAGTTGAGCAGCTGGGGGAGGCCCAGTGACAGCCGAGGGGAAGGCACACCAAAACCCAACACTGTCGTCATACATAATAATAAAGGGATGGAGGTAAGCCCGGTGACAGCTGAGGAGAAGGCACACCAAAACCCAACACTGTCATCACCCATAATAATAAAGGGATCGAGGTAAGCCCAGTGACAGTCATGGGGAAGGCACACCAAAACCCAACACTGTCATTACCCATAATAATAAAGGGATCGAGGTAAGCCCAGTGACAGTCATGGGGAAGGCACACCAAAACCCAACACTATCATCACCCATAATAATAAAGGGATCGAGGTAAGCCCAGTGACAGTCATGGGGAAGGCACACCAAAACCCAACACTATCATCACCCATAATAATAAAGGGATCGAGGTAAGCCCAGTGACAGTCATGGGGAAGGCACACCAAAACCCAACACTATCATCACCCATAATAATAAAGGGATGGAGGTAAGCCCGGTGACAGTCGAGGGGAAGGCACACCAAAACCCAACACTGTCATCACCCATAATAATAAAGGGATGGAGGTAAGCCCAGTGACAGTCATGGGGAAGGCACACCAAAACCCAACACTGTCATCACCCATAATAATAAAGGGATCGAGGTAAGCCCAGTGACAGTCATGGGGAAGGCACACCAAAACCCAACACTGTCATCACACATAATAATAAAGGGATCGAGGTAAGCCCAGTGACAGTCATGGGGAAGGCACACCAAAACCCAACACTGTCATCACACATAATAATAAAGGGATCTAGGTAAGCCCAGTGACAGTCATGGGGAAGGCACACCAAAACCCAACACTGTCATCACACATAATAATAAAGGGATCGAGGTAAGCCCAGTGACAGTCATGGGGAAGGCACACCAAAACCCAACACTGTCATCACCCATAATAATAAAGGGATGGAGGTAAACCCAGTGACAGTCGTGGGGAAGGCACACCAAAACCCAACACTGTCATCACACATAATAATAAAGGGATCAAGGTAAGCCCAGTGACAGTCATGGGGAAGGCACACCAAAACCCAACACTGTCATCACCCATAATAATAAATGGATGGAGGTAAGCCCAGTGACAGTCATGGGGAAGGCACACCAAAACCCAACACTGTCATCACACATAATAATAAAGGGATCGAGGTAAGCCCAGTGACAGTCATGGGGAAGGCACACCAAAACCCAACACTGTCATCACCCATAATAATAAAGGGATGGAGGTAAGCCTGGTGACAACCGAGGGGAAGGCACACCAAAACCCAACACTGTCATCACGCATAATAATAAAGGGATCGAGGTAAATATGCATGCTGTGATTCTTAATTTTTTAATTCTGTGACCTAGATCACCTGCTGTCAGCCACTGGTTGGCCACTGCTTCAAGATTGGGGTTAGCTTTTAAATCATGAAGGGCCAGTCCCAACCCTCCCCTACAAAATCATTCAAAAAAGGTGTTTAAATGGCTGATTCTTGCAGTGCAATAACATGTTGAGAGAAAAAATTCGGCTGTAATATAACACTGGTCGGATTGCCAGAACGAAACACAGTTTGTGTTTGTCTGTAGGTGCTGCATCTACATAATGGCAACCCTGCAACACTGGTGAAATTGGAAAGTGGACATACAGTGTATGGTGATGTAGACATGGACGGCAGTCTGGACCAAGTGGACATGGAGTTCACCAATGACAGGTGTCTCGCATATGTATCAAGTGTTTACCCACACCAGAGGGCACTGTTTGTGGAGCCGCTGTGTGAGGATGCCACCTGGTGGGGTTCTATGTCGTTCCTGTCGCATCTGCCCATTACTGAAGACATTGCAGTGGACGTTTCACCTGTTATTGTAAAGAGGTATTTTAGTAAAAGTATTTACATTAATAAAATGTCATTGTTGTATTGGTATAAACATTGGCCTTTTGATATCATTGAATCCCACTTTTGTTTTTGTAACTGTTGAATAAACATAATGGCGTCATTAAGTGAATTAATCTCATGCCCTGTTGGCTGTATCAAAACATGATGCAATGTTTGTATCTAATTACAGTCCATGTTTAATTAGTGTCAATGCATGTCATCTTAGTACAATCATTCAGTTCTGACTAACAGTCTCTATGCACAGGATCGCCCAACCTTCAGGCATACTCAGTCATCTGTTAGGAAAGAGATTTTCCAGTGAGAGAGAAGGCTATGACAGCATCTTTGTCACGAGAACTGGCTATGTGACATCATATGGACCAGAAGGACAGTTCAACTGGCAGGTATTTGCCCTGGTCTCAGTGGAAATAGAGCACTGCTGTTAGTTGTTTCTTACTATTGAACAACTACCTTCCTTATTGCTGGATACAGCTGTAATCTGGTGGTCTCAAAAGTTGGAAGCTTTCCCAAAAAACGAGACTGAAGTTTATTGGGTCACCCCGGAAAACATCTGTGTGGATGTGGTATTATTAAATGAATACTTAATTTTTTGGCAGTATACAAATGTTACCTGGTAAATTATGATTTCAGGATTTGTTGTACTTCATCTTTTAAACTGTTCAATGCCATCTTCACTCTGCTTTCTTCTCCATTCCTCAACTCAGCCTTGCCTCACACACTTTCTCCACTGCACTCATAACTCAGCCTTGCCTCATACACTTTCTCCACTGCACTCATAACTCAGCCTTGCCTCACACACTTTCTCCACTGCACTCATAACTCAGCCTTGCCTCACACACTTTCTCCACTGCACTCGTAACTCAGCCTTGCCTCACACTTTCTCCACTGCACTCGTAACTCAGCCTTGCCTCACACACTTTCTCCACTGCACTCGTAACTCAGCCTTGCCTCACACACTTTCTCCACTGCACTCGTAACTCAGCCTTGCCTCACACACTTTCTCCTCTGCACTCGTAACTCAGCCTTGCCTCACACACTTTCTCCGCTGCACTCGTAACTCAGCCTTGCCTCACACACTTTCTCCGCTGCACTCGTAACTCAGCCTTGCCTCACACACTTTCTCCGCTGCACTCGTAACTCAGCCTTGCCTCACACACTTTCTCCACTGCACTCGTAACTCAGCCTTGCCTCACACACTTTCTCCACTGCACTCGTAACTCAGCCTTGCCTCACACACTTTCTCCGCTGCACTCATAACTCAGCCTTGCCTCACACTTTCTCCACTGGACTCATAACTCAGCCTTGCCTCACACACTTTCTCCACTGCACTCATAACTCAGCCTTGCCTCACACACTTTCTCCACTGCACTCATAACTCAGCCTTGCCTCACACACTTTCTCCACTGCACTCATAACTCCTAGCCCTCTTCCGATGTCTTCATCAATGGTCTCGTCACAGTCTTGGAAGTCTTCACTTTCAGTTATTGTCATTATCACTGACCCTAATTGCAACTGATTTAATTCAATTCAATTCGATGCTTTATTCTCAGACTTCATAGAATACGCGTATACATGTGGGTTTCATAGTCTTGTGTTAACTGTAGTGACACAGAATAAAAATAAAGTTTTTTTAAATATTGTTGACTAACATGAATACAATTACTCAAAAATTATGTTACCGGATTACTGAATGATAGTTGTCTTTCACAGACAACAGTGCTGGCTGAGTGGACATCGGTGTTAAGGCGACCTACAGGAGCCACCTACGGCTTCAAGTTCAGCGATGCGGGTGACGTGTACATCAACTCCTTCAAACCAAGCTTACTTGCATTCTCACCTGAGACCCACACCACTGAACAGGTACGTAGTTTCAATGTCCATGTTTTGGTGTCAATGACAACTTTCTGTTGAATTCACAGTTAGTAAAGATACTTTTTTAACCAGAACCTAGCTGTTTAATGGATTGGATTATTCAGTAACTGGAAATGCTAGGATGAGTATCACAATTGCTTTATATGTCTGTATGTACGCAGCACTGTGTTGGTTTGACTACAACATTTGGCACATAGGTCCATATTATCAGTGTCTCAAATTTTATTTGGAGCTCCAAATGTTAGCCCTAAGCTAAGATTCAGATAATTTTTTAATCAAGCTGTCAAGAAACCATAGCTGCATTTATCGTGGTGTATAAACCATTAAAATGTGGGTATCTGGCAGAGCGTAAACTTTTAATGCTTTTATATGTTGATTCCTGAATGAAAGCACTCAGAATGACAGTGTCAATGAAGTCAGCTCAAACATTAGTACTGTCTCATCCATTAAATGTGCTTAGTCAGTTCGATTTTTTGTTAGTCTCATTAAAAATTAATTTTGTGAAAAACTAAACCTACCTAGTATCCACTCCAACATGCTAGCTCGTATGTGCAACTTTTTTATGTAGTTTTTGTGAAATTATCAGACAAACTATTAAATTAGTTAATGAAGTCGAAATCGGAATGCTGAAAAATCATGATTTTCTTCCTTGGTGATATTTCTTAACTTTGTCAGGTGATCGTTGAGAGGATGGAGGTTACGCCCATGATCAGCATTGACCCACACAGTGTTTACCATTTTAGATATCCACTCTTTTGATCCTTACCATATCAAATGACTAAAGTAAATTCTTTCGATGATTTGAACAAAAATGGGAATTTTTTATTAAATCGACTGCAGATGTTACATAGACTATTCACACACAACATATATGGACACCAGTGAAACAGATTTGCGATAGGCTAAATCAGTCGAGGAAACAGTTTTAAGTGAGAAGTTGCATTGTAGATGGCAAGCAATCATTTTCGAAGCCAGCGAGATCTAGACTGCCTGAGATCACATGACTGAAATCAATGGAAGAACCTAAATCAGAACATTCCGGAAGCGGCACAAGCGAAACTGTCCCCGCTACTTGCAGTGAGGCAGTGACGCGAAAGTGCGATCATACAAATATCGATTTCTAGTGTATCGTGCTGATACCTCTGTTGTTTGTTCACAGTCTGCTGGCTTGGTGTCAGGCTGGGATCATATGGCAGTCGTTGATTTGCGGGATGGCTACATATTGGCAAGTCATTCCCTTCCCTGTCATCCGCTCACTAAGCCAGTCCTCGGAGACTTTAATGGGGACGGATGGACTGATGTACTCGTTGTGTGCCCAGAGGGGTACGTACTTGTATGTTGCAGTGACATAGTAGTTAACTTGTGAGGCACTGTAGTATAGCAGTTAGAATATCAGGCTCTCAGTTGAGAGAGAACCGGGGTTAGAATCTTTTTGCAGCCATTTCATAGGTTGAGCAATTTTATTCCATCCACATTGGCTCAGTTCATTCAGGGAATACCTGGCTATAGACACCGAGTGGTCTTAAGGTAGCTGGGGTAGCTATCGTGTCAGTTGATTTTTTTTTTTTTTCTTTATAATATTTTTTCCTCAAAGCTAGGAAATATTTAACTGAACATCGACACCACAAATAATCACCTGACACTAACATCATATTTCACCAATCCATCCTTTAAAAAAACAGTCTGACTTCTTAGAAATGTTGACGATGTTTCCATAGTAGCAACCGCATGTGTGTCGAGCTACGAACCAGCTATATTCGTTCACCACGAACGTGGAACATAACGTCTGATAACTGTGATTCCAGTACACATCAGTATTATATCTAACTAAATGATGTCCTTAAACCAGCAAATAGCAGCGCTAACATAATTTGTTGTGCCTTTGAATCTATGATGGAAATGGCCTATGAACCCGAACTGGTCACACCGCTGGATAACGGGCCAATCAAAACGATCGTAAACATGCTCTGCCACGTGTTTGTCAACTGGCATAACCTGATATCGTAGACGACAACACATTACAAATACAGGTTCAAGGGCCATTGTGGAGACATGTCAATATTAGAAATGGCCATTATGTTTTGTCAACAATATGTAAAACGCCAGTGAAAATTGTCACATTTCAAGCATTAATACGAGTATCTATCGACATTTCTGTTATCACAAACAATCAGGAAACGTTACCTAATAAATTTTTATTTACAACATTTATGATGCTGAAATTTAGCATATGAATGGTTTTTATTTTTTTTCAGTTTAGGGATCCACCACCACATTTAAAAAAAGTGGTTTATTGTTTTATTAATGTCCCGATGACATTCTCACGCGACATTTTTTTTTACAAATAATCTATTATAATAATAATCTATAAAAAACAAATATAATGTCTGAGAAAGGAAATGTTAAAAAAAATCGAATGGCAGAGAAGCTTTGCGACACCGAAAATATATTCACAACGCCGGGGAATGCCTTTCACAGTAGCGTTGTACCGCATTACTACGCAGACAACTCATTGTTCTCCGACTGTTAATACAAAATACAAATGATCAGTCTTGTTCAAAATTGGTGTGAATAATGTTCTGTAAGAGAAATGATTTTCATAGTCATGAAAGTTTCAAAAAGAAATATAGACAGACTATTTCCAGATGTAGCCGTAGACCCCAGGCTGTGGTCAGGCTGTAATGTGTTGCCAACATGTTGCTATGATGTTCGAACCAGATTCGTTCGCCGTGAAAGCGGAACATATCGTCTGGTTACTGTGATTCCAGTACACATCAGTATTATATCTGTCTAACTAAATCATGTCCTTAAACCAGCAAATATCAGTGCTAACGTAGTTTATTGTGCCTTTGATACTATTGGAAATGGCAATGTATATGTGACCTGGTGACCCCGCAGGATTGCGGCGGCAAATTAAGGGGACATGTCAATATTACAAATGGCCATGTTTTGTCAACAATACGTTAAACGCCAGTGAAAAATTTTTCATTTCGACACAAAAACAAACATTTGTTGAGATTGCGTTTCATTAATAACCAGGAAATGATGCTTAATTTCTTATTTTAGAAAAACTACAATACTTACAACATTGCAATTTGGCGTAAGAATGCCTCTTACATGTAGGCAACATAATACGATATTGAATTACAATTGGTGAAATACACTGCCACTTTGAGCTGTCATTCAACTTTCTTAATTCGAAATAATTTTGCATTTTGGGGCTATTTTTACTACTATGTATATCATTTATTTCTTTGGGGATTTTCTCAAAACAATATAATTCGCATTTTGTGGCTATTTTTTCACATTTTCAAAAATGTTTAAAAAATCTTGTAACATAACCAAATAAATGAAAAACTAAAAAAAATTATATCTGGAATAGTATGTAGTACATGCATATTTCAGCAACAATCGGTGAAGAAATGGTTAATTTATCTTAAAAACTTCTACTGAAACTACTCAATTCAAGACAAGTATACAATAGCCATCCCAGCTACCTTAAGGGCTGGATACCATGCTATATAAAAACTTACGTTTTGCCTCTCTCTTTGCTATGAAAAAACTACTTAACGCTGTTTCTGTTATGCGTATATCATGTGTAATTTATATTATGTATTTAGTTTTGAAAGATTTCACTTAAGTAATAACAATGGACTTTGTTATATATGTTGCTGCTAATGGACGTAATCATTATAATTTTATCAGAATAGTTATTTTCTCAAAACAATCACCATAATCCCTGTCTTATTACAATTATCGTGAGTGCTTCCATTTGAATCTCTTGTTGTAATAAGTGCAAACAAATATTTTTTCATTTATTCTTTATATATAGTTTGTCTATATGATACCTGTTTAAATATTTGTTACTTTAGTATTGTTTAAATATAGTGGTGTTATTTATCAAATATAAGTAACACCACTTTAATTAGATTTCCATGCAATTTTAACAAACACTGTTTATAATGTGGTTATTATTTTATTTAATGTTCCTCAGTAGACCCTAGTTCACTGCACAATGACATCCATGGTAAAAAGTACAAATTTCAATCATTCTTGTCAATTTTAATATTAAAGGGAGATATAGCAGCCAGAATGATGTTTTTTGTAAAAAAAAATACTCAAAATGTGTTTCCTCCATATTCCAATAGCATTGTATTTTTACTATCAAGAAAGTTCACTTATAACAACGACATCAGTGCCATCATTCAATCAGTTTTGTGCAATATCTTGGGGGTAGTAAATCAAAATGTGTCGACAAATGTTACATTTAGAATATCATAACTTTGAAAATTCAGAAGAAAAAAATTATCCCAATGTTAAACAGTTTTTAGAGGAGTTCTAGAGTTAACTAAGTCAATGTTGACTGTGAAAGTATTATAATAAAGTATCTATTACTTTTTAAGTGTTGTAATTTTTTAGAGGGGCTATATTTCCTTCATACGGCAGCCAGTTTGTTTGTTGCCATGGAAACGGGGGGGTCTGGCATGAAAATTTCATTATGTTTTACTCAGAAAAACGTACTGTACAGCTTGGGCATAAAAAATTTCACTAACTATACAAAGGACACTAGGGACACTAAGGACACTAAGGACACACCCATGAACAGTAAAGTATGTACATTTCTAAAATGTTGAAACTGTGCCGTGTGCTGTGGTTTATGATACATCTAAGGCTACCAAGGAAAAGCAACTTGATGAAGGCAGGTTTCTGTGCAGGTTTTTTCACATTGTTAGCATAACACATGTGTTCAGTGTTCCCCATGTTCGTGTTACAGGTACGTGGGCTTCAGCATCCATCGCCATGGTAACTACGTCTACATGACACTGGTCGCCGTGACTGTCATCCTCAGCATCATTCTGCTCAGCTGGTGTTGTCAGCCAGACAAACACCAATTTGGTGACACAGACGACTGACACCTGTGGTTGACACAACAGGTGTCTCACAAAGGCACTTCTTCAAGATTGTACCTGACTGAAATACTTTCACAGTGTCCATTTTTATCATTCTTTTATGTACATGTTCAATCCCAGTTGCGGGCAGCTTGATCGCAATTTGTGATTACTAGTATTTTTGCCACTGGGGTGTTCTGTGTTTTTCGAACGAAACATGAAAGAGGTCATCTACATTCACATCAAGAAACTTTCAGCAAAAAGAGACGTCAGTTCAAAAGATATTTTGCTATGATGAGACTTTTCTGTGCAATTCTATTTCAAGTCCTCAAGATTTCAATGTATTTCAGCCTCAACTCAACCTATTGTGTTCTTACTAGGGGAATGTTTGGGGGGGTGAACTTTGAAAAACAAAAAACTGCTTTCTGTTCAAGAAGTACACAATTTGTTTCATTATAATATTACATATAGTAATGCATAGTATTATCATTATTGTACTAAAGCTTATCCACAGTTAAATTTTTTTTATTTCAATGGAAATCTTCATGTGTAGTTTTGTGTAGAGTGTAATAAGTTTAGTATGATATGGTAGTCCAGATAAAGACGTGGCTGCAGTGTTGATGAAATGCAAGTCTCATCCAACCTTGCTAGCTACAACCATGGGTGATAACCTTGAGTGGTGCACACCTATAAGACTGGCAGTAGGAATCTGTAAGATCACAAAATCCTTGTTACAAATGCACAAAACCCATGGGGAATGATCTCCTATGCTCATAAGACTATGAAATTTCCGAAAATCCGTGACATTTACAGACAAACTATAAGAGTTGGCACATATGACACACCTGGGTGCACCGGGTAAGACCGCAATCATTATTCACCCTGACCTACAGGAAAAATTAGGTGAGCTAACAAAGTAAAAATACTGTGTATATAGTAAGCCATGATGGGTGAACATTTAAACTTTGGATGCTACACATTGTTTCACAAACTAAGATTTCAAAATCCATGTTAGTTTATCTTTTACAGAAGATAACACAGCCTCTTTTACTATGTTATTTCAGTGGTCCATGAAAATGTTCATCAAGTTGGTAGATAATAATGAAGAAACAATTTTCTTTTAATCACAGTAACTATTGTAAGTAAATCTCAATAGTTGTGATTAAAGGAAAATTGTTTCTTCATATTTCAGTGTTTTTTTGTAAATCAACAATGTCTATAAGATAAGGTTTTGCATTAATTGTTGTTTATTTATTGTTTGTTTTTGTCTTAATTTATTTGTATAGCAATAAAGATTTTTATTTTCAGCTAATGAGTACTTCTGTTGTAATTATGTTCAGATGCAGCATAATAAGATACATGTTTGATGAGAAAATATGCAAGCTAGTTGCAAATTCATATGCCATAAAGTAAAACCTTAATTATGTTTTGTTTATGCTTCCATGTACTTCTAATTAAGTTCAGAAAAGTTAGCTGTGTCATTGTAATTTTTTATTTCAACAAGTAAAACACTCACAAAATATTGATAGAAAATCTGATACTGATAGTTAGCCAAGCAACAATAGTCTAATTCTTTCCGGCATTTGCAGTTGGCTATCATACATGTTTTCAATATTATTTGGTCATTGCCCAGTGATTTTATTCATAATGGCAGCTGCATGAGTAAAGACATCAAGAAAATGTTTATGCCTTTGTGTATGCATACATTGGACCAGAATGTACGTCCTTGACAAGTCATGGAATGATAATACTGCATTTGTATTAGACAGAATTGGTGGATATTTTAACAACAATATATATATTATCAGAACATGTTGAAACAGACTGAGCTTTGTGTGTAGATATTCACTATGGGATGGATTAACGAGGCCTGGAAAAATAGGACAATTTGAAGTTCAGCAGTAGGGTTATCATAAAATATCTTGTCAAAACTTTGTATGCAACAATCCTATACAATTATTGCATGTGTACACACAATGTCACACATATATACACACAGCTTAATGGAAACGTGTACATGACAAGTTAACCTACACTGTAAGGGGAACTAATGAGAAATACAGCTAATGAAATAAAAAATTATACGAAACACCTTTCCAAATTATATAGGCGATTATTTTTGGGACACCACTACGTCGGCAAATATTCCATGAGACACCCCGGCAAAACGGTGCTTTCTAAAAAATGAAACGTGATTAAAAAGGTAAGTTTCTGTGATGTGTTATACTTAGCAGCATAAATACAAACGCCTGTCTTATTGTGTAACCATCATACAACATTACATCATGATGTTTCGTACCAACAACTGTTTTAATGCGACGTTTAAATGGCCGTTTTTGAAAGGCTGAAACGCCAGAACTACTGCGCCTATGCTAGGGTAGTTTTAATGGTAGTGATTACTATATTGTAAAACAACCAGTTACTAGTACTTTATATTTTCTTATTTATGGCATGCACATCTTGTATGATAGTATATTAAGCATTAAAGTGATGTATGTTTATTTTTTCAAAGTGGTGAACTGGCGGCGTAACTATCGTCTACACCGTATTATCGCCCACGATGCCAGAGATCTCAACCATTCGGGATCTCAGCCCTAGTGATCTCGGCCTGTTTTGGTGATCTCGGCCTGGTCTCTGGTGATCTTGGCCTCTTGTTGCAATACATAATTAAGAGTGTGTGATCTCAGCCTCGTGTTGCGATACATAAATAAGAGTGTTTATGTCTTCGAAATAATTATAGTTGTAGTATGTACTTATTGTTCGGTATCTATGCCTATGGTCGCTGTAAAAAATTTGTGTTTATGCCTTAAATAAATACAGTTGTATAATTCCCTCAATGTGTCCACGGTATGCTTCGTTTTCTGCCTTTAAACTGTTCAGCCAAATTTTAAAATACATAGTGTACAGAGAAATATCGATAATAACGGACATAATATGTTTGTAACGAAGGCAAGCTTCTATAGTCTTTGATCTACACAAAGTTTCCATCCTGGCTCGTAGCGACCACGGTTGTAAATGTGAAGCAGAGCTTTGAACATCAGTGGTTTCTAAATAGACCCTACTAGCCACGTTTCCCATGAATGCTTTTAGTGGGAAATGAGGACTTGAATAGATTTTGCGTCACTTCAGTCCAAGCCACTAGTTAAAAACATTTAGCATTAAAATAACATTAAACTGACTCCATCCTTTATTCAATAAGAGTACAATACATATAAATAGACGTAGATAGATAGAAATATCAAACGTTTCAACATCAATCATCATGTGTGAGTTTTGCTGAACTAGTGCTACGGATGACTAGATGATGCTGATGATGATGACGACGATCTTCTTAGTAGGACATAACACCTCCGCATATACAACAGTGAAGGCATAGGTTCCAGTGAGAATTAGTGCAGGCAATGCTTGAAATCAATGTGAAATGCAATCGCAATTCGGTAAATATTACAGTTAACCAACTTAATGGAAAAGATGATTGCAGTGCCAGTTATGTCGTACAATGGCTTCACACCAATTGTACTTGTGTTGAGGTTGTTGATCTCCCCAATAAAACATCGCTTTGTTGTGGTGCCTAAAGAAGAACACAGCAGAATGAATGAATGGACTTTATTGTGCCGAAGCGGTGCACTCAGGTGGCATGTGGGTCGAGTGTTGGGGATAAGACAAGCGGTCCAATGATTGGCAGATCAAAAGCAAAGGTAAGCCACCACCGGGGTATTTAGAAGGGGGACTCACCACAAAGGTCAACATACAGAGCGAAAACACGACTATTAGTTACAATCATCATTAGCCGTACGATATACAGTCCGAAGAGGCTTGTATGAGTTGTTTGCGAATTGTCAGTGCGCGTCAAGAGGCCCTGTTGTGCGATGGTTGCACCCGCTGGCAACACAGAGTATGCGGAACTGGTATGTCTAATGTGTTATACCGGTTTTCCATGTTGATTTAATTTGTAACGGAAACATAGAAAACTAAATTTGCTAGGTGGGAAAACTGTTCGTAATGACTACTGTATACAAGAACTTGTGGATGGTCTGAGTATCGGTTAGTTTATATACATAACAGTTAAGGAAACTGTTCTTATTTGTTCTACTACCTAACAACTTTGGATGCCAGTTTTCTGCTGGCAAATTTTCGCACACCCATGCATGTAGTATTAAAACAGTTCAGCCACCCTACGCTCATATTTGCCTGATTTTTTCTTTTTTAGTTGTATTAATTACTACCAAAACATTGCCATAAAATGTCATACAATATACAAATCACATATCATGTATATGTAACACACATTAACATGAAGGATGGAGTCTGCAAACATAATGAACTTTACATACATCACTCTGTTTGATTTCGACGAATTATACAGCGTGAGTACCGTCTATAGCGCTCGACGATGGGCGATAACAAGTAACATCTAAAACACGTAGATATACAGCAGAGTCCCTGCCAATATTACAACAAATAATCATCGATTTATGTTCAGTGCGTGAACAACAAAATAAAAACGTAAAATAATTTTTGGACAAATCGTCCAAGCGTTTTGTGACATAACGTTCCAAATCTATGAAATATTGTGACAACGACCATCCATACACATATCGCAATATTGCATAAAAGTGGCATAAAAACTCTTAATTATGTATCGCAACACGAGGCCAAGATCACTAGAGACCAGGCCAAGATCACCAGAGACCAGGCCGAGATCACCAGAGACCAGGCCGAGATCACACAGACACTCTTAATTATGTATTGCAACACGAGGCCGAGATCACTATGATTCATCGCCCACTATACTACAATATAAAAATGAACGGTTCGTGAAAATATGGTTTGAATTTCTAGGTATGCAGTAACACTCCAGCCGACCGTGTGTCTTCACCATGTACGCCATCTACAAGCAAATACATCCGCCCACGGCCATTGAACATTGTGTTCACTGCAATTTTCTGTCACCAACATCAAAGAATCTTGTAATCGCAGGGGTGAATCAGCTCCATGTCTACAGACTTACTTCAGAGGCTGAGGTATGACAAGAATTAACAGTCTTCATCTACCAACAGCATTTGCTATGCCTTGTTTTTTGTCAGCAAAATTTTTTCAAGATTTTAGTTGGTTATATTTTGTTCTCATATCATGATACGTGTTTGCTAGTGATTAATATAATTTTGTTGTAATGCCTATTTTTTTAAAACAGATAAAAATGAAGGTATGGTTTTGTTTTATGGTAAATTGTAGCACCTTATGTTTGGGTCTTCCTGTGTTAACCCCAGAAGGGGCTGTGTGGGGTATAGCAACTGAAAACTGAAGGTATGAAGGCAGAGGAAGCAAGACATTTTATATATATTTTATATATGTGTATATATATATATATATATATATATATATATAAAATATATATATATACGTATGTATATATATATATATATACATATATATATATATATGTGTGTATATATATATACATATGTATGTATATGTGTATATATATATATATATATATATCAGGTTTCCCACAGATCATGACAATTCAGGAAAGTCATGGATTTTCTAAGTAGGATAATAAGTAGGAAGGATCTCATATGTCCCAAAAGCAAGTGTCAAATTTATTCATTCCTCAAACCTATATTTTTTTCAATAATTAAATTTGGTGTGTATGAGTATTACATGTAGCTGTAGCATAATAGCACTATTGATGATGGGATGAATGTACCCTGGTATATATAATTATGGTTTGTATGTACATTACAGCAAACATCAAAGGAACCGGATAAAGCATCAGGTATGTAGACTGAAGCTAAAAATAATAATGGAAATTGCATGTAGTAGGGTTTTGTTTTACTAAACGCACATGCTTCTTGAATGAGTTTTTCTGTTGACAGCCAGAAATTAATTAGCATATTCAATGAAATTACCAGTTTTTATACTCTTAAACCCTGCTGCCCGTATAAAAATGTAGTTTCAGTAACCATAGTGGGACCCTTTGGTGAACTTGATGCAGCTTGATAAACATTGCAATTTGTGAAAAGTATATACAAATTATGCAAAAAAAATTGGAAATGTCCACGTGATTGTTGTGTAACGCTGCATTTATTCGCTTCAGCTGACACAAAGGCAAAGAAGCAGAAATTGGAATGTCTTGCCACATTTGCACTGTTTGGCAATGTCATGTCGATGCAGAGTGTGAGACTGGCCGGCTCACAGCGAGATGCTCTGCTGCTCAGCTTCAAAGATGCTAAGGTGAGAGAGTCTGCACCAGCTACAAGCTGTTGTGATCTAGGCTGTATTGGTACTGTTGTGATCTAGGCTGTATTGGTACTGTTGTGATCTAGGCTGTATTGGTATTGTTGTGATCTAGGCTGTATTGGTACTGTTGTGATCTAGGCTGTATTGGTACTGTTGTGATCTAGGCTGTATTGGTACTGTTGTGATCTAGGCTGTATTTGGATGGATTATCTCATGGTATTTTATATTTTAGTGTTGGATTCACCTTATTTTTTGTTTTTAAGTTAATGAAGTTAATGGAATAAATTATACTTTATTTGTTTATTTTTTATTTTTAAGCAGGGTGAAATCTTACATACTGTGATATTTAATGAGAAACACGCCAAGACCATGTACTCGTGCTCAGCGAGAAAGTTGTATTATTATTGTTTTTAAATTACTGTTCAGACAGTTGAGAAATATTACTGATGTTACTTAGTGTTCAGGAAGTAGAAATTGTCACACAGTTGCATGCAATGGTCATGTAAATTTTCCGAACCCATGCTAAACCATAATTTATAACACTGGCCTAAGATGAATATTATTTATGGGTAAACATCAAATATTGTGTGCCAGTTCAACATCTGTCTGGAAAATAAATGTGTTCAATTTGACCAAACCACAAACATCAATGCATTTCTGTTGTTTTAGCTGTCTCTAGTGGAGTACAATGCCCGCACACATGACCTCAAGACGTCATCACTGCATTATTTTGAAGATGATGAACTAAAGGTATGTAAAAAAAATGTCATGGTATTTTGAGTGATTCTGATACGTTTTTGACTAGTATACTTTCTGACTGCCTGATATTACCGAAATACAGCAAAGCAAAATGGCTGGTGATACTAATTTACGTCACAAAAAGATTAGGTTCTGATATGTTACTACCAGTAAACGTCGATCATCAAGCCAATTGTATAGATTTTTAAATGGGAATTCAATATTCCTTGGGAACTTTAACAACTGCAACAATATATGTTATAGCACATTGTTGAAATGGTTACCTTGGCTTTAGGAAACTGTAACAGTAGAAGTTATAGCACATTGTTGAAATGGTTACCTTGGCTTTAGGAAACTGCAACAGTAGAAGTTATAGCACATTGTTGAAATGGTTACCTTGGCTTTAGGAAACTGCAACAGTAGAAGTTATAGCACATTGTTGAAATGATTACCTTAGCTTTAGGAAACTGTAACAGTAGATGTTATAGCACATTGTTGAAATGGTTACCTTGGCTTTAGGAAACTGTAACAGTAGATGTTATAGCACATTGTTGAAATGGTTACCTTGGCTTTAGAGAACTGCAACAGTAGATGTTATAGCACATTGTTGAAATGGTTACCTTGGCGTTAGGAAACTGTAACAGTAGACGTTATAACACATTGTTGAAATGGTTACCTTAGCTTTAGGAAACTGTAACAGTAGACGTTATAGCACATTGTTGAAATGATTACCTTGGCTTTAGGAAACTGTAACAGTAGATGTTATAACACATTGTTGAAATGGTTACCTTAACTTTAGGAAACTGTAACAGTAGACGTTATAACACTTTGTTGAAATGGTTACCTTAGCTTTAGGAAACTGTAACAGTAGACGTTATAGCACATTGTTGAAATGGTTACCTTGGCTTTAGGAAACTGTAACAGCAGATGTTATAGCACATTGTTGAAATGGTTACCTTGGCTTTAGATAACTGCAACAGTAGATGTTATAGCACATTGTTGAAATGGTTACCTTGGCTTTAGGAAACTGTAATAGTAGACGTTATAGCACATTGTTGAAATGGTTACCTTAGCTTTAGGAAACTGTAACAGTAGACGTTATAGCACATTGTTGAAATGGTTACCTTGGCTTTAGGAAACTGTAACAGTAGAAGTTATAGCACATTGTTGAAATGGTTACCTTAGCTTTAGGAAACTGTAACAGTAGACGTTATAGCACATTGTTGAAATGGTTACCTTGGCTTTAGGAAACTGTAACAGTAGACGTTATAGCACATTGTTGAAATGGTTACCTTAGCTTTAGGAAACTGTAACAGTAGACGTTATAGCACATTGTTGAAATGGTTACCTTGGCTTTAGGAAACTGTAACAGTAGATGTTATAACACATTGTTGAAATGGTTACCTTGGCTTTAGGAAACTGCAACAGTAGAAGTTATAGCACATTGTTGAAATGGTTACCTTGGCTTTAGGAAACTGTAACAGTAGATGTTATAACACATTGTTGAAATGGTTACCTTGGCTTTAGGAAACTGCAACAGTAGAAGTTATAGCACATTGTTGAAATGGTTACCTTGGCTTTAGGAAACTGTAACAGTAGATGTTATAACACATTGTTGAAATGGTTACCTTGGCTTTAGGAAACTGCAACAGTAGAAGTTATAGCACATTGTTGAAATGGTTACCTTGGCTTTAGGAAACTGTAACAGTAGACGTTATAACACATTGTTGAAATGGTTACCTTAGCTTTAGGAAACTGTAACAGTAGACGTTATAATACATTGTTGAAATGGTTACCTTGGCTTTAGGAAACTGTAACAGCAGATGTTATAGCACATTGTTGAAATGGTTACCTTGGCTTTAGAGAACTGCAACAGTAGATGTTATAGCACATTGTTGAAATGGTTACCTTGGCTTTAGGAAACTGTAACAGTAGATGTTATAACACATTGTTGAAATGGTTACCTTGGCTTTAGGAAACTGCAACAGTAGAAGTTATAGCACATTGTTGAAATGGTTACCTTGGCTTTAGGAAACTGTAACAGTAGACGTTATAACACATTGTTGAAATGGTTACCTTGGCTTTAGGAAACTGTAACAGTAGACGTTATAGCACATTGTTGAAATGGTTACCTTGGCTTTAGGAAACTGTAACAGCAGATGTTATAGCACATTGTTGAAATGGTTACCTTAGCTTTAGGAAACTGTAACAGTAGACGTTATAGCACATTGTTGAAATGGTTACCTTGGCTTTAGGAAACTGTAACAGCAGATGTTATAGCACATTGTTGAAATGGTTACCTTGGCTTTAGAGAACTGCAACAGTAGATGTTATAGCACATTGTTGAAATGGTTACCTTGGCTTTAGGAAACTGTAACAGTAGATGTTATAACACATTGTTGAAATGGTTACCTTGGCTTTAGGAAACTGCAACAGTAGAAGTTATAGCACATTGTTGAAATGGTTACCTTGGCTTTAGGAAACTGTAACAGTAGACGTTATAACACATTGTTGAAATGGTTACCTTGGCTTTAGGAAACTGTAACAGTAGACGTTATAGCACATTGTTGAAATGGTTATCTTGGCTTTAGGAAACTGTAACAGCAGATGTTATAGCACATTGTTGAAATGGTTACCTTAGCTTTAGGAAACTGTAACAGTAGACGTTATAACACATTGTTGAAATGGTTACCTTGGCTTTAGGAAACTGTAACAGCAGATGTTATAGCACATTGTTGAAATGGTTACCTTAGCTTTAGGAAACTGTAACAGTAGACGTTATAACACATTGTTGAAATGGTTACCTTGGCTTTAGGAAACTGTAACAGCAGATGTTATAGCACATTGTTGAAATGGTTACCTTAGCTTTAGGAAACTGTAACAGTAGACGTTATAACACATTGTTGAAATGGTTACCTTAGCTTTAGGAAACTGTAACAGTAGACGTTATAGCACATTGTTGAAATGGTTACCTTGGCTTTAGGAAACTGTAACAGCAGATGTTATAGCACATTGTTGAAATGGTTACCTTGGCTTTAAAGAACTGCAACAGTAGATGTTATAGCACATTGTTGAAATGGTTACCTTGGCTTTAGGAAACTGTAACAATAGATGTTATAACACATTGTTGAAATGGTGATGTTAGATTTGCCATTGGTTGCCATGGCTTTATGTCCTGCCTGTAGGATGGTCACTGCCAGCACAATTGTCACCTGCCTCTAGTGAGAGTTGACCCAGAAGGCCGGTGTGCCGCCATGCTCGTCTTTGGCACCAGACTTGTCATTCTGCCGTTCCGACGTGAGACAGTATCAGATGAAACTGACAATCTGCTTGGAACGAGGTAGCATGGTTGAACAAATACTTATGTTACTAGGTTCCATAAAAGTTAAAACCTGCCTGTTTTATTGCTCAGATATGGTACTTCAGTCAGTATTTGGCAAATATCTTTAAAAATTGTGGGTGTGCTTTGTTCTAGCATAAAAATTTAATTGTGATAACTTGCTGAACTCACCCTTTGCAAACACAGCTGTTATTGATATCTAACTATAATCGAGTTAGCGTATGTTAACGTTTTCCTCATAGACGGCTTGCGTAACATAACACCTTTATTTATAAAAAATACCCTGTATATCAAGGGTTCTTAGTGATTTTTATGGTAAATCAATTGTTCACTCCGTAAAACGTTAACTTCCAACAATCGCAGAACAATGCGCACGGCAAATACTTCGGTATGTAAACCATTTGAGAGTAGGTAGCGCCATCTGGCACATAACATTTAATTATGTGGGCGGTTTGTATTAGCAATCACCTATTTGGTAAACATTGCTATCATGACTCACATATGAACTACAAAGTTATCCCATCCTGGGGACGGGCATTTTTGTTGGTAATAACTATACAAACCCTTCAATCGCACCTGAATCCTCAGAAATCCAAACTTAGAGGCACATTAAAATGAAAGGGTTAGGCAATCTCAAAAGCGATATATAATGTTAAAGTTGGAAACAGATTTATGAATAAACTAGTACTAAGGAGGGAAAGCTTTGTTACAAAGATATGCCCTGGTAAATATTTGCCATGCAAATGGCCATATATAAACATGCTGAAATTGCAGCAGGCTTCCTAACAAACCATCCCCACGTAGGAGTAATGCCTCTGTGATGTGTTGTAGTAAGCCACCAGTGATGTCTTCGTATCTGATCGACCTCCATAAACTGGATGAGAAGATCACGAATGTGCTTGACATCCAGTTTCTACACGGCTACTATGAGCCGACCATCTTCATTCTGTACGAACCTCTGCCTACGTGGGCTGGGTGAGTGACGTGCTACTCACTTTCGTAAGGCAAATGTTTACACACTTTGTGGAATTTTTATTTAATACACATAGTGATTGTGGGTAGGAGTGCACCATGCATGTTTGTTTCCAGCAATGGAATCTTTTCTAGGTAACATGCTCGGTAGTCATCTTCTTGACCGTCATCCCTTGACCAGGATGATTGTAAGGATGTTATTTCCACAGTAGGCCTACCTCCACACATTAGTTTATTGGCTTCATCCCTGTTCGTCAGGTTGTCTAACAATCTATAAATAATTTGATTAATGTAAGTCAAGTTGTTAAGCAGTGTCTTACAAGTTGTAAAAAAAATTGGCATGACTCTTGGTCAGATGGAAATATGCATATATGCTTGCATATATGCTTGCACACCATGCTTGTACACCCTACCTGTTAACATCAGTGTTAATATAGAGAAACAGTAGGATCACTGGCTACCTGTTTCCTGACCAATCCTCCTTCATTCAGGCGAATTGCTGTGCGCAAGGACAGCTGTAGTATCGCTGCCATCTCCCTCAACATCCTGCAGCGGGTCCACCCGATCATCTGGTCCCTCAGCGGGCTTCCCTTTGACTCCCTCCAGGCTTTCCCTGTCATGAAGCCCATTGGTGAGTATTGTTTGTATCCAGGCCTTCCGTCATGAAGCCCATTGGTGAGTATTGTCTGTATCCAGGCCTTCCCTGTCATGAAGCCCGTTGGTGAGTATTGTCTGTATCCAGGCCTTCCCTGTCATGAAGCCCGTTGGTGAGTATTGTCTGTATCCAGGCCTTCCGTCATGAAGCCCATTGGTGAGTATTGTCTGTATCCAGGCCTTCCCTGTCATGAAGCCCGTTGGTGAGTATTGTCTGTATCCAGGCCTTCCGTCATGAAGCCCATTGGTGAGTAATGTCTGTATCCAGGCCTTCCCTGTCATGAAGCCCATTGGTGAAAACTCACAAATTTCGCCTTTAGTGAAATTTCATAACTTTGTCATGTGATCTGCAAGAGGATGGAAGTCACGCCCATGATCAGCCTTGACCCCATAGAGTGTTTACCGTTTTGGATATCCACTATTTTGAGACTTAGATCTAATGACTAAAGTCAATTCTTTCGATGATTTGAAAAAAATGCACTTTTTAAGTAAACCGACTGCAGATATTACTTAAACTATTCACCCACTACATATTAGGACATCAATGAACCAGATTCGCGATAGGCTAAATCAGTTTAGGATGCGGTTTTAGATTATTTAGCACTTAGCCTATACCGAGCCATGACATTTTATTAAAACTGGTAGAAAACTCAGTTTTGTTTTTCAGTTACTTAAGAAAGAAGATAAACAGCTAACTTGAGTATTATTTAGTCCTTTGTATATAGTGTACATTTGTAAGTTGTGTTATTTGAATGCCCGGTGAGATAACTAGTACTGTTTTCTGTCTGTAGGCGGCGTGCTGCTGTTTGCAGTCAACTCTCTGATGTACCTCAATCAGAGCCTGCCTCCTTACGGCGTCTCTCTCAACAGTCTCACTCACGTCAGTACAGAGTTCCTACTCAGTACGTATCATTCTTTCATTCAGTCCTGCCTTCATGCGAGGTATGTGGCAGAATTGACTGAGTGGTGTCATCTCTGCGTGACTCATGGTTGAGAGACGGAGTCCACAGCAGATTAAATATTTAACCCCTGTGTGGGATCTTTTACTTCCCCTGGCATAGAAATCAGGTAGAAGAGACCGATGGTTTTTAATTTCTCTTCCTAAAGACACAGGCATTGCGGTGAATTGGAATTGATCCATTATGAATACATGTGAATCGAATTGATGATGAAACAGCTTTGGGTGGACTCGAATCCTGGTCCTCCCAATTAACAGTCTGACACTACTCACTGAGCTATGTCACCTCACAACACATCATAATCCACAGTTCCCAACCAAAACATGACAGTATTTTAAAAGTACAAAGTCTGATCGTTTTCATTGTAAAGTCATATTACATGGTATAAGCTGTATCATATTACACGGTATAAGCTGTATCATATTACATGGTATAAGCTGTATCATATTACATGGTATAAGCTGTATCATATTACATGGTATAAGCTGTATCATATTACATGGTATAAGCTGTATCATATTACATGGTATAAGCTGTATCATATTACATGGTATAAGCTGTATCATATTACATGGTATAAGCTGTATCATATTACATGGTATAAGTTGTACCTATTCTCACATCTTGAATGCAAAAATGTGATTTAAAGAACCACAATTTTTTATTATTTGACTGTTATATGTATATGAATATTGAACTTGCCTTTCAGCAGGCAATGTAAACATGATGTTAGGACCGAAACATTAAAATTAAACAGATAATGGTAAAATTATATTTAACAAATTAGAATGTATGGACATATGAGTGTAGGACATAAACCCTCATGGACAAAAGCCCTCACCTTTTCAGAGGGGGTAGGACAAAACCCCTACTTGACGCTGGCTTCAACATGAGCAGAACATTAATTGGATGTGGCTTGTTTTTAGCAATTCAGTACAAACAGTGGCTTCGCAGAAATAAGAGTTTTTCTTGAGTTAAATCAAAGTTCTTTCTGAATTAATGTTGTTTATAAATAGAAAAGGCCTAATTTACAGTACATAGATTTAACTCTAGACAAACTCTGATTTCTGCAAAGCATGTTTCATATTTATCTTTTTTTATAAAGTATTAAATTTCAACCGTCATTCCCAATGCTCATTGGGTGAAGTGAGAACACTATCAGTATAGGCATATTGAGAGTGCTAAGAGAAGTCACATCCAATTAATGTTCTGCTCATGTTGAAGCCAGTAACTAGTAGGGGTTTTGTCCTACCCCCTCTGAAAAGGTGAGGGCTTTCGTCCTGGGGGCTTTTGTCAGTGCAGGTATATGTTCATACCCCTGTGAGACTATTGCAAACAAAAGTAGTTTCCTCTACCAAATGGTACTTGCGCAGAGTTATTGTCTGTAACTCTGTCATGTGTTCTTCTAGAGCCTCAAGAAGGAGTTATGATGTCCCTCGACTGTGCTCAGGCATGCTTCCTCTCAAGCGACAAACTTGTCATCTCTCTCAAGGGCGGAGAACTGTGAGTGTTATCAGCTTTAAACAACTGTCTGTTATGGAGTGTGTTTCACTAAAGTAACAAGCGCATCTGCTCATTGTGTTAGGTACATCATCAAGTCTGTCTTTATTATGCTTCGCTAGTTACTGCTGATTGTTAATGGAATATTATTAATACTCTCATTCAATCGAAGCCTCATAGTTGGCAGAATTGACTGAGCCAGGCGATCAAAGAACTTTGCCTAAGCTTCAAAACAGTTGCATGGTGGATTCGAACCTAGCACTTACTCTCAGTTGACAGTCCAGCGTTCTAACTGCCGACTGACTGCACCCCACATTAATTAATAGTTAAAAAGCCATCGTAATCTGCCGACATATTTTTAATCGTAAAATAGTTTGTTTCCCCAGTAGACTGGTAGTTGTTCCTGCTGGCTTTCATCCACCTACCCTACCTCAACGTTTTGTTCTGCATGGTTGTCATTGCGGCATGCTGAAAGCAGTACTCCATGTTATGGTGTTTATTATCGATGTCACAGCTGATGTTGACACATGAGTTCATGAGTTGCGCTGTTGTGTGTGCAGGTATCTGCTCACCCTCATGGTGGATGGGATGCGCGCCGTCCGTGGATTCCACCTCGACAAGGCTGCTGCCAGTGTCCTCACCACCTGCGTAAGTTCTCTCTCCTTTCCCACTGTCTTTTATTAAGTTTTCGTTCTTGTAATCTCATCAGGTGTACGGAAACTGAAGAATATAATATTATTGTTCATTATTCTTATCTCAGTTCATTAAAAGTGCTGTATCTGGAAATGAATGTCAGTTATTAATAAATATAATAAATATATTTATAATTAATTGATAAATCTGTGCCTTTCTTTTTGCAATCCAAAGCCACCAGGTGGCAAGTGCACAATGAAGTAATTTTGTCATCAAACAGATATCTGTTAAATTTTTTTAAACATTTAAAAAACATTTAAAAATATTGCTAGCATTTGCACAATCAGTAGATGATTTGTCCATTCATCTGTTGTCCTCTGTGAGAATGAATACTTTCTTACATCCAATTTAAACTGCTCTTTTATTACGTGAGAGTAATGTTACTTGAAGTTATGAATTGTTTATGCACAAAACTGCACGTACCTGTCAAATGCATGTCTTGTGCGTGAGCGCGTTAAATGAACTTTTGTTTTCATTTTCAGATGTGTCTCTGCCAAGATGGCTACTTGTTCCTTGGCTCACGTCTTGGAAATTCACTGCTTCTCAAATACACAGAGAAGACACCAGAGGCCTCTGATATAATCAAAACCGATCCATCAAATATCGACACTGTCAAAGACAAACCAGCGGTAATTTTACTTGACTCTGCGGTCAAAATACCTCTTTTGTTATTCTCCTGCAAGTTCAATTATAAAATGTTCACACTTCAGGATTTAAAATTTTTATTATATTTGAAACAATATAATTGATCCTACGTGCACAGAAGTATGCCAGTTAGATGTCTACTGTGCAAGAAGTATGCCAGTTAGATGTCTACTAGGCAAGAAGTATGCCAGTTAGATGTCTACTGCACAAGAAGTATGCCAGTTAGATGTCTACTGCACAAGAAGTGTGCCAGTTAGATGTCTACTGCGCAAGAAGTATGCCAGTTAGATGTCTACTGCACAAGAAGTATGCCAGTTAGATGTCTACTGCACAAGAAGTATGCCAGTTAGATGTCTACTGCACAAGAAGTGTGCCAGTTAGATGTCTACTGCACAAGAAGTATGCCAGTTAGATGTCTACTGCACAAGAAGTATGCCAGTTAGATGTCTACTGCACAAGAAGTATGCCAGTTAGATGTCTACTGCACAAGAAGTATGCCAGTTGGATGTCTACTGCGCAAGAAGTATGCCAGTTAGATGTCTACTGCGCAAGAAGTATGCCAGTTAGATGTCTACTGCACAAGAAGTAAGCCAGTTAGATGTCTACTGCACAAGAAGTAAGCCAGTTAGATGTCTACTGCACAAGAAGTATGCCAGTTAGATGTCTACTGCACAAGAAGTGTGCCAGTTAGATGTCTACTGCGCAAGAAGTATGCCAGTTAGATGTCTACTGCGCAAGAAGTATGCCAGTTAGATGTCTACTGCACAAGAAGTATGCCAGTTAGATGTCTACTGCACAAGAAGTATGCCAGTTAGATGTCTACTGCGCAAGAAGTATGCCAGTTAGATGTCTACTGCGCAAGAAGTATGCCAGTTAGATGTCTACTGCACAAGAAGTATGCCAGTTAGATGTCTACTGCACAAGAAGTATGCCAGTTAGATGTCTACTGCGCAAGAAGTATGCCAGTTAGATGTCTACTAGGCAAGAAGTATGCCAGTTAGATGTCTACTGCACAAGAAGTATGCCAGTTAGATGTCTACTGCGCAAGAAGTATGCCAGTTAGATGTCTACTGTGCAAGAAGTATGCCAGTTAGATGTCTACTGGGCAAGAAGTATGCCAGTTAGATGTCTACTGCACAAGAAGTATGCCAGTTAGATGTCTACTGCACAAGAAGTATGCCAGTTAGATGTCTACTGCACAAGAAGTATGCCAGTTAGATGTCTACTGCACAAGAAGTATGCCAGTTAGATGTCTACTGCACAAGAAGTATGCCAGTTAGATGTCTACTGCACAAGAAGTATGCCAGTTAGATGTCTACTGCACAAGAAGTATGCCAGTTAGATGTCTACTGCACAAGAAGTATGCCAGTTAGATGTCTACTGCACAAGAAGTATGCCAGTTAGATGTCTACTGCACAAGAAGTGTGCCAGTTAGATGTCTACTGCACAAGAAGTATGCCAGTTAGATGTCTACTGCGCAAGAAGTATGCCAGTTAAATGTCTACTGCACAAGAAGTATGCCAGTTAGATGTCTACTGGGCAAGAAGTATGCCAGTTAGATGTCTACTGGGCAAGAAGTATGCCAGTTAGATGTCTACTGCACAAGAAGTGTGCCAGTTAGATGTCTACTGCACAAGAAGTATGCCAGTTAGATGTCTACTGCACAAGAAGTATGCCAGTTAGATGTCTACTGCGCAAGAAGTATGCCAGTTAAATGTCTACTGCACAAGAAGTATGCCAGTTAGATGTCTACTGGGCAAGAAGTATGCCAGTTAGATGTCTACTGCACAAGAAGTGTGCCAGTTAGATGTCTACTGCACAAGAAGTATGCCAGTTAGATGTCTACTGCACAAGAAGTATGCCAGTTAGATGTCTACTGGGCAAGAAGTATGCCAGTTAGATGTCTACTGCACAAGAAGTATGCCAGTTAGATGTCTACTAGGCAAGAAGTATGCCAGTTAGATGTCTACTGCACAAGAAGTATGCCAGTTAGATGTCTACTGCGCAAGAAGTATGCCAGTTAGATGTCTACTGCACAAGAAGTATGCCAGTTAGATGTCTACTGCACAAGAAGTATGCCAGTTAGATGTCTACTGTGCAAGAAGTATGCCAGTTAGATGTCTACTGCACAAGAAGTATGCCAGTTAGATGTCTACTGCACAAGAAGTGTGCCAGTTAGATGTCTACTGTGCAAGAAGTATGCCAGTTAGATGTCTACTGTGCAAGAAGTATGCCAGTTAGATGTCTACTGCACAAGAAGTATGCCAGTTAGATGTCTACTGCACAAGAAGTATGCCAGTTAGATGTCTACTGCGCAAGAAGTATGCCAGTTAGATGTCTACTGCACAAGAAGTATGCCAGTTAGATGTCTACTGCACAAGAAGTATGCCAGTTAGATGTCTACTGCGCAAGAAGTATGCCAGTTAGATGTCTACTAGGCAAGAAGTATGCCAGTTAGATGTCTACTGCACAAGAAGTATGCCAGTTAGATGTCTACTGCACAAGAAGTATGCCAGTTAGATGTCTACTGCGCAAGAAGTATGCCAGTTAGATGTCTACTGCACAAGAAGTATGCCAGTTAGATGTCTACTGCACAAGAAGTATGCCAGTTAGATGTCTACTGCACAAGAAGTATGCCAGTTAGATGTCTACTGCACAAGAAGTATGCCAGTTAGATGTCTACTGCACAAGAAGTGTGCCAGTTAGATGTCTACTGCACAAGAAGTATGCCAGTTAGATGTCTACTGCGCAAGAAGTATGCCAGTTAGATGTCTACTGCGCAAGACAGTGTACATGAGGGGACGTTATTACTATCACCAGTTGTCCCTGTAATCATATGTAGTATCTTCTTCTTACAAATTCAGTGTATATGTGACCCGCTCTATCGAAATTAGGAATAAGTAAGAAACACCAAGCCTGGCTATTCCACTTCAAAGTTATTATGTAAATTCTACATTTATTAATCGATTATTTAGTTGCCGTTGACTGGGGAACTTAGTTGAGTTAACTGTCTCAAATAGCGACAGTGAAATGAGCATCATTTCTGAGTGCGACAGTGATGAGGAAGATCACAATCGAGCAAGTGCGCAGACAGCTTGGCGGCAACGTCACTGAGAATGCCATATCTTGCCAACTTTCACAGCTATCGAAGTGGAATTCGACCAATATATCCATGTTGATGTGTACTACAACAGTGCAATATTACAACTTCATATGATATGCCGTTGTTATTGAAATGTATGATTATGCTTTAGTAAACTTCAAAGCTCTTTTTCTCAAAATTGTATTTTGGCAAACGACTCGGAACACCTTCTCTTTATCAAACGATAACTCAGCAACTAACACAGCTTAGTAGTTGTCTTTGGCACCGTTGGAGAGTCCATGCAATTGTCTATCACGTGGTACCTTTATCTCAAAATGTAATTTTCAACTTACTCCTGATTTCGATGGAGCAGGTCATACGTAGTTGCCTCATCAATATCTATATGAGAAAACATACAAAAACCACTACACATTTAAACATATGCAAAGAATACAAACATTCCACCACCTATACACAAATTTAATTACAAACAGGTGGGGCCATTTCGCCACAAGGTCACCCAAAAACCTGTTGTTCGCAGAATTGACCTAGCCGGGCGATCAAAGAACTTTGCCTAAGCTTCAAAACAGTTGCATGGTGGATTCGAACCTAGCACTTACTCTCAGTTGATAGTCCAGCGTTCTAACTGCCGACTAACTGCACCCCACATTAATTAATAGTTACAATGCCAGTGTAATCTGCTGAGCAGCAACAGCATTTTTATCTATGCTAATATGTATTCTATCTACAACTTCACTTTGAAAAGGGTTTTATCTTTTGTGTTTAAATTTGGTAGATAACTATGACTGATTCTGTAAAGTTTGTAAAATATTCAGCTTTATAATTGTACAGGCTATCACCAGTTGTCCCTCGTAAAAAACTTAGCTTTTTGAGAGTACATGTTGTCACCAATTGTCCCTCGTCTCCTAGATTATTTTGCTGACATATTCAGCATGTGAGCCTCTGACTCAGTGATGTTTATGTCCTTAGGAGGAGCCACCAGCAAAGAAGAAGAAAACTGACACCCTGGGCGACTGGATAGGTCAGTTCCGTGGTTTTTTATCCAGGGTTATTATTTTGGATGGTCGGTGGCAGATATCAACAAAGAAATATTTTTATACAGATTTGTTTCAAATGAGGAAAAACAGTAGTGATAAATTACAAATTTTCTTGTATTCATCACAGAAATATAAAATCGGATGACAAACTCATAGTGGTTGAAACACAAATACTTTTGATGCTAGACAGATCTCTGACAAAACCTAGCAAATTTTTTTTTATTTTGTGGCCCGATAGATGGCAGCGGTCAGTTGGAATAGGAATGCTACAGGTTAATTAACCAATGAAAAATTTTATACATATTTATAAGGCGTTATACAGTATTTAAGTAAAAACTACGGATTTCCAAAAAATGTGGCAGGCCTGATATTTGTGTGTTGTTACAATGTTGCAGCATCTGATGTTTCAACGCTGGATGACTTAGACGAGCTGGAGGTGTATGGTAGTGACTCCCAGCAGCAGACTGGTGCAAAAATCACACAGTACACATTTGAAGTGCGTGGCGTTGGGGGGGGGGTCACTCCTACTTTTACTTCAATCCATGAAACTTATTCATGTCATCTCCATCTCAGCTTCTCTGGGAAGCCTTGAGATGGGAGGGGTGGGAATAAAGTGGGAGGGTGGGATAAAGTAGGAGGATGGGGATAAAGTGAGAGGGTGGGGATAAAGTGAGAGGGTGGGGATAAAGTGGGAGGGTTGGATAAAGTAGGAGGATGGGGATAAAGTGAGAGGGTGGGGATAAAGTGAGAGGGTGGGGATAAAGTGAGAGGGTGGGGATAAAGTGGGAGGGTGGGATAAAGTGGGAGGATGGGGATAAAGTGAGAGGGTGGGAATAAAGTGAGACGGTGGGGATAAAGTGAGAGGGTGGGGATAAAGTGAGAGGGTGGGGATAAAGTGAGAGGGTGGGGATAAAGTGAGAGGGTGGGAATAAAGTGGGAGGGTGGGATAAAGTAGGAGGATGGGGATAAAGTGAGAGGGTGGGGATAAAGTGAGAGGGTGGGGATAAAGTGAGAGGGTGGGGATAAAGTGAGAGGGTGGGGATAAAGTTGGAGGGTGGTGATAAAGTGGGAGGGTGGGGATAAAGTGGGAAGGGTGGGGATAAAGTGGGAGAGGTGGGGGATAAAATGGGTGAGGAGGTGATAAAGTGGGAGATGTGGCGATAAAGTGGGAGAGGTGGGGATAAAGTGGGAGATGACAAGATAAAGATAGAAGGGTGGGGATAAAGTGGGAGAGATGTGGATAAAGTGGGAAGGGTAGGGATAAAATGGAAGAGGTGGGAATAAAGTCAGAGGGTGGGGATAAAGTGGGAGATGACAGGATAAAGTTGGAGGTTGGGGATAAAGTGGGAAGGGTGAGGATACAGTGGGAGGGTGGGGATTAAGTGGGTAAGGGTGGGGATAAAGTGGGAGAGGAGGGGATAAAGTGGGAGAGGTACTGATAGTGGGAGAGGTGGTGATGAAGTGTGAGAGGAGGAGATAGTGTAGAAGAGAACAGGATGAAGTTGGAGAGGAAGGGATAAAGTGGGGGTGGTTATAAAGTGAGGGTGGGGATAAAGTGGGAGATGTGGATAAAATGGGAAGGGTGGGGATAATGTGGGAGAGTGGGGATAAAGTGGGAGAGGAGGGGATAAAGTGGGAGGGGTGGTAATAAAGTGGGAGAGGTGGTGATAAAGTGGGAGGGGATAAAGTGGGAAGGGTGGGAGGATGGTTATAAAGTGAGGGTGGATGAATGTTTAATCTACCCTTATGTAATGTTACAGTTAGACACACAAAGTTACATGGAAGGAAGTCATATGCCCAAATTCGCTGTTTCGTACTTTCTAAAGTGTGAAAGCTATTGAGATTACCTGTCTACCATTATTAAGTCGAGCCAATGTCAGAATATTTCAAATAAGATAAACTACCGTGGGTGGTCAGAAACAGATATACATTCTCACTGTTATTTATTTGAAGCTTATAATAAAATAGATTACTTTTTAATACAACAAGATTATTTTTATAATATTGATCTTCGTCATAATGATGCTACTACATGTCATATCATATGTACTTAGTGACAATGAAAGCACCACCTAAGTGTCATTATGTACTAAGGTAAACTAATTGGTATTGCATGAAAATAAAAAATTAAGAAATCTGCGCTGTTTTGTTGTCAGGTTTGTGACAGTGTGATGAACATCGGGCCATGTGGCCAGACAGTAATGGGTGAACCAGCCTTCTTGTCAGAAGAGTTCAGCAACACCATTGACCCAGACATCGAACTTGTTACGACTTCGGGATACAGCAAAAATGGAGCAATATCTGTCCTGCAGGTGTGTGCCTAGTAATAGTTTTGTAGCATACAGAATAGTCGCTTTTCAACACTAGCTGTTATTATAATAGTGTTGGGTGTCTTAAACAGAGTTTGTAAACAAATTGTAAAAAATGTGGGCTAATTAAAATATCACTGCATGTCGTGCTTGCCCACAAACGAAACACAAAGCGCCCCACGTTTTAAGGGACCTTGACACGTACCCAGGGGTAAAATCATGTGACATTCCCAGCCCAGGCACAGTTAGGTCTCCCAATTTATTGGCAATTCCCCAAAATTAGAACAATGTTATTAAAATATCCCAATTTCATGAATACAAATTTTCTGAAAAATGGAGGAGAAAAAATTTTCTCTCGACACCAGTGCCCTCTTACGATTATGTGGCCCTACGGTGGATTTTTTTTTACTCCAAAGTTTGTTTCGATATTCCAGAGATATCCCAATTGTTTTCAATTTGGAACCTTGATTGATTTATTACATTTATGATTACAGTATTCGACCCAATAAGCGTACAGGGCACTTGACAAAAAATGGGGCCATGGAAACTGAAGAAATCTGTTCTTATAAGCATACACTAAAAAAATTTCTCTAGACAATAAGGTAACTGTTTAACACTAGTGGTGTCATTTGGTGACTAGAGTAGAACAACTGAAAAGTGGTGCCAACTGTTTAACCCCAGATGGCGATACTTTTCAATTATTCAACACTAGTCAAATTACAATAATTATGGATCCTGCTGATTAAAAAGGAGGTGTATGTTAATTAGGGCATATATTCTTAATAGGTCGAATATAGTACATGTTATTTATAGTGTGATTAATTATATCAATGTGACTGTCTGCCAACAGAGAAGCATCCGGCCACAAGTTGTGACCACCTTTGAGTTGCCCGGCTGCTTGGACATGTGGACAGTGGTTGGACCACGGAAACCAAAGAAGACACCAGAGGAGGAAGAGGCAAAAGTAGAAAAGGATGACACAAACACTGAAGAAGCAGATAAGGTAATGACACCTTCCTCCATGAGTAGGAGACGAATAGTTTTGTAGAGATACACTTGCTGGGCTAGCTCTGATGTAAACTGTTTAGCCATTTTAGCTAAAGCCCCAAATATTTTTTAGTCAAATACAATTGCTTAAGCTACATTTTTTTTTATGTGCATCAAGAAAACAAACGCTCATATATTCTGCAGACTTCTCAACGAAAATGCTGGTGGCCAAATTGGCTCAAATGGGTAACTTTTGTTTAGCCAAATCCGATGCCATGTGGCCTATGGCCCAAATGGCCACCGACAGCGCTAGCCTAGGCTTGGAAATGGATATTGTGTTTTCAAGTTTTCATTTATATGGTAATGTTTTCATTGTCCACTAGGTGGCACCAAATTGTGCTCCGATACAGGTCTTGTTGCATCGGGAGATTCTGAGCTTAGTGCTTCGTGTACTTCTTTTTTTAAATATTTAATTAATTAAACAGCCTGAGCGCAGATGCAAGTATTCTTGTCTACCCAAACTGAGGTAACAAGTTTATTTGTGAAAACTTAAAATGTGTTCATATTTGAATACCCTGTATTGGTTTTCATATTCATAAATTCAGCAAGTATTCAGTTTCACATTCAAACACTAAGCTAGTGGTGATGTAGTGCAGGGTGTCCAGCGTTCCTATGTTTTGCTATGTTGTAATTGCAATTCCAATATATTCCTGTATTTTCAAACAAATTCCAATATTTTCCTAATAATTGTGGATATTTTTTTTAAGTTTCTACCAATTCATCATTACAAAAATATTTTTGCAGTAGAAATGTACATATCCATGACCGTTGTGGCATCAATTACATCATACCATGATATGGTCGGCGAAACAACGAATTCACTGATGTGATGTTGAAAATTGGCATTTGCTAATTTGCGCTAACTCAATAGTAATAATGCTATATTTTGTTAAAATATTCCTATGATATTCCTATATGTTTACTTCTGAATTCCAATAGTTCCTATAAGCCTTACACCAAAAGTGGATGGGTGCACTGATGATGTGATGTATGTGCCATGGTGAGTTTTAGAGATGCTTGTTGCAGGACGCAGCTGCAGCAGCAGAAGTAAAAGAAGATGAGGCTGATGAAGACAGTCACGCACTGTTGATCTTAAGTCGCGAGGACTCCAGCATGGTAGGTTACTGAAGCCACATCAGTTAGACTTAAGGCCAGATATGGCAGGTGAAGTGGCTTTTTGACAGAAATACTCGAAATGAGTTACTGCTGTATTTCGATAGCTGTGTATGTTTACTATCAATAAGGTTCACTTTTATAACAATTACATACCTCTAAATCAGTTTTATTCATAGATAAATTGTGCCTCTGTCAAGTAGTAATCACAGAGAATATATCAATGCTTGATGCTAAATGAAACACTTGCTAACTCCCCCCACCCCCCACCCCCCCACCCCCCAGAGAACCTATTTCATGTAGAGTTGACTCGTACATCAATGTTTTGAAATCATCCTTGAGAGATTTGATCTTGGTAAGATTCTGTCACACTAGAATCGTAGAATTGAGATCTGCTGTTGATGTGAACATGTTACTGTAGATCCTAAAGACCGGCCAGGAGATCATGGAGTTGGATCACAGTGGCTTCAGTACACAGGGTCCCACCGTGTATGCTGGCAACATTGGCAACAACAAGTATATCATCCAGGTTTCGACAATGGGAGTCAGGCTGCTCGATGGAGGTAACAGGCTCTAGAACCACAGCAGTTTCATTAAAGTTACATACATTATGGGTATAATCCCACTTGGTCCTGCACTTAAAACCCACATCCTCGGCGCAAGTAGATGAATATTTATATTCCCTGAGTGCAGCAAGAGCAGCGTGGGGTGAATTTACTTGCCCTCGCTTCATACAGCAGAAAAAGAATTCAAATCTCTGTCCTCTCGATTTAAAGTTGAAGAATGAAATTGTCTACTAGATATATGAACCATACCATCTTGTCAATGCATGCTCTTCTGTTGACCACATCGTCAACCACTGCTGCATGTTTGCCTTCAGCGGAGGAATCTCTGAGGTCCACTCAGCTTCCACTAAAGCAATGAGGAGATCAACAACCTCAAAATACAGCTGTGCAAACTATCCACACAAAATAAGAAGAATAGTTTCTCTATGTGCGTGTGTCCATGTCCACTTTAAATTCAACGCAATGAGGCGATAGAATGTTAGACATTTCAAGGATCTTTCAGCATTAAATTAGAAAGGAGTGAGCTAGGAATTAATGCTGGTATCAGTTAGTTAAAAACCTATTCATTTGTTTCTCACATAATGCCATTATCGCATGCACCATACTGGTTAAAAAAATTTGTGTAAGGTTTCTGCCCAATAACTTAATGGCTTCATAGATGTGTCAATGACGTATTCATGTTCTGACCATACTTGCCATCGGACAGTGACCCAGCTGCAGCATATCCCCATAGACGTCGGCTCTCCAATTGTTTCCTGTTCCGCCGCTGATCCCTACATACTGATCAAGAGTCGAGAGGGTGTCATTATGCTGGTGACACTCAAGACGGACCTCTTCGTTGAAAGTCCCCGCTTGATTGTCACCCGTCCACAGCTCTCCTCGCAGGTAACTCATGGACATTTTCCTACATTTGTGTTGATGACCACCTGTGGATGGGGGTCTGGTTGTGGTAGGGTGTGAGTCACCGTGTGAGTTACAGGGTGTGAGTTATAGTGTGAGTCACATGGTGTGAGTTATAGTGTGAGTCACATGGTGTGAGTTATAGTGTGAGTCACGGTGTGAGTTATAGTGTGAGTCACAGGATGTGAGTTATAGTGTGAGTCACAGGATGTGAGTTATAGTGTGAGTCACAGGGTGTGGGTCACAGTGTGGGTCACAGGGTGTGAGTCAGTGTGAGTCACAGTGTGGGTCACAGGGTGTGAGTCACAGTGTGAGTCACACTATACCATAATAAGATCAGCAAATTTCATGGTGTAATGTTGAAAGTCAGCAGTTGCTAATTTGCATTTACTCGGGTCATGAGATGGTGCCACCTGAAATAATGCTAAATAATAATATTCCTATATTTTGTTAAAATATTCCTGTATTATTCCTCTATTTTATTTACGTATTCCTATATTATTCTTATATTTTTATATCTGATTTTTTATATTTCCTATAAATCTTAAACCAAAAGAGGATGGGTGCACTGATATTTTGTGGTTGACTTATAGAGTCGAGTGTCGACCTTCTGCGTGTACAAGGACATGAGCAGTCTGTTCTCTACGGTGGCACTAGAGAACACAGAGCCCACAGCCACAGTGTGTGAGAGCACTACAGCTCCACCAGCTGCCGCCCTTGAGACAACGCTCAGGTAGGACAGCAATGGACATCTTATTGGCTGTATTTTAGCAATAAATCAACAAAACATTGAACCGTGTCAGAATTTCACTTTTAGGCTTTTATTTTTATTAGTTGGTTTACGGATTTACCGACCCAATATTTTATTTTATTTAAAAAAAATTTCTCCCAAACATTTTCTCAAATACGAATGTATTTGTCATCTTTATGATGTGTTCTCGAAACTAGAGTATGATTATAAAATAAATTTAAGATACTGGGAGATAACAAATGGTCATCACCAGGCATACCCATCGGACACGATCTGTTGCACCATTTATGACGTTTATAAACCATTTACAAGTCACTGGCCAGGTGTCAGCACCTTACTTGGCTGAGCTCTTGTCAATGTCCATTGACCAGGTTTCACTTTCTTAGTAAGCGGTTTTCAGTCTATCTAAAAAGTAAGAGTTATATTTGGATGCATCATGCAATAAAACAATATTATTTAAAAACCGTAAATGCAAACGTGATGCCAACAAGAGATGCCAACTAAGCACATTTGTATTACTGGTAAAATCGACAAATCTGTCTGAACAGTTCGGTGGACGATGAAGACGAGTTGCTGTACGGTGACTCGGGCATGTCAAAGAAACCTGAACAGAAGGAGAAAGCCAGCGAGGCAAGTGAAAGGTGAGCTGGATGCAGATACAGAGGGTTAATATGAATGTGTCTCCTCTTTCAAACCGGTGGAAAGGGTTATTATGAATGTATCTCGTGTTTCGAACCAATGCAAAGGGTTAATACAAATATGTCTCTTCTTTCAAATAAATGCATAAAATTAATATGAATATGTCTCTTTCAAGTAAATGCATAGAATTAATATGAATGTGTCTCCTCTTTCAAACAAATGCAGAGGATCAATATCAATGTCTCCTCTTTCAAACCAGTATAGAGGGTTAATATGAATGTGTTTCTGTTATAACTGCCACACAAAACTGACTATAACACAATTTATCATGAGTATATTGTTTTCAATTATGTATGTAAATTGTCTAATTTGCATGTTGGTTTTCAGTTCAGGGAAATTGGAAGAAGTGACCCCCACATTCTGGGCAGTTTTTGCTCATGCCAACGGAATGCTGGAGGTACGTCTTATTTTCTTTCATCATTATCATGTGACTCAATAGTGGGTTGTCCTTTTCTTGTTATTTTTTCATGGCAATATAAAAATCAAGGTAATTGTAATAATATAGCATCCACCAAGTCTACATAGCATTAATGGCAAAGATGTCAATATATTACCAAGTATACAATTTGCCTTTTTCTTAATCTGTGGATAAAACTACTCAAACTGTAAGGATCTCTCCGAAGCCTTAGAGAGCAGAGAACACAAGCTTAACGTAAACACTGCAACACTGACACATACACAAATGTCTGTTATTATTATACCCACCAACCATTTTGCCATGAGTTATTTTGATTGACAGACATTTTTTATCTCCTAACTTGTATGTTTTAGTGCAAAAAGTTACTGTTAGCTGAATTCTTAATGTAACCCAATTAAGAGAAGTTACAGTTTTATCACCCATATGGAAACTAGATATAGCACTTGTCACGTTCTGGCTGGGGTTTCAGGTGTACAGTGTGCAGGAACAGGAATTCCAGCTTTGTTTTCTAGTCAAGAACTTCCCTGTTGGTCACAAGGTGCTAGTGGACAGCGTCCAGACCCTCGACACTGGGTCAGTGCTTAATCCTGCTATAATCTAGCTAGAGTATGTATGTATATATGTTATGGTATTCCTTCTAAACACTTTGCTTCTTAAACACCAAACTCTCAGGGTTTCGTCTACTACCTCAGGAAGGAGACACTTTATTTTTCTAAATTCACCCTACTGTTACCTTGTCTACAAACAATCGAATTACCCTTTGTAGTTATTGAGTACAATTGTTCATAATGCTATGTGAACAATTACATACAATTGTTCATAACGTCATGTGTTTTTTTCTACGATGGTCCCACGTTTCGTAAACCGTTGCGAGACTGTAACTGCGAGTATTACGTCGCAATTTTGAGAGTTGGATTCCAAGAAGCCATCAAGATATTGACTGGCAGCACCAAGTACCAAATAGATGTTTCTGTGATAATGTTGTGTGTCCTGAAATTGTTTCTGTATTGTATCATAACATTCACAAACTACCAAGTTATCTTTACTAGTAGTAATCTGTTTGAGTAAAAATGTGGAATAATCTTATTTTGAAACCATATTTTAATTGTCAATTGTCATTGTTGTTTGAATTGTATTAAAGCGGTTTGTTAAATAATTTTCTCTTCCTAAAGCAATTGAAATGTGTCACATTTTTTCACGCTGCTGGTGAACCCTGGGGTCAGCCCATTGAACTTGTTCACACAACCACCTACACAACACCTACCCAGAATCATAACGCATTGCTCGCATCATCACCAGAACATCAAGGGTTCAACCCTCACCCTCCCATTTTTTTTTTTTTATGTGGATGCAAACCCACCTTATCAGATGGACATAGTAGAAGAGATCTTATGCTTGCAGTATCTAATTTAAAAAAAAATATTTGGATTACTTTTTTTTTCAAGATCAACATCTGGCAGCAGCGACAAAAGTTCCACATCGCTCCAACAAATGGCATCAGTGAAGGAGCTGCTGCTCGTTGGACTCGGTAACAAGAAGAGCCGGCCACATCTCATGGTGAGGCAAATGTGTTTTGTTTTTAAATCTTGCATTTCATTTTCGCTTCAGCCAGCATTTTTGGAGGTTGTGCTTACAACTGAATGAAATTACTATAGTCATTTTACAATAATTTATGAAATTATGAGGTCCCGAGAGGTTCTGAGAAATTAGTTTAATTTATTCTAACATCTTAGCTACTAGCTAGAAACTCTGTTGCATTTTCCAGCTGGTAACTAAGTTAGCTGAAATGCATTAATAGCATAAAACAGGAAGAGTTCCTGCATTCACTGTAAAAAACAAGAATTAGGATTGTTGTTGAATGACAGATATATGTGCTATGTCAACTTTTGTCAAGATTATATTGCAGAGAATTTTTGCGTAGTGACATTATACCTGCATGAATTATTTGATATGTGGTTTGCAAGATCATGACGAAGTCTGATGTGGCTTTGGCTAGTATTGGGAATTGGTACCTGGTAATCGATCATCGGTTTGGCCAAATTGATCGTTGATCGATTATGTGATATGTTAGTGAGCAGTCATTGTTGGAATAAAATAAACCCAATTTAATCATGCCACCAGATCATTACTGACTTGTTGCATGCCCCTATGTCCAATAGGGAAGATGTAGCTATGCATTTTAGCTGAAAAATAAAGAGAAAATGATACAAATGTGTTTAATATATATTTTTTTATTTTGCACAAAATCACGTCGACAACTTGCTGAATATTCACCTCAAAAAGCCCACAAGATCATTTTAACTGTCTGAACTAGTATAATAACCTTACTCAGTGATACTGGTGTTTCAATTCAATTTGCAAGTATCATTTGCTGAATTAAATAACTTAATAAATTAAGTGATGTCAATTTAGGTGTATAGGCCAACCACAAGGCTTTCTGTTGATACTACATGGAATAATCAAAATAGTTGGTCAGCTTCTTTAACACCGCCCGACTTTTTTGACACCATAATTAGCCTCGATTATCCAGCTGTGGCGCCACAAGATTTTTGGCGCGTCCAGATTGAATGGGCGAACACTTGAGTTGGCGAAATTCAGCATTAATTGATCAGAAGCATGAACTAACCAATCATCAACAAAATCGATTAATCGGATCAACACTAGCTTTGGCCAAAATGTAGAGAACGGCTTGAGTTGTTCGGATATTGTTACTTTGTTGCACCTAGCACCAAATGCATACTGCAAGGGCAGATATGAAGACCATCTGGTAAATAACTGATATATCCGCTTCTGCTGTATGGTCAGTGACACTGTTGACAGAGCGAATTGATCTTAGTAAGATTCTGTCACATACACACTGTCATGTTTCCCCATGATTTCACAGGCACGACTAGAAGACGAACTTCTCATATACGAAGCATTCCCCTACTGTGCATCACCGACTGACAAGCGCCTGAAACTGCGCTTCAAGAAACTGGAGCATGGCCTCATTCTGAAGGAGAGGCGGCCAGTCAAAATGAAAAAGAAGGCTTCGGAGACAGGGGAGACGGGGGCAGAGAAAGCGGACTACGTCAACTGGCTGCGGCCTTTCAACGACATATGTGGATATTCTGGGGTGAGTTAGAGACAGTATGTCTGAATAGAAATTGTTTTAAATTTGTGCTGATGGAGGAGGGTCAACAATGTTAGAAAGTAGAGGCGATCAAACAGCCAGGCCATAGGAAAAGGGCCAGATCACAACTGAGATGTGAGTCTGAGTAAAGAGGGATGTAACAAAGGCAGAGGAGGGTGAGACGTGGATAGAGAAGGCTGCCAATAAGGAGAAGTGGAAAGATATAATAGCCGTACAGTAGTAGTGTATCAACTAGCTTCACCCCTGTATAAAGGAACCAGTGAGGAAAAACAGCTATTAATTTAATCAACTTGTATATTTGTCAAGTAATAGATCAGTTCTACTCTTGAGATCTAAGTGTGGTTTCAAAGGCCTTGACTGTTAGTGAGTCTACCAGCCCTCTCTTTCACCTGTCCATGCAGGTGTTCATATGTGGCCCATACCCCCACTGGCTCTTCATGACGGCACGGGGTATACTGCGTATCCACCCCATGGCCATAGATGGGGTGATCACATGCATGACACCCTTCCACAATGTCAATTGCCCCAAGGGGTTCCTCTACTTCAACCGACAGGTAAGGTACATGGCTGCATTGACAATATTGTCAAATTTGTATACAGGTAAGCAGGAATTTAAACCATGGGGAAGGATTCAAAAGTTGGGTAAGGGTTGATTTCGAATGATCATAAATTTCTGTTTTCAATTTACATTCATGAAAATGTTCATCAAATTGGTAGAAAATAATGAAGTAATGATCGTTACTTCTAACAATTTACAGTTGATTTCATTTAAAAAAAATTCCATCATGATTCTGCATTATATTATTATTATACACGTTTGTGTAAGTTGTCCCAATAGTAGCTGTTATTCACTTTCCTCACATGTGGTTGTAAGCGTGCGTGCATGTGTGTTGTACTGTGAAGAATATCAAGTCTGTGAGCCACTGATGGAGCATCTGTTGCCAGGGAGAGATGCGTATCTGTGTGCTGCCAACACATCTGTCGTACGACGCCCACTGGTCTGTGCGGAAGGTGCCGCTGCGATCAAGTCCACACTTTGTGGTCTACCACCCTGAGAGCAAGGTCAGTGGTCTGTTGTGGCGTTCACAGATAAAGATAAGATGTTTTATCCTGTTACATGAAGTGAGAGCCATGCCATTTGGAACGGGGTCCACACAGATCTAAGGAGAGTGCCAAAAACTCGGAAGAATGGATTCAGATGTTTAAATTAAACAAGGGCTTTGTCGGTTGCCACATCAACTTTATGGAATTCACTCCCTGTTAGGGTTAGATCGGTGGAAAACATTACACAATTTCGCCATCAATTGATGAATCATCTTTTTAACCATCCTCCTTAGCGCCCAGGCATATCCATCCATGTGTTGACGACTTAATGTTGCTAACCGATTTTGAAATTGATTAACCCTGTTGTTTAGATGTGCCTCTGAGCTTGGTTTCCATGGGTACAGTTGCAAAATAAGTTTTGTTATTATTATATTAGCGAGTTATTTAAAATTAATGTTTTTGTGAAGGTAAAATGTTTTGGTGAGGTCTAAGGAAATAATGATGAAACTAACAAGAAAGAAAATTATTTCCTTTGTCAAGAAAATTATCTTAGGTAAGCTTGATACATGTATTTTTAATTATGCTATGGCTAGTGGTGTGTTAACCCACCTTTACTGTGTATGTTGCAGACATACGCTGTAGTCACAAGTGTCGCTGAGCCGTGTAACAAGTTTGTGAAGGTCGCAGTGGAAGGGGAGAAAGACTTTGAAGTGCTTGAAAGAGGTAGTCTTAGCTTTTGTAATAACAGTTTTATATATGAGAGAAAGATGAGAAAGACTTTGAAGTGCTTGGAAGATGTAGTCTCTTAGCTTTTGTAATAAGGTTGCTGGGGTGGCTAACTTGTCAGTTGATGTTTTAATTTTTATCCTCATATCATGCTAGGAAATATTGAACTGAACATAGACACCACAAATAAACACCCAGCACTAATGTTGTATTTTGCCAATCCATCCTTTAAAAATCAGTCATTTAGGAAATCCCTCTGACTTGGAAGCACTGATGATGTTTCCATAGTAATGACTACATGTGCTTCGAGTCGGCGTGCACTTAAAACCAACGTATATTTGTTCGCCATGAATGTGGAACACATCGTCTGGTTACTGTGATTCCAGTACAATGCAGTACGATGCTGACCTCAATTAACTAGTTCTTAATCTGTGATTAAGTTAGTTTATTATGTCATTGACGCTGGTAGCTGTGACCCATGACCCCACCGGATAACGATCCAATCAAATGATCTTGTGCCCCAAAACTGGACTGGTGTAATCTGATCTTGATAGTCGACAATACAATACAAATGCAGGTTCAAGGGCTTTGTGGTGACAAAATTAAGGAGACGTCAATATTAGAAATGATGTTTTGTCAACGATACGCAAAACGCCAGTGAAAAACATCACATTTCAAGCACAATACATTGACATTTCTGTTATCTCTAACAACCAGGAAACATTACCTAATTCAGTGTTTTATAGTTTTATAAAAGCTACAACACTTACGACGCTGAAATGTGGCATATGAAATTAACGTATTTGTGAGCAAAATCACATGGGATTCTGGAACGAATGGTAGAGGGGTTGTCTCAAAATGTTTGTGTAACTTTTGGCTGTCATTCAGAATTCTGCTGAGATCTTCCTGGTCTTGTAGCCGCTGTAATTCATTCATGTGAACCGAACTAACTTGTGGGATCATCACTGACACTGTCATACTTATATGTATGTCATTTATTTGTTTGAGGGTTCTCTAAAAATTATAAAATGGCATTATATGGGTAGTTTATTTATTAACAAAAATTTTTTAAAAATTACGAAATATCACCACATAAATGAAAAACTCTTGAGTTTTATTAATCTGGAGTATTATGTAGTATTTCAACTACGATTTGTGAAGAAATGGTTGATTTACTGGTACTGAAACTACTCGGTTAAAAACAAGCATAGAATAGCCACCCCAGCTACCTTACTGTGTAATCACCAGTTTTATCTGTCTGTTATGTTCTTTTGATCTGACTTACAAAAAACCATCCTCCAAACAGGATCTCTCAGAAGTCTGTCTATATGTGCTGTGCTGGAGACGAATATCTCTGTATTTCTAAATTGTATGGAGATTGCTGAATACAAATCTGTGGTTAATCATTTGTTTGCACCCTGACAATTATCCTGTTTTGTTACTGTTGTTGTGGTCAGTTTGAAACTTTAGTGTCTTGACAGATTAACTTCCATCATATGCCACAACAAAGATATTTTCACAAGGACAAAAAAATTCTCTTACACCATCAGTTTCCAACAACTTTTTTATTAATGTAGGAATAGAAAAAAATATTTAGTCAATATCTGGAATATCTTTGAATTTATTGAGATAAATATGAAATTGCACTGTGATAATCCAACATTTAGCTTTGACAGACGTGTCATATGAGTGACTGACAGCGTTGTGCACTGTCTGCTACAGATGAGCGATACATCTACCCAACCATCGACAAGTTCAGCATCCAGTTGTTCTCTCCCGTCAGTTGGGAACCTGTGCCAAACACAAGGTCTGTTCTTTCACCTGTTCTGTCTTGGAGACATTCAACTGATCTTGAAAAGATATATTACAGGGTGCCCACCTATATTTCCTATATTTTAATTGCAGTTCCTATATTTTCCTATATTTAAAAAATCCTATATTTTCCTAATAATTGTAGATATTTGGAGGTTTCGTGTACCTCATCACTACAAAATTATTTTTGCCTTTGAAATCTACATGTTAATGACCACCTGTGGGTGGGGATCTGGCTGTGGTGTGGTGTGAGTGACACCATACCATAATGACCACCTGTGGGTGGGGATCTGACTGGTGTGGTGTGAGTGACACCATGCCATAAAGACCACCTGTGGGTGGGGATCTGACTGTGGTGTGAGTGACACCATACCATATGTGGTGTGGTGTGAGTGACACCATACCATATGTGGTGTGGTGTGAGTGACACCATACCATATGTGGTGTGGTGTGAGTGACACCATACCATATGTAGTGTGGTGTGAGTGACACCATACCATATGTGGTGTGGTGTGAGTGACACCATACCATATGTGGTGTGGTGTGAGTGACACCATACCATATGTGGTGTGGTGTGAGTGACACCATACCATAATCAGATGCCAGTTTAAAAGTGGGCAGTTGCTAATTCAAGTCGCTAGATGTTGATACATGAAATACCTCTAAATATTACTATGTTTTTACATCTGAATTCCTATATATCCCATAAATTAATGTTACACCAACATTGGCACACTGAAATTAGTAAAGAAAGATTAAATTAGTTTTCTGTACATGTGAAATTTTCATCTTTTTCGTTGTTGTGCTGTCATGCCTTCTTTCCCATTGTTATGTACATAGCTCCACATGGCACCACATCTTTCCCATTGTTATATACATAGCACCACATGGCACCACATCTTTCCCATTGTTATATACATAGCACCACATGGCACCACATCTTTCCCGTTGTTATGTACATAGCACCACTTGGCACCACATCTTTCCCATTGTTATGTACGTGGCTCCACCTAATATCTAGGTAGATGGCACCACCTGAGATACTGCTCTATATATATTTTTTTATATTCCTATGTTTTTACTTCTGAATTCCTATATATCCCATAAAATAATGTTAGACCAGCGTTAGCGCACTGAAATTATTAAAGAAAGGTTGAAGTAGTTTTTGTACATGTGAAATTTTCAGCTTTTTCGTTGTGGTGCTGTCAGCCTTCTTTCCCATTGTTATGTACATGGCACCACATGGCACCACATCTTTCCCATTGTTATGTACGTGGCTCCACCTAATATGTACGTTTTGAATCATATTCAAGTCAGCAAATTCTGATCTCATCAAGTACCGGAAATGTTAGTTTTAATCTGTAGCCAGTAGAAAATAATTATGAATTAAAATGTCCAGGTAACCGATATGAATATATTTTAATATGGTGCCAGTGTTGCAACATGGCATTAATAAATTTAGGTGCAGTTTTGCTTGTCAATAGCATCTGCTTTATGATGTAGTTCGCTGGCTTGAAACTCCCTCAATTGATTTAGCCTGTTGCCTGTTGAATAGTTTAAGTAATATGCACAGATGGTTTAATAAAAGTGTAATTTTGTTTAAATCATTGAAAGAATTGATTTTAATCGTTAGATCGGGCAACTTGCAAAAGTGTGAATAGCCTTGTTATAGTATATATGCCTGAACCATCTTATATTTTAGCCGAATTTTGACTGGATCGGGTCAAAAATATTCTACTAGTTTATCTGATGATTTCACCAAAACTAAATAATAGATTTGTACAAACAAGTGGATACTGGATAGGTTTGTTTTTTTCATGAAATGATAAAAAAACGAGATGAGTGAAAATATGTGACTGAGGAATGTTTTTTAAGGACCTGACATTGTATGTGTGTCTCGCTGCCACCCCAGGTTTGAGTTGGATGACTTTGAGCATGTAAGCTGTGTGAAGAATGTTAACCTGACGTCTGAGGGCACAGTCAGTGGGCTCAAGGGGTTCATTGCCGTGGGAACCAGCTGCAATTACAACGAGGATGTGACCTCACGAGGGAGGGTGAGTACCCCATCTCCTCACTTACTAGAGGTGTAATGATACCTCCAGTTACTATCGATGCATCGCATCAGTCGATGTGACGATGCAACACTATCGATAAAAAAATTAACTATCGATAGCTATGTACAGTACACAGAATTATCAATAGTGATGATGGCTGGCTAAACAAATCCACATGGCTACTTGTGCCACTATAGTACGGTTTGTAAACATACTTTTTGATTTCTCAACTTTACTTTGTCATTTTACTTATTTATTAACACCAGCTATCGTTGACCAGAGTCACTCGTGGATTTTGAATCGACGGCCTCCAAGGCCTTGTGATATGACCACTCATCAATTATGGTTTGTGACTGTCTTCCTGGGTATTCGTTATTCCAGTACTATCACAATAGTTATAAAACTATCTCAATAGTATTGCAATGGTAATACCGCTATCGTAGTAGTAAAGCTATCCCCAATAACTGGATTTGAGGTGTTGTGAAAGCTTGAGCCGCTGGTTGGGCCTTAATATTTTCAACTTTATGTTGCACACTGTTCAGTGTACAGTAGTACCTGCCGTCAACGGACCCTCCGATGAGCGGACACCTGCTATGTCGGGACACTTTCTCAATGTACGGACTGTTTTGACATGTTAATGTCCCTCTGATGAGGGGACACCTGCTTAACACGGACAGGATATTTTGGTTTTCTGTCCCTGCTAAGGTGAACAGTAATCATTATTTTCGTGATTTTTTTCTCGAAATATTTTATTTCCAAAATGGCGACGGACAAACAGCACGGTGTATAGTGGGAAAAACAATGTTATATCGCGGATCCGGATATAAGGCTGTTGATCGTGGACCCCGATTTTCTGCCGCCAGGGGAAATGCCAAATGGGCCTGCTTAAACCTACTTAGAATTGCTTTGACAATTCTCAAGAAACAGGTGAACAATGTCAATGAACGAGTGTCAACCTGTTTGTTCGCTGATGTTGGCTTCGCTTAGGCGGTTTGAAATAGCATTTGAGATTCACAAATACGCTTTCGCATATGAATCAGATAAACAGTCTTAAATGCAATTTAGTATGCAGTGCTAATATGACACTGGGGTGAAATGGCATCCTTCCAATCTAAATGACGTGAAACCAGCATGCCAAATCGATGCCAAGTGGTGCGTCATAAATTTATGCTTCGGTCGAGATCAGTTGAAAATCGAGGTGAAACGATTATTAATTCTGCCTATTATCGTTTTCTATGTTTAATCAGCTTACATACTGCGTGTGTCAACTCATACGTTTTCGGCTGCTCAAATCCAGGTTATTATTTTCGATTTGTAGGCCTATTAGTTCAGTACATCATCATTCCATAACGGTATACATACATGTATTTTATTCAGTTAACCATTAAACAGGGTGTGACATTTAAAAATAATACACGTTGATGCTAGTTGACTCATTTAATAAGCTCTGTAAACTGCATATTGCCATTTATGCAATAACCAACACAAGTCCGATGTAGTAGAGATTGAAAAGGGCCAAATAAATGACGTTTTATTGCAAAGTGGACTGCTTATCACGCAGCCACTTTGGGAAGCACATTAACAGGAATGTGAGCTCCTCAAAGCAAACCAGACAGGAACTGAACACATGTACAGCCCCGTCCGGCAGGTTTCTCAGAGCCCACATTCCTACAGGCATGACGATAACATATATACATCAAGAAGTCGTCATGAACATGTAATGCAAAGAATACAGACATTCCACCACCAATACACAAATTTAATTACAAACAGGTGGGGCCATTTCGCTAACCTATATAAACATAAGCCAAGAATACAGATGAAGAAACAGGAAGCCTGTCTGCGCAGAAAACCCCATGAACACCAACTACTAGGGGATAAACCCCTGTGTTCATCTAGTATAAAGCGAAAAGTGGGGAAAGCGGTTTCGACATCTTCCAACTTCCTATTTCATCAACGATGTACAATCGCATTTTACACTAAGTATTGAAAATAAGGAAGGAAGGTGGGGAGGAGGGCGGATTTCGAGAGACAAATTTTCTAGACACAACTTCGCGATGCAGAGACTGGAACAGGAGTGAAAGATTCCAGCTGCTGGCTCTGGTTTGAACTGGTTTCCGTTAAGCCGTGATTGGCTGAATATCGTGGAGTAATACAAATTATTTGGCCAAATAGTTCCGGTGTAGTCTCGGACACCCAGGGCAAGACTTGCCTTGGTTATCTCATAAAATCTGTTATGCAGCTGTAAGTTGCATAAATCCATTTATGCAATAACCAACATAAGTCCGATGTAGTAGAGATTGAAAAGGGCCAAATAAATGATGTTTTATTGCAAAGTGGACTGCTTATCACGCAGCCACTTTGGGAAGCACATTAACAGGAATGTGAGCTCCTCAAAGCAAACCAGACAGGAACTGAACACATGTACAGCCCCGTCCGGCAAGTTTCTCAGAGCCCACATTCCTACAGGCATGACGATAACATATATACATCAAGAAGTCATCATGAACATGTAATGCAAAGAATACAGACATTCCACCATTTTAGGATAGCTGTACTTGGTGTATATTTAATACAATATGTATGTCACCTCTTTACCTGCAGATTATTATCTTTGACATCATTGAAGTTGTCCCTGAGCCTGGCCAGCCTCTCACCAAGAACAAGATGAAGGTAGGTGGATGAAGACTTAATTACACCTCTTGTTTAACTCGTGTTCTGTCCCTTAATGTGTGTAATAAAGTGCTATAAAAACTGGTATCGCACTGTTACACGCACAAGCTGAAGAATTAATTAAAATGTCACATGATGTATAATGCACGGCTGTAGAGTCATCTGGTCACGTCTTGAGAATCATTAGTACATTACTGATTCATTGCATTAAACATTTTGAAATGTTAGTTATGAAGCCATATAATAAATACATTATCGAATCATAATTGGTTTATGCACTCGTTGCTTCAGAATGTTGTATTGAGCTCACAAGCTCACTCAATATAACATTCTGAAGCAACTTGTGCAGAAAACCCAGTGTCATTCAACACTTGTGTACCAGCACCCGTCAACCTGTGGATAAGCTTAGATTGATTATCACTTTGTCACATTTGTAATATGGATGAAAGGGTTTATGGGGAAATAAAAAATCTCAATGATTGGTAAGTGACCTAACATTCATTTGTCACATTTTTGGGGATAAAAATCCAGTTACACCATGCATCCATTTATTCCTGTCCTCTTAAAAAAAAATTATTTCCATCAATGTTGATATGTTTCCACAATTGATGAATCAGACAACACATTTGGAGAGCATTGTCACTGGTGAGGGAGGTAGGTGGATGAAGACTTAATTACACCTGAATTACCTATTAGATTATCCCTAAGTAGGAATATCATCTCTTTATATGAGCCCTGTTGGTTTGTTATTGTTTTGCCAACAGTGTCCGTGTTATGTGGACCTTTGTATCAAATGAGGTTCTCTTCATTTCATAATGCTTTATACATGACCAGTTTTTAATTTCTTATTTTTGTTTTATTACATTGTTTATTAACATTTAATATACAGTTGTGCCTCGTTTATTATGTGTCCTGCAGTTTCGTATATAAGGCGGTCGGTCATGGACCTCGATTTTCTGTCACCAAGGGGAAATCGGCCTGTCTTTTGGGGGCGTTTAGCTACAGTCACCGCCCCAATCTATTTCCTAACTAACGCTTATTTTGTGTGATGTACTCCTCGTGTTTGTCAAACCTACTTTATAATTGCTCTGATGGTTTAGTCAATAAACAATAGATGAACGAGTGGCTGCTGACTTTGCCCTTCATTTTATGCGCCTGAATAGAATTTATATTCCGGATAAATTGCGCTTTATAAATAAAAGTTATTATTATGATTATTTCAGGTTGAATACGACAAGGAACAAAAGGGACCCATTACAGCACTCGACCATGTTCATGGCTTCCTGGTTACCGCTATTGGTCAAAAGGTGGGTCATGTCAGTAACTGGCTCGGCCAGGGATGCATAACAAAATAAAGACATGTGAGTAACCACTGTAAAATAAAGCTGTTTCTATAATTATCCCATTTTTTGCATATTTGGGTAGTGTTTTTGATTGAACTTTGCTACAGGGAACAATTAATCAGACTGCCAGCTGAGATAGTGATGATTTGCCCAACTGAAGACTGACTTGACAAATTGGCATGAAAGATTACTGGCATGAAAGAAACTGCTGGAGATGCTTTGTCACATAGTCCATATTTACATGTATTTCTAAACAAGATATGTGACTGAAACAAACTTAGTAGTGACATACATATAACAAGATAACATGTTCTGTAAACTATAAAAAAAATTATTATTTGATATCATAAATGTAATAATAGTGGTGCTGTTGTGTTCACGTGTGGTTGACTGTGTGCGTAGATCTACATCTGGCAGCTGAAGAACGAAGACCTCAGTGGTGTTGCCTTCATCGACACTCAGATCTATATCCATTCTATCATCACCATCAAGAACCTGATACTAGTTGCTGACCTCTGTAAGAGCATCTCAGTGCTGCGGTACCAGCAGGACATGAAGGTTCTCTCTCTTGTCAGCCGGGTACGTCTACAGACAGTATGAATGAATTCTTGCATGTGACAACATTTTAGAACCATTGTACAACATAAATGCCAAGTTAAATTCGCAACACCATGTTATATATAACCAGTTGCACATAATTGTGAATTTTCTGCCCAAGCAAAATACTCTCTGCTGTCTGAAACCAAAGATTCATTAGGAAATCACCAGCAGCAGGGTTTCAGCTGTAAAATATATGTAAAGATGACCAGGTAATAATACTACAAGAAAGTGCCCATCATAGTGATACAGATAACATAACCCTGTAAAGCACTGTGTATGTACTGTGATAGATGGTACATGTTGTATGCTACAGGATGTGCGAGCTCTTGAGGTCTACAGTTGCGCCTTCATGGTCGACAACAACCACCTCTGCTTCCTTGGTAAGCTTCTCATAAAATACTCCAAAACACAACCAAGCTTGGTCATTTTCTTTGTGGAATTTAGGGGTGATTACACATTTTATTGCATGCTTAGTGAATATGCGTATATTATCTGATGTCCCACACACGTATTGGGTGATGGGGGAGTAGTGTGAACCAATACTAAATATTAAACACCATCCCTTACAAATAAATAGGAAGCTACTAAGGAAAATGAAGAATTGTATTCCTAAGACTGCTGGTTGACTTACCAATATATCAATACAGTAAAGATGATTATTCATTTGTTCAAATAATTTTTTTATTATCATTATGTTAAACAATACATGGTTCATGAGTGATTTATTTTATTCAAAGAGATTAATTATTGTGTTAACAAATAAATACTGAACTAATTTGTATGGTGTCTTCTCTGTAGTGTCGGACAGACTACGCAACTTGTTGATTTACACATATCAGCCTGAAGGTATGCACACTTATGTTATGTTGATTTACACGTATCAGCCTGAAGGTATACACATTTATGTTATGTTATGTTGATTCACATGTATCAGCCTGAAGGTATGCACACTTATGTTATGTTATGTTGATTTACACGTATCAGCTTGAAGGTATACACACTTATGTTATGTTATGTTGATTTACACATATCAGCCTGAAGGTATGCACACTTATGTTATGTTATGTTGATTTACACATATCAGCTTGAAGGTATACACACTTATGTTATGTTATGTTGATTTACACATATCAGCTTGAAGGTATACACACTTATGTTATGTTGATTTACACATCAGCCTGAAGGTATACACACTTATGTTATGTTATGTTGATTTACACATATCAGCTTGAAGGTATACACACTTATGTTATGTTGATTTACACATATCAGCCTGAAGGTATACACACTTATGTTATGTTGATTTACACATCAGCCTGAAGGTATACACACTTATGTTATGTTATGTTGATTTACACATATCAGCCTGAAGGTATGCACACTTATGTTATGTTAATTTACACATATCAGCCTGAAGGCATGCACACGTTACTTTGTTCTTTGGCTTAATTTCCATTCTGATGGCCATTTACTCTGAACTCTACTTGCATTGCCAGAACTAAGTTGATATTTTAATGTACGTATTTTGTTAATATACTGCATATAGAGCAACATGAAATGAATATATGCATGTGCATCCAAATAAGCAAAAACATTCCACTGTGATTTCTTGACATAAATAAGGTAGTGACAAATGCCTGCTACTGCAGTTCATATCGTGGTTGACTTACTCTAGCTTTGGTCCAGCAACTGGCTGTATTGTATTTTCCGAAATAATTTTCTGCAGTTCGGGAAAGCCACGGAGGTACGCGGTTACTGAGAAGAGCCGACATAAATACCAGCAGTCATGTGACGACTTTCTTTCGTGTGCGTTGTAAGTTGTCCGATCCATCAACAGAAAAACGGGCGACTGGTGCCATTGAGAAGCGACATGTCACATACTTTGGTAAGTGCAGGGTGCCCAGCATTCCTTTGTTTTCCTATATTTTAATTGCAATTCCTATATTTTCCTATACCTTCATTAATTTCCTACATTTTCCTAATAATTGTGAAAATTTGGAAGTTTCTTGCGTTTCTTGCAAGGTCAGTAGTCAGAGATGCCACCAGTGAATCCACCAAAATACTATCAGTGACAAATAGTTTATTTGCCCTTGTTGGTGAGTTTACTTTTTATCCCACCTGAAGCTGTGTTCTGAACACAAATGGTTAATATTCCATTTCTGTCAGTAGCGATTGATATTTAAAACAAACTGTGAAACTGTTAAGTTATGAGCTCAGAATCAGTTGAATTCATGGATAGGATGAGACATTGAGAAGCACTGATGTGATCAGCACAGCGCCACCTATCTGCTAGTAATGAGTGTGTAGTGCCACCTAGTGTATGTTATTGTTACAGACAACATAATGTTAACAATTCTAGTCATTGACACCACTAAGTGTTTGAAAATCTTGATTACAATTACAGTACCCAAGAAATGACATTTAATCAGTGATATTCTGTGATGCTGTACTAAAGTAAAAACAAATAACATTATTACATGGTTATGGTATGATAAAACAGTTAATTATAAAAACTGAGATTAATAAATAAATAGGATAATATTAAAATTATTGGAAATTATAAATAGTATAAAACAATTAATTAAAAGGACTGGAATTAATTAATAACTAGAATAATACAGTTAATTAAAATGAATTAAAGTAATAACTAATAATTACCAAAAAAAATTTGTGTTATATCCGTGTCCCGGCATAAAGTGCATGTCCAACTGTGCATTGTAACCTTTGTTTTTGTATTTCAGCGTCACTAGATGGCAGCATTGGCTTCCTATTGCCGGTGACAGAGAAGATGTACAGGCGACTGCTGATGGTACAGAACGCACTGAATACACACATTCCTCATGCAGCTGGTCTCAACCCAAAGGACTACAGGTGAGACAGACCTGCCACATGTTTTTGACAGACAAATAAATAATCCAATGAAAAACGTTATATTTTCAAAGGTGGAGATCGATCGGTCTGCCTTTTACTGCTGTATAACAATCTCTATATATGTCGTAAAACTGGAATATTTTATTTCAGCACCAAATTGTGTATTTTCTCAAATATTAAGACATGAAAGATCAAAATTGTAACACGTTTGGCATGGGTACTATTTAAATAACCAAGATATAATAAATACTAATACATTCTGTGTCACATTGTCCTAAAACAGTCATTCAGTTCACCAATGAAAATCATACATTCCTTTAAGCATGATAACATGGTTTGTTCCCAATCCAACAATGATTGGCAGACATGTTTTATTAAAATCATACATTCCTTTAAGCATGATAACATGGTTTGTTCCCAATCCAACAATGCTTGGCAGACATGTTTTATTTAAATCATACATTCCTTTAAGCATGATAACATGGTTTGTTCCCAATCCAACAATGATTGGCAGACATGTTTTATTAAAATGATTATAATAATAATAATGTTTTATTTCAGGCAAGAGCCCATAATATTATAAATACATACAGGTTAAAAAAAACATACATATACACACATGATGAACAATAGAGGTACATGTATTGAGAAAAATATATATATATAAATATACACACATGACGTGTAGTAAAATATATATATAAGATAAGTAAGGATAAAAAAATATATTTGTATAAAAGTACAAACATCATGAAATAAAAGCATACAATTGATCAATCCAATGTTTAATCAATGGACTTTGATAATTAATAAAAGTGTGAAGATAATTCACAAAAAGTATATTGTCGGATTTTTCCAACCGGCATAAAAGGCTAAAAATTGATGAGCGAATACGTTCATTAAAGGATTTAACATAATTAGTAGCGAACATATGGCTTGCACTACAGCGGGGTGACAGGTTGTGTATAATTCTAAAACTGTTGTTATAAGCGACAGTAATACCTTTCAGACTCTGTTTTTTTAAATGACACCAAAGACTTGAGGTGTACATTGAACCACAGTATGAATTAAATAAAGTTGTTTTAATGGAATTGTTGCATAAGTAAAATTTTCTGGCTAAAGCATTTGCCTGAGCATAGATACATCTTTTCTGCCTGGCAATATCGTCATCATCAGTAAGATTATTGTTTATAATATGGCCAAGGTATTTACATTTTTCAGTGTAAGGTAGTGTATGGTTATTGATAACAACAGGATGAATATTTTTCTTGTCCCTAGGTTTGTTATCAATAACCACAGATTTGTTGGCATTGTACGTTATATCAAACATATTGCCATTCTTGGCACAACAATCGGTGAGTTTTCTCAACCCCGCAACACTAGGTGAAAAAACACAAAGGTCATTTATTCAAATTACACTTAAGTCATCCATGTAAACGTTAAAAAGATGTGGAGAAAGGATTCCACCCTGCTTGACACCGTTTGAAATGGTAAAAAATTCTGAGAAACTACATCTGACAGTGAATTTCTGGGTTCTGTACCAGTAATAAAGAATGCGAACAATAAAAGAAGGACATCCCCAGTCAATTAGTTTGGTGAATAGCTTACTATGATTGACTTTGTCAAAGGCCTTAGAGGCATCCAGCATGGTAACATACATAGATGAGCCATTCGCTATGTAGTGTCGAAAGAGTTCTTTTAATAAAAATATGAGCATTTCAGTTGAGTGATGCTTTTTAAATCCAAATTGGTTTACACATGTAGATAAAAAAAAAAAGTAGAAACCCTGGATAATATCAAGGATTCAAATAATTTACTAGCCATTGTGGCTAGAGCAATGGGTCGGTAGTTGTTGTTATCAGACAGGTCACCCGCCTTATTTTTAATTATGGGGGCTATGATTGTAATCATCATAGCATCCGGTAAAAACCATGAATAAACATGCTACTATATAAAAGTGACATGAGAACATGAAGTTTTTCATTCGCATATTTAAAATGTTCATTACTTACACTATCATAACCCGGGGCATTGCATGTTTTATATCTTGAATTTCCTTAACATTAACAATCATTTGAACATTAAGCTGTACATTGCTACAGTATTCATTAATCTTCTTGATGTTGACTGGAGAGCCAGGTATAGAGTTAAGTAGGGATTGGTAATGATGAAGCCACATATTCTTTACATTTTCGACACCGGAAGCACCACCAACATTGCTAGGATTTGGCAACCTGGCATTATTCATATGTTTTATGTCCTTCCAGAAGTTTTTGAAGTCATTATTACATAGTTTAGAAGCAAGTCTTTCAGCTTTAAGAATTTCAGCATTTTTTTCACATAGTCTTTTGTTGCGTTTAAAATGAACGTGTCTAATTTTCATTATATCTTATAAGGGACCATGACATGGACTCCCAGCAGAACGCCAGAAGAGAAAGGATTCTCTAGCAGCTTGATGGGAGTCTCTGACTAGGTCGTTCGAGCCTAGAACAGTATACTTAGAAGACGTGTTGTTAGCCTTAGTAGGGATTACCTCGGCAGCGTCTTTAAGTGATTTTATAATATCATTGTAAAGATTGCTTAGCAAAGTGCAATGGGCTTCATCATTACAATTAGGGTTAGTACATCTTAAAACCTCATGAGGTACATCAATAGCAGATAAAAGCAAACCGGTTTGTGTATGATAGTTATGGAGATCCTGGGGGGAGGCAGCATTCCACACAGGATGAGGTGCATGATTTTGCTCCTGTATGGTGGCTTCAGAGGAAGGTAATAACTTGACATATATAGAAAAGCATAGAGGTAAGTGGTCGGAAGAGACACAGTCATATTTAACTTCCTTATCAGATATCGATGAGTGACAAGAGTGGGTGGTGAGCACGTGGTCGAGCCAGCTCCTTGAGCCGTGCGCATCACTAACATATGTAAAAGCATCAGAGGGGAGATGCAATGTGTCACTTGCGATAAGGTGACAGTCATTTATAAAAACATTGAGAAATGGAGTAAAATGATTGGGGTTCTTAATATCCGCATTAAAATCACCAATGATGAATATATTGGTTGATTCAAATGAATCGCTCATGGCCTGGATTTTGCCTAAAATTTCTAGATATTCATCAGCATTGTCATCAGTCTGATATGGTAGATAGACATTAAGAAGTAGAATATTGGCGTTAGAGCTGGTAATTTTTAGACCCAGGAGTCTCTTCTCGTCAACATAAATCAACGGTTCAATAAAGGGGTCGAGTGAACGCCTCCATAAAAAGCAGAGTCCACCATGAGGACGTCCACTCAAACCATCACCGTAATCAATGGAAGTAATTCCTCTGGCGTTAAAGTCAGAGTGAACAGAATTAAGGAAAGAAAGGCTCTGTTTAGAGGGCCAGTGTTCCTGCACAGCAAGTATATCTAAAGAGTTTAAGATGTCAACCACGTCAAAAGCACTGTTCCATATACTTCTGGAGTTAAAGGAAGCAATACGGAGGGGAAAGTCTATAAGTGTGTTGAATCTGTTAGTGTGTGTTTCCTAGGTGGGAAATAAAAACCTATCAGTTAAAAAACAACCAAATATAAATTTTAAATGCACTGTTTTTATTTATATATTTATTTCTATGGACGTAATGCTTATTGTCTGTGCTTCCTCAGGTTGAGTTTTTTGCTAGTTTCATTTTGCCGAAAATCAAACCTCCCTAGTATCCACTGCAGCATGCTAGCTCGTTTGTGCAACTGTTACATGTAGTTTTGTGAAATCATCAGACAAACTATTAAATTACTTAATGTTTGGTCAAACATTAATTACAGTGAGAATGGAAACACTGTAAATTTCAACCTTGTTGAAATTTTTTTGCTTTGTGACGTGATTGGCGAAAGGATGGAAGTTATACCCATGATCGGCATTGATCCGTTTACCATTTTGGATATCCACTGTTTTAAGCCTTACCAGATCTAACAACAAGTCAATTCTTTCGATCATTTGAAAAAAAATTGCATTTTTTTATTAAATCGAATGCAGATGTTACTTAGACTATTCCCACACTACATAGTTAGACATCGACGAACCAGATTGTCGATACGCTAAATGAGTTGAGGATGGAGTTTTAAGCATGATGTGTTCCCCTCACCCATTGTTTTGGTTTGTTTCAGACTGGTGCATGTGGAGACCCGGTCCCTTGCTAATCCCCACCGCAACATCCTGGACGGGGACCTGCTGTGGAAGTACCTACATCTGAGCATCACTGAGAGGAATGACCTCGCCAAGAGGATTGGAACCACTTGTGAACAGGTCGGCCGACATTGGAAAACACACAAGAAATTATACTTTGTACAATTATAAATAATGTTCTAAATTAACTATGTTATGCATCATGATTTGACCTTCATTGTTGTGATGTATTTATTGTCGGAAATGTTACAAAACAGGAATTTGCCATACCAACAAATCACCCAATGAAAAACATAATATTTCACCTTTGAAACTTTCACCTTCAAAACTTTCACCTTTGAAACTTCACAAGATTTATTGAGCATTTTGCTAATGCAGTTGAGCGGTCTCTATGCACGTATATATGTGTTTCTTGTGTATATATATATTATATATATATATATATATATATTATACTATACAACACACTAAACTAGCATATTTTAATTCATTATCGGCAAATCATGCATTTTTTTTATTTTAAAAAGCAAATATTTTAAAAATAGTAATACATTTTGTACGGATATTTCTTTTAACCAACCAAGATGTTATAAATGCTAATAAATTCAGAGTTCAGTTTCATTACTTACCTAAACAGTCGTTTAGGTAAGTAATGAAAATTTTTGTACATTTCCTTTAAACATAATTTGGAGGCAATGTGTTTCATTTTGTGTACCTGCATTATTTGCAGCTGAGATATTGAGTTTATGTAGTTGTCTGACTTATAATAGTTATAAGTGCAGCATTGTAATGCTAACATTTCTAAATGTGTAAACTACCCTAATGCATGCCATAAATTGCATGACGTCAGTGGCATGCATACAAGAATATAGTCCTATAGTAATGTCATCCTAGGTAACAATCTTTACATACGCACACACGCACGCACGCTTGCACACAGCTGTGTAATATTTATGTAATACAAAGCCATCTTTGCTTTCAGGTTGTTGACGATCTGATCGAAGTGGACAGATCAACTGCACATTTCTGAGGATGCCTACCACCAAGCTGTCTGTGCTGGCGCACTCTGCGGATATCAACAATCACGTTTTTATAAGAGAAAAGTGAACAGGCTGCTGTCTGTTAATTGCCCAGTGTTCAATAAACACCACTGCAATCATGGTTTGCACTGGTTGCAGACTGTATATTTTACATGTTGCATCTTTGAACAGTAGAACTATCTAAACACGTATATTCCAACATATGTACAAGAATACCCTATTGTCTATTTTAGAATGTATGTTGTTGTGTTATGGAATTTCTAGATAAATAAATAGAGTTGTATGAGATGTTTGATTTGAATGGTGATAATTGTAAAACTAATAGTTGTTAGTACGCGTTTAATTTTAGTTATCACTGCAACATAAAAAATAATGTTATGGCTCCTCTCATATCTGCAGCTAGTTCGTGAATTTGTTCATCAAGTCAATTGCTCCTATCTCACGCATGTTGGTGTGTAGTTTGACAGACTATTTTCGATGGGTGTTTCAAGTTGGTGCATTGCTTGTAGCCAAACAGGGTGTCTGAAAATTATCATGAAATGGTCTACACGAAAACATGGAGAACACAATCCTGATGATGTTAGTAGTGACTATCCAGGGTTTCATATTAAAATTACTTGCTTGTCCAAAGACACTGAAGGAAAGAAAGTATTTTAATAGTTGTGGCTGCAGTATTCTTGGATTCTTCTTTATGTCAAGCAGTCACCATCCATTAAGCAGAATGTGCCTAGAGATTTTGCTGCGCTGGTGTTTAAAGAGTGTAATTCTCTAGAGTTAGTGAGTCCATCACAGGTTTTTTCCATTCCATTTCACTTTATAGTATGCTTAAATAATATTACTAATATGTTACTGACATCGAACTATGCAGATTCATACTGTTTTATTGTGCACATGCGCACGAAGTGGTCACTCAAAAATGGCGCCTACGTTGAACGTCGGCGCTGTAACTGTTATCCAGATTTAACAAGGGATTTAACAGACGCAAAACACTCAAAGTGGCAAACCTAATATAGACCCGACCAAGGGCTACACCACCCGATGTCATGAACTAATAATGTAATACGGAGTCGTAAGCGGTAGTGGAAGACGAAAAATATTAATTGTCATTAATAATTAATATATTCCCTAATAAATTAGTCACAACTCAATATGAAACCAATCGTTTGCATGGTCCGAACAGAAATATGTTCGTAGAGCCATAAACTAAATATGTTTCAAATTCAGCACTGTATCAACTATGTCTACTCCATATAGATATTTGTTATATATATAAAGCCAAATGACGTTTATACATAAACCTACCTTTTCATAGCAAAGTCAAAATAATCGAAGCTGAAATTGTGTTGAAATCAGTGACTTTTCTTATTTGGTAGTATTCTGTAAGGTCAACAAGTAGCTGTATATATAATGCATCCTTTGTTTTATTTGTATCGGTCTTGGATCATCTCTTTCTCCGCCTATTTTGTTCCATTGGCTGTCAATGCAACACAATGCACTTGTCCCAATTTAGCTGCGATCAAAGGAACACTACATCAAGCACACAGTGTGTGCTAGAAATATCGAATGTGTGCTGAAACGCACACGAAATGCTATCTTACATACGCCTTCCATATTACTCGAATTAGTCGTAAATGAGTGGGTAACTAAGCGTGGCCCTCTTTGGCCAACCCCTTTGCGAGAACCATCCTCGATACCCCACTGCCTCGTCTAGCCGCTAGTGACTTCCCCTTTACCTTCTTCTTCCCCTTCCAATTCCAGTTCAAATTATTTTATTAGTAAACAATGATACCTTAAATGGATATAATTTCCACGGTGCAGCACGTATACGAAATGATTGATGGCACATTTTAAAACGTGTAGCTCTTATAAAAATTAAAATGTTTCCCACTGCCTAACCACGACTATAGGGCCTAATTGACCGAATTATGTGGAGCAAGGCGCCCGGGCGGGCACTCTATATTATGGGCGTTTTGTCCACGATAGGCATAACTTCATCTATCCTCCACGTTACTCGAATTGGTTGTGTTACGCATCTCAGTCGTGGTAGGCCCTACAACTACAACAATGCATATTTTCTTCTGGAGGAAGTAGGCATCGAACCATGATCGACAAGTGTTGTCCACGGGCGCGTCGATGTTGCTGTGTTTGCATAGGAGCGTCTTCAGCAGCACCACGCCTTGACACTTGTCACTGCCGTCAATAACGTTGTAATCCCCATTCGAAGCGCGATTTCTGTGTTGCAGTTCTTTCGGGTATTGTAATTGTAATGACTCGTGCAGGTTCTATCGCAGATACGTAATCAATAAATGATTTGCTGTCACGACAGCTGACATCAATACTAACAACATGTCGTTTTTAAAACATAAGACTAACTTGTTTTCTAGAACATTTTGTACGGCGCTATGAGTTGTTTAAAAAACACATTTTAAGACTCGCCTATTTTTAAGAACTTCGAGTACGGCAGAAAGAATCCCCCTTTTTGAGAGAATTGTGTTTTCAGAAATTATCCCAAGAAATTCCAGGCTGATTGTATAACCTTGACCCCCCCTCCCCAAAAACCCCCCGAGGACGGGCCTGCTTAACAGTTGTTTGATGCATGCGTCAGCGGGAACTTGCTAGTTTCCAAACTCCCCACCAGTGGCGCTACTCACCGTTCACCCCTACCGCAACTTACACTTGATGTACAGATCCTGCACATCTTTATATCAACTAAAATAAAATTATACTCCTACTTTTTGTCAAGTCATCTCTCGGTTTCAATTGCATACCATTGCATACCATTGTGGACAGTGTTTGCATTGAAAATGTGTCTAGAAACACAATAACGTTCGTTTTTGTCTTCCTCCACCACCTCCTCCTCCTCCTCGAGTCTCTTTCGTCTTTTTCCGTGGACGCTCAGTAAAAATTCGTTGGTCCACTGCTCGTATTTCATTCAGTTTCTGAACCCCCGATACATGGTAGCATGGGTGACTATGCTTGCCCCCCCCCCCGTGAGATCCCAGATACGCCACTGCCCGTGAATTTCTTAATCTCTTAAAGTAATTTAATGTGCATGGAGGCTGTTTAGTCGGCAACTTGCTTTATAAAAATGACACCTGCGTGGTGTAGGCTTAGCTATGGCTATATGGGTCGGAATTTGGAAAATGTGCATTTTGTCAGATAACAAACGAAAAATCGGACGTAAAACACCACGCACAAGAGGTAACTTGTGTTAGCCTCTGAGTCAGGGCGACAAATAGTAGGCCATACATCGCGTATTATAACATCGTGCCTCTACTCTAGTTGACAAAGGTGAAAAAAAGTAAAGAAGTGTCGCCACCTACCGGGGTCTCATAGAGGCAATCTTATGCGCGTTGTTCCCAACTTCAGGTCTGACAATCATTGTTGAGCCCACCATCCTAGCGAGCCAGCGGTATAGTGTTACTGCTGCCTCTGGCATAAATATTATATCCTACACACTGTAAGGATGTGCGCCGAATCAGTTGTAGTTCGTCCCACGTGCTGTCTTAGTCGACGTCTTTCAAATTCAAAGAATGTTTCAAGGAAATTCCTATCGTTACCCGTCCGTCTAGCGTTCCCGTTTGCGAGCCCCGTATATTCCAGTGAGTATTATTGTTTAGCACAGCATTTGATAAAAAAAAACCGCACACTGTCTCGTTTCAAAACTGCTCCCGGTCGTCCAATCTTGCATTAATATTAGTATTATTTTACAAATACATGTGCCGATGAATTATTTGACCTTAATTAATTAAGAGGGATTTGACATGAAGCTATAGATACGTACTAAAGCTGGGTAGTTCAAATTGTTGGAGAGTGAAGCCGACTATACTACACCTGACGGCAACTCAACGTTATTTTTTTTCATGGGTAATGGTCCATGGACTATTTCTGCGGCCTTGTGGGGTATATAACCTATAATAAATGTGTCGGTGGATGTTAGCAGTTGGATGTTACTTGTTGGTTTTCCGAACCATTAATTGTGCCAGTTGAGCTCCACTTGTGGAACAAATGTTAGTAGTTGTTATGAAGCATATTAATTGTTGAACCGAACCAAACAATGAACACAATTTCCCAAAGTATATCTGTATTGTGTTATAATAAAACATTGAGTTGACACTCAGTTGATATACTCGAAATTCGAATGGAAGTGGCATAAGCTCCGGCGTGGCGTAGATGTAGGTTCTGTGTGAAAGTTTGGCGGGAAATCGTGCATAGGATTGTCAAACAACAAACCCAATCGTGTGTAGGACGTATCTAATCCTCTGAATGGGCAGTCTACGCAAAAATACTGGTCGTGGCGACTTTGAATTAATAATTTGTTTTTGGATAGATTTATATTTAAAAACGACCACTTATTCATTTCATATTTAACCGCCATGAAGTAGTTTGCTGGGGCGGGCGGGCGGGCGGGCGGGCGGGCGGGCGGGCGGGCGGGCGGGCGGGTGCGCGGGCACCTCACTGGTGTTTTTTTTTTTTGGTGGGGGCATTGAGCCATGACCCATTTGGCTGTGCCATTACATGGTGGCATGGTAAATTAGTGGGTAACTAAGCGTGGCCCTTTTTAGCCTCCCCCTTTGCGAGAACCACCCTCGATACCCCACTGCCTCGTCTAGCCGCCAGTGACTTCCCCTTTACCTTCTTCTTCCCCTTCCAATACAAATTAATTTATTAATAACTTAGATATATCTTAATTACTGCGCTAATATTAATTATCAACTATATTTTGCAACAATAAATGAAACTATATATATAAATGATGAACGTAAAACAGTTGCAAGATATTACGCGATCTGTTTTTCAGTAAAACATTACAAATGTATTTTTTACTTCAGGCATGCTTGAAAACTTAAAACGCATTGCATTCACTTACTAGAGTACGATGTTGGAAATACGAGGGACGTCTTACCCCACGGGGCGCCCCACCCTACCACAATGATTACTGTACTGTAAGTTGGCATAATGTTGAATATGAACAACGCCCTCTAGTTGCCCCACCCTACTACAATGATTACTGTACTGTAAGTTGGCATAATGTTGAATATGAACAACGCCCTCTAGTTGTAAACTGTTTAATAACCACTTCTCATAATGCAGACCCTAGCGAGCGACAGCCGAACAACTTTTATAAATATCGTTACACAACGACGGCGAATAAAAAGGCATGCATTTAATGGAAATAAAGACGTTGAAATGCATGGGAAACAATGCGTTTTAAATGGATATCAGTTGTGTGTCTGTTATCGTCGGTGAAATACTAGCCGGTTTGTGCAATACACGAACGTGTGTACATAGATTAGCTCAGAATCACGTAGGCGTAGCAGCGTTGCTCTTTGTATATTCGTTGTTCCTAATTTCGCGGGGAGCAATTGCTGGCGGGGTGTAACCTAGTGTGCGGGCGCACGCCAGTAAGCTTACCATATAATTGTTTTATATTTTCTGCCAACATCACTAGTCAACGAGAATGGGTCGGTGGGTCGATTTGGGATGCTTATATGGTTGGTCAGGTGTAGTTTCAAATGGGATTTTAGAACTGTAAAATTGTATAGAGAAACTGAAAACCAACAAAATTATTTTATTAGCTTATTGGGCTTTTTAAAATACAATCCTAAATTGGCGAGGAAAAACTGCGCATCACAACTATTACAAGACAGTAACAAAAATAAATAAGCTCTGTTTACAAACGGAAAATACGCAGATGTCGGAATCCCACCGACGCTGTTTGGTCATGTGTCAGTTTTGCAATACAACAGTACCAATAATTTTGTTATGAAAAAGCGCAAAACTAGCATGCCAATTTCTAAATAAAGTACACATATACCATAGTAATATGCTACAAGATATGTTATACTGATGTTTCACTAGCATTTATTGTGTGGACTGTGTTGGACAGTATATGGAATAAGTTTAGATGTCCATGCATGACACGACATAATGTTCCAAGACTTGTTAGGTTCATTCGCAGCAATTGTAGTAGATCTGACTTCGTCACTACATATCGAGGATATAATTCATCTCCTGTTACAGATTCATTACACATGTTTATAAAAACTAAGCATCAATTGAATTAGTTCATTGATTTAGTCAAACTGAAAGCAATTAAGATTAATTTCATCGGCTTGTGTACACTCCTTATTAACTTATACAAAACGAGCCAGTACACTGTTTGATTGATCTGCTAAGATGTAATCCCGATAGACATAATAAATACTTCCGTAAACAATTACACAAGCTAAGATGAGCACCGAAGTCGAATCAAGACATAGTCCTTTTTACCGCCTGCGTAAAGTTATACCTACATAAAAACTACGTCATACAAAATATGATGAATCAGCCAGGTAAAATTCCAGAGTACCGGCACGTCGAACTTAACGTGCCTACTAGTTAGACTACTAACGTTACGACCATTCAAAACATTTCCTAAAGCTGTGCTCACATTAACAGACAACATTGTCATTGATCAGCATCGCGTATTCTGTTTCAAATAAATTACCACAACGCGTTTTAAATGAGACGGTCCGGGTTGTCTTTATTTGTGAAAGACCCATCTAATCAGATGGCCACATCCAGAGCGTTGCTCCGTGTCCTTTCTTTAGTTCAGCGTAGCCTGCACACGTCATACGAACTACCTGCCTGAACGCATCTTCAGGCATCCTTGGCTTTGCTTTGGCAGCCAAGAAATGTTCGTTCCTATAGAAGTTCGAAAAGCGTTCAAAAAAGGCTTTGGTGCTGCGCCACACCTCTAATTAACCCGGATAGATTTGCTCAAACAATAGCCGGCCAGCCCGTTACAACCGTATTAGTGTGTATTGGGTGAAGCGAGCATCGTTTGACGATAATAACGCATTGACAACTTGTCAAAGTCGTGCGCCATGTTTGGCTGCTGATGATGCATGACGGGAGGCGTTGGACGCATGCTCCTCAGAGAATCTACCAACATCACTGCGAAAGCTTGTTTGAAGTGAGTGGTTGATGGTGGGGACCCGGTCGCTGTAGCCGCGTCCTACACGCACGCATTGAACGATGTCCCGTCGAAAACAGGCCAACCCGAAACCCATAAAAGGTGAGCACTAACTCTGAAAGTTTACAAGAGTTCATCTTTAGCCGATCAAAAGTTTTCTCGGAGTAATCGCACGGCCCCGTCGTAGTCCGACCGCACTCAGGTGTGCTGCCGTTGTCCGGCGCGGCTCCGCTCAAGGTGTGCCGTAGCCCCAGGATGCGATGTCGTTCAACCAGACGACATTTGTGCTGCCAGGCGATATATCGTGCTATCAACGTTTCGTCGGCTGCTCGTGCAGTCGGCTGATCGATTATAAGTTCTGACCAAATTTTTCCAGTACGCGTCGAAAGTGTTGCTTGGCGAATGTTCTAAGACTAAGTTTGTGTGTTGTTATACCCGCTGTTCACTAAGTAGTTTATCACACGGGTCAACTTTCTATGGGGAGACTGGGAAGGCGGCGGATGCACATCTCTGACTCTGGCAAATTGTAAACCAAGCTTCAGAAATAGGATAGTTTTTGGAAGGTGTTTGGTACAAAACAGGGTTAACACAGCGAGGTGGAGTGTACATTATTTAATGTAATTGTGATTACAATAACTTAGTACATATGCATAGCTGAAACAACATACTTTTATTAATTTATCTGTTATGTAATGCAGGTAATTCCTACATCAAAATACCACCAATATTGGCCGTTATATCTTGTGTACTTGAAGTGTCTTGGTAGGCCTTCACAACCACTGTATCAATCAATCAAGTAAATCTAGGCTTCATGACCAAATATAATTGATTATTATTTTGTTGTTTTCTACTGTGGAATATTCATATGAAATGACAGGTTGTGTGCATATTAGATCTGGTACATCATTTCAAATTAAACAAACTATGTTCTATAAATTTGGACACACACATTTACAGCGTATATATATATATATATATATATATATATATATATATATATATATATATATATATATATATTTATTTATTTATTTATTTATTTATTTATTTATTTATTTATATGCATATACTTCAGATAGTAATTATTATTCTTCCATACACCAAAATAAATAGTATGCTTTATTGAGCCTATTTCCTTAAATATAACAACATATATGCTATATATATGCTATATATATGCTATATATATGCTATATATATATTTATATATATATATATATATATATATATATATATATATATATATATATATATATATATATATATATATATGTATATATATTTGGTAATATATGTAATTCCTACATCAAAATACCACCAATATTGGCCGTTATATCTTGTGTACTTGAAGTGTCTTGGTAGGCCTTCACAACCACTGTATCAATCAATCAAGTAAATCTAGGCTTCATGACCAAATATAATTGATTATTATTTTGTTGTTTTCTACTGTGGAATATTCATATGAAATGACAGGTTGTGTGCATATTAGATCTGGTACATCATTTCAAATTAAACAAACTATGTTCTATAAATTTGGACACACACATTTACAGCGTATATATATATATATATATATATATATATATATATATATATATATATATATATATATATATATATATATATATATTTATTTATTTATTTATTTATATGCATATACTTCAGATAGTAATTATTATTCTTCCATACACCAAAATAAATAGTATGCTTTATTGAGCCTATTTCCTTAAATATAACAACATATATGCTATATATATGCTATATATATGCTATATATATATTTATATATATATATATATATATATATATATATATATATATATATATATATATATATATATATATATGTATATAGCATATATGTTGTTATATTTATGGAAATAGGCTCAATAAATCATACTATTTATGTGTTAATTTATTAAGTGATTTTGGTGTATGGAAGAATAATAAGTACTATCTGAAGTATATGCTTATAAAAAAGCTTAAAATCTTGGTTGTTACTTCCTGTTAGCATAACTGTTTTTTTTTCAACTAGTTTCACTATCATTTTGATTATATAATAGCTACTATTATTACTATCATAAATTATGTAATTATATTTCTGTTGCTGTCACTGTCTACCTCTGTTAATTTGGAACTCCCACAAACTGCATGATTTTTTTATTGGAGATCTTTTTCTATCTCTTGGATGAAAGATCTATGTTCATTTAATACATCTATCATCAGTTTGTCTTGCCCACTTCATTTTTTTCTGAGTAATTGTGTGAATGATGTTTAGTTTCTTTGTAATTAAAATAGTATGACGTAATTAGTCTAAGTATGACAACATATTTATATGGAGTTTCACAAAGAAAATTACACTTTCTGTCCACAACCTACACCTGAACGATTTTTAAATGCCACCAAATATTTTTTATATTCCTGCATTGGATTTATGCCCTTAAAATACAATAAATAATTCTTGGCAGATTTGAGAAGATGTATTTCCTGAACTATTAAATTCAACATGGTGTTATTGAATGATTACGCAGCTAGTATATAGTACATTTATATTTTTTTAATATTGAGGTACCTGGACATAAATACTTTCCTCTGCTTAGGGTCATGTGGCTAAAAAAAATTTGTACTCTGACTGTACACTGTGATGGATGTTTTGGTGGCAATTTAGAATGACATTAATATTTGTTTTGGTATACAGCTGTGCATTAAAACGTTTATTTCAAGAAGGTATGACTGGATTTGATTTAAATTATTATTGACTGTAAACAGATATATTAAATGAGGTACATTTTTTACTGTAAATCTGTAACCAACATTTTCTTAATGAATATAATCGATCTTAATAATGTGCTTATAATTAATATATATTATCATTAAACAATTGTAATTGTGTTATGTTGAAAATGTACAGCACACCACTGTTCATTAAGCTTACTAGGGTGTAATCCAGTTCAACTTCAAATGTAGTTATCTTACAGACGTGCCTGCTTGGTTATTCCTGTTAGGCAACCTCCAAAACATTTTAGTAGGCACCAGGAAATCTAGTTATCACAATTCTATCCCATGGTCTTATATTATTTTTACATCAATTCACAGGTAAATTGAATAATGAAAAAAAACTGGCATGAGCCACTTACATTAAGATAAAATGTTGTTTAAGTTTTTAATTAATTGTTTTTGATAATTGTGAGACAAGTGTGTGTCCATAAACAGCTGTGAATATTAGTTGATTAGGTATGGAATGACACCCTCAATTTACTGATTATTAAGCCAGATAGTGTTCATTTTGTAATGTAACATGACAATGACAGTTGGACATAAATCACTTTAATTTCCTTCATGCCACCTATTTAATGTTTTACGAGACTGTACGGAAACATGAGCAAGACAGTTACCGTTGATGACTATCACCAAATTTTGGTTCTTTTTCAATTGTGAAAACCCTTCAGATATTTCTGTAACACTGAAGATTTATAGATTTAATTTACAAAATTGATTACTAGACAGCTGTTAGTCTTGAGGCTGGAAATTGTCACGTACTGCATTGCCAGTAATTGATAGGCATGGACATGCATATTCAAGGCCATTGATTTGTTGATAACCTAATTAAAACCATAATTAATAAGCATGAACATGGATATACATATATATATATATATATATATATATATATATATATATATATATATATATATATATATATATATATATATATATATATATATATATATATATATATATATATTGACTGTTGAAATCAGCTAATTAAATAAAAAAAAACAATTTAGTAACATGTCTGTTATGTTACAGCAAGAAGCTGTGAAGCAGTAGACTTTTCAAAATTAATTTAAAAAAAAATTACATATCATAGTTTTTGCTGTGTAAGATAATATGAATATTTAGACCATGCTCTGTTACTGTTACTGTTTGATTTGAGTTTGCCACCTTTCTTTAGAGACATAGGCCAATGTATCCAAGTGGCAACATGTCACCGACCAATCAACATTGTCTAAATTAACACAATCTAAGGAAAACTGTACACAATTTATGGTCCAAATTTATACTTATGTAATTGCCTTTATTTTCTACTTTCACATTTGTATCAAAATCAAATATAACGTAGGCGCATATATATATATATATATATATATATATATATATATATATATATATATATATATATATATATATAAAATGGCTGAAATTATAGTAACATTCACCAGAGCGTGTAAACTCCTGGTTTCTATGGCCTACAATTTTGGAGACAGCTCATTTGGGGTGGTCAATATTTGCACAGTGACTGGATGCGACAGGCTGGGCACTGGGCGGGTCAAGGTGATGGCCCAAGGACATATATTGTGATGCAGATAGCAACATGCAGACATTAATAACTGCCTACACTTGTGCTGTTTAACTTTGCCTCGCCCTTGTGAACCCTGCAGGGGTTGCGGGTACATTGTTTGTCCTTATATAGACAGTTGGAAAGAGTCCCGGCTTCAAAATTGACATGCTGACTGCATTTCGTTGAGTATCTACATGGGTATCAGGTTGAAAGGGGCATTGAAGTGATATTTTTCATCACCTGCATAGGATAATCTTAAAAATGTATCATCTATCATTTTGTGAGTACAGTCAGACTTGCATTAAGCGACCACCTGTGTTAAGAGACCACTTTTCGACCATCTATGGAGTGGTCACTTAAGACAGATTTGACGGTATATATACCTGTTTTTATCAACACGTGTGTGCAGGAAAAAATCTAATGTCATTGCTATCAATATCATGGAGCCAGGTGAGCATCTAGAATACCTTTCCTGCCCCTCTGCCCACATATTAGTCAACATCCGTATGTAAAAACCAAACGCCAGAGGCACTTTAGGTGGATTTTTCCACTGTTGATGCCTATCTGTATGCATACACATGCAAATGAATTAATGCTCAAACACAGTTACCGTACATGTGTGTCATACAAGTTTTTTTATAACATATATTAATACTTTTGCTTTTGCTTGGTTTTATGCATGCCAGCCTGGATGAAGGTAAGAGTTTCACCTGTGTGCCAGTTATCGCGATAGTGGGTATCATTGGCAGTGACCTTCTCATCCCTTAACCTTATCTCTGTGGTTGGCCTTGAGAAACAAGTGACACTGATTATGGCTGGTTGTCCACTGACCCCGTTTTACAGCTGATGTATTAACATTGCGTATAGAGATCTTCTGCTCTTGTTTTAATGTCTGATGTATTGAATATCATTAAAACTTGTCATTACTAAATGTGATCATGTGACCATTGTCTTAGGTTCCTGCATGATTCTTGTTGCAACTGTTCATGTTTTCTTTGATATCATTAAAGCTGTTTCGGTTTTTTTTATTTGAGTGCTCCCAGGTTTATGTGTCATTGTTGTAATTTTGTGGATTTGTTATCTTGTTTTAAATTTATATATATATGTTATAAATAGTATGTGTGTAGTACATAAATTGTGCTGATGTAAACAGGTCAAATGTGCAAATCTGATCTTTTTTATTGTAAAATCATGTTAAATATAAAATTATAGTACAAACTACATCTATTCTAACTTCTTAGCTGCCCACATTTTAATGAACTACAATTTAAAAAAATTATTTGACCATTTGTGATATCTGTTTAAGAATATCGACCTTTCCCTTATATACATTCGCGAACAGCCGTTGGCACTATTCAATACCTGTGGACAAAGTTGATAAGGGTCAGGCATTCAAAAGAAACAGATAATGGTGAAATTACCTGTTAAGAGTTTATACTTACTATTCATCATGATTTTATGATAAAACAATTATAAGTTTAATTGAATAACTTTGAATTGTGGGATGCTCAAATATGTTGGCAGAAGATGGGGTAGATCAATATTACATAGATCTTTCTTGTGATGGCATTACGCAATAACCGTACTTTACCTCAGGGGCAGTTTTCTAAAGTTTTCGTGGAAATCTGACTGGCTTCCATCTGTAAAGTCCTGGGTTGGAAACACTTGGACAGGTGACAAAACTAAGCAGTGTTAAAACCTCAATATGAGACACTGACAATGCACGTCTGTTTGCTCGTTGAAAGGTAGCTGACCACGACTGGGAAGTTTAGAACAAAACTGAGTCACCTGGTCATGACTGGGCACACAGTGTTCACCTCTGTCCCTCTTGCTTGCCAGGTTTATCTCACCTGTGTGCCTGTTTCCAGGTATCCATGCTCTATTGCTCTAACGACTCCCATAAATTAACCAACAAATCTTTACTACTGCCTTAGTTTATTCATACATGTGCAGCTGAATGACATATGTTGAGGACTGAAATGACCTTGCCATGCCTGCTGTGTCGTTTCAATGGATTCGAGTAATCATTTTCAAATGCTTCTATAGTCGTGTTGTTTATTCATCTGAAATTGTAAAAATAGGCTGCAGCAGCTATGTTAGATAAGATCTAAATGATGTGATTTGAATGCATTAGATGTTTTGTTTGATGCGTCCCTTTAAGTTACTTTTTTGCAAGTGTCTGCATGATTCTGTTCTCAGGTGAAGACTCTGTCTCATTTTAATTGAATTAGCTGAACTGCATGGGGATTGTTAGGGAGAGAAAATATATTTAGCCGGCTAAATAGGTGAGTCAGACAGCTTGAGTGAATATGCATGCTGAGTATATAAGTGTTAGTGGCCAACGATGTTCTGAACAGTTTTGTCAGTTCTCAATGCACATTGTTGTTCAACTATGAGTGGAGAAACCGTATAATTTTTAATTGGTCTTTTTAATTGGTCTTCTCATTCTGTTCTGTTAATGGAATGAGTTGGCCTGCTCAAAATGGGTGGATCTCTTCTGACAACTGAGCTAATCGTCGGAGACAGTCACATGTCTGAAAGGTAACCACGTTCTTGCTGACAGAGCCAGTGAGTGATGACCAGCCAGGTGGAAATGACATTGTCCTCCTGGCTCTCTGTTTGACCTGTACTGACACATTTATCTATGTTGGTCAGTCACGCGGCCATCTATCTGACCGGGGTGACACCGACCAACAAACTCCGAATTGGTGAGCATCTCATCATAATGACATTGCTGTCCTCGAGAACTTGGCTGTGAGCAAACAAAATCACTTGTCACTGTAGCTGCACCTTCCCTGCAGTTTGCCGCATCAGGCACTTGACACCTGATCCTGCGTTCCATCGCTAATTCTCCACGTGCTGAATTTTAAGCCATGCAGCCGACAATCTCAGCTGTGGGATTAGGTGCGTGTGAAAGAAAGGCAGCATTTTATGCGCAATGTGTGCATGGGCACTGAGGCATTCTGAAAGAAGAAAAGAGGTGATCATGTCATCACATGTTCTTGGCACCCATCCCAAGCAGGCCGGTGCGTGGCTGGCCAACAGACAGCGTCCGGCCAAAGAAACACAGCGGCGACAACGGCCTCATAGCACAGGCCACTCCATTGTCGGCGATCTTTTCTTTGGCATCGGATCTGCCATCTCTGATTTGCATCACAATGTGGCGCGGCGCCTGTTTACCTGCATCGCCATGGCGATGGTGTGATGCATAAGCGGTGCCGTTGTGGCTGCTCAGGTGTATTTTAGTAACAATGCTCGGCAGCCGCTAATCATAATGTACGTGATGGATGGATGAGTGCATCGGTGTGCTTGAGCAAATATTAAAGTTCCTCTAGTCTGTTGCTGCAGACTAATGATGGCCCCGAGCCGCCTCACACAGCGAGCTCACATTGTCACTGTAACACTGCCATTGTTTGGCCAGGCGGTTAATCAGCAAGATTAAGAAGTTGGTTGAACTTTGGTCGCACCGGCCCTGGCTCACTCCATCAGTGGGGTGGGTGGCTCAGGCTAAGCTCAGCTGCATAAGTTGTAGAGGGGACTGGAAAAGTCTTAATCCCTAAACTTATCCCCTTGGGACATATGCATATGGACACATGCATGTGCTCACTTGCATGCATGTATACACACATATGCATGTGGCATTGAGTATGTCTATAGTTGCTCTGTTCATACACTGTTATTTTGGAATTTCAATTGGTATATTTAATGTGGAATTTCAATTGGTACGCATAATTGGTGTGTAATTGGAATTGATATAATTTAATTGAGCCCCAAGTCTGGTTGCATAGGTCGATAATTTTAATGACATTTCAGCCTATATACTTCTTGTTGCATTGGTCCATAATGTTAGTGACATTTCATCATATGTGTCTTGCTGCAATGGTAAATAATGTTAATGACATATCACCATATGTCTTGCTGCAATGGTCCATAATGTTAGTGCATTTCAGCATATACGTCTTGCTGCAATGGTCCAATATGTTAGTGACATATAAACATATACATCTTGCTGCAATGGTCCATGATGTTAGTGACATTTCAGCATATACGTCTTGCTGCAATGGTCCATAATGTTAGTGACAAATCAGCTTATACGTCTTGCTGCAATGGTTCATGATGTTAATGACATATCAGCATATAGATCTTGCTGCAATGGTCCATAATGTTAGTGTTTGCGTTGTTCCTCCTGGTCTTTCATTGCAGTGCAGTGGGTCCTTGCTCCACAGCCAGTGGATGGCAAACAGTCATCCTTCAGTGAGCATCAATTACAAATATGTAGCCTTTGTTATTTGAATCTTTGTCTGTCAGTACATTTACTCACACCGAGTAGTTCTGTGCATACACTGCTGAGTTCACACATGAATTGTTCTCTGAGCAGCTAGCGCGTTCAAACAGGAAGAAGTTACTTAAAAGGAATGTACAACGATTGCATTGGTTAACGAAAACTGTTTATGGGATATTGTGACACTGACTTTATTAGTAGTTAAAACATATTGATTGGTTAAAATAACATCAATATCACTGTGCTCTTTCATCTGTTAATATTTTGGAAAATTCACTACATACATAAAGATCGATTTGGCAAACAAATAAGTCTTAAACCTTTAGAGGTGAAATATGTTTTTCATAGACTGATTTATTGGTGTGTCAAATTCCCATTTTACGCAATTTCTGAATATACCATAGCAATAAAAATGTTAATATTGTTAATTTAGGAATTCTGATTAAAAAAATTATGATAACTGAGGCATGTTATAATTATGCAAAATTACATGTAGAGCTCTATATTAGTTAACCACTGAAAATTGTTGACCATTCATTCACTTTAATTTCTCACTACTGTGAATGTGAGACTACGTGAACTCACTACAGTCAATCAACTGTTCCTTTGATCTACTTTGTATTGTCGTTGTTCCACAATATTCTATTTTCATCCTATCATTGTAGTTGTGTTTTTTCACACAAATGGAATGATAATAATAAATGCATTTACATAGCACTGTAACTGTGGACAAAATCCATTCAGAGGTGCTTAAGATAGATAGATGCTAAAATTAATTAGTGAAATGAATGATGAATTTAATAAATTAGTTAAAACATGATGCATATATATATATGCAAATAGTAAAGATATATATATATAGATGTATAACATTAATTAAATAAATAATTAAAAAAAAAATATGGTTACATCTCATTAGAAAGTGGCAACTGTTCTTTAGAAACTAGCACAGAGTTGATTGACCTTGCATCATGCAGGTGACATTTGACACGTTTTGGCTCCTGATGTACCTGCACCTGTGGCACTTCACCCACTTGACCTCTGAACTGGGTAGGATGCAGACATCATCCAGGTAGAGGCTATATGCAGTATGTGTCCAGTTACCCCTCCTGGGGCACATTGTCTCTGTGTCTCATATGCTTCCTTTTATTGCACCTGTTCAGTATTAATCATCCCAATTGGGTTGCTGTTGCTTTACAGACAGAGTTATGGCAATAATGTATGAGGTTGAGTTTCAAGAGCACATCATATGTCAGATACAGAGGCATGCAGGTGTCTACGAGCTGAGATGGTGAGTTCAGTCAAAGCTAACTTACGATTATGATTTTAGCTACATTTACTTATATGTTTGGCTGTGTCAACATTGCTTTGTTTTACCAAATATAATTTTTTCTGTATTAATTTTTTTGTGTTTTGTCTTTGGGACAAATAAACATCACCTGCTTCCTGATTCTTCATTTTGGATCAAGATGACAGTAGAATTAGAAAAGATTCACTTAAACTAGATTACACTTTGTACTAAACTAGAATTAGATTCGGACTTGACATGCAGGCACTAATGAGCAAGAGGTGTGCTCAACCTTTTGTTCAAGGTCACAGTCTGATTATATTAAACTTTGTTGTAATCATATCTGTTCTCTTCCCTCCTACTTATGTATGTGTTCTAATGTGCTGTTCTAATGTGCTGCAACAACAGCAATACTTTTTTGTGTTTAGCATTTATCCATTTCACCAACACTAAAATCTAATGCTCTGAATAGGCATATGGGGTCTATTATGGAGGTACATCATTATTGGCTGAAACCACCATGTCGGTAGCTAGGGCACACTGCATAGATCCAGGGGTGGCCACACAGCCTCTGGGCAGTGCCATTTGTTAGGTAAAGAAAAAACCTGATGATGAATGCGTAGTTTTAACATGTGTTCAAATGGAATATCACCTGTTGCAGAGTTTGTGAATTATTTACTTGACTGTTGTACTGTAATCTGGTGCCTGGTTCGCTCGGCATAATTTTAATGCATTTTGGTTATAGTTGCAGTTTGTGGTTTGTGTATTGACAGTTTCATATCCAGACATGTGGAATACACACAAAAAGGTGACAATGTGGATATCTATCTTTGAAACACCATCCTGCTTTAATTTGGCTACAAGTTTTCTTGCTATGCTTACACACGTGTCAACACCATAAAATATCTTGCAATAATTGTATTCCTACTACAAGGTGTTCAATTCAATAAAAACAATATGTGCATGTGTTCACTATGTACATAAAACAATATGTGCATGTGTTCACTATGTGCATAAAACAATATGTGCATGTGTTCACTATGTGCATGTGTTCACTATGTGCATGTGTTCACTGTGTGCATGTGTTCACTATGTGCATGTGTTCACTATGTACATAAAACAGAGAGCAATGACAGGAAGTCGTCTTTGACTAAAGAAGCGTTATACACATTCTCTATATTATGCAACACATCCTTTACAAATGAAACTTAGTTTATTAGTTTCTCATTCAGCCTCCTCAATAGTGGATTTGAAGGAAATTATAAAATAACTGTACTTGAATAATGCAGTGGTTACGTACCTATCAAAATCATAAATATCTTGCAGTGATACCTATCAAAACAATAACTGCTATTTACTCTGTTTATTTGAATATTTATGTGTTAAACTCACAACCCTTAGGAATTTTTTTTTACATCTTATGAGGTTTGTAATGAATAAAAATGTTTACTATTATAGCATATCTTGTAATGGTCATATTTTGAATCCAGTGCCAATGAATGCAGCCACCGTCCTCCCATGTAGGCCTACCACAGTTGAGGCAAGTTGTGTCCAGCTCTGTATGCGACTATGCGTATGTGGCATGTGTGTTTAGACATGCAATTTGGGCGGAGTAGAGTGCCCAGCATTGTAATGCTACAGCCACAAGCACCAGCAGCGGCAGGTCAAACAGATGCACTCTATGTGAATGCTATGCTAATGTCCAGCCGGTCACTCCAGCCATCTCAGTCACCAGGTCTCATTGTCCACTTACACCTGTGGCATTCCTCAGGTGATGTGTCGCCCAGTCAAGCCAAGTTAGATGACATGTGACATCAGTTGATGATGTTATCAGTGGCAGGGATTGACATGGTTAAGTAATGATAAAAAAATAAACATGTATAATGTGCTGTGTATCGGGGGAAATAAAATTAAGTTAAATAAGTAACAGGTCCTTTTAATAAAAAATAATCCCGCTACGTACAGTAATGTTCTAAAGGCTGCATGAAAAAGTATCTTTAATGCTGCCTTGAAAGTGACAATGGAGTTAACTTTTCTGACAGCCAGCATGATGTTAAAGAGAAAGTTGTCAAAGTTGTGTGTTAGAGTGAAGATAGATTGTGAGGTGGAATACAGTGTTAGTAATAAGTTGATGGTGGCATAATGATAAAATAGTGTGTTAGTTCTGTGACTGGCATAAAGATCGAATAGTGTGCTAGTTCTGTGACTGGCTTCATGATATAATAGTGTGTTAGTTCTGTGACTGGCATCATGGTATAATAGTGTGTTAGTTCTGTGACTGGCATCATGGTATAATAGTGTGATAGATCTGTGACTGGCATAATGATAGAATGGTGTGTTAGTTCTGTGACTGGCATCATGATATAGTAGTGTGTTAGTTCTGTGACTGGCATAATGATAGAAGAGTGTGTAGTTCTGTGACTGGTATCATGATATAATAGTGTGTTAGTTCTGTGACTGGCATCATGGTATAATAGTGTGTTAGTTCTGTGACTGGCATAATGATAGAATAGTGTGTTAGTTTTGTGACTAGCATCATGATATAACAGTGTGTTAGTTCTGTGACTGGCATCATGATAGAATAGTGTGTTAGTTATGTGACTGGCATAATGATAGAATAGTATGTTAGTTCTGTGACTGGCATCATGATGGAATAGTGTGTTAGTTCTGTGACTGGCATCATGATATAAAAGTGTGTTAGTTCTGTGACTGGCATCATGATGGAATAGTGTGTTAGTTCTGTGACTGGCGTCATGATATAATAGCATGTTAGTTCTGTGACTGGCATCATGATAGAATAGTGTGTTAGTTATGTGACTGGCACCATGATATAATAGTGTTAGTTCTGTAACTGACATGATAGAATAGTGTGTTAATTCTGTGAATGGCAGGCATCATGATAGAATAGTGTTAGTTCTGTGACTGGCATCATGATGGAATAGTGTGTTAGTTCTGTGACTGGCATCATGGTATAACAACGTGTTAGTTCTGTGACTGGCATCATGATAGAATAGTGTGTTAGTTCTGTGACTGGCATCATGATATCACATCGTGTTAGTTCTGTGACTGGCATCATGATAGAATAGTGTTAGTTCTGTGACTGGCATCATGATATAATATTGTTAGTTCTGTGACTGGCATCATGATATAACAGTGTATTAGTTCTGTGACTGGCATCATGATATAACAGCGTGTTAGTTGTGACTGGCATCATGATAGAATAGTGTGTTAGTTCTGTGACTAGCATCATGATAGAATAGTGTTAGTTCTGTGATTGGCATCGTGATATAATAGTGTGTTAGTTCTGCGACTGGCATCATGATGGAATAGTGTGTTAGTTCTATGACTGGCGTCATGATAGAATAGTGTGTTAGTTCTGTGACTGGCATCGTGACAGAATAGTGTGTTAGTTCTGTATGTTAATGCAGAGAGAATTTCTACTTTGTGACCAGTTTTTACTATGATCTACTGTATAAATTGCGCTGCTTTTGTAAGTTGTTTTGTGTAATTTGCATTATAACCTCATCAGTGCACAGGGCATAGTTGTTTATGAGCAGCATGCCGCCACAAACAGCTTGGAAGTGAGAAATTGACAGACAGGCAGACCGTGATCATTGGATTATGTTGACATGGCTAATGTTGAATGTGTTACCCACTAATGGTATTTAAATGCCAATCAAGGAAATACAAGGTTTCCATGCAGAATTAATATTTTATTGCCCTTAGATGTCAATTGCGCCTTGATAAACAGTGATGAAGTAGTGATAGTAGCTGCCTACACAGAGAGCCTGAGAGTGATTGACTCAGCTAGTTTAAAGGCGCCACTTGACAGTTAGAGTACATCTGCAACGGCTGACAAAGGGTCGTCAGTTGACCCACATTGTGGTAGCTGCTTTTTGTCAAGATGCTCTGGCGCACCTTTCTCCTGACTTGCATGCGTGGGAAAATGTGATGGTTTGTAGCCGAGGTCCGCCAAGCTTGTTGCCACATCCACTGCAAGGGTGTGTCCTGGTGTGACTCGTCAGAACCAGCACCAGTGTTAACCCGGGGTCACGCGGGTGTGTACGGGTGCCTCAGGTGTGTCCGCTATTCTCTAATAACCCTCTGCCATCATTCCAATTGTTGCTGCGCAGGGTTATTAGCATGACTAAATTTTTTGTGCATAAATGTCGTGGTTCTATAATAAGTATGAAAAAGTAAATGAAGCATGTTTTCATAATGGCATTAGCATATGCTAAGTTATATCTTGATGGGGTAATCTGGAGTAATGCCTGTGGGTAATTTTAAACTGTCAGCGTCCTGTTACTATGGCAATTTGGTCATGGAGATGTGGTCATAGTCCAATGAACACAGGGATGTGGTCATGGTCCAGTGAATGGAACCTGCTGCAACACAGGGATGGATGCCTTCATGGATAGGCTGGTTTATTGTGATTTAAATAGTGTTTGTTTCCAATGCTTCGGGTATTGATGTGGACTTGGTGGACGTGGTTCACACAACAGGCAAAGTTTCTCGTTGAAGTCATTTCGGGAATATTTCTGGCCTCCAGACAGGTACGGACAGCCCATCCTTGTTTACGACGGCGTGACAATGGAGCGCAGTGTGTCAGCATCAGGCAGCGCCCACACTTCCTGCAGCCACAGCCACCGTGGATCTGCATCATCGCACGTACATCACCTTACGCGTCACATAACTGGTGCCTGGCACCGGTCCATGCACGATCACCCCCTCCCCCGGCTGCATACATCACTGACGTCAGCACACACACATCAGGAGATGTGCCCTGATTATCACTGGCAAGATGCACCAACTTACCCTGCTCAGACCATATCTTACAACCCGGATCCCAATCTCTGTTATCCCCACTTTGTTCATCCGTGTGTGGCCCCGGGTCATGCAGGCCCGACAAAGAACACATTAATGTGGCCCGAGGCGATGAGACGGCAGCCGATGGCAGAGGCTGGCAACCTGCAGCTCTTATCTCATCTGTGCCACTTACACAATGACAGGTATACTATGGTGACATACATATGTCCATCCTTCCAGCAGCGTCAAGATCTGAAAATCTACCTACGTACATATATACATGTTATGTTTTGTTAATGTATGTTAAGCCAGGCACATCGGTTATGATTGAATCAAATTCGTATTGGGGGAATTCTCTAGACAACATTGCAGGAACCTAGAATGTGTTTGTGTGTACGCAAGTGCATATTTATGTTTGTATACACTTGCATGATTATGTGTGTGTTTATGTGTATTTTTGTACATGCACACGCTATGTGCACAGTCGTGTGTGTGTTGGCCACACCATGTCTGACGCATGTGCTCATTGCCCATCTACTGAGCACACACATTTGAGCACACTTACTGAACATTTGGATCATTATGTAATGTAAGTTGTGACACACCTGCGAATTGGCAGCGGGTTAAACAAGTGTGTCCTCCGTCATGCTGGCTGCATTGGGTGGCGTCGTGTCATCTAGGACTGTCACGGCATTGCTCATATGACACTGAATAGAGGAATGACTTGGCATACAACTTCCTTCAAACACGTCATGTCATTGCTCAATTAGGAAACGCTTCTGATGGGCATAATTGATATAGTTGAGATGAAGCTAAAATGCAGTGACTAAGTTTTTATTTTGCCATTGGCCCCCAGTGACTCAGGTCTTTGTGTCTGTGCTTCCTTGTTTGTTCCTCCCTTTCTCTTTCCCCTTCCCTGCCTATTGGCACCCTTTGTTCTTCGCTGTGTCTTCTCCCCTTCCATGCCTATTGGCACCCCTAGTTCTTCTCTGTCTCTTCTCTCCTTCCCTGCCAATTGGCACCCCTTGTTCTTCCCTGTCTCTTTCCCCTTCCCTGCCTATTAATGCCCCTAGTTCCTTCCTGTCTATTTGCCCAATTCTTTGTTCCTCCCTGTTTCTTCCTCCCTTCCCTGCCTATTGGCACCCTTCCTTCTTCCTCCCTGTTTCCTCTCCCTCTTTCCTCCCTATTGGTTCCTTCCTGCCTATTTGCCCAACTATTTGTTCCTCCCTGTTTCTTCCCCCTTCCCTGCCTGTTGGCACCCTTCCTTCTTCTTCCTTGTTTCATCTCCCTATTCCCTGTATATTTGCACCCTTGCTTCTTTCTCCATGTTTCCTCTCCCTCTTCCCTGCCTATTGGCACCCTTCCTTCTTCCTCCCTGTTTCCTCTCCCTATTCCCTACCTATTGATATCCTTGTGTCTTCTTCCCTGTCTCTTCTCCCTCTTCCCTGCATTTTGGCACCCTTCCTTGTTCCTCTCTGTCTCTTCTCCCCCTTCCCTGCATATTAGCAACCTTCCTTGTTCCTCTCTGTTTCCTCTCTTTCTTCCCTGCCTATTGGCACCCTTCCTTCTTTTTTCCCTGTTTCTTCTCCCCTCCCCCGCCTATTGGCTCCCAGTGACTCAGATCTCAGAAATTCCACTGATGCAAAACACTGGAATGCTGCTGAGCGGAAGGTGTACTCCGAGTGGTGACTGCGGGCATTGTATCAGCGGCTGAGGGTTGTATCTGATAGCATCACCGAGGAACTCTGTCATGTCAACCAACATTACCAGGCCATATTTGTTGCATGCGTCGTCTACTGACGTCTGTTGCTGCCACTGCCACCTCCATTGTCCCACAGTTCCTGTTTCACTGGACGCTGTTTAGGCCTTTGGGGCAGTGCTTACTCATGTGAGAAGATGTTTGCATGCTTTTGTCAAAGGCGGCATCGGAAAACTGGGCCAAACAGTGATCACAAAATTATATATAGCAATTACGAAGAACTGTCTTTCGTTTTGGTATCTGAATCAGATCAGGGTGTAGTTGATTGGCCTATCACATTCAAGCCTGCTGTGGTTGGTTTACCTAATTATTTTGGCCCATGTCCTTGTATGATGTATCTGAGCACATCGCAGTTTGTGATCTAGTGATGAACTCATTACAACTGAAGTCTTCCCTCTCACCACTGACACGGGTGGCAACAGTACCTGTACAACAGCAACGACTTAGTTGTAGTAAGTACATTTGAAGTGCTATTACACAGTGCTTTTCTTAATATTTCTGTGTGTATTAGTTGATACCATGCTTAATGATTATTGTTGTTGTTATTATTATATGTGTGTGCATGTATAGTTATAATGGAGCTGTTTTCTGAATTGCCAAAACTTCAGTATAGAAAGAGAAAGGTGGACCTGTTTCTGCAGTAATCTTTTAACAGTGTAAATTGTGACAGTTCAGAACAAAAACTGTTTTAAAGATCGCCAATTTCTAATGGAAAGAAGTTTAAGGAAGAGGAGTCTTGAACTTTACTAAGAATTTGGAAATTATAGTGACATAATAATTTTTAATGAATAAAAGTTTGAAAAGTTATGTAATAATAAAGGAAGAAATATATGGAAATGTATAAAATAATTTTTAAGGGCAAGGAGTTTAGAAATTTATATAATTCTTTTTAAGGAAGAGGAATTTAGAAATGCATATAATAATTTTTAGGGAACAAGAATTTTATAAATGTACGTGGTGCCTATACTCATGTTTAAGGAAAAGGAGTTTGGAAATGTATATAATAAGTTTTAAGTAACAGGAATTTGGAAAATGATATAATTATTTTTATCCTTTTTAAGGAAGAGAATTTTTTTTAAATATATATATATATATATATATATATATATATATATATATATATACATATACATATACATATATATATATGGGCATAATTTTTTCTAAGGAATAGAAGTTTTGCAATTTGCATAATCATGTATGCCCCCAGCCATAAGCTTCACCATTTCAACTCATTATTGTCTGTAGGTTTATACTTCCGTAGATGTTGTGTAGGGCATGATATGTGTAGTAAAGTTGTGTGATAATTAAAGTGAAATCAAATGTTTCTAGTTAAATAAAAGTACCGAAGTTGAGGGGTGTAGTGTGCGCAAGAGGGTGAATTAAACATAATTATCCTCTGTCAATGGAATATATGCCAGCACTGACCCCTGGTGGCAGTCATCAGAGCAAAGTGGACCTGAGGTGACATCTCAAGCTGGTACGTTTGTGCCATGCTCACTCAGGACAAGATATGACTATCCGTTGAGGTCAATCACTCATGGTCAGTCAGCTGGTCAGTGCCCCATTGTTTGCCTGATGCATTCATCTTGTCATTAGGTTGCCAGTCAGAGATACAATGGAGTGCTGAGATGAATGAGAAGGGTGATGTAGCAACATATCAAATAATGCCCAGTCACGCCAAGCACATGTGCCATCAGCAACTATAGCAGCAAACCATCTCACATATTGTGGTAGACATACATGTATATCACCTTGCAAGACGAAACGATTTTTCGTTGGGTACTTGTATAGTCAAGCATGGCATAGTCCCCATCCACATACTTGACAGAGGATGTCTGTATTTTCTATAACAGTGTTATGACACCTGCACCATCGTATAGATTTTCTTGTATTCATCGCAATAGTGAATCATTGAATGATAAATGTATACCAGTCAAAGCACAATTATTTTTGATGTCATAGGCAGATTTCCTGTGAAACCTAACTGATACTGTTTGATGTAGGTACATTTTGTAGTGAAATCAAATTAAATTAATTTATTTGACAAATATATTGACAGGTACCCCCATACATATAACATAAAAAAATGTATATGGTCAAGAGCCTCCCTATTAAGGTACTGGAATGCCGTTGTCACAAGAGCCACCATAGGCAATATTGACAACTTCAGTGCAATTAAAACACTAACGATAATTGTAAACAGACCATCTGGGTCAATCTTAAAGGCCTGTTACCACAGTAGCTAAAAATATGGATAATAATTACACACACATGAAGTGTTGGTTTAGCAAACAAACTAGTTAGAAAATCTAATAGTCATTATTTGACATTGCAACAAGTAATAGAAATCTGACTAAATATGGTTTAATGTAGGCAGACACGAGATGGGGCAGTAACTTTTGTGTGCTCGGGCCAGTTGTGGTCAAGCCTGTCTGGACAGTGGTCAAGCTGAGTGGCCATTCACTGGCTTTGTACACATGTGGGGTGGTCATTTCACTTCACCTCAGACCACACTGTGGTTCAGTCAACCGGACAGCACATTGTCCTGACCTGGCTAGCTGGGTGGATCCCTGGTTATTTGTCTCAGTTTTACTTATTTCTGTCTTTGAAGTACTTCACAAGCTGTGAAGATATTCATTCACAAAGGGCAGCTCTAGAAAAGGTGATGCCAATCACACATTTGAAAACGCTAAATATTATGTTTTGTTGAAGTGGCATTACATCTCCAGTTGGCCAAGACATTAGTCACGTACAGCCATAAATGCCTACCAGTTACTAAACTGTTTTGTTTGAGCATGTATGCACAGACTATATTAATGGAATTCATGTATTAATGCATTGTTATATAGATATAGTGGAATAGGAGAGGATTCATGCTGATGTGTGGGGATGGAGATCCATGTGTAGTGATTATAGTTACCCGTGCTCTCACCAAGCTCTCACAAAATGTACGTTGTGCATACAGTTTTATGTGTTCTGTGCACGAAGGACAGTTGTATGTGTTCTGTGCATGAAGGACAGTTGTATGTGTTCTGTGCACGAAGGACAGTTGTATGTGTTCTGTGCATGAAGGACGGTTGTATGTGTTCTGTGCACGAAGGACAGTTGTATGTGTTCTGTGCACGAAGGACAGTTTTATGTGTTCTGTGCATGAAGGACAGTTTTATGTGTTCTGTGCACGAAGGACAGTTGTATGTGTTCTGTGCATGAAGGACGGTTGTATGTGTTCTGTGCATGAAGGACGGTTGTATGTGTTCTGTGCACGAAGGACAGTTGTATGTGTTCTGTGCATGAAGGACAGTTTTATGTGTTCTGTGCACGAAGGACAGTTGTATGTGTTCTGTGCATGAAGGACAGTTGTATGTGTTCTGTGCACGAAGGACAGTTGTATGTGTTCTGTGCATGAAGGACGGTTGTATGTGTTCTGTGCACGAAGGACAGTTGTATGTGTTCTGTGCACGAAGGACAGTTTTATGTGTTCTGTGCATGAAGGACAGTTGTATGTGTTCTGTGCATGAAGGACAGTTGTATGTGTTCTGTGCATGAAGGACAGTTGTATGTGTTCTGTGCACGAAGGACAGTTGTATGTGTTCTGTGCACGAAGGACAGTTTTATGTGTTCTGTGCAGGAAGGACAGTTGTATGTGTTCTGTGCATGAAGGACAGTTGTATGTGTTCTGTGCAAGAAGGACAGTTTTATGTGTTCTGTGCACGAAGGACAGTTGTATGTGTTCTGTGCATGAAGGACAGTTGTATGTGTTCTGTGCATGAAGGATAGTTGTATGTGTTCTGTGCATGAAGGACAGTTGTATGTGTTCTGTGCATGAAGGACAGTTGTATGTGTTCTGTGCAAGAAGGACAGTTTTATGTGTTCTGTGCACGAAGGACAGTTGTATGTGTTCTGTGCATGAAGGACAGTTGTATGTGTTCTGTGCATGAAGGATAGTTGTATGTGTTCTGTGCATGAAGGACAGTTGTATGTGTTCTGTGCATGAAGGACAGTTGTATGTGTTCTGTGCACGAAGGACAGTTGTATGTGTTCTGTGCAGGAAGGACAGTTGTATGTGTTCTGTGCACAAAGGACAGTTGTATGTGTTCTGTGCATGAAAGACAGTTGTATGTGTTCTGTGCATGAAGGACAGTTGTATGTGTTCTGTGCATGAAGGACAGTTGTATGTGTTCTGTGCATGAAGGACAGTTGTATGTGTTCTGTGCACGAAGGACAGTTGTATGTGTTCTGTGCATGAAGGACAGTTGTATGTGTTCTGTGCACGAAGGACAGTTGTATGTGTTCTGTGCACGAAGGACAGTTTTATGTGTTCTGTGCACGAAGGACAGTTGTATGTGTTCTGTGCATGAAGGACAGTTGTATGTGTTCTGTGCATGAAGGATAGTTGTATGTGTTCTGTGCATGAAGGACAGTTGTATGTGTTCTGTGCACAAAGGACAGTTGTATGTGTTCTGTGCAGGAAGGACAGTTGTATGTGTTCTGTGCAGGAAAGACAGTTGTATGTGTTCTGTCACAAAGGACAGTTGTATGTGTTCTGTGCATGAAAGACAGTTGTATGTGTTCTGTGCATGAAGGACAGTTGTATGTGTTCTGTGCACGAAGGACAGTTGTATGTGTTCTGTGCACGAAGGACAGTTGTATGTGTTCCGTGCACGAAAGACAGTTGTATGTGTTCTGTGCACGAAGGACAGTTGTATGCAGCCAAGAGAATAGCACATGTTTGTTTAAAAGCTTATTACACTAAATATTTTACCTGTAAATTCTTTTCATATTGGAAATAGTTGGAACTCAATGTCGAAGTGATGCTTCGTCGCACCCTAAATGTGTGGATAATACAGCTTATAGTAAACTGAAGAAAAGCTAATGCCCTGCAGGGTAATATGCATGGTTGTGCAGTGCAGTAGAATGCCCCAAAATAGTATCAAAGGCGTAACCGGATAATTTCATATTAACAATTGTTCATATTATATGGGCTAACTATATTTCAGTATGGGTAGTTGGTTTTTTGTGGGTAATTTATAATTTATGTTATGCTTAACTTGGACAGTGACATCCTGAACAGAAATTTAATTAAGCTTAACTTTATTTGTTTGATAAAAGCATTCAGTAGTAATAGGCGGCTGTGATCCTAGTCGTGTCAAGGGATGTTAGGTGACTACAGCCAAACAAGTACCTACTATCAAAACGTCTTGTTGAAAAAGCTTATATATGATAATAAAACATATAACCCTTTCATGATTATTCTTTATAACTTTATAGTACATCGGACTCTGCTTAATAGAATCACTTCAGGCCAGAGCAATTTGATTCTGTTAAGCGGCTGATTCTATTAAGCGGTACATGTTAATACAGCAGGAAATTACACCCAGGAATGGGAAATGATTCCGTACCAGCCGGCATATTTCAATCTTCTAAGTGGTTGATTCTGTTATCCGTGATTCTGTTAACACAGTTCACTGTATAGCACTGAGGGGGCAGCCGTGGCCTAGTGGTTAAGGTGTTGGACTCTAAATTCGAGGGTTGTGAGCACGGTTCGTTTTCGAAGCTTAGGCAATTTCGTTTACCCTACTTTGCCTCAGTCTACTCAGCTGCAAATGAGTACAAACACTGTTTGGAAGGTACCTGCGATGGACTAGTGTCCTGTCCAGGAGAGTCAGTATAACTGCACTCTAAGTTGCTTCGCACTACAGAAACCAGGTTTAAGCACTGGCCATATAAGCCTTCATGGCTTCCTAAGGCATAATGCCTGGGGGATGACTTTACCACTGTATAGCACTGAGCATGTTGGTGGTCCTGATGGATAGTGCATGTTGTAGGTTTTCAAAGCGTAGATCTGACCAGAGAGGTTAATGTAGGCAGCCTGCGTTCAGAAAACTCAAAAGGTAAACTTGACTGAATCATCATTGCAGGCTTTAGTCATCATGCATTGCTGGCTTGAGTCCAGACGCATTGTTTCCATAATTCAGTCGACCGTGACCGACAGAGATGTGTTTGAGATATCTATCAATTCTAGATTATTGAGTGATTCGTTTCCAGTTGCCCTGTGGTGTAGTCTCTTTCAGCAAGTACACCATAATGCACTATGGTGTACTTGCTGAAAGAGACTACACAACCAACTATGCAAAATAAGTATACCATAGTGCTACTGAACATAGATTAATACTTATTGTCCCATTAGTGATCATTATTATAGTTGTTTGTGGTTATAGAAAACTGGCACCAAGAGAATTAGTGACAACAGCCACTGCCGTCATCATATTTGCCTAGTCTGATCTTCCTGCAACATTTTTGCAATAGTCTCAAGGATTTTATGCCACTACACAAAATCCAAAGAAAATCTGCTACATTTATAAATGTTTCTTCATAATCCTGGGGTGCCAGTATCACAGTGATTAGAATGTCGCACTTGTATTTAAGAGGACCTGGGTTCCAACCCTCATGCTGCCATATTGAAACCTGGGCAGTTTAATAGTCTCCATCTTGCCTCAATTCTCAAATTTTCAATTTTATATACCATAAACATTGTATATATTTTTTCCTTAGGTTAAAAAAAATAACCCTACCTAAAATCACTTGGCTGTGTAAATCAGTACCTGACAGTAGACAGTGGTGGAAATGTGAATGAATAATCTTTGCACTGTAATTGCAGCATGGATGAATGCTTGCCCACGTTGAGTTGTTGATGAAATGAACATGTCTGCCAGGGCGTGAAGTGTAAAGTGCCTTGAGCATTCTTTGAACCAGAAACCTTGCAGAACAAGTTACCTTTACCTTTTTACCTGTCATTTAATTCTGCCACAAAAAGTAACAATTTTGTATTCCCACCAACCATGCTGTTTATAAACACTTATGGTATATACCCTCTGAACTTAATAAAATAACTCAACGCACAGATTATCTTTTAGCTACTAAATTTGTGTGAAATGGGACTTGGAATAGTTGCAGCCTGAGACGGTGATTCATTTTGAGTGAAGAACAGAAGGTGGAGATGTGTCTAATTCACATTGTTCAGCCTAAGCCACTGAGTGCAATGCCCGCTGTAAGCAGGTAGCCAAGTAATGTTAGATACCTCCTGAAGACTCGTTTTAGTGCTAACAATGGTGCAGAATGCTGAACTGGGATTACTAGAAGTGATTGTTGTCAGCCCAAATAGAGTCACCTTTCACGTGTCTGTGTGCATGTGCCAGCATGCACCATGCGTGCATGCATTGTCTGTGTTCAGGTGTTTTCTGAAGGATGGTTATAGCTTTTGCCATTTACTGGATGAGATAATGTGTTCAGGAAACCACTTTCTTATATTTACCGAAGTTGTTTGAAGAGGTTGCTGCAAGTGTACGTGGTGGTTGGTTCAATACATTGAGTATGAAGGTAGCCTCAAACTATTTGTTGTAAGAAGAATGACAACCTCGCGTGACTTAATTGTATCATGTATATGTGAAGTTGAATATTAGGTTATGGTAGAAGTTAAGTTGAATATTGGATCCTTGTAAGATTCAAATGAATGTTGCAGTTTATGTCACATTTCTAAATTTGCTTGCAGTGACGTTGGGTTTGAAGAGTGTATTTTAGATTCTGGAAATATTTATATAACATTCGGTGTCTCACAGATTCGTCTGGTTGTGGAATTAGATTTTGGGCAGATTACAGATGAATTTAATAGTTCTGACAAATCTGACATCTCTCTACATTTGATAACTTGCTGTAATCTTACCATGATCTAACATCAGAACTTGACATTGATACAACATCATCTCTACCAATTATTCCAGCAGCACAGGCTGTCATGTAGATGACAACAGTCTTACCCTGGTGCTTGCAGCACAATGCACCAATTGACTGATCACAATAGTCCTTGAGCTCGTTATGACATGTGTGTTGTGTTTACTGTTACCAACAGCAGCGCATGTGATACCCATCTTTATTTAGGTGTTGCTGCCTCGTGCTATGTGTGTGGTTATGTGTGTGTGTAGCAGTGTCAAAGTGACGTGTTATAGAGGGCAGTCTTTGGTCTCATTATCCATGTGTTTATTGCGAGGTACAGGTGTAGAGGTACAAAGGCAGTCTGTGGCCACTGTAGCTATGGCTTAATAAGCTGGTCCCATGTGGCTGCAGGCTTGACACTGCTTTCACAGATGAACACAGCTATGGCAGATTTCGAGTGTGTATATATATATATATATATATATATATATATATATATATATATATATATATATATATATATATATACATATATATACATACATATATGTGTGTGTGTACACACACTAGATATTATCAGAGCAGCTCAACCATCCCGCTTTCTGAATTTTCTATGTCAGTTAATCTTCCACACAACAGATCAACAATATGACTTTGTAAATTGGCATTTGGATTGGATTGCACCTTTTTTCATGCACACCAAGCACCACACTCCTATGTTAGCCTCATAAGGGGCTGTTTGAGGTAAACAGACTGAAGGCTGAACAAAATGGATTGTTCATAAAAAATGTTTTTGTCAAAGTTGAATTTTGTCATGTCATGCTCAATCATTTATTCACTCATGCTCAGTCATACAGTATTTTCCCTTTACAACCACTCAATCATACAGTATTTACCCCTCATGCTCAGTTATACAGTATTTTCCCCTCACTAAAGCTCAACCAAACAATCTCATGAAACGGTAATGATTTAACAAGATTTAACAAGATTTGCCATCCAAGCCAAAGGCCCAGATGGCAAGTGGACAAGGAAGCCATTGGCTTATCGAGAGTCCAACAATGTTCACCTACTTATAACCCGCCCTCCTGATATATGTGTCAACCTTGTTTTTAAACATATTCACGCTGGTAGCAGTTACACAATCTGTAGACAATTTGTTCCATTCATTTATTGTCCTCTGTGAGAACGAGTGCTTCCTGATGTCCAATCTACATTGATCCTTTACTAATTTTACCTCATGTCCTCTAGTTCTGCTATCCTTCTTGAGTGAGAAAAACATATTTCTATCAATAATTTCATACCCATTCAATATCTTAAAAACTTCAATCTGATCTCCTCTTAACCTCCTTGTCTCTAGAGTTGTTAAACCACATTCTTTCAGGCGTTCTTCATAACTAAGGTCTCTAAGTTCTGGAATCATTTTAGTTGCTCTCCTTTGTATGCGTTCAAGCGTATCTATATCCTTCTTACGATATGGTCTCCATGCTTGTATACAGTATTCTAAATGAGGTCTAACTATTGCTTTATAAAGAGGTATAATTAACTTTTTTCCCTTGTATGTTATGTTTCTTCTAATCAATCCAAGAATTTGATTACCCTTTGAAGCTGCAATACCACACTGCTCTGAAACTTTCATATCAGCGCTTATTGTAACTCCTAAGTCCTTTTCTTTTACAGTAGTACCCAGAACAGTATCTCCCATTTTATAGTTTACATTCAAGTTCCCATGTCCTGTATGTAGGCATTTACATTTCCCAAAATTGAACAGCATCTGCCATTTCTCAGACCATTTCACTAATCTGTCTAGATCGTTTTGTAAATGTTGTTTATCACCATCAGTATTAACCTTTCTAAACAGTTTTGTGTCATCCGCAAATTTCAGTACGTTACTTGTTATACTGTCGTCCAAGTCATTGATATAAATTAAGAATAATATAGGTCCTAGTACTGACCCTTGAGGTACCCCACTCAAAACCGATTTCCAATTTGAAACTTCTCCATCTACTACAACTCGTTGTCTTCTGTCAGTCAGCCATTGTTCTATCCAGTCAGTTATGCTATCCCCGATACCATGGGCTTTTAATTTAAGTAGCAATCTTTGATGTGGCACTTTGTCAAAAGCTTTCTGAAAATCTAAGTAGATAATATCTACTGGCGATCCCACGTCTATCCACTTAGTGATTTCTTCCAAAAAACATAACATATTTGTTAAGCATGACCTTGCTTTAAGGAATCCATGTTGAGATGAATTTAATAATTTATGCTTAACGAGGAAGTCCACCATATGGTCTTTAATTAACCTTTCTAATAATTTACAAATCACTGACGTTAAACTCACTGGTCTGTAATTCTCTGACTTATTTCTCGAACCCTTTTTAAATAATGGTATGATGTTTGCTTCTTTCCATTCAAACGGAACAATGGGGAACTATTCACTTTTTGTTTTCTAGTAGCAACTCTTGAGATATTTCTGTAGCAGTCTCTACAAAGACCACATCAGCGCACTACCAGGACATGTCTGGTTACTGTCAAGCTTCAACTTGTAGAACGTGCTGACATGCTTTTGCTCTAGGCATGTGAGCAGAGACAATACTTCCTTTGCTGAGATGACACTGATACACGACTGCGGCAAAAACAAATGGACAAAAGTGCAGAAAACAGATGAACACATTTCATTATGACCATCATCTATTTGGATATAATCGTGTGTGTCTTGCAGATTTATTTAATAACTTCTTGGAAGCTCCAATTGGCTGATGCGATGTGTCTGGACACGCTAAACCCTTGAGACCACTGTCAGAGCTGCGTGGGGGATGCTGGGGGGGACCTGCTGTTGAGATCTTCACAGCCACATGCAGAGTCATTCCTGCAGCCATTCATCCACATCCAACCATCGTCGGTGATGCATGAAATCCGTTGCTGTGTGCATTGTCCTGCGATTGTTTGATGCCCTGCCAAACAGTGATGGCCGAGCTTTAAATGCAGATTATATGTACGAGGTATAGCGCCATCTATGCTGACTGTTGTGCAGTGCTCATGTTGTCACATGATGCTGATATGCACACCTGCCAAGGTTGTTTGATGAATACATCTCAGGCATGTATTGACATGTTGTGTGCTCAGCAGATAATACGCACTCAGTGGGGGGTGCTTCTGTGGAACGTTTCCAACACTACACTACCTTATATATGTATGTACGTATATATATATATATATATATATATATATATATATACTTACATACATACATAGAAACACACATACATACATACATACATACATACATATATCTATGCATGCATGCATATATACATACATACACATATATATATGTATATATATATATATATATAATATGTTGCTCTCCTCTTTATCCCTGTAGTCCGGGGTGATGCTGGCACCGATACCGGTCATAAATTTTCTCTCCCCTTCTTCGTTACTAGTCCTGTTTCACTTCTGTTCCCACCAACCGTCTCTACTCCTATCCCTCGCTCTCATTCTGTAATCCCATCCATATATATTATTAATTACTCACCCATTAATTACTTACCCATATCTGTCCTTACATAAGTTTACTTCCTTTATGCCTTAGTGACTCACTTAGTTCTCACAGTTTGTAACATCAGTGATGTTCCTCCACAATGCCATCTTATCGTAAGGTAGATTAAGGTTCTGCATTTCGACTAATATCAGGATCACATTGTTATATATAAACATATATCCATTTTTGACTCCCTGTCTTGATTTGATATAACTTTTGGAATCATCTCTTTGGCTCTGTCTGTGCCACATACCAACACAAATTGTTGTTATTTAAGTATCAGCTTTCTTAACTAAACACACACATTTATTGTGTATATGTGTTATGTGTGCACACATATGCCCACATACACATTTATTGTGTATATGTGTTATGTGTGCACACATATGCCCACACACTCATACACATTTATTATGTATATGTGTTGTGTGTGTACACATATGCCCACATACACATTTATTGTGTATATATGTTGTGTGTACACATATACCCACACACAAACTCACATAAAACAACATAAATGATACGTAATTATTTACAGATTTCTAAGAAAAGGTGGAGACAGATTAGGAGATCATCATAAAAGGTGCCCCAATGACCACCCATGGTTATGGGAAAGGTGAAGGAGATTAAAAATATATAACATAAGTATTATTGCAACATACATAAATGCTTAGACATCTGATATCAGCAGACATACATGATCTTGTATCAGCGTGATGGAGTTGGCATTGTACAGACACGTCTTGACACAGTTGGTGGTCACGCTCGTCCGCACAAATGGTCACACGCAACTGCACACACGTACTTGATAACCACATGTTATTAATTGGCAGCATGATGATTCTGCGATGATGTTCTCTATGGAAATGTAAGGAAATGGTTGCGTGCCATGACTCAGTAGAAATCGCTGGCTCATTGCCACAATGTCGTGTTCAAGTGACTGAGATTATGCGGCACGCTTGACGCGACCACACCAGCAGAATGCCAGGATGTAAGCATCTTGGTATGCGGCAGTGATACTTATCGCTGACATCCTGAAGGCCCACTCAGGGTGATGTAAGCTTTATGACAAACCATTTCCATGCGGGCAAAAAACCCTTGGGTACCCCCTGTAGCAATGATGTTCGGTATTTGTGAATCACATCAATAAAGTTGATAAATCTCACAGTCAACACTCCTTTTTTGTCCATCGCTATCACTACTGATTCACAGGACCAACGTGTATGTTCCATTGGAAAATTTTCATATGTTGTCTGTTATTGGATTTCTCCTGTAGTTTAACTGACATTTAATTAAATCATACTCACCCTGGACTTGAGGGACAAAGAGGAGGGGCAACACGTGCTGGCTGAAAGAATCTACACAAAAACTTGCATACATAATAGCAAGAAAATAGAATCCATTATTGTAATGACATTATGGTGATTTTCTTTTGTGTGGATGGGTTTTTGCAGTGGTGTCTGGAATGTTTTGTGTTGTATCAAAATGATGGAACTAGAAGACTATTCAAGCCAAGACTGTCTGTAGGAGTTACACAAAGGGAGAATGTAACTATAATCGAGCTATCGTATGTTTGTACATTAACGTTTTCCTCCTAGACAGCTTGCACCTCGGGTGCCAAACTTTCAGGGATAAATCTATGACCCACAAATGAACCGTAACGCCTTTATTTTTTCAAAATACTCCATATATCAAGGGTTCTTAGTGGTTTTTATGGTAAATCAGCAAATGTTCCAACAATCACAGAAACCACAAGCATGCATGGCGAATACTTAGTCTAGCTATATTCATAAAAGCGATCACCTGTTTGGTAAACATTGCTGTCATCACTGTCATGTATGAACTACCAAGTTATCCCATCCTGGGGACGGGCATTTTTGCTAGCATGTATAATGCAATGTAAAGCGTTTTAATAGAACACATGCTGATACATGCGCAACAGTTCATTCTGCATTGCATCTTTGATGTTTGTAGTCACATCTATAGACATGACCTTAAGCAGTTACAATCTCTGATATGACCATCGTGTGTAGACATGCCTTATGTCTGTCATGTGGTCCAACCCACATATCCTAAGACTGAGAGGATGCTAGAAACATCAGAAATAAATTCTAAACAATCGATAACTACCATCAGCTTCATCTAGATTACATAGTTCAGTTTACAAGAGGTGCATATTCCGTGTCATCTTTGTGATTTGTGGGCCAGTGGAATGTTTGTACCATGCGCAGCAGTTGATGATGTCTGGCACGTTACCCTTTGTCTCCTCCTACTGATGGAGACCGATGCCCAAGCGACGCCAGGGGCAAACAGGTGCTGCTTGACTATATGTGAATCACCCTCCTGTGACCAGCTACTACCTCTTCACGCTTCACTGAACCGCACCTACTGCAGTCCTTGCTGGCATTTTTCCAAGCAGTTAGATGTACCAATGGGATGGACCATCATGTAACTGCTGGTAGCAATAATGGGTATAAGACAGTATCAGTTTGTAATTTAGTAGGCTTACTTTGTCACAACAAAGACTAGTAATGACTTCTTGGTTTTCAGGTCGTATTCCTTTCATATTAGAAAAGAAATGGGAATGCATATAAGGTGCCTTTTGCTGACATGGGTTTTGTCACAGGTTCCTTTATGTGTTTCTGGCAGTTATACGTAGTACGTGCTGAGATGGATTGGGCGTGACTGTTTATTCGCTGGCTGACTCAGTACTATGTGGCAGTCAATGAAGGGCAGTTGTGGATGCAGTGGGTGCGCTGGGGCATCACAGCAGCTGGGTATTGTTCTGCCTTCACTGCCCTCCCCATCCTTCATTCTTGCCATCACCTGGTCACGCTTGACCAGCTGTCCACTCAGGCAGTGGCAATTGGCCTCAGGTAAACCCCTTGTCACAGTCCTCAGCTACATATCCTGCATCCTGTTGTGTGACTGGCTGGCATTGTGACTCCAGCAGCAGTGTATTAAACCCTTATTGCAGTATCAGAGGAGAACCGTATCAGATTGAGTCAGTTGCTGGCAAGTGTATTGGCTCTACATGTTACAAACATGAAGTACATATATTTCTTCTGTAAGGTTTCGCCTTGGCCATCTCTAAGGGAATGATATATAACATGTGTTCATCAACTGCATGTTTAAACCCAAGAAGGACAGGTTACACATCGACAAAGAATTGTTAGACTGTCAATAAGCCAATGGCTTCCTTGTCCTCTTATTATCTGGGTCTTTTACCTTGTCCTCTTATTATCTGGGTCTTTTACCTTGTCCTCTTATTATCTGGGTCTTTTACCTTGTCCTCTTATCATCTGGGTCTTTTACCTTGTCCTCTTATTATCTGGGTCTTTTACCTTGTCCTCTTATCATCTGGGTCTTTTTACCTTGGATGGCAACCTTGTTAAATCTTGTTAAACTTATAATTTGTTAAGCAGTAATTTCCTAGTTATCTGGTTGTTTTAAATAGTCATGGAATCGAATTGTATTGGTTGTCTGATAAGGTTGGCAGAATAGAGACAAATTTATTGTAGTCATAAACATGGAAGGACATTGACATCCATGTCTTATAAAAACCCATATTTTTGGAATGTGTTTGTGTACTTGAATGTAAATACCATTAAACAAATTGAGAATTATGGGGTGCCCATTGTTGATGGCCTCAACTAATGCAGGAGATTATAAGAGGTTGTATGCACAAAAATACTTTCCAGAGCAGTCGCTTGCAACAGCTAAGGTACTGTAAGCCAACTTAGACATATAGTCACCATGTGCCCTGGAGTGATGTGTCCAAGGGACATCATTTACCAGCATTCATACAGAATCACAGATACAGTGCAGAAGTCATCATCTTAAAATAAATCCACATGATGGTCCTTGTGAGGTGGTTATTTAAGGTCTATATGACGTATACTGCAGAATAAATGTGGCATGTCGATGTTTGTGGCATGTCACAAGTTGTATTTGCTCTTTGCAGGACCTATTGTATTTTCCCCACCCCTGCAGGGCTTTATGTATTTACCCTAATACTGCAGGACATGTATTTGCCCCACCCCTGCAAGACGTGTTGTATTCGCCCCACCCCTGCAGGACCTGCTGTATTTGCCCTACCACTGCAGGATCTTTTGTATTTGGCCCACCCCTGAATTAAATTAATGCTATTGCTTTGTATAATAACGTATAAGCTCTATAACATATCCTAACTTTGCACTGTTTCAGTGTTGGATGAAGTATCGGAGGAGACAGAAGCAACAGGTGACGTCACCAATATGATAGTCACCAGTGATGGGGAGTACCTGGAACAGGTAAACATGTCATTATTTTCTCCATCCTCTATCCACCAGAGGCTTCTTATTACATCAGAAGCCTCGACCTTTTAAAACGTTGATTTTTCAGTTGCTGTGTTAACCAATAGGGTTGCGAGTTCACGTTCACAAGGCCAGCATACATGAACTTAACTTTAATTGGCTGTGGAGCCATCATCACTAATCGGATGGGTAATGATAGGCATTTCCTGGAAATGCTCTTTGATGTTTGGGCACGGGTGCGTCTGGGTCCCAGAAACACGTCAACCAAGAGAGAAAGTTGGACGAAATACAAATGATTCAGCGTACATCCATACATGGTGTAGGATAAACAGACAAATCCACGTTTCAACAGGTTGATCTGCCAGGGGTACTGTAGTACTACTACCACTCCCGGCTAGCGAGGATGTCTGCCAGGGGTACTGTAGTACTACTACCACCCCTGGCTAGTGAGGATGTCTGCCAGGTGTACTGTAGTACTACTACCACTCCCGGCTAGAGAGGATGTCTGCCAGGGGTACTGTAGTACTACTACCACCCCTGGCTAGTGAGGATGTCTGCCAGGGGTACTGTAGTACTACTACCACTCCCGGCTAGAGAGGATGTCTGCCAGGGGTACTGTAGTACTACTACCACCCCTGGCCAGTGAGGATGTCTGCCAGGGGTACTGTAGTACTACTACCACTCCCGGCTAGAGAGGATGTCTGCCAGGGGTACTGTAGTACTACTACCACCCCTGGCTAGTGAGAATGTCTGCCAGGGGTACTGTAGTACTACTACCACTCCCGGCTAGAGAGGATGTCTGCCAGGTGTACTGTAGTACTACTACCACCCCAGGCTAGTGAGGATGTCTGCCAGGGGTACTGTAGTACTACTACCACCCTGGCTAGTGAGGATGTCTGCCAGGTGTACTGTAGTACTACTACCACCCCTGGCCAGTGACGATGTCTGCCAGGTGTACTGTAGTACTACTACCACCCCAGGCTAGTGAGGATGTCTGCCAGGTGTACTGTAGTACTACTACCACCCCTGGCCAGTGAGGATGTCTGCCAGGTGTACTGTAGTACTACTACCACCCTGGCTAGTGAGGATGTCTGCCAGGTGTACTGTAGTACTACTACCACCCCTGGCTAGTGAGGATGTCTGCCAGGTGTACTGTAGTACTACTACCACCCCTGGCTAGTGAGGATGTCTGCCAGGTGTACTGTAGTACTACTACCACCCCTGGCCAGTGAGGATGTCTGCCAGGTGTACTGTAGTACTACTACCACCCCTGGCTAGTGAGGATGTCTGCCAGGTGTACTGTAGTACTACTACCACCCCTGGCTAGAGAGGATGTCTGCCAGGTGTACTGTAGTACTACTACCACCCCCGGCTACAGAGGATGTCTGCCAGGTGTACTGTAGTACTACTACCACCCCTGGCCAGTGAGGATGTCTGCCAGGTGTACTGTAGTACTACTACCACCCCAGGCTAGTGAGGATGTCTGCCAGGTGTACTGTAGTACTACTACCACCCCTGGCCAGTGAGGATGTCTGCCAGGTGTACTGTAGTACTACTACCACACTGGCTAGTGAGGATGTCTGCCAGGTGTACTGTAGTACTACTACCACCCCTGGCTAGTGAGGATGTCTGCCAGGTGTACTGTAGTACTACTACCACCCCTGGCTAGTGAGGATGTCTGCCAGGTGTACTGTAGTACTACTACCACCCCTGGCTAGTGAGGATGTCTGCCAGGTGTACTGTAGTACTACTACCACCCCTGGCCAGTGAGGATGTCTGCCAGGTGTACTGTAGTACTACTACCACCCCTGGCTAGTGAGGATGTCTGCCAGGTGTACTGTAGTACTACTACCACCCCTGGCTAGTGAGGATGTCTGCCAGGTGTACTGTAGTACTACTACCACCCCTGGCTAGAGAGGATGTCTGCCAGGTGTACTGTAGTACTACTACCACCCCCGGCTAGAGAGGATGTCTGCCAGGTGTACTGTAGTACTACTACCACCCCTGGCCAGTGAGGATGTCTGCCAGGTGTACTGTAGTACTACTACCACCCCAGGCTAGTGAGGATGTCTGCCAGGTGTACTGTAGTACTACTACCACCCCTGGCCAGTGAGGATGTCTGCCAGGTGTACTGTAGTACTACTACCACCCTGGCTAGTGAGGATGTCTGCCAGGTGTACTGTAGTACTACTACCACCCCTGGCTAGTGAGGATGTCTGCCAGGTGTACTGTAGTACTACTACCACCCCTGGCCAGTGAGGATGTCTGCCAGGTGTACTGTAGTACTACTACCACCCCTGGCTAGTGAGGATGTCTGCCAGGTGTACTGTAGTACTACTACCACCCCTGGCTAGAGAGGATGTCTGCCAGGGGTACTGTAGTACTACTACCACCCCTGGCTAGTGAGGATGTCTGCCAGGTGTACTGTAGTACTACTACCACCCCTGGCTAGAGAGGATGTCTGCCAGGGGTACTGTAGTACTACTACCACCCCTGGCTAGTGAGGATGTCTGCCAGGTGTACTGTAGTACTACTACCACCCCTGGCTAGAGAGGATGTCTGCCAGGGGTACTGTAGTACTACTACCACCCCTGGCTAGTGAGGATGTCTGCCAGGTGTACTGTAGTACTACTACCACCCCTGGCTAGTGAGGATGTCTGCCAGGTGTACTGTAGTACTACTACCACCCCTGGCTAGAGAGGATGTCTGCCAGGTGTACTGTAGTACTACTACCACCCCTGGCTAGTGAGGATGTCTGCCAGGTGTACTGTAGTACTACTACCACCCCTGGCCAGTGAGGATGTCTGCCAGGTGTACTGTAGTACTACTACCACCCCTGGCTAGAGAGGATGTCTGCCAGGTGTACTGTAGTACTACTACCACCCCTGGCTAGTGAGGATGTCTGCCAGGTGTACTGTAGTACTACTACCACCCCTGGCCAGTGAGGATGTCTGCCAGGGGTACTGTAGTACTACTACCACCCCTGGCTAGTGAGGATGTCTGCCAGGTGTACTGTAGTACTACTACCACCCCTGGCTAGTGAGGATGTCTGCCAGGTGTACTGTAGTACTACTACCACCCCTGGCCAGTGAGGATGTCTGCCAGGTGTACTGTAGTACTACTACCACCCCTGGCTAGTGAGGATGTCTGCCAGGTGTGCTGTAGTACTACTACCACCCCTGGCTAGTGAGGGTGTCTGCCAGGTGTACTGTAGTACTACTACCACCCCTGGCTAGTGAGGATGTCTGCCAGGTGTACTGTAGTACTACTACCACCCCTGGCCAGTGAGGATGTCTGCCAGGGGTACTGTAGTACTACTACCACCCCTGGCCAGTGAGGATGTCTGCCAGGTGTACTGTAGTACTACTACCACCCCTGGCTAGAGAGGATGTCTGCCAGGGGTACTGTAGTACTACTACCACCCCTGGCCAGTGAGGATGTCTGCCAGGTGTACTGTAGTGCTACTACCACCCCTGGCTAGTGAGGATGTCTGCCAGGGGTACTGTAGTACTACTACCACCCCTGGCCAGTGAGGATGTCTGCCAGGTGTACTGTAGTACTACTACCACCCCTGGCTAGAGAGGATGTCTGCCAGGTGTACTGTAGTACTACTACCACCCTGGCTAGAGAGGATGTCTGCCAGGTGTACTGTAGTACTACTACCACCCTGGCTAGTGAGGATGTCTGCCAGGTGTACTGTAGTACTACTACCACCCCTGGCTAGAGAGGATGTCTGCCAGGGGTACTGTAGTACTACTACCACCCCTGGCTAGTGAGGATGTCTGCCAGGTGTACTGTAGTACTACTACCACTCCCGGCTAGCCAGGAGCTTCTGTAGAATACGTCGCTCACTGCATGTTTTCTCACCAGTCTACACAATAGTTAACTTTCATGTTCAGTTAATTCCATCCTGGCTTCATCTACTTCTTTATGTCGTCCCTCCATCTTCTTTGTGATGTTCCTGTGATCTTCCTCTTCTTTCTTTGTCCTTCACCATGCATTCGATGTTGACTCTAGCTGGAAGGCTACTTCTTAAAGCACATGTGAAGGTCATTTGTGCTTTGTGCAGTTTGACTTTTTAATGTAGGATTGGTGCATTTTATGGAATTTGTAAAACTACATTGAAATTTATAGGAATGATTCCATGTTGGTTCAGCCCATGATGACTTACTCAAGAATTAGCACTGATGTATAGTTGTGTTGTGTATGTGTGAAGAAAGTATTTGCTTTGATGTTAACACAGGAATGCGATGGGTACGAAGATGACTTGTGCCCGCTTGTCATCGATACAGCAGCCATATCTCCTGCTGAGAAGAAGAAATATGAACTTCCAGACAGCATGGATCATAGCGAAGTCCACGAACAGTTACCAGACCTTGACATCAATGAGCAGAATTCATACAGTCCAGGTTGTTTGACCACTGAGCCAAATTCACAAAGCAATACTCTCGTATCCTCCATGGGTACCTCGAGCAAACCCGACGTTTCACTGTCCTGGGATGGCGCAACAATCTGCCCGTCAAGCATTACAAAGAACAAGAACGGAGGACGACTGATCTCTCCGTCAAAGACACGACGGAAAAGTGACAAGGTAGGCATTGTCTTGTGAGCTTCTATGTGCCGGGTGACAACTAAAACTTTTATTTGTTATTTTCCCACTTGTATGAACAACCAGAATGCCGCAGAAGTTGTATACAGGAGAATGGTGCCAGCAAATAAATATCGTAGCAAGATTGATTGCCAATTATAAGTGTGGTTGAGTGAATGTTTTATGCTAGGTTTTAGATTGATGTATGTGTGCGTTGTGATGGACAGGGAATGGTATATTTTTGTATATTTCTGTCTGTATCCATTGCTATGGCAAAATCACTCCAAAATTAATTTCACACAAAAATCGCTTTACTTTTAATTCATGTGTTTCATGCATTATTTATAGTGGAAAATGTGCCTACATCACTTTCAGAGTATCACCTCAGAATATTTTTTCTTTATGTTATGGCAATACATGCATCAGATGTTGAGGTCAGATTGTTGCCATGGTAAACTAGTATGTCAGTGGTAAAACATAAACGATAGTTTATGTTGACCTGGTTTGAACATTCAAATGCTAAAAACAGTCATCTTACGGCCAATTTAGGGATATACCAGTTAAAACATAATGTAATGTCATTTACATGATAAATAAAGGAATTTTCTTATATAGCGCACCATCCAGTTTGGAGGGCGTTCACCCCCTGACAGATCTGTTCATTCCAACACCAATTCAACTTCTATGGAAAACATTCAGCCATGCTGCAATTACTGCATGAAGACTATTTGTTCACATATCCACCACTGTCTATTTAGCTGAGTCAACTGTAGTAACTTGGGGTGAACAAAATTGCCAAAGCCACGAAATGGCAACAACTTTGAGCAAGAGGATTTGAACCTGGGTTCTCTCAATAGAGAGTCCAATGGTCTAACCGCAGCGCCACTGCATCTCATGGCCGCTCTAACCCAATGGTGTAGGTATGGTAGCTATCCTTGTAAGGATTCGATGTACGCTATAGAAGAATGGTGACTTTTCAGATCCAGCCTTTGACAAACCACACTGGTGAGGAGGAGTATGCGTGTCCCATCTGCAAACACGTTGTGATGAACTCGCACGAGCTGACCCGTCACATCCGCTCACACAACAGCGCTGCAGCGGTGACTGTGGCCAACACATGCACCATCTGTGGCAAGGCTCTGAGTTCTCAGAGCTCCCTCGACAGACACATGCTCGTACATTCAGGTGAGTTCTGCATGAGTCCTTCAGCTCCAGAGTGTGTGTTGCGTGCGTGCGTGCGTGCGTGCGTGCGTGCGTGCGTGCGTGCGTGCGTGCGTGCGTGCGTGCGTGCGTGCGTGCGTGCGTGCGTGCGTGCGTGCGTGTGTCATCAGATTTAAGACAAATACTTTTAAAAATTTAAGACTTTCTTATGACAAATTCAATGCAAAATGACCCAAAAATATTCTAGCACGCTTTAGGAGGTAACTTTTTCTGAATGGGAATTTTCAAAGAAAGGTCTTAAAAAGATATTAAATTTGGTTTCACCAAATGAGGCCTATGATTTGACAAAAGTGGAATGACCTGTGAGTGATGTGCTTCTTTAATCAAATGATACAGTTTAGTTTGATCACCAAATAAATAAATGGCTTCTAGAGGGTGTAAATGAAATTTTTTACTTTTATTTAATCATGGAAAAATGTGTTACATTTTTAAGATTTCGTCTTAAAAATATCTTAAATCAGATCAGCCCATATCCTCATACACTCTTCAATTTGATCACTGTCATGGTTACATCATCTGGTGAGATTATCTGATATCACTGATGATATAAATTTGCATAGTATTTTTCATGCATGACCAAATCCATATGTGTGCACACTGCCCACATACTAGTAAGATGTAAAAAATTTAAACTTTATTTCTTCAATTTTATTCATGCTTATTTCCAGAATTCCCCCTCATTCGTTTGTTAATTCATGTCACAGCTGGTTATTCTGTCTGGGACATTTTCCCAGTCTTTCATGCTTTGACAATTGCTGTCTAACAAATTGTCTTGACTGAAATTGTAAGGAATAAAAAATATGGAAATCACTTACAAAAAGTTGAGATTTTATGTGTTTTTTAATTATCGGCTTGTGGCTTGACATTATGACTTTACCACATGCAGGAGAGCGGCCGTTCCAGTGTCATTTCTGTGCAATGTCTTTTACGACGAACGGCAACATGCACCGTCACATGCGCATCCATGAGAAGGACGGCACCAGCACAGAACCCATCCACGCTCCCATTCCCCCGACGCGAACCCGCACAAAACATAAGATCACCCATGATGATATTAATCCTGATTTGTTGGCACCCCTCACCGGGGCGCATCCGGAAAAGAAGAAATGCAGTGGCCTGGGCGATGCCACAGCCGTTGTCGCAACAAAGATTAACACTTCTGCTGTTTTGCCATCTGCGGAGGCAACAGGGGTCGTTGCCATGGCAGCAGTGCAGGTGAAGCAGGAACCACTTGACTTGCAGTGGGACACGGTTGCCATGCCAGTGTTTGCAACGGAATACGAGGCAACAAGCGACAGCGAGAGAGTGGATGAAGGGAGTCATTTGACATACGAAAACCAGCTGGAGCCTGTGGCAAGCTCAACTTACCAAAAACTCCTGGAGATCTCCCCCATGAAGGTATGTCCATGACCAAGTCGTGGTTCGGTTATTGTGGCATGATACTTTGTTTAAACTAGCCACACAAGGCTCTGATGATACAGGAAGTGTTTGTTTGGATAGCTGAGTCTAGTTTTATAAAAGTACTAAATATTCAAACAGTAAAAAATTTATACAAATGTGAATGAAAATTGTTTTCCATGACACTACAATTATAAGTTAACAGTTCATATTCCTGTGACTATAATTAATAAAGATCTGAATTACAATGTTTTCTTCAAAAAAATATTTACGCAAATCCTCATCTACTCCAGTTTTGTTCTTTCCCTGCAGAACTTCGAGGACCTCGCATCCCAGAAGCCGGGAGTGATGGTTCCATGCCCCGTCTGTAACAAGACGTTCTTCTCTGCCTACGGAATTGAAGCACATCTCCATGGCAACCACCCAAATTACATGGTTCAGTGCCCGACGTGTGGAATTAAATTCAAGAGCCACATCGCACAGCAACGGCACCAGCTACAGAAACACAGTCCGTGGCTGTCGAAACTTGCAGATTGCAACAAGTCATCAGTGCCCATCGGCTTCCACCAGCTCAGCTTTGCGTCATTCTCATGCGCACAGTTTCCTCTGATCGCAAAGGCGTGGTGCGAGCGACATCAGCGGTGCACGAGCAGCGACACCCACAGCTTTACGTGTCAGCGGTGCTATCACGCGTTCCCATGTTACGAGGCACTGCAGATGCACATGGAGACTCATGCACCTGAAGTACCATCTACATGTCTGCAGTGCGACTGCAACTTCGCCACACTGGCTGCCTACGATGACCACATGACCCTGCACAGCTGCAAGAAGGTCATGGCTGGATACACCCAGATGGACGGGGGCGACGACAACCTCGTGCAGGACGCCGTGTCAAAAGATGAATTTCTCCTGATGCTAAACCTGAAGAGTAATAGTGTGTCAAGTCACAGCTGTCAGGTGGCTGCAGATGCAAAAAACGATGCAAAGAAAAACGGTTTGGAACCAATCATAGGTGGCCTGCCAGTGAAGTTGGAAAGTGCCAGTAGTGGACAGCTCATCTCCCGGTTCCACGATCTAATGATGCAGCCAAAAGATGTGACTAAATTACCCGACAATGACACGAAGAAGTTTGCGATGGGTGCGGTTGCCATGGCATCGACCTCCGGCCTTCGCAGCATCACCATGGCGAACGGTAGTGGTTGTGCGCCACAGATGAAGACAATTGATGACATGCTGGAGAGAGACAGGAAGGACGGGGGTGGCGTTCTCACGTGTAACTGCTGCGACGAAACCTTCACCAACATACGGGCATACAAAGGTGATTACATCATAATCTTTGTTGTTTGTTTTCATACTGTGCAGTGAAACTGTCACTGCGCTGTTGCATTTGAAGCGTTTATCCACAAAATGCGTTATACACCAAAATCACATGAATTGAGTTAAGAATGGTCTTGTGTTGTCATCAACTTGATAATGATGAACGTGAAACTGTTTTGCAACAAAGCGCATTATACTCCATGACTGATGAAATGACAGTTTTCATGTCTATTGCTTAGCAACGTGCAACAGGGAACATGATTTATCTCGAAACGCAAATTATATGTCACGCATTTTGCAGATAAACACTTCGTTTCATTTGATCATTGTATAATGATTGAAGGAAAGCACAAAATGTAGTAAAAGGTACACTGGTGTTTACATCACAGCACATGACAGTTTGTTAAGCATTATTTTAATACCAGGTGCATGTATCTACTAAAAAGATGTCCATGTTGCCGATAGGTACGCATTGTCAGCCAGCCGTTGTCACGGTTACAGGTCATGTGCGCGCCCACCTTGGTTTGTCTCCATACAAGTGTGATCAATGCTCATACTCGAGTGCAGACAAAAGCACACTGGTGCGCCACCTACGCACACACAACGGCGAACGGCCGTTCCAGTGCCTTATCTGTGAGTTTGCATTTACGACGAAGGCAAACTGCGAGAGACACGTCAGGTATGGTGTCGTTATTTTCTCACGGTTCAGAACAACAAGGTGCAACTTTAGGAAGGGCAAATAATGTTCAACTTTGTGTGGAGATGTGAGGAATTGCTAAGCATAAGTGACATTCATTGGAAGGAAGGAAGGTCAATGTAATTGTATCTACCAACCTGATAAATGTTTTTGAACACTCTAACCAGGCAATGTGTGTGTAGAACCATGTAATATTTAATAATAAAAATAATTAAAGTACTTTTATAATGTCCCGTTCAAGGTGCTTTACCTATATGCTAATTATGACTTACAATTATACTAAAAACCAAACACCCAATAATTATTCTAAAATATAATCCATAAATAATATTTAATAAATAATTTGTTTTTAAATTGTCGCAGGAAGAAACACGACTGCCGGTCGAAGGAGGAGTTTGAGCAAGCGATCGGCTACAACCGCTACATGATGGAGTCGCCCCTAGACATCAAGACCTTCCAGTCGCCCAACACTGTGTGCAAGTACTGCGGCGAGGACTTCAAGTTCTTCCGGGCGCTCAAGCACCACCTGCGCTCCCACAGCAGCTGTCAACACAAGCCATTCATCTGTCGTCTCTGCTACAATGGTTTCTCCACAAAGGCCAACTGCGTACGCCACGTACAGAAACAACATGTCGACATCGACGCAGTGCAGGTGGACCAGTGCATTCACGTCAACCAGAACCTGCCGAGCCGCATTGTCAGCCGCCAGGAGGCAGCACTGGTGTGCGATAAAGACGACACGCATTCTGAATCATCTATGTCACCTCTGCCTGGGAGGCCGTTGATCAGCCAGGCGTTGATGAAACCGTCGCCACTATTTGGGGGCTCCAGTGTTTGTGTGATGACACCACCAATAGTGATGTCGGACATGCTGTCGGAAGATGGTGACGCCGATGAACCACTTGACTTCAGTATGAAGGCGTCGTCGACTGATGACATGAACAGCCGAGATGCGTCTTACTCGGACAGTGTTGTGTCTGGCGAGTCTCAAAACCAGCCGATCGACCTCACATTGCATGCACGCCCCGAGTCCAGTAGTAGACCCGCAACAAAGTCTCCTAATGGCAACAATAACAGTCGCTCTCATCCTCGCACATCGTCGATACTCGCCAAGCATGTAAGTAGCCTGCAGCTGGCAGGAATACCCCAGACACTGACAACAGAGCCCCCTGCTGGCTTGCCCATGTACCTTCCGTATCATTCCGTCCCCATGCTGGTGGCACCCCGTGACTACGGAGTGCTGCGGTACAAGAAGGAGTACCAGAAATATTTCAACCCTATCGTGTCGCAACTCGAATGCCCCTTTTGCTCTATGCTGTTCAGACATGGCCTGAAGGTAGGAACCCTCCTGTGTGCGTGTGCCACTGTGTGTTTCTGCCACTGCGTTTTTCTGCCACTAACCTTTTTCCTCTTTATGTTATTAAAAATTACATTAATATTTATATATATATAATGTATATACAATTCGGCAGGCCAACATTTGATTGGTGGTAATAATAGTTCTGTGTGAACACTAATTTCTCTAGTGCTTGTTTCATTAAAATTATGATGCTCAGTCCATATTTGGATATATTTAAGTTCATGTTGACGATATTTGAATCTGTTGATCAAATGTTTTTGCGCAGCAAATATGTAATACTAAATTTGTAAATCTAAGCAAAATATACTGAGCTACTGTTGGTTGTGGGACAGATTTTTTCTTGCTGTTTCTGTGTGTGTTGTGTGCGGTGGTTTCTGTGTGTGTGTGTGTGTGTGTGTGTGCGTGCGTGCGTGCGTGCGTGCGTGCGTGCGTGCGTGCGTGCGTGCGTGCGTGCGTGCGTGCGTGCGTGCGTGCGTGCGTGTGTGCGTGTTGTAAGCGGTGATTTCTGTGTGTGTGTGTGTGTGTTGTATGCGGTGATTTCCCTCTGTTCTTTCCATCTCCCTTCCCTTCCCCTTCCCTTCCCCTAGTAGCTCCTTTCATAGGAGGTAACTTAGAGCAGCAGGACACTACTCCACTGTCAACTCAACTGGACTAATGTTGTTAGTCATCTGAATATGACAAAGATTTGCAGTATAAGTACAACTTTGTTAACTCAAATACCCATCATAACCCGAACCATGAGCCTGGTCTGGCCAGGATGCACTGCCTTGAGTAAACACGACTTAACTCACACAAGTGGATAACAAGTGTTTCCCCGATCCCTCCAACTTCAAGTTAACACAGTTGTACTGTTATTTACTTGTCTTGTATGGTTATAATGTGTACAATATAAGACAACATTTCAAAATTAGATTATGACCTGAACAGTTGAACTGAACAAATACAAACCTATTTCTTGTAACAGTTGTAAATACAACTATAATGCTAATACATGTTTTGTATAACAAAGTATGTATTATCAACATTAAAAAGGCTATTATTCAAACAAAATTATTTGTGTTTGAAATTTATTGTGCAACACCTGTACAATTCTAATAGATAACATTTGATAGAAATTCAATTGTAGGATATTCTGTAGGATATATTAATTGCCATAAGTTTTTAGCAATGTTACTTGTTTCCAAATGTTAGAGTTTCTTTTTTTCATGATTTTTTACATAAAAATATCTTATGATACATTTTATGAATATGACATTGTCCAGAAATTAAGTTGTTTTTCATTATTATTAGACAAACATTACTTCAGGCTGTAATGCAATGTTTTTCCACTGAACCCAGAGAATTTGTAATTGTGAACAGAAGAGTGCAAAACATTATATTAACAATGATGTTTAACAAGCTGTTGCCTGGTTCGTCCACAGTTGATGGTGCACATGCGCTCTCACACCAATGAACGACCATTCAACTGTCCCCTATGTAACATAGGATTCACTATCAAGACGAATCTCGACCGGCACTTGAAGACAAAACATCCAGGTGTAAGTTGGCAGTTAAATACATCGCAGTTTTTCTACCACCTTAAGCTTATCAAATTTTTTTTGGTTTTTAAAACACACTTTTAAAAGGCACGTGCATTTGTAAACTTCACCGAAATAGTCTTTATGAAAATAGTAGTTTAAATGTGGCTCAACGGTTAGATGGTCGGACTGTCAGTCAGACTGGCATTTCGAAACTTCGGCAATTTCACTCACCCTTTCAGAAGAGACACAAAAAGCTGTCCCTTCTACCTGGTGTCTGTGCCAGGAATAAGTAAAAGAATAGGGTAAATGTGTAACCTGCTGTGGACTCTCTCAACCACATGAGTCATGGCAGAAGTGCCTATGACACAGCTCAGTTAATTCTGCCAACTATCTTACGTGAGGAGAAGATTGAATGAATGACAGTGGCTTAAACTGTAAATAAGCTGTTTCATGACGTGAAAAACAAGTGTGGTGACATTGCATTGTGTTGACAGTCTTTTCCGAAACGTGACTTGCCTCACCCAGAAGACACCAGCTCGTGGGACACTAGTGTCAACGCTGTGACTGATGACGATGATGATGGTGATGATGTCATGATCGTCAGCGAGGCGAACAACAACGTTCCCAAACTGACTAATGGGAGGCTTCCCGTCCAGTCTCCCAACAACAGCTACGGCTCCGACTGTGACTTGTCATCTGTCAATCGCATCCTCGATGCGACAGACGGCACCAAGTTCCAGGCCTTGCTGTGCCTGGCCCCTGGCGACAGACAGTTGACATCGACCGAGTGCGATGATGACAGTTATCAGGGTCGCGCCTTCCAGTCTACCCCAGAACCTGCATCCTTCAAGGTATTTACCCAGAGTGATCAATATTTGTTCAAGCCATTATACCAATGTTTATCTGAATAATTGTGATCGCATGCTATGTTATTCTTGCACTTACTTAGTCTTCAGGGCTGGCATTTTTCTATTGTTCACCATAAAATACAGCATCCATATGCAAATTTACATTAATTAAACAATAATTTTTAATCATAATTTTCTGCAATAATTTTAACTAATCAATTTAAATAATGTTTTTAAGTAATCATTTTAAATAATGATTTTCAGTAATTATTTTCAGTAATTACTTTTTGTAATTATTTTCAATAACCATTTTAAATAATCATTTCAAATAATAATTTTTAATAAAGAATGCCCACAAACATGTCAGTGTGTGCATCCACTTGCGAATCATATGGTCTAAGATGGTATTCGGTTGACTGTTGCTTCATGAACGGAATGCTATAACCAGTACGTGGTTATCAGGTGACACCAGGGGTGTTGGCCGACAGCAGTGTAGATGGAGTGACAGCCGCGGGAGAGGATGATCAACCCCAAGCGAAGAAGAAGCGGAACTCATACGCTGACTCGCCGCACAAGCTGCAGTGTCCATACTGCCCCAGAGCCTTCCCCTGGATCAGCTCACTCAAGCGCCACCTACTGACTCACACTGGTACGTCATTTCGATGGTTGGCTGTCATTAATTCGGTCTTTTCTTCGTTTAAGTATTTTGACAGCAATCTGGAGAGCACTTCGGTGGAAACGTAATGTTTCGGAACATGCAAATGCTCGGCTGACAAAATTAGGTGTTATACAGTGGACTCTGTTATACAATGGACTCTGTTAAACAGTGGACTTTGCTTAATAGAATCGGTTTGGGCCAGAGCCATTTAATTCTATTAAGTGGCTGATTCAATTAAGTGGTACATTTTATCACAGCAGGAATAGGGGATGATTCCGTCCCAGCCAATATATTTGATTCTACTAAACAGCTGATTCCGTTCCTTCATTAGACGTCATTCAAAAAGTCCTTGTACTTGTTTTTAATGTGGATAATTTTCCTGTTTCAAAATGTTGAAACAGAACAACAGATTAATTAATTTGACTGGCGCCTGTTCAGTTGAAGTGCCGTATATTTGGAAATGCAGAATAATCACAGTGCAATACTATTCATGATACTTAATCCTCTTCATGCCTACAGGCATATAAGGTAGAAATAAGACGTATCCACTTATCTCAGTCTGCAACCTACTTAGGGGCATTTTCTGTCATTCCACCTCCACAGTTCTCCTCCAGATTGTTTCTGGTCGTTTTCGTTTTCCTTTGGGGTTCCATCTCAGGGCTGTTTTGACTATATTGTCATCATCCTTTCATAAAACGTGTCTCTATGCAGGCCAGAAGCCATTCAAGTGCCCACAATGCCCGGTGACGTTCTCAACCAAGTCCAACAGGGAGCGCCACATGGTCCGCAAGCACGGCCTTGACATTCACGACCCGGCGACGCGCCAGATGATGGACCGACCCTACAAATGCCATCTCTGTGTGTTCAGCTCCTTCTCCACGGCCTGTAAGTAATGCAATCATTACTCTAGCTCCGTGGTTGCTGCCTTTGGTCCAATTCTAGGATGTCTAATGCGCACTCTTGTTGCTATCCCCCTGGTGGCGCTACATGTACTGCAGTATTGTCATTGTCCTCTAGGTGTTACCACATCTGTACACTCATCATACCTTGATTTAAAAATAAAAATCACCAAAGCTGATTATATGGATTATAAAAACAATGAATATTTATTCTTGCTCTGCCAAATATCAGTGTGGCAGCAAGAACATTGTCAACAGTTAATATGTATATCATGCCCATCCTCAGGGGGGTTCTGGTTGGGGGATTCGAATGAACACCCATTTTTGAGAGAATTTTTTTTAGCTGTAAAATTTTTCTTAAATCATCCACGAAATCCACGGCTGATTGTATAAGCTTGAACCCCCCTTTTCAAAACCCTGATGACTGTGACTGTTGTGAACTATAAGTTAGATAATGTGAAAATGACCCTGCAGCATGACATTGTAGAATCTTCTCATTGACCATGCTGCATATATATATATATATATATATATATATATATATATATATATATATATATATAATATATATATATATATCTTGTGATGTTTCCAGTCAGTCTGGCTGCTACTGTCACAAATGTTATTCTAAAAATGTAAATCCACCTGGCTCTGGCTGAGACATTACTATTCATGATCTATGTTTCAGCCAACCTGCTGAAGCATTACAGGGAGAAACACGAGAGTGCAGAGATTCCCGATGACTTGGTTGACACCGCTAACAATGGCGCGATGCACACCAGTGCATTGTCAGGTGGCAACACTGACCAGGTGGCGGCGCTGTGTCAATCCATCGACTCGCAAGACAACATGAGCAGTGTTTCTGAGATGTCCGAGAGTAGACAGTCTGCTGGGCTCGAGTTCGAGGTATGTGGGTGATTGGTTCACTGCACTGCAATTTCACATGCTGCTAGTTTCTGTTGTAATCAGTTTAAATTTGTGTTGGTCGTTCGAGGCCCAGTTTGATTTGGGGACACTCACATGAACTTAAAAACAACATGTACTACCTACCAATGTTATATGCATGTAAAGAAAAAAAATTTAATGCATTAATCTGGTACTTCATCATCATGTATGAAGTATTTGCTTAAATAAATTGTTTCTATTTTTAACTGAACAATAAAGATAACATTTGATAACTTGTGAAGTTGTCAGTGATGTCTGCTAGATTGCAGCATATGAATAACAGTGTCCCATAGCAAAAAAAATATATAGAGATCAATACAAATTCTATGGAAATCTATAGAAATGTATAGAATTCTACAGAGTATGGTAAATTTGTTTATAGAAACCTCAATTCTACACAGTTGTCTCCACAAATATCATATAGAATATACTATAAAAATTCTATAGATCGTTTTGCTAAGGGTTCTCATTTTTCACTAGATGGTGCTACATATAATGTGCAAGGTTAAAAATGACAACGACCAACACTGCTTGTGGAGCTCACTAACCTTCACTTTGTTGCCAGGACGAGGAGGAGGAGATGGAAACCGACGTGATGGAGGAAGGGTTGGGAAAGAAGCTCCAGGAGCTGACCTCTGTCTCCCCAGCTCCTACACCCCCACCAGGTGGCACCACTGTGCAGACACCCCCGCAGAGTGACAACTACAATGTTGACAGCGTCAAGGAGTGCTGGCACTGCGCCGCGCGGTTCCCAACCCGCCGCGCATTGCTGCACCACATGAAAGAACACGGTGGTGCCAACGACCTGCCGTTCAAGTGCTACCTGTGTGATGCATCGTACGACGCTCGACGCCAGACCCTTGAGCACATGATGGCAATGCATCCAAAGGACTGGGCCGTGCTGCATCAGAAAAACAACCTCGGCAGCGACATCAGTGGATTCCTTGCTGAAATGTGCTGCGCCGTCACTGAGATTGAGAGTGAGGCTGACAAGAACGGTGCGGGCAGTGACAGTCGTACCGTCGAGTCGGATTACTCGCAGCGGAAGGTGCACTGTGCACTGTGTCCGAAGAGGTTCTGGTCGCTGCAGGATCTACGCAGACACATGCGCTCGCATACTGGTGAGGATTGGTGTTAATTGACTATTGTAGTGTACGGAGGCCAGTTTCACAAAACGTTCATATGAAGGGTAGTTCATAGTTACATATAATTGTTCCCAACACTGTGCATTTTCTACAATTGTTCAAGTTTTATAATCTTCATCAAAAGTGCCAGGATGTGTGGAGAGTCTTAAAAAGTCATAAATTGGACCTTGCGTTTTTATGGGGATTGTCAAGACATTGTCGAAATTGCAAATTTTTATATTTATAACACGTATTGGAAACTTACTGATTAATAGTTTATACGGTGCAACGGAGACATTTGCATCATGGTTTGAGATGGCGTTCAAGGGTTGTGTGCTCGGAGTGACATTTCATGTCAACGGCCTTGACCTAACCTAAGGCAATGTTTGGCAGACTTCATTCACTGAAAACAATGGTTGTGTCGATTTCCCAAAGAGAGGTTTGCATGCAAATATGATTGCAAACTGGCATGCGATTGGATGATATTAATAGCTTTTGGCCTGGTGACTATGCACAGTTTATGAAATGTCATTGATGGTGGAGCGCCACTGGCAGCAGCGGTTTTGCTAAAAATGTAGCGAAAATATATTGCGAAGTAAATAAAAATAACGAAGTAAAAAGTCGCGTTACTTTAAATAAAACTACTCCATTACAAGTAAAAGTATTTAGTAAAAATTCTACTTCGTTACATGCCAATTACTTGAAATAACTACTCAAGTATTGTAACGAAGTACTTTTATTTCGTTACATGCCAACCCTGCCTACCACCCTCAGACATCCAAACATACACTATTACGAGTCGTACCACCCTCAGACATCCAAACATACACTCCTACTACCCTCAAACATCCAAACATACACTTCTACCACCCTCAGTCATCCAAGCATATACTTCACACTTTATGATATATGTCACTTTCCAGTCATCAAAATAAATGTCAGGACACACAAAGAGAATGAATTTTAAAATCACATTTTGTGGTCAGTAATCTTCCACAGTGAAAGCCAGCTAGATTTGTCTGGTGTGATATTTGTGTGTTGATCTGTTGTAGGGGAGCGGCCGTTCCGGTGTGACCTGTGCGAGAAGACATTCACACTGAAACACAGCATGCTGCGACACCGCACACGCCACACGAAGACTTGCGACAGTGTCAGCGATGAGGAGGGAGCCACCAGCAGTGCCGTAAAAAAGAATCGTATGTTTGATTCTGGTTATCTTGCCTTGTTCATGAATGTTCCTAAAATAACTGTGACAGTGTTTTAGGCCCACATGCATTGCATTTGTCAAACATTACTGAATATGTTTATTACCCAGAATGAATGGAATTCATTTCGATATCTTGTTGTTGTTTTTCATTTAAGACAGATTACCTAACCAGATTACTGCATGTGTATGCAGTTTCAAATTGGCACTTATTGGTCATCATGAAATAGCAGCCTTACAATTGTCAAATTTGTTATTCATGTATCTATGCACCTTGTAATAATTAATTTTCTTTGTAATGTGTAACATAAGCTCACCTTTCTTTTGATATATTGTTAACAAATAAAATGTCTGTTTCAGTCAACGCCATAGCAACAATGAATGGTCATATCCGCTTGCTGGAACCAAAAAGACGGGGTGTGAAGTTGGCAACTAACACACGTACAATGGTAGGTGTAGAGTGCTGCATGTGAAGTGTTGAACTTTATGAACAAGTAGCTATCCTTTATTACTATGTACAAATGTATCTGCACACAAAAGATCACACAAGTGTAATTATGAAACAATAACCAGTTTTTAAATAAATGTTATACATGATTATCTGGATTGCTCCCATAAATTTAGCAGAACATGTTGCATGATAGTACAGCAAACACATTAATTACTATCCATGATATCGGTTGCTACTTAATGTGTGCCGCAAAGATTATATTGCAAAAAGGTTTTAGAGCATTATTTTTTAATAGCAGTATGTGTTATGCTATGCTTTTAATAGTAATGTGCATTATTATATTAACAAAGAAGAAAGTACAATTCAAGAAATGTTGAAGTGTTGTTTATGTTTCAGGGCAGTGTGGTGCAGCATAAGCTAGTGAAGGAACGTCCGTCGTCGTCACTGACACCAACAGCGTTGGGTCACCAGATGGTGGACGTTGATGACACGTCCAATGACTCTGATATGCTTCAGAATCTGCTCGGTGTCGAGAACTCTGCCATTGATCAGATGCTCAACTCCGCTGACAGCGCAGCGCACCTACTTGGTGTTGACTGACGTGCCCTCTACTGGACCCACACAGAACTAGGTCAAACAGCTAAATCTGTTGCTACTGACATGCCATCTACTTAGAAATGGAGAGTTGTGTGACTGCGACACATCGAACTATGGAGCAAGCTACGTATAGTACATGTTCAAACGGGAAGAAATGACAAGTGACCACTGGTAGTCAAAGCTGGCCACTGTGACCAAAGATGAGACTGCTGTGATGTTTACTAGCTTACACAGGTTGACATATTTGAAACAAAGTAGTATTTTGTTCTATGTCAATTTCATCTCCAAATGCAACTATTTTATGATGTCAGATCCATGTAGGAAATTCAATATTTATTCACACCAAACTTCACACCCCTGTATATGCAAAATAATAATTTTTTTTTTCGTATATATATACATATGTATATACATGTGTAAGCATTCCGGTATGTACGTATTTGTGCGTACACTACCATCATGACATTATTGGTAGTTTTTCACTGCAACCTTCCAGAATAATTATTTTGTAAGCATGTACTGGATACACATATATTTAAAAGTGTACTTATCTATCCATCTGTGATGTCATACATGCATACCTTGCAAATTGCCGTGCCAAAATGTAGCGATGGTGCAAGGTTCAGATGATGGCATTTAGTGATTTCATTGTAATTGTCATTTTATCATATCTTCACATAGCATTAGAGTCATGTCTTGTGACAGCAACAAGCTTGAGTTTACTCAGGCTCCTATAGCTGCTCTATGTTGCCATGCTTCGTTTTGTAATATCAACAACCATTAGTTAACTCAGGCTTGCATTGTTACACATAATATATATATTAATATATATATTCAATATAGCATAACAGTAAAACCTTGGTGATGCAGTCCATTACCTTGGCATGATTTATTGACGGTTGGAAGTTCTGGATTCTTAAAGGTTCCGAATCAGGAATGTCACATCACACAGGATGTATTCAGTCCTGTATTGATAGTTCTCTACCTTCCCGTACATGTTGAAGCATCGCTGTGATCAACAGGGCACAATTAATGGGTGCATAGAGGGTGCCATGGCTGTGGGGTCACACAGGTGCCCCCGATGAATTTATAGCAGCTAATCTGTGATAAATGATCTTGTTGGCGTTGTAGTCAAGCAAAATGTCATCAAACAGTCAAAACTTTTAATGTAGTCCACCCTTGATATATCACCAGGTTAAAGTTCGCCTGAAATGTTGCCTACTATTACATTTTGGACTTTCACGGTTTTGACTTTTCACCGACGGAATGGTGTTTCTTTGTGTCATGTAGTGCATGTTTTAATAGCTTTGTATTTCCACTTAATGCACTTAATGTAAACTTCACAAATACACACACAAGCAATGTACTCATACAGCAATATCGCCCAGAATGAAACCCAGAGTGCAGCATCTTGCAACTTTTATTTTTAGCAACCAATGCTAATGTGACACTGGTGTACATAAATAATCATAGCAAGTGTAATTTGTCTGTTTTGTTACTAACCACAGGGAGCAAATATTCGGTGTTGTGTCAAAAAAAGCATTGCATGGAATGAATTGTACAAAAAAGTTTGCACTGTGCTTAGATAGTTTGTTTGCAAGTTTGTATTTATTATTTTAACTTAATTATGTGTGTGGTTTCTAATACTTGGCTGTTGAACGACCACGAGTGCAAACTTCAGCCACAAAGCTGCTGCATGTGTATGTGTGATACTAGGAGTTGCATAGTTTGAGCATTTCCCCAAATACCAAAGGTCTGCTTATCTTTGAAGTCATGTCACAAGGTATATTATCACAAGGTATATATTGGCCTGTTTTACTACACGGAGGAATACTACAGGTGAAAACGTTGGGGCTCATTCATTCCTTGTGAACATTCATCAGAATGTTTTATTATATTGGACATTCCCGTCAGTAGGCTAGTGCATATTTTACCATAGGCTGGGACATTCCTCGTCATTTGGCAGTAATATTGTCAGTAAGCTGGAACAGTCCTTTCACTAATCTAGAACATTCCATGTCAGCATGGTGGAACATTCCATGTCAGCATGGTGGAACATTCCATGTCAGCATGGTGGAACATTCCACGTTGGGGCTCATTCATTCCTTGTGAACATTCATCAGAATGTTTTATTATATTGGACATTCCCGTCAGTAGGCTAGTGCATATTTTACCATAGGCTGGGACATTCCTCGTCATTTGGCAGTAATATTGTCAGTAAGCTGGAACAGTCCTTTCACTAATCTAGAACATTCCATGTCAGCATGGTGGAACATTCCATGTCAGCATGGTGGAACATACCATGTCAGCATGGTGGAACATTCCATGTCAGCATGGTGGAACATTCCACGTTGGGGCTCATTCATTCCTTGTGAACATTCATCAGAATGTTTTATTATATTGGACATTCCCGTCAGTAGGCTAGTGCATATTTTACCATAGGCTGGGACATTCCTCGTCATTTGGCAGTAATATTGTCAGTAAGCTGGAACAGTCCTTTCACTAATCTAGAACATTCCATGTCAGCATGGTGGAACATTCCATGTCAGCATGGTGGAACATACCATGTCAGCATGGTGGAACATTCCATGTCAGCATGGTGGAACATTCCATGTCAGTATGCTGGAGAACATTCCATGTTAGGATGCTGAATCATTCTTTGTCAGCATGCTACAACATTTCATTTCATATGCTGAAACTTGAGATTAGGCTGGTAGATCCCTGAATAACAATGTTTTTTTCTGAATTTCTTCGTACATTCCTTGTATTTATTTAGCATAAACAACTGTTACTGTCTGCACAAGAAATGTCAGTGGAGACTTGGTTGAATTTTGCTCTGTTCATTTAGCTGGTGCAGCTACCCACTGCACGTACTCACTTCAGCTACCCATTGCTGCCCCCATTGCAGCTACTCACTGCAGCTATCCACTGCAGATTGAAACTGGTGAGAACTATTCTGATGCTAACATGCCTAGCTTGCCATATCGAAATGAAAATGATGCTGTTACCAGTGTTAACTCACTGATTATTGTACAATTCAGAGCCAATAGTCTTCCACTATTCACAGATGTTTCTGATAACATTGCAGAATTGTAGGACACTCGTGTCTATGCAAAGTGATGCGCAAGAAGGAATGCATGTGTTTTACTGTGCTGTTGTGAAGGTCATTAATGACGAAGATGAAAGTTAATCATCGAGACTGCAGAGATTACATATTGTGAAGACTTAATATTTTTTTATATATAATTATATATTAATTACTGAATTGATGTGTAAATTTCAGAAAATGTTCTTTGATTTGGGGAGACTATTGCACGATCTTTACGAGATCATTAGATAATTCATTGAATCAAACTTCTGGCATGTAATAGCTCCGATATCTTAGCTAGCAGAATGCCAACACTGCATTTTTGCCATATACACAAAATGTTGTATTCCTACAGAATTGAAGTGTGGAGTGTGTGTATGCTTGTGTGTGCGCGTGTGTGTTAGCACTTGTATATTTATTGCCATTTTGTACATATGCCATTTGAAACCATTTGTACAAGAGTTTGTTACAATAAAATGTGTGGTGTGTAAGTTTGATCTTGTCATCATGTGCAGTGAATTTAACACATGTACACAATCTGAATCAACTTCACTGAAAATAACTCTAGCTAAATCTCTAAAATTTACTACACAAAAATATGTTTCTTGACTCATTTTCTCAAACTTAAAAACCTTAAAAATGTGTAACTCAAGATTCCGTAAATATGGCCCCAAAGCTGCCCTAGGGGCGTCACTCACCGAATATCCAACGTTAAAATAACATGGCAAATTAAAAATTATAATGCAATCCTGCCAGTCTTGGTTGAAATTCAACATGGACTTTGTAATACTTAAGTAGGCCTATTCGGTATTTAGCATATCAGATGAACAAAAATGATTGTGCCCTACGATTAAGGCTTTAATTTTCAATACAAGACTTCGAGCTAATTTTCAGGGGATCTTGATGCCTTCTTTCATCCTCTGAAGAAATCTTTCCCTCTTTTTTAACGCATGCATTCCCAGATATGCTACGAGTGACCCCGAGACAATTTTGCTGCTATATTTATGACAAAAATTATGTTGCGAATTAGTCTTTTGAGAATACGGGCTGTGAGGATGAACTCTGTCTCAACGGACCTAACAAATGGGTGGACCACGTGCTGAATGTATTGCTCTCTTCCATACAGTGTATATAAACTCACAACTGCCACCTTGAAAGTTCATTTCCAGATAACTCCAAAGCTTGGTCAAGAATGGTTTATTTCGACTCTGTATACTTGCTCATATAAACCACTGAACTAAAACAAAATGCCAATAAACAGCTAACAATGAGTTATTACGCTGTTGTAAAATTACGTGAAGGTCTGCACTGTAAAATTCATACACCCTTCAGACAAAATAACCTGCTTGGAATAAAAGAATTCCCAATTAGACTGTAAACAAAATAAGACACTGTATTCACTGTTTCTTTACAAGTACATTCTTTCAGGTGGATGCAAGAATATGCACCATGAAAAACCTGATAGGCAGCATAGCCTTGTAGACATCCTTCCTTGATACTATACATTTTCATGCTGGATCTTTTCACAAAACAACACATACAAATATTGGCTAAGTGCACATTAAAAATTTGAGATCATGAACTCATAAAATGTGACATTTTTTTAAAACAGCTGTGGTACAACTCCAGTTTCAAGGCGAATCACTTTTATGACTTCCGGCATTTATTTATGGCATCCGGTTTCAAATTAAATATATTGTGATTCAGCTCTGAAGTCAGGAGAACAAATTCATTTACCCAGTGTCTGCAAACATTCAGTGGTTGCTAAAGTTGGCCAACAATTCAATCGCCCCATGAATCAAAGGGAAAAAGCAATATAAATCTGAGTATTACGGCTATCATGCAGGTAAAACATGTCAACTATAAAAGACCAGTATTGTAGATATCAGGTAAAGTGGCCATTCAAAAGTTACAGAGGTAGGGGCCGTATATAGGCATGCACTTCATAGTCTTGCAGGAACAGATGATGTTCGTTTTTTATTTTCTGTATTACATAACACTAACTGGAGAATCCGGTTCCATGAAATGTGACTAAAAAATTCATAACACAACGCTCCTGAAAGTCGGTGCGTTGGACTTTAAATTTTGATGCACCTCTGAGCGCAGGTTTCCAAAGACTTAGGCATGATATAAATTTTCTAATTATTATTATCACTTAACGAAAATTGTGGAATTTTTCATTAGGACAACTAGGACAACATGGACAACAATGTAACTTTTGAATGGCCCCTCAAGACATAAGTAAAATCTAAAATCGTAAACTCTAAAACAAGTAAAAGAAAAGTGACAATTCCTGTTTTCTAATGTGAGCTCGTGGGTCATTTCTGTCATGGTCACTTCGCCGTCAGGGCTCGTTACTGGACGTTGAAGATTTTTGTTTCTTACCCATCCCCATTGCAAGAAATGTTGACTTTCCTGAAAGCAAAAATAGCATTAATAGTTAAATATAGTTAAAACTGCATATACCAAAAAAAAATTAATTCGTCTGATTTTAGAATAATATCACTAATACTGCAACATGCCAGCTCGTTTGCACAAGTTTATTATTTAGTTTTGGTGAATTCGTCAGACAAATTATTAAACTATTTTTTACTGGGTCTGATACAAATTTGTTGACAAATTGGCAAATGTGGTTTTGCTCAAAAAGCATAGTATAAGGCTATTCCCACTTTCACAAGTTACCCGATCTAATGAACAAAATATAAGGCTATTCCCACTTTCACAAGTTACCCGATCTAATGAACAAAATATAAGGCTATTCCCAGTTTTACAAGTTACCCGATCTAATGAACAAAATATAAGGCTATTCCCACTTTTACAAGTTACCCGATCTAATGAACAAAATATAAGGCTATTCCCACTTTCACAAGTTACCCGATCTAATGAACAAAATATAAGGCTATTCCCACTTTTACAAGTTACCCGATCTAATGAACAAAATATAAGGCTATTCCCACTTTCACAAGTGAACAAAATCAATTCTCTCAGTTATTTTAACACTCTTTAACACTGACTGAAAATATTATTTAAAACAATTCACTTGTGTCTACAAATAAATTTAACATCAACGAACCTGATTGGAGATGGGTTAAATCAACTGGGCAGACAGTTTTAAACATATAAAGAAATAATGAGATGTACAACTCAGTCTTGAGATATTGCATTCAACTGTTACAGACTAATTTAATACTTTTAGTGGTTTATAATAAGACAAAATGTAAAAGGTGAAACATGACAGCGCACCTTGTGGTTGTGTAATTTTAGACTTTTAGTGGTGTAAAAACATACAGTTTGTAATAAGACAAAATGTAAAAGGTGAAACATGACAGCGCACCTTGTGGTTGTGTAATTTTTGATGTCAGCCACACGACAGGTTCAATGAGAGAATGCCTGTTGGCAACCGACACTTCCCAAAGTCGCACTGAAATAAACAATATTAAATAGACAGACTGTATTATCACAATATTACAAGATATTTGCAATGATCACAATATGACAGGATATTTGCAATTATCACAATACCACAGGATATTTGCTACTATCACAGTATCAAAAGATATTTGCAGTTGTCACAACATCAAAGGATATTTGCAATTGTCACAACATCACAAGATATTTGCAATTGTCACAATATCAAAGGATATTTACAATTATCATAATATCACAGGATATTTGCAATTATCACAATATCAAAGGATATTTGCAATTATCACAACATCAAAGGATATTTGCAATTATCACAATAACACAGGATATTTGCGACAATGAGGTAACCTCAAAATTAACATGCATAAAGTAGGTTGCAGAGACTGTGTGTCAGAAATTAACAAAAAGAGACTAAAGAATAAAGACAACCTTAAAATCACTTGGTATAAACCATCAATGAAGCAAATGAAATAACTAAGTCTAATTTTGTCTAAACTTGTTAATGTCTTTCACAAATGTCAAGTGCCACAAAAGTCGAACCCAAGACTAATTGAAATCATGTAATTACTTTATGTTCAGTAACTGCTGATTTAAACAAATCATCTATGATTTACCCTAGCCTTTATTTGTTATTTACTCCAGCCTGATATAGCATAGTACTTTGTAATGTACTTCATTTATCACGAACACTTGGGTCGTTCTTCTACATTTATTATATGTAAGTACAGGTGTACATCTCAAATAAGTTATATTCTCTGGGATTTTGCTGGTCCATCTGTTTGGCTAAGTCCTGCCTAGGAGTGCTAGATCTAGATTAAAACATTCACCCAGGAGATGAAAGGAATTCTTGTGCAAGGTAATGCAAATAAAGCAAATCATTCTTTAAATTCCCCTTTGAATGAGGATTAATAAAAAATAAGTTAGAAACTTACACATCATAAGTACAAACTGAACCTCGTTAGCCATACAAATAAATACTTATGAAATTTATTTATGACATTGAAACTGTGAAGCCTATCTATGTCGCTAAATGTCTGTACTTACCTTTCTCTTTCTGTGCCCATTTATTTGCCAAGTTGAAGTCGACTTGCTTCACTTCGCGGAGATCACATTTGTTGCCGATTGAAATAACAATGGCCTGTACAAGAAAGCAAAACAAGATTTCATACTGATTTTACTAATGCAGTTATTTGAACGTCAGTGACTTCAAAATAATCCTGCTTATTGATCAGATATCCCACGTCCCACAACAGAAAACAAATGTCCCTCATTTTCATGGTATTGACATAAAGTTTTGCCATACTAATAGTTTTATTCAAAACATTGATTATATTTAATGTGATCTGAGTATTTCCACCATTTGTGACAGAAGCCATAAACCATACCATATATTTTATATGCAGGGTTGGGTTTCTGACAGTCAGAAAAGTATTTATGACGTGACAATGTCAAAAACTGTCAGCAACTAGTTTCTGACTGGTTTCTGATGTCAGAAACTGTAAGAATCTAATACATGCTATATAAATTTATGATTTCGCTAATTATAAAACCTATGAAATGGATGAGTGATAATTAAATGTCTACTGACTACATTTGACTGTTTGGAGAAATTATATACAGTGAACCCTCACTATATTCAGAAGTAAGTTCAAGGAACACATTGGGACTTGATCAAACTGTTCCTTATATTTGCTGTTCTTTATATCCATGGTTGTATAATTATAACAGAGTACTGTCACTGTTACTGCACTTGTTATGATGAACCAGCATTCTATCATATTTGGGTGACATCTGGTGACCACAGAACATGCATCTAGCAACTGTTTTTCCATTACTTTCCACTATGTTCCCAAACAGCCTTAGCTGGTCTGTCACCCTTAAGCACGGTGCATGCAGGGGTGCTACTAGCAGTCACTAAAGTCACTATTCAATATGACAATGTCTAAACAAAATGTGGGTAATCAATTTGCACTTCTTTCACATGTAACAGTGTATCTCTACGTGAAGGTGTAGCAACAGGTGGCTGGCCAAGGCGTAGCAACAGGTGGCTGGCCAAGGTGTAGCAACAGGTGGCTGGCCAAGGTGTAGCAACAGGTGGCTGGCCAAGGTGTAGCAACAGGTGGCTGGCCAAGGTGTAGCAACAGGTGGCTGGCCAAGGTGTAGCAACAGGTGGCTGGCCAAGGTGTAGCAACAGGTGGCTGGCCAAGGTGTAGCAACAGGTGGCTGGCCAAGGTGTAGCAACAGGTGGCTGGCCAAGGTGTAGCAACAGGTGGCTGGCCAAGGTGTAGCAACAGGTGGCTGGCCAAGGTGTAGCAACAGGTGGCTGGCCAAGGTGTAGCAACAGGTGGCTGGCCAAGGTGTAGCAACAGGTGGCTGGCCAAGGTGTAGCAACAGGTGGCTGGCCAAGGTGTAGCAACAGGTGGCTGGCCAAGGTGTAGCAACAGGTGGCTGGCCAAGGTGTAGCAACAGGTGGCTGGCCAAGGTGTAGCAACAGGTGGCTGGCCAAGGTGTAGCAACAGGTGGCTGGCCAAGGTGTAGCAACAGGTGGCTGGCCAAGGTGTAGCAACAGGTGGCTGGCCAAGGTGTAGCAACAGGTGGCTGGCCAAGCAACTTGCTAAGTAGAAAGTATTGGGCCAATCAGCATATACCTCCATCAAGCACAGACAGGTGCACATATGATAAAAGCAAGCTCAGATAATACTCTTACAACATTTAGTTGTAACTCACTTGATAGTTTAGCTCTGGAAATTGGGACTTCAAGTGATTGCCTGGACCTGCCTTGAATCTTTCTTTGATATCGATTTGTCTAATCTTACACAATGAGCTGGGTATAGCTCAGTATCAGCTCACAGCAGTGAGCAGTACAACAGTACAGTTCTGTCTCAATTGCTTAAGTTTAACTCTTTTGTTGGCTTCCAATTGGCTTATTGACACAGCCACACAGGTCTGTGCACAGTGCTAATACAGTCCTTTGAAGTCCTCTCCAATGTTATTACTGGTATCCACCTACACCCACCCAACTTCTTTCTTTCTTTCATGCTTCCCCAATTGTGATTGACACTTGTCCTGCTCTTTTAAAAGCTAGCTGCCAAGTGAAACCATGCTGCAACAATTACATAGATCTGTTATCATTTCTATTTACGAACAAATTGGTAGAAAATTCAAACATTATAGACTGCACAGAGTAAAAGTTGCAAATGAATATGACATGTAACAATTACTATTGTTGATTTAATATACAATCTACGTTAAACAAAATGACACATGATAATTTTTTAAAAAGAAAATGTCTTTAAAACGGAGTTTCTGACATTTTGATGTCAGAAAGGTATTTCTGACGAGGTGGTAAATACCATAGTATTTATCGAAATTTGCCAACATTGTTTATAAGGTTTATTGTGAATAATTTTTTTATTACTTATTATTATCATTATTAAGCCGGTGATATAAATTGCATAATGTGCTTGCATTTTAACTTGAGCGGAAACTGGTATAAAAAAGAAAGTTCGCTCTGAACAGAAAATACTAATTTCAAGAAGATTAGTTGATATCATTTTTGTTTGTTATTGTATTAACAAGGATGAGATGTCCCACATGCCACTATAGAAAGCAAATGTCTAAGATTTTTGAGAAATCTGTCCCTCAAAAAACGTGTTAGGTGTCAACACCTACGTTACTTGCAATAACAATTTTGTGAATATAGAGCATTCCTGCATGCAACAAGGATACAGTACTCCAGGCAGTGAATAAAACGCACACATACATCATTGGAGAATAATGATGGCATCTTATGTAGCATCAGTATCCACCTTTCCTCCATTATTATTTTATGATTTGTTCTTAAACAAATTCATGGGTTTGTTTAACAAGCATTGCCCTAGAAAAAGAACTTCACGAAAAAGTTACATTTATAAGAAACCTTGGTTTAACAAAGGTTTAAAACGTGCTTGCGCCAAAAAAAAGAAGCTTTAAAAAGCATTTGTCATATCCTGTTCACATGAAGCTGAATTTAAATACAAATCCTATAAAAACAAATTGACGTCTATATTAAGGTTCGCCGAAAAAGCATATTACAGCAAAATGCTGGAGAAACAAAAAACAATGCAAAGGGAATCTGGAAAATTTTAAACAAAGTAATCAACAAACAATTCAATCATCCAACATATCCTGCCTATTTCACGGACAATGATAAAGAGATATGTGAAAAGCAGGACATTGCAAATGGATTTTTTTACAAATGTTGGACCGAATCTTGCAAAACAAATTACTCTACCTAAAAGAATACATATTTTTTTTATTATTTGGGAAAAGAACTTGATAAAAGGATGTTTCTAAGTCCTGTTGATGACCAAGACATTATTACAACTGTTCAAAATTTTAAGAGCAAAATGTCAACAGATTGTAATGGTTTAAACATAAGCATGGTCAAGAACATTATTGCTCATATTGTAAAAACTATGAAGCACATATGTAATGTTTCTTTTAACACTGGAATATTTCCAAATCAAATCAAAATAACTAAAGTTATTCCTATTTTTAAATCAGGTGAGATGTTTACAAATTACAGGCCTATTTCTTTGTTGCCCCAATTCTAAAAAATCATGGAGAAATTATACAGTGATAGGTTAGTTTTCTATTTAAATATAGTATACTCAGCCCTAACCAATATGGATTTAGATCAAACATGTCAACATCACATGCCTTAATAGAATTGGTTGAAGAAATTACTGCTTTTCTTGATAATAATAAATATGCCTTTGGCATATTTGTTGACCATAAGAAGGCATTTGCTACCGTCAACCATAATATATTGGCAAACAAATTATACTTTTATGGCATTCATGGTGTTGCACATAAATGGATTATGAGTTACTTGGAAAACAGAAGTCAATTTGTTCACTATGAAAATTGTGACTCAGAAGTACTCAAAATATGTTGTGGTGTGCCACAAGGATCTGTTTTAGGTCCGAAGTTGTTTATTCTGTACATAAATTATATTTGTAATGTTTCCAATTTTTTTAAGTTTATCTTATTTGCAGATGATACCAACATTTTCTACAGTAATAGTGATATAGCTCATCTTGTCCGGTTGACAAATATTGAATTAGAAAAGTTACGTGTATGGTTTGCAGTAAACAAGCTTTCTCTCAATATATCAAAGACAACTTATATGTTTTTTTGGTAATCATATTTTAAAGACACATGTCTCTATACATATAAGTAAGGAAGAAATTAGTAAGGTTGAATGAAAAATTTGTTTAGGTGTTTTAATTGATAATAAATTAACATGGAAAAAACACATTTCTATGATAAAAGTCCCACTTTTAAACAAAATTATGCTCGTACCAATTTAAAGAGAATGTGTATTTCAGTTAAAGGTGTAATAGTATGGAACTGTCTTGACAGCTCTTTAATATGTTGTAGAAACGTTCATCGTTTTAAAAAAATACACTGCTAACATTTTGGTTAGCCATGTAGTATAAATATAACAGCTTGGCTGTATAAATATTGATTTATTGTAGCTACAAAAAAATTATTGTTTTGTTTATGCTGGTCTTTACATGTTATTCTTGAACTATGCTACAGTGATTATTTAGTCTAAACACTAATATTTCATTATTCATATTGAAATATAAATAGTTAAGTTATAATCATGCATGTTGCATACTGTAATTATTTGCTTCTTGTTATATTTATGGTAATTGGGCAATAATAATAATAAGTGACAAACTTCTTCTTGCCATTTTCAACATCAACAGTTGGCGTAGTGCATGTTAAAGTTTCTGATTCCATGACACCTTACACATTTACCCCATGTGGGATCTACATACCTGGCACAGACACCAAATAGAAGGGACCAACAGCTTTTAATGTCTCATCTGAAAGACGACAATGAAATTGCCCAAGCTTTGAAACATCAGCAGATAGACTTGAACTTCAGTCCTCTCGATGGATAGTCCAGTGCTCTAACCGTAAAACTAGTGACCTTTGGCACGAATGACCTTGACCTGATTGTCTTACACTGTGTATGCATCTCACCTCTTTCTTCTCTTTGCTCCTGTCAATTTCCTTCTTCAATTTGTCCATGCAGTCGAATGATACGCGATCCGTCACGTCATACACTAGAATGAATCCCTGCAGAAAAAGAAACACAGCAGGAACATTTAAAGGTCCCTCCTCAATTAAATTAAAGGTCCCTCCACAATTCGATTTTGTTTGCTCGTCTCATTTCAAATTCCTTTTGCCAAAAAATCAAACCTATTTAGTATCCATTACGCCACGCTAGCTCCTTTGTGCGATTGTTTTATATAGTTTTTGTGAAATCTTCAGACAAACTATTAAATTATTTGATGTTCGCCCAAACATCAATTGAAGTGAAATAAAAAATAAAAAATCACATGGCCGACAAGTTCGCTCGGTTGGAGGCTAAAGGTCGGCTCCGTACTGACTTTGCAATTTACCAGATCTAATGATCAAAGTCAATTCTTTTGATGATTTGAACAAAAGTACACACTTTGTTTTATTAATTTCACTGATGTGTTACTTAAACTATTCACACACTACATTAAGCTATGCACACACTACATTATATATACGGACACCAATTCGTAAATAGTACTTACATCGGCAAAACTGAGGTACTGCTTGGCGAGTTGTGGCTTTGCTGGATCCTGAAATGTTTAAATAGAGGAAAATAATATGATTAGCACAGCTTTGATTTTAAGTTGTCCTTCCTGTTTAATAGACTTTAAGTTGTGTAAATTCATTGGATACAAATATCAGCATTTTGATGTGCATATAGTTAACTATGGCACCTTCTTTCTATTGCAATATTGAGATACCTCTCAAATCTTAAATATGTTATTACACAATATTATATTATATCGATAATGTCATTCCTGGTCAAAAATATTATTGTTCGCTGGACATATGGAAGAAATTTTACTATAAAGGAAATTTGTCTACCCCCTGCTCCCCCCCCATGTATATGGGACAGCATACCAGGCCGGTTGTGTCGTAGAAATGCACTTTCTCCTTCTGGCCCCTGTCGGTATCAACTTGGGCCACATAAATGTCCTCCAATGTGGAAAACATTGCCTGAAAATAAAAAAATCCAGTGTACCTTGTGTTATCATCTCAAAAGTTCTTGACATCAAACTATTGGCACAGCAAGAACATTGCCATCCCTCATACGTATTCTCAACATGTCCAACTGATAATTTGCTAAACAAACAGGCAGAAGCTGTAATGCCACTGTATGCACCCCAGCAGTAGAGGCATAGATTGTTTCATAATAACAATATATCAACACCTCAATATATTGACACCAAAACGGTTCTTTTTAACATAGCATACCATTTGACAAGTAGGCTATATGAATTTGAACTTACATTAGCAGCTGAAGAGCAATGGTGCCCTCCACAAATGAGATTACTGTTTGGTACACCACTGCAGTGCAAATAACTACTTCAAAATAAATATTGAAAACACAGTTATTTGCAAAGTGTTGAGCTTAGTATTTACTTACATTGTACTTCTGACTGTGGCATGGATTTTAATTGATTATATCGCTGTTGAAGAGTCAAAACGATGGAAGTCTATTAGACTAACTTCTAACACACAAAATGGACTAAAGTTTTGATTCTTAAACAATATATGTCAAGGAATGAAAACACTGAAAATTCATCTTTCAGTTTTAGAAGTTAGTGTAATGGATAAATATCCAACCAACCATATGGTGCAGATGAAAATGGACTTCCATTGTTTTGACTCTTCAACAAGATATAATATATTATAATTCCAACTAGTGGACAATGATTATACTACTGTATATGTGACTCCACCTTGTGGACAATATTGACAACACTGTATGAAAATAGTTACAAAATGACTGACCGAGCCCAGCACGTGGTTGTTGTAGAGTAGCTGCTGCAGCAAGGCTGTCTTCCCAGACCCAGCCTGCCCACACACAACCACCTTGCAAGTCTTCCCCATCTTCCTAAACTACACAATCACCATGGAGTTGTCCCTGTAATCAGAGAGGCATACAGGCAATGTTTCTTAAAGGAATCAGGAAGTAAAGATTCAATTTGGTACAGAAGTTTTAATAGTGAAAATTTTAACACTTTGACAAATTTTGCCAGGAGTAAACAAATGTGATGTTTTACCATCCAATTGTGATCAATATGTGCAAATATCAAGGTGCACTACATGTACCAGGGAAAGCTTCCATGTATATGGAAACTTGGTATATGTACCAAATATATAAAAGGTACAGGTACGTTCTTATATGGCACGGTATTCAGTCTACCTTGTTTGTTTAGCTCAAAACACTTTACACTTCACCCTCTGGCAGACCTGTTCATTCCAATGCCATTTTGACTTCTCTGTGAAGCATTCAGCTATGCTGCAATTACTGCGCAGGCTATTCGTTCACATATCCACCTCTGTCTGTAGCCAGGTACTCATTTGTATTAAATGACCCCCCAATGCCAATGCTAATGGCAGTGCATAAACTACCCAATTTCCAGCATTAACCCAAATATGGACTCAACTTCTTGAGAGGTCAAACTACACATACATAAATACGTAGATAAATTCTCCTTAGTATAACAAAAATATTTTCCTAACAAAATAAAATTTTACAAAAAAGTAACTAGTCTATCCAGAATCCAGTGGCAGTGCCGTGGCAGTGTCAGTGAGTGAATATAACTGTCACTGAATTCGCTGGGCTGCCTCACCATTCAACATAAAGTTCCGATGCTTTAATTAGTCAGGCACACCACTTGAAAGGAGAGAAGTTGACACCACAGTCACAGCTGTCAGCACTGTCTTTTGACGAGACAGTCACACTGTGATGACATCAGTCATCACTGGTCTAGACTAATGTCAATGTGTCTGATTGTCACCGTACACCTCAACACTATCTGTGACTATGATAGTCAGTGAAAATTGACGTGTCTTTCGTTGGTATCTCGTTATCCTTGTTCATATATAAAACCATAAAATAGTTGAATCAGCACCGTCCGCAATGCCCAATGAACGTGTCAGTGCATTCAAAGACGAACTAATACGATTTAAATGTTGTCAACAAAACGACATGTTGGACAAGGATCGTACTCGAAATGTAACGTTTCATTTAATTGGTCCACGGCTAACTTCCGTGCATACGGCACTTCATGCCATCTAGCGAGTGTGACATGCACTTGGTGATCCTTGGCGACACGTAGTGGAGCAAGGGGAACTGTATGCTATACGCATTCCGTTAAGTGCTGTTCAATTTTATATCAAAGACAAAGCTAGGCTTCCTGCCATGAAGTGATATGTTTATTGTATAATTACATAACGGTATGATATGGATGACTGATATAAACTTATTTAAATGTTGTGTTGTAATTTGACATAATGCATTAACTATGAGGATGTTACTGCATTGCATGGTTTACTTTCGTTTCGTTACATAGCAGGAAGTATCGGAAATAGTGAGTTCCAATAATTGTCGGGAACTGTTTAAATCAGATCATATATATATACATATACATATATATATATATATATATATATATATATATATATATATATATATATATATATATATATATATATATATATATATATATATATATATATATATATGAATTGTTGAGATAACTCGGAATATTTTATAAATGGACACTGTTTGTTTATCATTCCACAATCAGGTAATATGTTTCCGGGCGGCATTGGGCCGCGGCTCCTTTTGATTATTTTTTTATTTGTTATGTGACTTGTTGCGCACTACATGGTAGCGTGGTAAACTAATGGGTAACTAATATTGTCAAGCCCCCCCCCCCCCCCCGACTGAAAGATTAGATATACCACTGAGATTACAGCAATAAAGCAACTGCATGCATGTAGTCTTTGGAAGTGGACCTGTATGAACTTAAATTTTCGTTTAATTGTTTTTGTGTGATGTGTCATCGACGTATGTACCGGTACCTGTTGTGATCACCAGTCAGCCCCACAAATGACTGACTATTTTGTTGCGTCAACATCGGGCATAAAGCTCAGGTGTCAACCAGCCTATGATGACAAGTCGCAGTGCCACCTGGTGTATGGTTCATACATCTTCAACTCAATCCTGCAGGTTTGTCAAGGTTTTCCATACGATGCCAAAACTATCACAGTGTAAACTATCACAGTGTAAATTGTTTGTTAAAAAAATAAAAATAATTATGTTTCATTTAAATTAAGAGTAGTGCATTTGGAAAGCGATTATTGCAAAACAACTAGTGTATTCACATTTCTGTCATGTTTTCTCTAGGTCGTAAATATAGTATCATATTATATGACTGTCTTCTACGGGATCCAATGCCAAGCACCAACGATTGATTGGTTGACAGGTTGGCCCTAAAATGGTGGGAGGGTGACTCATGAAGCAGGTGGGAGACATGAGGTTGAAACCCGTGGGGGGGTACTGCCATACCAAAGCGGTGGGGGTGTGCCGCCAGAGCCCCGTGGAGCACATGGAGAGAGAGAGAGAGAGAGAGAGAGAGAGAGAGAGAGAAATCAAGAAATTTATGGTTACCAAGAGAAAATTATAGAACAATTTATCTAATATCTATAAGTGTAAGGTAAGCCTGGGCGGAACGTTTCCATTGGGAAATTTCCTCTTCGATGAAAGAGAGAATTATCAGGTTTAATTGGGGCACAAAGAGAGAAAATATTTTTTTTTTCTTCGGATAGAGAGAAAAATCGCCAAAAACGGGCATTTGCGCGGCACATACATATATACCTCAGTATAGGGAGTACCCCCCCCCCCCGGGGGTTGAAACCACAACCACCCTTCGTATGATACCACTGCGACACCGGCCCTCACTAACCGCTAATATGTATGTTATTGTTTCAGTCGAAATACTTGACTTTGCACGAGGAGTGGACTCGGCGCTGGACTGATGGCGTCGCCAAGAGGGAACGTGACACCAATATCACGTTCTTCCTCTCGGGCAGCACGAGCGAGAACCTCAACCTGCCCATCAACTTCAGCAGCCGCATAGAACTTACGCCGGAGTACGTGAAGAATCACTCGTACATGAGCGACCAGGACGTGATGGTGTGTGACGAAGACTGGCCGCTCGTTGACGACCGGCGTGGAGGCGGGGGCGGTGCATCCTCGAGTAAGCGCCTCGGCGTCGTCCGTGTGCTGCCGACCACGCACGCCGGCTACCTGATGATCGAAGTCGACTCCGACAGCTATTGGTCCCGTTACTCTGTGCAGGTGGACGGACGCCGCTACCTGAACGGCGATCGCGTGGCTGCGGACATCGTGTCAAAGCTGACGAAGATCCGCGTGACAAGAGAAGGTCCGGCTCTGGCGATAGACGACGGTTTCCATAAAATTCGCGATCTCGTCATCAGTTTCCGGGCGCCTGCATGGCCCCCGGAAGCCGTCGACTTCGCCCGCAGACGGCGACCGAGCGGCTGGCCCGATCACGCCCTCGTCATGCGCGTAGTCGACGTTGGTTGTCACGTGGTGCGGATGGGCCATCACTTGAGCAAGAAGCAGGATCTCGAGTTCCGGTGGTCGTTCTCGGTGGCCGAAACGACGCTTGCGCGTACGTTGAGCCAGCAGCACCGACGGCCGTACTTGTTCTTGAAGATGCTGCACAACCGCTGGCTGAAGCAACCGAAGGTGCTCGCCACCTACCATCTCAAGACGACTCTCTTCTGGACTCTCGAGAACGCCGAACCGTCGCTTTGGCTACCCGGCCGCGCGGCACACGCGCTTCTCGCGCTGCTGGACGCGTTGCTAGGATACCTGGACCGGCGCTGCATTCCTAACTTCTTCGTGCCTGACAACAACATGATCAGCCACGTGAGGCATTCCGACATCGACGAGGTCGCCAGGAAGGTGCGTGAACTTCGCGGGGACCCGGTCGGCCACGTGCTGCAATTTCTTGCCGAGAATCGCTTCGTCGTTCCGAGCGACCCGTACGTGATCGTGCCGCCACAGGAAGAGCTGAAGGTGTGGCAGCAGATGCGGTACCGCCGAGCTCGCAGCGACGGCGGCGACGTCGCTACGATCGCCGTCAACTTCTATCGTTGCGGACTACATCTTGCTCTTAGTTGGCTGGTCGAGATCACCGCTGACTGTCGCGCCCAGAACAAGCGACAGCTCGATGGCGTATCGCGAGGTGTGTATGGGTGCGTACTCGAAGCGATGCGAGTCGGGTACGAACACAACACGATGAGGAAAGTCACCGCGCAGAATGTCGCCGAGTTTGCGCGTTTCGTCCGCACGGACATGGCTGAGCAGGTGCGCCAGTTCAGCGGAACGCAGGCGTCAACGACCGCTGGACGGGTGAATCTGCCCGACGTCTTTCGCGATGTAGTCAATTATGGAGAACGGAATGGATACTTGTAAGATGCAACAAAACAAACATTTAAGACACGCAGACGACATGGTGGTGATCGCCGAAAATAAAATAGATCTACAAGGGTTGTTATACACCGTTATCAAGGAAAGTGAGGAAAAGGCCGGTTTCTAAATAGAAAGAAATAAGAATTTTTTTTACACCAACATGCAACATCATAGTAAACGTGATTGTTCTTTAAAAAATAGATAAGTTTAATTATCTTGGATCATCAATAACTGCCGATGGCAGATGCAATGATGAGATCAAGAGACGAATTGCACAGGCCAAAACAGCTTTTGAGATCATGAAAAGCATTTTATCCAACAAGTATGTCGCTGGAAGAAAGACAAAAGTCCTGCAATGCTATAGAACCCATACTGCTACTATCTATATGAAAAGCAATAGTCTAGCAACCTGGCAAGGAAACAATATCATAGATCAAGCATCAACATTATGGCTACAATAGCAACGTTGTTTTCACGTATTATACATCAATAATGGTATGCGTGGAATTCCCATACGCTTGTTTTGCCGGACCGGAAGGGTCCCCTCCTTACTGTTGATCAGCCTATGCCGGCCCGCGAATCTCTGCCGACCCCAGTGGACCTCATGACTACCACAGTGGCCCCATGTAGGAGTGGTGTCGTCGTTACCGTGATATCACATCAGCCAGCGCAGTCACATAAGCCATTACAGGGAAGTACTGTTTGTTGGATGGTTTCACCGGTCACACCGACTTGTTTTCCCGGCGTCTGAGTTCTATTTTTGCAAATGGCGCGTTCAGTAGCACCGACTGACTGGACAGTCTCCATCCTTCGCATCACTCAACTACCGAAGCCCGTCAACATCCAGCGAGATGGCACCCGAAATGGAAGAACCGTTACTCTCGCCATTTCAGCCACCCGCAGCAGGGCTGGTCCGACAGGCCGGACGGGCCGTACACGCGTGTCTTCCCCGCCAAGACGCTCATGCCCGGCTGCCGTGCGTACTGGACTCCGTTCATCGGGCGAGTTTCGCTCGGCTGCCAGAACGACTTTCCGAAAGTGAACTCGCTCGATTCTTCGACGAGGTCAGCCTCCCCGATACGGCTACCGATGAAGTCGTACGCCCTCGGCGTGGCCTACGCACACGTCATCCACCCACTGTGCCGGATCTGTAGGTCAGCCGTACCCAGAATCGATGTATCATTAAATAATTATGCATTTTAAGTTGTTGTAGTTCTTGGATGTGAGCTACATTTAAACATCGCTGTGGAAATCATTTCATTGATGGGACACACGATGAAGAATCTGTGCTGTGACAATAATTGTTTGTGCTGACAGTAACTTTACTGATCAGTTCTGAACTGGATTTTTGTTTCCATTGAATAATTGTTTAACATTTGTGCTGCCAAGCTGGCGTTATTATTAATAATAACATAATAATAACTGAACTGGGACGCTGGTGGTGTTAGAAATAGAAAATCACCTCCCGATTCTGCTGGAAGTGAAAGTAACCATAAAAGTAAGTGTGGTGATAGTATAAGTAACAACAGAAGTATGTGTGGTGATAGTATAAGTAACAACAGAAGTATGTGTGGTGATAGTATAAGTAACGACAGAAGTATGTGTGGTGATAGTATAAGTAACGACAGAAGTATGTGTGGTGATAGTGTAAGTAACGACAGAAGTATGTGTGGTGATAGTATAAGTAACAACAGAAGTATGTGTGGTGATAGTATAAGTAACAACAGAAGTATGTGTGGTGATAGTATAAGTAACAACAGAAGTATGTGTGGTGATAGTATAAGTAACAACAGAAGTATGTGTGGTGATAGTATAAGTAACAACAGAAGTATGTGTGGTGATAGTATAAGTAACAACAGAAGTATGTGTGGTGATAGTATAAGTAACAACAGAAGTATGTGTGGTGATAGTATAAGTAACAGAAGTATGTGTGGTACCATTAAGAGAAACCAGGATGATGGAACTGAAATGAGTGGTTCATCACGAATATTTTTATTGTAACATGATGTTAAGATCACCACTGGGACTCGTTCGGGGGCGAACGTGTTAAAGGGAGGGGGAAAGTGGCATTGATCTCCCCTCGCCCCGTAGTAACATCCCAACTCGAGAGGAGAGCGGTGACGGGGTCAAGGAGAGAGAGAGAAGGGGCCGGTGTTGTGTTGTAAAACGTGTATGCGATGTTGGCCCTATTTATTAAACTAACTTTGATTGCATATATATCGTGTCGTCGTTACCATGATATCACAGAGCCGTTTTGATTGTACCCCCACATCAGGTCTCTGCAGCGTCCAACACCTGCTCTGCGGCAGTTGATATACTGGTCCTTTTGGCAGGGACTCATCAGGGTCTCACCAGGTGTGGGCCTCTGGAGCCATGGGTGGTTCAGGGTGCCCCATCTGAACCAGGTGTTGGCCTCAAGAGCCACGGATGGCTTAAGGTGCCCCATCTGAACCAGGTGTTAGCCTCAAGAGCCATAGGTGGCTCAAGGTGCCCCATCTGAACCAGGTGTTGGCCTCAAGGTGCCCCATCTGAACCAGGTGTTAGCCTCAAGAGCCATGGGTGGCTCAAGGTGCCCCATCTGAACCAGGTGTGGGCCTCAGGAGCCATGGGTGGCTCAAGGTGCCCCATCTGAACCAGGTGTGCATATTTTATCACACTGCATTCAATTTAGGTTACCACAATTAACAGCAAAACTTTATGCATTCTACAGTGTATGCTGTCCAGTTAAATTTTTCACCAGATATTATAATAAATATTAATAGAAATACCACAAATACTTCCCAAAGAAGTTGAGATGGCCTTGGAATGAACAGGTCTGCCAGGGGGTGAAGTGTAAAGCGCTTTGAGCAGTCCTATGGACCGGATACGCTATATAAGAACATACCTTTACCTTTACCTCTCTGAATTTACTCAGGTGGTACATTATTTTTGTAATTATAGGGCCTACACCTATTTCTAGTTAGTATGTAAAGCTATAGTCAGTCCGGCTAGACCGGCTTTGTCCGGCCAAAACTGGTCTGGCCTGGATAAAACTAGTCTCGCCAGACCAGTTTTAGCAGACTAGAGTGGTTCGGTCCGATCAGTTTTAGCAGCCAAAACTGGTCCGACCGGACCAATTTTGGCCTGGACTGATTTTTGCATGACAGGCCCCAGTAGACTGATGCGTATCATATATTGTGTCTTACGAGAGATAAATATGCTGCTACCTTTTGTCCCGTCTAAATAATAAAGTAGTATGTATGCACCTAGTCTGGGTGCATACATAATTTCTGTCACAATGAGAAGTGTACTTAACATCCAAGCGATGGTGTGTGTGACAAACGGTGGCGCCACAGCATGGAGCCTGGATAATCGAGACTGTCCCTGTAATTCACCGAGTGAGATTTACAGTGGGAAAAGATCAGGCCTCAAAAGCTAACAGCTGATGCATGGTTTCTTTCAAAAACGGACATACCAATAGTTTGATATCAGTGATAAATTGCAAAAAATCTAATCATCCCTATACATTAAATTATAAATGGGTTTGTCACTGTGTACCCGTGCTTAGTAAAGTAATTGAACTTCTGGAATGTTGGAACTCTGCCATACCTGACCACAACGCTCTTGCAGGAAAACAAATATCTGTTAAATGTATATGAACAACAGACGCACTAGTTTTATTGATTGTTGATTCACAAAAACCGGTATTAAAATCACATGGATGCAATATGCGTTCTTCAAGTAAAAACAATGTTCAAGCATACACGAAATGCTCTTATAGGAACCGATTTCAACCAGTAACAAAACCTTTGACAATACATATAATTAAGTCTGCACTGGTTAATGTAAAGAATATTGTCATAAAACATAAAATGCAGATATTCAGTTACTATATTAAAATAGCTACTTCCTTGCTGATATGCATTACAGCAGTGATAATATCAATATCATTACCAGTATATCACAATTAATAGCAATAACAACCATGTGGCCAACTGTTTTGTGGGAGTACATAATTAGTTGACTCAGAGTTATGGGAACATGTCCATCGTTTTATGTAGATACATGTGTTATGCTCCAGTAAGCAAATGTTTCATCGATTCTGAACATGATGATCAGCACCAGGTCATAGATATAAAATGAGCTCAGGTCAACCAGCCTATGTAACAATAACACAGAGGTCAGCCAGCCTAGGTTACAATGCAGACATATTATGCCAACCAGAATAGGTTACAATACAGACATATTATGCCAACCAGACTACGTTGTAAGCACAGGTATTCAGTCATTCTGATGACAGTATGCACCTGCTTTGAGGGTGGTTTGTACCATCTTTAGGCTACATAATAACATTGTGCAGTATTGAGTAAGTAAATACGGGCACATTGGTAATTGAACACAACACACAAGCTATACATGTACATCACTGGCAAAAGTAAGTAAAACACAGACTACGTAATTGACAAATAAGATATACATTACATTAATTGTAATGACACACAGGACCAATATTACACCAATGGTGATGGCAAGTGTACACAAATAATATACTTGGTAATGGAGCAATGATGACAAACACACAAGGCTACGTTATTGGTAATGACAAATGTCCACATATTACATCATTTGTAACCACAAATGTTCACAAATAACAGCAATGGTATGTTGGCAACTATCCTATTTGTATTACTAGTGAAATAAGACACAGGCAACACCTTTGGCATTGGCAATTTGGACCCAGAATGCACCATTTATAATGGCAAATAAGGCACACACTACATAAAATCAAAATGTGAACGCATACATATAATACAACTGCAGTTCAACAATGTACACAGAGACTGTCATTTATGTGCAGCAAGCCCAACAGAGACTGACAACGACAGACAATCACTTTGTCTTGCGTACTTTCATGAAGCCAATACGGCGCAGATAACGCACAATCAGTGGCGCTGACGCCAATGTGATTCCCATTCGGACAGGCACAAACATTTTATGAAATGCATAAGCGACGACAAATGTGCTTGCTCCTGCCACTACTTTAGTGTTGAAGTCTTCTGGCAGCAGGTTAAACTTGTTGATCAACGACACTAGGTCGAAACCACTGCAAAACAACAACAAACATGTTAGTAATTGACATGTTTTGTGTACGGTAAACACATTGGTCTTCAAGGTTACTAAAATGTAATGTCCAAATAAGCATGTTACACACATAATGGGTTTGTTTACAATATATAATACATATATATGGGTAATAGTGTATGTTTAAACCCCCAATTGTTTTATGGTAATACATGTTTAATTATCATAATCATACTAGATTGTATTCGGAAGTCATAATGATTAATTCGGGCAGGAAACCAAAATACTATACACAAGTTACAAGACATTATAAACTTGTAAACATAGTATGAAATTGCAAATCAGACTCTGGGTCAATTATTGTAATGTAACTGGAATTGAAATGCCAATTCCAATCCCGGAAGCAAATTCAAATTGGAATTAGTGTTTTGTTTTTAAAAGTAAACAGAATTGGAAGTCAGACTTGGGGTCAAATACATTGTAACTGGAATTGAAACACCAATGGAATTGGTATTTTCAGTTACTTTTCCACTACATTTTCTATTATATACTGTAACCAACGTTGGCAAGTTTAATCCACCCCCCGATTAAACCCAGGTTTGGCTAAACCTCTATGTTGGGTTAAACTGGGTTAAACTATTTTTCAGGCATATTTTATCACAATATTATAAAAGAATAAAACAGTCATTTTAGTTTTAAAAGTTTTATATAGCTTTATTATCAACATGAAACAGAGAAGAATCACAAAGTTAACCATCATGATACATAGAAGTGTAGTAGAAAGTTTAGGCCTCCCTCTGGACACTGTCACTCACAGTGTTGTGCATTGTCTTAGTTGGTGAGTTGAGCTAATTGACTTGACCATGAATTGGTGGTGGCTCTGCCGCTCTGATATTTTATTTAACTTTACGGGCTAGTGGAGTCAGACCACAGTTGACCTTCCTGTTTATTGTTTCACATGAATGTAGGATGCATTAAATTGTGATATGTGAAATTAAACAATTCATATGATCTGACATAAGAACAGTTAAGCAGGCAAATTCACAGGTTTGTTTGTAGAAGCTATTGATGTGAAATAGTGCATTTTGTGAGAGCTTAACAGGCGGAGGGATTCATGGGAATTTTTCTGCTATGGGCCACGTGGGTGCACGAATGTACATGGCCATTTTTGTAAATATTGACGGGCATCACACATGGGGGTATTTTAAAAATGCTGGAGGTAGGTGATTTTGATAAAATTTGGTCAGCATGTCAATGAGATGATGGCAGTTGCTATGACAAATGTTCTGAATTTTTTCGTCACATTTTCTTATAATCAGACAAAACGTTAACCACCAATACAATTCTGCACTGTGGTCTGACCTCTAGAAGGTGAATCCAGTTGTTGGCAGTGAACACAAGTGCTGCTTGCTGAGAGGATGCCAGTCTCCAATGCCAGGGGCATTCGCAGTGATTTTTCCAGGGAAGGACAAGAAAGAAATGTGTGTGTGTGTGTGTGTGCGTGCGTGCGTGCGTGCGTGCGTGCGTGCGTGTGTGCGTGTGTAAAGTTAACATATACTTTGAGCTCACGAATATACATCCAAAAAAATTCCACATCCAGATGGGCAAGTGCTCTCCCCTGCCCCCCCCCCTGCAGACACCCATGCCTCAATATCCCCTCTGTACTTTAACATGCAAACTGACACCAGACTATACTGGTGCAAGTTGTCTGACTTGAATCATTACACTTCAGAAGAAGAAGACTCAGCTAGCAATTCATGGCACTGTCCATTGTGTGGGCAACAAAGGCATTTTATGGCTATGGCTCACTGATAAAAGTCCCTTTTATTAAGGACTTCCTGGCCTCCTTTTAAGCAAATAAAAGAATTATAGACTGAACTGGTAACTAATACAAGTTGTTTGCATAAGGTGGATATTAACATGGGGTTTCTGGCTGGGAAAAATACCACTGTCTGAAAGGAAACCTTTGCAGCTTCTATGCATTCAGTGTGCAGAAAAGTTGTTTCAATCAATAATCTTATTGCATTAATAATATGACATCAATGTTAAACCATCACCAATCCACATGCCACCTGTATTAATATTGAGAATGTCCCCCCATTTTGTAAATGTAAACTAGTAAAACCCGGGTTTAATCCACCAGACCAGGCAAAACCAGTTTAACCCGGGTTAAACTCCAACCCTGACTGTCACTTTTTAACTAAAATTATTCACTACAAATAATAAAAAAATATAATGCAGTGCAGTGCTGCAAGAGCTGCTCGAAGAAGAAACTGACCTAAACAAGCAGTGGCAGAACATAAAAGAGACATGGACATCAACCTGCCAGGAAGTTGTTGGCCCCAGGACACCGCAGCAGAAAGAGTGGATTTCAGTGGAAACTTTGCGCAAGGTCCAGATGCGGAAGGAGAAGAAAACAGCAGTAAACAACAGCCGCACAAGAACAGCAAAGGCAAAAGCGCAAGAAGAATATGCAGAAGTCAACAGAGAAGTAAAGAAGAGCATAAAGGTGGACAAGAGAAACTACATCGACAGCCTGGCAGAGGAAGCGGAACAGGCAGCAGGAAGAGGAAACATGAAAGAGCTTTACGACACTACCAGGAAACTGTCAGGCAAGTACTGCCACCCAGAGCGACCAGTGAAGGACAAAGAGGGAAATGCTATCATAGGAAATGATGGGCCGGGCTGACAGATGGGCCGAGCATTTCGAGGAACTCCTGAACAGACCCGCCCCGCCAAACCCGCCTGTCATCCACCCAGCAGAAGATGACCTACCTATTAACTGCGACAGACCTGCCAGAGAAGAAATCAAGAAAGCTATACAACAGCTGAAGAACAATAAGGCATCAGGGCCAGATGATATTCCGGCAGAAGCACTCAAGGCAGTTGTGGACACTTCCATGGAACTACTTTACCCTCTATTTGGGAAGATATGGGAAGAGGAAGAAGTGCCAGCAGACTGGAGAGAAGGCTACCTCATCAAGATCCCCAAGAAAGGAGATCTCAGAAATTGTGCTAACTACAGAGGGATCACACTCCTGTCAGTGCCAGGGAAAGTCTTCAACAGGATCATCTTGGAAAGGATGAAAGATATGGTCGACCCAATGCTTAGAGACCAGCAAGCCGGATTCCGCCAGAACAGATCATGTTTAGACCAGATCGCAACATTGCGCATCATAGTAGAACAATCCTTAGAATGGAACTCTTCCCTCTACGTGAACTTCGTTGACTATGAAAAGGCATTTGACAGTGTTGACAGGAAGACCCTCTGGAAACTGCTACAACACTATGGGGTACCCACTAAACTGGTCAACCTAATCAAGAACAGCTATGACGGAACAGGCTGTAGGGTAATCCATGGAGGACAGTTCACCTGTCGCTTCGAGGTAAAGACTGGAGTAAGACAAGGCTGCCTGCTGTCCCCATTCCTCTTCCTCCTGGCCATTGACTGGATTATGAAGATGACCACAGTACAGAGGACAAGTGGGATCCAGTGGACACTATGGACGCAACTTGAAGACCTGGACTTCGCCGATGACTTGACACTGCTGTCTCACAGCCATCAACAGATGCAGGACAAGACGACAGAACTGGCAGCTGTCTCCTTACAAGTGGGCCTGAACATCCACAAAGGAAAGACCAAGGTCCTCAGGATGAATGCAGCCAGCACTGACCCAGTCACACTGGAGGGGAATGCACTGGAGGAGGTAGAGACCTTCACATACCTCGGCAGTGTCATCAACAAGCGGGGCGGCACAGACGCAGACGTCAGAGCAAGGATAGGCAAGGCAAGAGTGGCATTCCTGCAACTGAAGAACATCTGGAGCTCCAGGGTACTGTCATCACGCACAAAGATCCGGTTGTTCAACTCCAACGTGAAGATGGTCTTGTTGTATGGAGCAGAGACATGGAGGATAACCAACACCACCATCAACAAAGTGCAGACCTTTGTCAACAACTGCCTGAGAAGAATCCTCCAGATCCACTGGCCAGACACCATCAGCAACAGTGAATTGTGGGAAAAGACACAACAACGACCTGTCGAAGAGGAAATCAGAAGAAGAAGATGGGCCTGGATTGGCCACTCGTTCCGAAAACCAGTAACAAGCACCACCAGGCAAGCGCTGACATGGAATCCTCAAGGCAAACGGAGAAGAGGACGACCAAGAAACACGTGGCGACGGGACCTCCAGGCAGACACCAGGAAGATGGGCTACACCTGGAACCAGTTAGAGAGGATGGCCCAGGACAGGGGACTCTGGCAATCTGTTGTCGATGGCCTATGCCCCAAGAGGGGCGATGGGCATAAGTAAGTAAAGTAAGCAGTAATTAAACAAAGCTGCTGTAAAATAGATGTTATTTATTGGCATTGAGTATGTTTATGGTTGCTCTGTATAGTGTTCACATGCTGTTATTTTGATAAGGCACTAATCAAATCCAAATGCATATAATGTAATTGGGTGATTCAATCAATTGACCCCATGTCTGGTGCCAATAATGACCCAACATAAAGTACTTTCAATAATTTTTAAGGCTGGCACCACAACTGAATAGTATGGAGCTTGCACATGTCTGTATGCAGATTTGCTGACATGTCTGTATGCTGATTTGCTGACATGTCTGTATGCTGATTTGCTGACATGTCTGTATGCTGATTTGCTGACATGTAGGGCCTTTGTTTTTTTTTTGTGTAATGCAACCAGGACAACCAGTGTGTAACCCCCTCAATGTAGCCCTGTTTAAGAGCAGGGGACAAAGGCCAGCAGTGTTGGTTCCAGCTGACCTTTAAACTTGCATTGTTCAACTGCACCCATTACCAAAATACGATTCAAGGTTGTATCCGCAAAACTTAAAACCCCCAACATAATTTTATTTTAGGGGTTTTATATGTTTGGCAGGTTTCTTGTAGTGTGCTCCAGTAGTTTGCCCACACCTACAGTAGGTCCTTGCTAGTTTTACTTTTTTCTTCTTCACAATTTGGTACACGACTAGTAGGCGTACATATACACAATTACAATGTTAGAAATACTTAGATACACTGTATATATATTATATTATATATATATGTATATTATGTGTGCATTTACATTGAATTGTCATTAACCATCAACATAAGTAATTTACTATTAAGATCATATTAAGTTAATTTTGTTGTTGTTTACATTTATGGGGTGGTTCCCATGCTAGCGGCATTATGTCTTAATGGGAGTCTCCCGACCTTACTTATTATTTAAATTATCAGTGTATATATGTCTAAACAGGTCAAATAAGCTGATTCTGAGTTGGAGTTCAAGTACAGCTAGATGTACATACTTAAATATTTCAGTACTTTTACTTGGGTACTTGATATGCCCAGTACTTGCAGTTGTACTTGATCAAATGTGCTTAACAAAGTACTTAGTAGTTTTTTAAATGCATTTATGGATTTTGCATGTACTACTGATTCAGGGAGGGTATTCCACGGCTAAGTCACTCTGAGAGGGAAAGAATGTTTTCTTACATTTATATTTGATCTTTGGTTAAACAATTTTAGCGTATGACCTCTATTCCCTGTCCTGCATTGCCCCAGTTTAATAGTTTATGTGCGGATTCATTGTCTTATAATTTGTGCGTATTTCTAAAAACTTAAACCATATCTCCTCGTAGACATCTATCTTTGAAGTTTCTCTATTTACAGAGATTGGACAATAGCCCCTGCCTGTTAATTCTATTGTAGGGTTAATATATATATATATATATATATATATATATATATATATATATATATATATATATATTGGGCACTAGAGGGCACCACAAAGTATTTAATTACCCACAAGAGGGCCAGGAGTCTTGCATACAGTAAAACAATAATCACATGATGTAACGGGGGCACCCTGTATAAAAAGAAGTGACACTGGAGGATCGAGGTCTTCTTCCAGGTGGGTTTTACTTTTAGGTCGGTGGTTGTGTGAAAGGCTCTCGGTCAGGGTAAATGCTTAGGTAGCATGTGTGTGAGTAGCACTCTATTTTATATCTTTAAGTTAGCTCAATTTTACTTAGTTGTGTCTATTTTAAGCCATGCATTTGACGAGATGTTGACTTTATATTCATTGTAATAAATCGGTGTGCAAACTGAATTCGCTGCGTGATCTCTGCTCACAAGAGAATGGAGATAGTAGCCGTAAGTGGCTACATTCAGTCTAATCCCCAAGTTGGCTGTTCCCTATTACTGTAATTAGTAAAATGGGAGCAGTACAACAATTCCCTGTTTATGACTAAGTGTAGTGTTGAGTGTTCAGCCCGAAAGTGTAGCTTATTAAATAGGTTACCATGTTGCATGTTAAAAAACGTAGGAGACAAGTAGGAGTTTTGTATTAACACACTTTCCAATGCTATGTAATTTATGACCAAGTAAGCAACATGTTCTTCTACCTGGTATGAGTCAACCCTCTCTCCAAGGCTTATCTATGTTCACTTACCTACTGACAGCTGTGTAACATATGCCGAGTGACATGAGTGATATGCAGATATGGAAGACGACAACCACTGTTCCATACTCTTTCACCATCTGTTTAAATCTCTGCATTTGACTTAGTTCAGTTGCGCCTTCATGTGCTGGACTCACAGAATTATCACACATCTTCAACGCGTTAACGTTATAGTACTGCACCATGCCCTGTAATACTTTCTCGCGGTCTTCCAACAGGTCTGTGATTGACTTCTCCCCACTGTGAAATTTATCCAGCTGTATTTCACAGTCCGTGAACCGATAATATTCACACAAGTCACAATATTGCCGCAGTCTCTGACAATCAAGATCTTGAATGCCTTCAGGACAGGGGTTGTTGGAGTCATTGGCAGGTTGCACATTTACCCCACCAAACCCTTCCTGGATACCCTGAGCAGTAAACGGGCAAAACGTGGTCTCGCTAGGAGGGACATGGAGACCATACTGCTGGTAGTCATTGACCATTCTCTCAATCAGTTTGTGTTGCTCGGCATACACTTGTGACATTGATTTGTCGCCATCCGTCAGATGATGGATTTGTTCCAAACGTCCAGGCAGGTGAAATGCTGTGCAGTTATTGAACCATTCTTTGAATGTCGTGTATTCATGCTCTTTCAGTGTGATAGGGTACGGAATGTCATCTTGGCTGGGTTGGGAATATCCGGTAATTGCTGAATATCCTCTGGCTCTGACGTGCTGCTGGTTACACGGTCCCGCTGACACGTTTGAACATATTATATGCGAGGTGGCTGCATTCTGTATCTGCACTCGTGCAAGACTTCCTATGTACATGCGGTGGAGGGAATGCCGGTCAGTGATCCGCCTGGTCGCAAACGAAGGCGATGCATTACAATGAAACCCTGTCGAGTGTTCGAGCTTGGGCCAACCCCCAGCGATTCCAGCCCTGGGAAACGCGATCCTGCCTGCACAACTGGCACGGCCACCAAATGGGCAGACCAGCCGGCTTATTAACCCAGACATTTTGATCATTTTATGGCAGTTATTTCTTAAATATTATGTAAACGCTGCCGTGTGCACGCTACTTCTTAACTATAAACGCCGTAGTCCTCAGTGCGCATCGTCAACAATAGGAATCAAAATCAAAATAAACAACCGAGAGCCAAGTGCCACAAACCTTTCCGGAAGCGGGCAACCGGCGGTTAAAGTGGCTGGTTCCCTACATCACCGCCAGGCCGAGCTAGTTTCGTGGGATCGGATCACTATTTACTTTTCTCATTGGTGACAATGTTAGTTTTTTTATTGGAAATAAATTAGTGCCTGACTCCTCGGGGTGGATATGCCAAAATTAATAATAATTTAAATACTTAAAAAAACAATAATTGCCATTATATTTGTTAGCCATATCCTGACAAATAAGCCCTTGACCTTGTACCCTATTTCACAGTATCTCAAATGCACAGGCTTAAATGGCGTGGTGGCCTAATGCTTAGTTAGGCTAAATGCTATTTGCTTAATTCGAATGTATCTAACAAATAGCTAGCACATACTTTCTATTTAGTTTTCTTAGTAATCTATCCTTACAATACATATTTGTGTTTTGATTACATTTTTTATTCCATCAAACATATGTTACAACATATACCAGTAATTTAATAAAGATTTGGCTTAACCTGCTGATCCGTCTATTACATAGCTGGCAAGTGGATTATATACAGCGGAAGAAATGTGGCTTTCAGATGAGACATAAAAATGCATGTAAAATATATTGGGTAAATATGTAATCCACTGTGAACTGTCAAGCATCAGGCAGTCTTGATGCTTGATGAGATACCTCCTTTACAACTGATCACAGCTAAATTGGGAGGTAGTATAGTGAGTTTAGAGATCGAGATCACCAGCTCTATGAGGTGCACTGAGTCCACAACAGGTTTTTCCATTTCCCTGTGTGGGATCTTTTAGTTTCCCTGGCATAGACACCAGATAGAAGGGACCAACAGTTTCAGTGTCTCCTCCAAAAGACAAAGCAAAATTGCCCAAGTTTCGAAATGGCAGCAGTTGGAACCCCAGTCCCTTCGAAAGTCCAATGCTCTACCACATGACAATGCTCTACCACATGAACACCGCGCCCCACCCCTGGTAGTCTTTATGCATACCAGTACTTGCAAACCAGCACAATAAAGGAATGTTAGAATATTACAAATAGCACAATATCAACACCCAAATGTTAACCAAAATGTAGAAAGTCTGTTTGAGTGGCTGCATAGATATGGATTCCCCATGATCAAAGTCCTTCTAAAAATGATAGAGATTAGCAAGTAAAGGTGCATGTATTTAATCAATGGACCTATTTAATTAATTGACTGGCTCTTAATTTGTAACTCTGAAGCTATTGTTCATTTCAGTTTTTGTTTGCCTATTTCTACATGGCATCTAGGTTTATGCACAAAACGCACTGCTTATTTTTCCCAAAGCTAGCTAGCTAGAATTTAGGTACAAGTACATTTATGTATGTATGCATATCTAAAATAGACCTAAAGTGCAGGTGCATGTGATTGTAATGTGCTGCAAATACAAGTATAAAACACATTATGGCGAAGTATATTTCAAACAGTCTTCAACAACAATATGTACACATTATTCCTCATACATTCTTTCCTTCCTTGAAATGATAATGATAACATGAAATTGTTCTTGAAATTGTGCTTGCATAGAAAGCATAGTCACCCAGTTTGCACAATCTTTTTATATGCAATACTCTGGTGTTTTTTTCTACAGGGATACACACCTGAAGATGGAATACATTATACATGCACATTAAACAAACAGTTCATGCATTCCAAAACCATGCAATCATTCTAAAGTGAAATTACCAATGTGTTCCTTGTTGCTTTCGTTTTCATTATCGACACACAGTGACACCACATTGGCATGCAACTACTGCAGGCTGCACAGACTGGACATTGGGATATGCTTAATTTATTCCACACTGTTATCGTCAATTTCATCTTCAGAATTAGTCTTAGTTATTATGCCATTTTGACACCGTCACTTAGGTGTTGGTCTTCAGCTTCTGGCTTGCTCTTTGGTGTGTCGGTTTCCTTGACCGTATCAGATACGTCCATGTTGGTTTCCTTGACTGTTTCGAACTGGTCCGTGTTGGTTTCCTTGACCATATCGGACTGGTCCATGTCATCAGTTGGTTCTTCAGCATCCTGCTGTGTGGTATCATTTTGCGTACCACTGGCTGTAGTTGGATGTGCTAACCCAGCATTGGGCATGTCATTCTTGCCTGTAACATAAATTAAATTATTTATTTTATTTCAGCAAAACACATTAACATAATTGACATAATATCATTGATAGCAATTTGTTAAAAAAGGACAATAAATGTAACATTTATATTGTTTACCATTTTAATAATTGAACTTAATAATTAATTGCCTAATGTATACCTTTAGATGTTGCTTTGGTCTATAGGTTTATACAGTTTTACGGAACAGTAGCCTTGTCAGACAACATGGTTATTAATTATATAGCAAATACAATGACATTTGCTTATAGGTCCATTATGGGCAAGAATGTAAGACACATTATGTCCAAATATAACATGCGTTACATGACCCACCATGAACTGTTGTATATGCCTATGAGTGCTATTAAGCATATATGTAAAGAAATTTGGAATATCAATGTCAATGCTTCATACTATGAATTGGTGGAAATGAAAGATTGTAACAATGATGCTGTCTTAAATAAGGAAGAATGTAATGATGTGATTTCATATCTTAGCACAATATAATTTGTTTTCTAGCTGATATTTCTAACATAATTTGTTTAATATGTACATGCTTGTGGATCTTGAGTATGAATAAAGGTGATACTAATAATAACATATTTACACTAATCCTTGAGTAAAAATACAACTACTGTATGCATCAGTGTGTGATTATTGTCAACAGTCAGTGCAACCCCACAATGTTCATGCAAATGCGTAGCAGATTAAACAAATATTGGTACATCAATTGAAAAACTGACTAACATTCTAAAATTAACATTTCAAACATTTTTATATTTACAGGGGAGAACTTTTCACTATTCTCAGACAATGCGCTTCACAATGAATGTTTTCATATTTGGCATGAAAATATAAACTCCACAAAGTTTCACAGCAGTATTTTATGTAACCTATCATTAGCATTACTATACTGAGTAGTACCATTAAATAATAAAATCCTGTGTCTACAACCCTCTATGTACACGTGTATGAGTTGCTAAGAAAATATAAGTTTACAGTTTTTATTTTAAAAACAGACAAATTTAGATAAATTTAGATTCTTCACCCCTAAACAAATAACAGTCTAAATTTCAAGCATTCCTGTTTTGAAAGAAATAGAAACAAATGCCAAATGGAAACTAGATAAAATAATCTCCATATGCGCATATGTAATGACTGAAAGCATATGACTAAAACAAAGACAACAGCCGAAATTGTCAAAATGGCATCTGTGAACACAATCTGTGCCTTCTATATTGCAGGTGTCCCGTGTTATTCCCTAATATGATATGCATTTACTTGGTCAGAGACAACTTGATAGCGCAAGTACTGTTTGTTTACCATGCTATCGATAATTTTGATACACATGCACAGAGTTATATACAATTGTATGAAAAGGATAGGGAACAGTGACTATTTTCCTGTTGTTGCATTAAATTCATGTGACAAAGTCAGAGCCGGCCAAATATGGGCAGGCATCGCGGAGGCACACATTGTATATGTGCAAGTGGAATTATATCCTGTAACTGTACATCCTATATATCTTGTTTTATATTTATTTTTATTCACTTCATTTGTGCAATGTTGTGGGTTTCTATCTCCTCTCTAAGTATCTTATCTTACCAGCATCTGTGTCAGCCTGTAGGAATGCATCAAGCACTGCCTGGTCTTGGTCGAGGGAGATATCTGCCAGTTCAACCAGAGACTCGGGTGATATTGAACGTTTCACTGAAACAATTAGACATGCTGCAGACTACGTCCTATTGTGCCAAAAACTCTTATTGTGTTTATCAATGTAGTAAAGTTATCTATCCCCCATATTGTGTTTACCAATGTAGTAAAGTTATCTATCCCCATATTGTGTTTACCAATGTAGTAAAGTTATCTATCCCCCATATTGTGTTTACCAATGTAGTAAAGTTATCTATCCCCCATATTGTGTTTACCAATGTAGTAAAGTTATCTATCCCCCATATTGTGTTTACCAATGTAGTAAAGTTATCTATCCCCCATATTGTGTTTACCAATGTAGTAAAGTTATCTATCCCCCATATTGTGTTTACCAATGTAGTAAAGTTATCTATCCCCCATATTGTGTTTACCAATGTAGTAAAGTTATCTATCCCCCATATTGTGTTTACCAATGTAGTAAAGTTATCTATCCCCCATATTGTGTTTACCAATGTAGTAAAGTTATCTATCCCCCATATTGTGTTTACCAATGTAGTAAAGTTATCTATCCCCCATATTGTGTTTACCAATGTAGTAAAGTTATCTATCCCCCATATTGTGTTTACCAATGTAGTAAAGTTATCTATCCCCCATATTGTGTTTACCAATGTAGTAAAGTTATCTATCCCCCATATTGTGTTTACCAATGTAGTAAAGTTATCTATCCCCCATATTGTGTTTATCAATGTAGTAAAGTTATCTATCCCCCATATTGTGTTTACCAATGTAGTAAAGTTATCTATCCCCCATATTGTGTTTACCAATGTTGTAAAGTTATCTATCCCCCATATTGTGTTTACCAATGTAGTAAAGTTATCTATCCCCCATATTGTGTTTACCAATGTAGTAAAGTTATCTATCCCCCATATTGTGTTTACCAATGTAGTAAAGTTATCTATCCCCCATATTGTGTTTACCAATGTAGTAAAGTTATCTATCCCCCATATTGTGTTTACCAATATAGTAAAGTTATCCCCCATATGGACATATAACCTATTATCATGCACACCATTATTTTATTTTGATTGAAATTTGTATTTTTAACCTGAAATTCGATATAAATCCATACACAATTTTCATATGCCTTGCTGTGTTTACTTGATTTGAAGCATATTTCTACAACTACATGGGTAGGCTGTTTGTCAATATGTCAATTTATAATACTTGTCTCTCTTAAGAACACTTTTTGCTCAGAATTAGGTCATGTCAGTTTGCAAGGTCAATTTATTAATGGTACAAAGTCTGATAGTTTTTATCATAACGTCACGTTATATAGTATACATCTTAACCGCTCAAATGTGTTTTAATGAACCACAATGTATTGATATAATTTTACTGCTATCTATTTAATTTTAATGTTTCAACTTATGGTCAAATTATATTTTTTTATTGGGGTTAACTAAAATGCACCTGGGCTGTTAATATGGTAGAACAGATATAGTTTATAGTAGAATAACACGATTTCATGATAAAAATGATCTGATTTTGTACCTTTAATGAGATCAAAGAACATAAGCACAGAAACTCTTTGGTTTAGAAACCAAACCTTTAGACATGGTCTAGTATCCCACAACACACCATGTAACGTACATTGAGTGTGGCCATGGATCCGGTAATGTTCCATCTCCAGCTTTGAGGCATCTGCATAGGCTTGTTGCTTTTCCTGTAGAATCGCCTGCAACCTGGCTTCATAGCACTCCACTGACCGAGCATGCTTCTTGGCCAACTGGACTGCAGAGACAATTTATGCATATCATAATCAATTCTTTCAATCGTATCCTCTTGTGAGATAGTTAGCAGAATTGACTGAGCCGTGTCATGGACACTTCTGCAGGGTCTCTTGAGAGATGGAGGCCACAGCAGGTTACACATTTACCCCTTGTGTGATCTTTTACTTCCCTTGGCATAGACGCCAGGTAGAAGGGACCAACGGCTTTTACTGTCTCTTCCGAAAGACACAGGCAAAGTGGGGTGAATGAAAATGCACAAGTTTCGAAACGGCACCAGGTGGTTTTGAACCACGGTCCCTCTCGACTGACAGTCCAATGCTGTACCACACAGAAAATCTATTATATTGTATTATTGTAGACCACATAGTTGTATAAAGTAGATATTTGCAATTTCATTAAATCATCAGTAATATCTACATGGGTAAGCATCTCCAAATACAGTGAAACCTGTCCATAGCGGACACCACAGGGGCTATGCATTGTGTCCGTTATGGACAGGTGTCTGTTATGGAGAATTTGACTAAGTGGACACTCACTAGGTGGCGCCATTATAATTTATTATGGTACTGTCATGAACGGTACAAAGCTACGGCTAATAAAACAATACATGTATATGCATGGAAACTAGGTGGCATATGTGGTCGGTCTCATGTAATCACCCTTTCTTTGACCCCTCTATGAACAAAAGATTAATCCGCCGAGTGACGTAACTGAAACAAATTATACATGGTTCACTGCTGTCGGACAGATATTTATGAATTTATCCTTGTTCATCAACTTTGGTTGGAGCTTGGCTTCTGAGAGTTTGAGTCTTTGTCAAAACAAAGCAGGGTTAGGGTTACCGAAAGGAGAGCTGAAACGGTTTTGATGTCAAAGAGAAACCAAGGGGTGAAAGTTTACACAGCTGGCGGTGGCCTAGGCTAGGACTAGGCAAGTGGCTGGCCTTATTTGGAGCACATTTCTTATACTTCTTGATGACATTATGCAGAAGATATGACACAGAATACATACTTAGCGAAGTTAGTGAGTATTAGCAGTGGCTCAGCTAGATTGACTCACAGGATTGTCAGTGCACATTGTCCTGTCTGCAAGCGGCTGGGTGGCTATAAATGGTTGGGTCCAAATTCCCTGTCCATTGTCCACACTGGCCAAGTAGCCACTATAGGCAGTTTGCGGACAGTGCAAATTAATAGCAAGTAATTCAGGACTTTTAAAAGTGTCCATTATAGACAGGTGTCCGCTAATGCACGTTTTACTGTACTCACATTAATGGTGTGTACCTGTGATTAATTACGGATATGAAAGAAGCACAGTCAATTTATGTGTGACATATCACAACAATACAGACACAATATTACATCATTAATATGCTACATTATTATCATGTCACTGTATGTTATAAAAATAATGTTTTTTTCATATTGATATATTATTATTAATATATGTTTATATATATATATATATATATATATATATATATATATATATATATATATATATATATATATATATATATATATATATATGTATACATACATATATATATATGTACACATATATATGTATATATTATATATATAACACTAGGTTATCACTACTATTATATAGAGCTACACATCATATATATATATTATTTAGCTCTATATAATAGTAGTGATAAACTAGTGTTAGTATAATATATATATATATATATATCAAAGAACACTACTATACATATATCTATCAAAGAACACTAGTTTATCACTACTATTATTTTTGGTATCCTAAGTAACTTACTGTTTAGCGCTATCTATAAGTAACTTACTGTTTAGCTCTATCTATAAGTAACTAACTGTTTAGCTCTATCTATAAGTTTGGTCATCTGCAGCTTCATCACATTACACGACTTGGATGTTACCGGTTTTGTAGGTTACCTTTGATTTGTTCAAGCTCTAACGCCCGGCGCTGTTCGTACAAGATTTTGTGGGTTACCTTTGATTTGTTCAAGCTCTAACGCCCGGCGCTGTTCGTACAAGGTCAACTGGTACTGGTGATGTTGCTTCTTACTACGAAGTTCACACTCTCTATAAACATCCTGAAGATCTTCAAATACAGTGTCCAATTCAGAGCAGTGGACTTCAATTTCTCCTGCAACCCATAGCCACTGAGTACATCAGATGTATGTATTAACCTGTCCCATTATTTAATTGCCAATGTTGTTTCAAATTTTAACAAGGATGTAGACTATAATACAACACCATAAAAAAAATATGATGATGTTGACAATTGCTATACGAGATGCAGCATATTGAGCACATATGGAAATGGAATTTCCAACACATAGCGTGAGGATAACCACTTACATTGCCAAACAACAGTGTATGTGTGTATACATGAAGGGCCCATTATTTTATTTATGAATCTGGGTAACATAGTACAGCTGTATTAACAAGATTCTCAGTTAAGTGTTATGTTTTGTCAGGAAGGAGGAGTGTGTGGCCTGGATGGATGGTGTGTGGCCTGGATGGATGGTGTGTGGCCTGGATGGACGGTGTGTTGGCTCTATGGATGGTTTGTGGCCTGGATAGACAATGTGTTGCATGGATGGATGATGTGTTGCCTGGATGGACAGTGTGTTGGCTCTATGGATGGTGTGTTGCCTGGATGGACGGTGTGTGGCCTGGGTGGATGTTCTGTGGCCTGGATGGAAGGTATGTGGCTTGGATGGATGGTGGAGGCTGTATCCCCTGAATGGAACGGCGTGTGGGCTGCATGCAGGGTAAATGAGACGACACCTATCATATCCATAGACAGCTGGATGTCATGCAAAAGCTGTGGCATGCGAGTCAGCTCTGTAACCAGCTGTGTCATTCCATTGTTCTGTTGCTCCAGCCATAAATACAGGTCTGTCACTTGTTGGTCTACACCCTGGAGCAGACAGAAGAGTAATCAAAGGCACATATAACCACAGGCACATGTTGGATGGGCACCAGTAATAAATACAAGGTACCCTGGTCCTGCATTCTTGAACACTTTTGAAATTTGTAAGCCCAATTACCAATCTATTTGCATGGGAACTATGCACAAAATTTTTTTTTCAATGAAAGACTTTCGAGAATGTGTTACCCTTTATAGATTGCACCATGTGTAATAAGGCTGCAGCTTGAATTATCCTGAAGCACTTAATATGAATTAAAAATAAAAAGTCACACTGAACCAAATAATTAGGTATATGAATGCATAAATATTGACTATACAGCAGCACCCCTTATCAGGCCTTCTGTGATTTGTATACTTTATTAAGACCTCTAGTTACAAACTCTGTGAGCTCCCAGCATTCCTTTGGAGAGCTTTACCTCAGCAATGGAGGCATTTTCCTCTGCCTCTCTATGCAACATCGACCATTGTGTCTGGAATCTACAACGGAAGTAAATAGCATCACATAATATACTGCGGCCTTACTTTAGCTACATCAGTTATAATCTGAAACCAAAATATAGCTTACAAGAAAGTATATAATATATACATATACTTTCTTGTAAGCTATATTTTTGGTTTCAGATTATAAGTGTAACTGTAGCTAAAGTAATAAAAATTATTTTATAATAATTTTTTATTTTATATAGCACCATGTCCACAAACTTTTGCAGTGCTGTACATAAAACAAAAACATATATAGTACAAATAAAACAAATTTAAATATAAGAATAAATAAATAAAGATAACATAGCTGTACATATAACTCATAAACTACACAAAATGTCAGCCTACCCGAGTCCATAAGTGTGGATATTCTATACCAATGTGATATATTTTTCATGAAAAACAATGTAGCCGTTAACTTCAATCCAGAATACATCTGTTAAAACCATACCTATTCCCTCCCATTTTTACATATTGGGAAAACACCTCAACATCAACAATCCTACAGCAGACACTTGACACAGTATAACACTAATGTCAGAAATAAGCATATACCAGTTTGTAACTTTGTATTTAATTCATACAGTGTCAGGACATTGAAAAAGTATTTGAACAAATTACTTGTTTAGGAGTTCAGCTCCAGCACCAAGCTGCTTTGAATGTCCACCTTCTGAAGCAGTTTCTGGATTATTCTTAACACTCACAGTCCCAGTGGTAAGAGACTTGAAACTGTAAAAAGAATGAAAAGCTACATATAACATATAAACTCCCCAACTGTGGCGCCACTCATCATATCAACACTGCCACAACTTTGTTATAAATTCAAAATGGACAGTCGCATAGTTGTATTAACGATTGGTAGGCAAGGCAACATCGTTGTTTACGAATTGCTACGTCATACCAATTGTGCACCCAAGACATAAAATAGTTTATGTCTCTCGAGCTATGTCTCAAAAACGGATGTTACCATGTTTCTAGTTAAAATTCCAATGCACAATTCTATTTACAATTGTGTGCAATTGAAAATTTTTGAAGATTTCATGATGAACTTTAGTAGGAGTTTACCAAATGTAATAAAAATGTGCAGAACCTGCAAATCAAATGTAAGTTGTGAAAGTGGTGAAATAGTGATGAGTGCATCTCAATGGGAGTTTGTGAACATTGTATCTGTACAACAGCGTAGGACTGTGATGACACCTCGTCTACAAGCAATATTTTAAGCAACGGAGAATAACACAATACACCACTTTTTTACCAGTAGGACAAACACAACAAGAACCAATCCACCATGTGTCGCCACTGATGTGTCAACTTCCTTCCTTAATCTAAGATGGTGCCCATGTCGGATCACATACGACAATTCATGATGGCAGCGTACACGCTGGACTCACTCGAAAACCAAAGCCTGATTGTCATTGCAAGTTTAGAATAGTCTTTACCCGGAGTGTCATGTTTTATCACTAAATTGCCTTTGTGTATCACAACACTAGCAATGGAACACAAAAATTGGTTGATCTGACATTTGAATAACTTCAAACGTGATTGACCATGCATTGGCGATTTCACCTTTATGTTAGTGTTATATTATACACCAGAGGCGTTACAGGTTATTCCGAGTGGCCTCTATTGGTTATTTATGAAATCCCACTTTTTGATTTGGGCTATACATTGGCAATTGTTGAAAGATTGTTATGGTTTGGTACCAGGGAACTTTAGATCAAAGCTGCCAAAATCTGCAGCAGACATTACATGCTAAGTAACATGCCTGTTTGACCGAAAGATAAAAAATATGCCAACATAAATGTGTTTAAATCACTACAAAACTTAAAATATAAATTGTATGTATTTCATATACATAAATGAAAAATAAAACATATGTTGGCAAGGTAAATTATATCGATAAAAATCTACCCCTTGGCTTAGCCATTGGCGAATCAAGACCTACAGCTAGATGCACAAATGCCCAAATCGAGACAGACCAGTGTTTCCCCTGGGTAAGATGATTTGCGAGGTGGTAAGGTGCCTGCCAGGGGTGGTCAGGGTGAGCACCCTTATTTTTTACACTTTTGATGGACGTTTCAACTTTTTTTCTTGAAGTTAGAAGGGGACAGAAATAAATAAATATATATATATATATATATATATCACGCACGCACATGCACAACATGACTGTAAATTATTTATGCCTAGGCTGTGGCTATGCTATGGCAGATTAGCTTTAATTTCAACAAAAATTAATTAATAAATGAAGGGCAAGGCTCAACTGAAGCTACGTTTTTAGCTACTTTATGCTTTTGTTAAACTATTTTTCTTTCTTTCTCTTTCTTTCATATAATTGGCAGGATTCATTAGTAAGGATATTTATGCCAATGGTAGTCACTTTAGTCTAGAGAATGAAATCACCAGGGGCCATATCCATGGACTGGGCGTAGCGTAATCTCAGACTAAACCCTACGTCCGGACTAACTAAGTTATAGACTAGTGATACATTTATTTGCGATGCATGAACTGGACATAGCGCACAGAGTCTCAGACTAGTTAGTCTCTAGTCCGGATGTAAACGGGATTACCCATAGATTCCTGACACATTCCATTGCACTACGCATGCACAACGGGTCACATTTGTCAATCTCTTAGTTCAGAGTCAGCGTAAATACAATAAAGTAATGATCACGAGTAAGTTACAAACCTCAATAATGATTAAAAAAGATAAGTTTTGGCAAGATATCACAGCCAAGCCGAAGCCAAGGTAAACGCACATGTTTGGTGTCGAACACCGCAACTTTCGCAAGGAGGATGACATTAAAAATAAATATTAATTGTGATTAGTGTGTGGGACAAAAAAGATGGAGAGCGGACCACCAAACAAACCGCTGCCATACACCGATGTTATCAATGACATAACAATCGTTAACAATCAACAGTATATCTAAATGTCTAAATCTGAACTTTGAATGTTATCAACAATTTCCAAAGGATTTGTTCATTCACTGAATATTTTATTTCGCCTCAAATGTCGTCTGTGCCAAACAATCACTGCCAGAAAGTGGACTAACTTAGTCCCAGGATTAGTTACTCCTGGGATTTGTTAAACCCTGGACTAAGCTAAACACAGGACTAAGTTAGTCCATATGCCAGAACATTTTTAGTCCTGGGATTTACTAATCCCAGGACTAAACCCTTGTTATTATTGTTATAAGGGGCCCTTTTGTGGAATTCCCTGGGCATTCCCATTGTTTTGGCGGGAAACTTGTTAGTTTTCCCGCCTTCCACTCTTGTTGGTTGGAGTATGGCTGGACGTGCACAAAACTGGACAACTGAAGAAAAAGACTTAGTCCTGGTGGTTCTTGGGTGTAAAGATACGCTGGGATTTAGAGAGAAATTGAGCCTAGTAGGTGTTCATGCATACCAACTAGTCGAACCACCGTCCTCTCGATCGACACGCGGGTGCCCTAACCATTAGAGCTCCCCATAGAGCCTGCTTACGCCAATAGCCTAGGCGTTACGCAATAGCCTAGGGCTAGGTAGGCAAAGTGCAAACAGAGCAATAAACACGTCTTTTGTGTCTGTATGCATTCTTATATGTATATCAGTAAAGTTACCTGACAATAACCATGTAAAAGTGTGAAATTATTACCATTTTGTCAGAACGCATGTGCTTGTCAAAGTTTGTATACAACCGGATGTTGTTGTGAGCGAGAATAGCAAACAGGATTTCCATAGATCTATATAAGGTCACGCTAAGAATTGCCGTCTGCTGGCCATAGAGTTACATCATTAATAATGCCCCTATAAACTACTAACTTACTAAAGGGTGTTTTATTTATGTCTGTACTGCTGGCCCATTCTGGCCTCATTCTACACGAAATTGCGTTTGATCATGTGACCCAAAGGCAACATCACGTGCACAGTATTTATGAAATCTTTTCTGTGTGACCGATAAATGCACTCATAAATAATTATTTGGAGCACATTTCTTCAGTTTCTTGATGCCTATGTGTCGGTTGTATGTCACGGAATACATATGTGAAATGGTTAGTGTGTATCGATTTTAAAACTTAAGTTATTAGTTCCGTAGCCATTTGGCTACGGAAAGCCCAAATTGGGGAGTTAGTAAAACCCGGTGTCGACTTTCGCCCCAGAGACGAAGAGTGGGGCGAACAATTTTGCCTAAGGCTAAGCATAAGGCCTAGGCGTTACGCTATGGGAGTATCAGTATGGCTAAAGCAAGGCCGTTAGTCCTGCTCCATACATGACCAACGCTTTTACTGTCTCTTCCGAAAGACGAAGGCAAAGTTGGGTGAACGAACTGAACGAAGTTGTCCAAGCTTCGAAACGCCGAATCCTGAGTTAACTGGGGACTTTTGAACCGTCCGTGGTCCCTATGGCTATGAGTATGAGTCGGACCCTTCGGCTTCGTCGATTGAAAGCCCGACGCCGACGGCGACGCTCTCCCACACGACCACCGCGCCCCACTTATTTGCACTTACCCAGCCGCTAAATCATGTTGTAGACCCTTTATCGATTTTAGCACGCTCATGACTGCTTGTCTACGTTTGCAATGTCACGTTAATTTGCAAAAACATTCATTTCGCAAGCAGAAAATGTCATCCTAACGGATGCGGCCATTTTGGCCAAATCACATGATCATATTTTTCCTTTGCCCACTAGGTGGAGCTATTATTGATTACGGATAACCTAAGGACGCGGCTATTCGCAGAGTCCAGGCCGTTAGGTCCATAAACGCGAAGATAGTTACGCGTTGAATTAGAATCATTATGGCAGGCCGTTAGGGCCATAAACGCGAAGATAGTTACGCGTTGAATTAGATAGTAACGCGTTGATATATCAACCAATGACGACGCGAAGATAGTTACGCGTTGATATATCAACCAATGAAAACGCGAAGATAGTTACGCGTTGAATTAAATAGTAACGCGTTGATATATCAACCAATGACAACGCGAAGATAGTTACGCGTTGATATACCAACCAATGAAAACGCGAAGATAGTTACGCGTTGAATTAAATAGTAACGCGTTGATATATCAACCAATGACAACGCGAAGATAGTTACGCGTTGATATACCAACCAATGACAACGCGAAGATAGTTACGCGTTGATATATCAACCAATGAAAATGCGAAGATAGTTACGCGTTGAATTATATAGTAACGCGTTGATATGTCAACCAATGAAACTGCGAAGATAGTTACGCGTTGAATTAAATAGTAACGCGTTGCTATATCAACCAATGACAACGCGAAGATAGTTACGCGTTGAATTATAGTAACGCGTTGATATATCAACCAATGACAACTCGTTTAGCTACGCATCAGATGGTGAACCAATGCAAGTTAGTCTTAGTTACGCATCATGAACAACATACGGCGATAATTTACAGTAATACGTACGAAAATAGGTGGCAACATACTGCCCAATGTAAGCATACAACGTTGGAAAACATACACAAATGGCTGTCGTTTATTGCTATCTTTATTCAATGTAACATATGGGTGTTGTACGTTTTATGTTAATAATCGTTATCTTAAAAAACATTAGACCCCGCAATTCAAGTTACTATGTTTCATATTAAATTAAGTTATTATGTTTCATATTCATATTCTCTGTTTGTTTTATATGGTTTCAAGTAATCCAAACAATGGAATGCATCGAAGTGGATATCACTTTACTTGAAACTGATATCCTGTGCTCAGACCGGGCACGCTTTGACAGTTTGGTATGCAAGAAATGAAAAATTGTTCGCTGGTCAGTAAGGGTCTACCAGCCTCCAACGGAAATTCTGAATTGGTGAAAAGTGAATAACTCAGCGATGGATATTGGGCGATTGCAGACTTTAGTCAACCGAGCGCATACCATCGTTCGAAACCTCCAAAGTGAGAATGAAAACACGCCGGCCGGAGCTACCGTCCGTAATGGGAATGTTGTAGAAGCGTAAGTAGGCCTATAGCTATAGGCTTGTTATAGCAGACCCGTCTATATTCTTTATTGACGACGATCACAATGTTACAATTACCAGTTTCTATTCTAGACTTGTATTGACCCCCTATACTCCACAACCAAGCATTCGAACGCCAATTATTTCAACATTAGTTCATGGAAACCACGTATGGGTGTACAACACACTCATACACATGTGTACGTGCATGTGTGCGTGTGTGCGTGCGTGTGCGTCATTGCCATATAACAGAATATTGCCATTTGTGCCTATGATGAGAGCAGAAGACCTGTGGGCTCTCCATATGTTCCGCTCCATAGTCCGAGCGATGGAGCCCGAGGAGCTGGCTGACTTCCTGCTCTATGTCACTGGCTCTGAGATGATGCCACAGGACAATATAAAGGTAGCTTTTTTCCAGGCAACAGGTTTGTCCTGTTTGCCTAGGGTCCATGTGTGTGGGCCACTAGTAGAGCTGCCCACATCCTACACCTCAAGGGCAGAAATGAAACGGGAGTGGTTTCACTTATTGAATGACAGATCTGCTTATGAAACTAACATGGTGTGACGAATCCGTGGGCAGATCTGTCGTCTTCTGGTGTTTACATCACATCAGATTTCACTGTCATAACATGTTTCTTTCTAGCTAAAGTGGAAAGTAAACCTATTGATTAATATAATGTTATTAGAGTGTTATTTTGCAGTTAGGTATGGCAAATTGTTTGTAGAATAATCTAAATAATAAAAACTTGGGGTACCGTGTTACTTTTTAACTATAATGGTTTTTTATGATTTTTTGTAGATTATATAATTGGATTTAAAAAAGTCACACACAAAATTATTCAAAAAGTAATCAAAAGCTATTGGAAATTGATCATTGCCATACCTCTTTATTTATTACTTCTATCAGCATGCACAGTGTATAATTATACACTTTTAACCACCAGGTGTAGATTGAGTGATAACTATTGTTAAGGAACATGTATATATGTTGAATCGGCTACTCAATTGTTAATTTGACACATTGCCCCAGTGACCTAGAAATAGCAGTGATGCATTTAATTCTACACATTGTCTGCTAGAAAGTGACAGGCTTGCATGTACATATCAATGCCAAGTTCTGGAGAGTCAGATAGCGGATCAACTGTTTGTTGCAATCTCTGCAATGCCTGGTCAGAGATTGGACATGGCACTTCACCTACGTCCACTGTCCCAGACTCATCCCACTCGATCTCATCTACTACTCCTGAAGTAGACACATTGTCTGACTCCCTGAACATGTCATGCACGGCTGTCAGGTCTGTGTTGGCGAGCTCCAGACTGCGCCCTACAAACAGCTGTAATGGCGTCTGGTAGTGCTCAGTTCTCATGCTATGATTGTTCCACTGTGCAACAAAGGCCTGCAACTCGCGATTAATCCTGGGCAGAAATACATAACGCAGTGCCCACAAGTGCTGCTGATTATTGATGTCAAGAGATCCTTGATCTTCAAGGAAGTGAAAAAGATCATAGTATAAATTGGTGGCCCCATTTCAGGTGTCTACCCAAACCCGTTCGATGCGCTGATTGTGCACACTAGTTCCTCTTATTGCAGATCCTCTTCCTCGCAGTAACTCCATCAAATCACATATGTCATTGTTTTCTCCACCATGGTCAACATGCATCCTTGAGGGTAGGCCATATGTGCTTGTGGCCATGACAAAGTGCTTCAGTACTGTGCATTTCTTGTTGTTAGGGGAGGCTTGCAGGAAAACAAGCAAACGACTGAATCCATAAATTCCTCCATGAATCACGAATTTCCACCTGCAAAAGTAATGTTACATAAAGATTTATCTCTTTCAATTTAGAATTACTGTGTTACTTTATTTAGTAGCAGTAGTGTACCAATGTATTGTGTTCATGATGTTATTTAGTAGCAGTAGTGTACCAATGTGTTGTGTTCATGATGTTATTTAGTAGTTATTTAGTAGCAGTATTGTACCAATCTATTGTGTTCATGATGTTCATAACAACTCAAATTGCCACTGTTTGTAGTTGTGCATTTACAAGGATAGTAATATACAATGCCATGCTATTAATCAGACAAGGTCTTGACTAATACAACACTTTCATTACACCATTGTACGGTTTTCCTGCTATATATAAACTAAAATTGCCATTTGGTTCTTTTATGTTGTCTATTTTTCTGCCATATGAATTTGCAAGGTGTACTATGTCATGCAATGACATGGCATTAGCTAGCAATTTCTTCGAAAAGCTAAATATGTGATAACAAAGCAGCATTTTACTAAGTTATAACCATGTCATTAAATTATTTTTTTCCTGATTAGCTTATGGTTGCCGTCTATGTGCCAGACAGAGTTAGGGCCAGCAACAGCATATGTGCGACGCTGAATGGTCATTGCAGCTCTGAGAGCAATGCCTCCTTCGTCCACACGCATCATGCTATCTCGCACCCGCCACCTCTGCACATTGATGTCCTGCGAGAATAGTCTTGCTTTTACTGCATTTGGACCAATTCGCTGATTCTCACCAATGCAGTTCTTCACAGTTCGGTCTAGCTCATCATCAGACATGCGAGTGAATCCTCCCCTGAGGCTCAAGCCAAATGTTCTGAAATTTATTTACAACTTTTTTTATATCGACATCATAATTATGTAGTACACAAGTCACAGAACTACACAAATATAAGTTGAATGAAGGACTAAGTAAGAAGCATGACACATTGTTCAAATGCCACCTACTACTTTAGACATAATACAATGACCGGCGCATAAAATCAGAGAGTTCTTAAAGGTTTCACACTGCATTTCCAATAACAAAACATTTATTGAATGGTCATGCAAAATTTTTAAGTGAAATTACTAATTTTGCTAAGACCTATTTGTTTAAAAAAAAAAAATAAGGATATACCCATGCATTTTGTTTTTCTCAAAGGTGTATATATTATTATAATCCAGTGTGACATGAACTGATATATGTGCTTTATGTCAGTATCCAATTGGCACAAGATAGCTTTTTATACAAATATAAGTCCGAAATACCATATGTAGTAGGGAGTAGGTTTTGGCAGTAGTTATTTTGAAACAGATTCACTGCTAGATAATAATGTAATTTCAAATACTAAACAAAATTACTCTGAATATGACATTAAGTTAACGTGATAGTGGCTTAAACAACTACCCCAAATACAGATGATTCTTGGAAATGCATATCGGAAACAAATTAAGGATATAGTCAAACTAATATTAGTTACCTTAACCTCCGTTTAACAGTCCTTAAAGAGACGCAAAGCAGCTGACTCATGCGTGGTGCAGTAAACCCACATTGGACCAAGAAACTAAGCTGTTGATTAGTGATGGCAAATCTTGGGGCACCTCACGTTGATCTTGGTGCCTCCGTCCGTTCAGAATGGTAACCGCTCCGCACTGCAACATACATGCATAACAGCAGATTACCAACCACTTGAAATAATGAGTGTGATGATACGGTTGATGTGGAAGTGAGCTTACATAGCAATTACTTCCGGAACGATACACTGCTTCACGATACGATACGTATAGCGATACAGAGTTCACGATACGATACATATCGTGATACAGACTGCACTGACTAGAATAATACAACAACAGTAAAACACGTTTATTTATCACGTGGACAAAGTAACACCCGTGTATCGTTCCGGCTCTAATGGCAAAGTAGTTTCTTTAGATGATTTAGCAGTTTTGTGCCGTTTCAATTCACGAAACAATATGCATAGCATTTCAGTCTGTGAGGTCATGCAATGCACATTGAGTAGTTTGTGTACGATATAAAATTAACTTAATTTGCTGTCTTACCTTGGTCTTCACCATTTCCTTTCTTAAACTCTTCTATAATTGGCCTCAGCAACTCCAGTAATTGCTGGGCAGCATTCTCTTGTAGCAATGTTCCGTTTGCCCTCCTTGTATGCCTCTCTAGTGCTTCAAATCTTTAAGAGAACAATTTACATTTAGGAATATATATGAATAGATTCTACATTGCATTAGTAATTACATTATGACATTTATATTGCCTTATTTTTAGCATTTTCATTTATCTACATAACTGACAAGACCTTGACCAAAAAACAACATTGTAGCTGTGGTGGAAAAGTAGTCACCGAGACCATTAATTGTCTGATTTTGTGCATCTGACGTTTGCATTTTTGAGTGATCGCATTTAAAATAAACGGTCTAAGTTACAGTGTTATACGGCCAATTGGTTCCCCAAAACGAAACGGTATGCGGAAATTTGACAAAAGGATTAATGAAGCCATTTATACCTACCGGGTTATGCATGCTGCTCGAGTTGAAGCCGGGAGGTGGTTGGTTGTGGCAAGGCGGAGGCAGTCATCGACTGTACGTTTAAATCTTGTCAGGAATAACGCCGAATTAGAATTTCTCTCTATGCGCTCTTGTGCTCCTTGGATGCGGCGAGGGGGCATTTCTTAATGTACGTTGAACGGGATGTTGCCAGCGTATAGCTATTTTCGTACGTACATATAGTCCTATTACTGTAAATTACCGCCGTTTGTTGTTCATGATGCGTAACTAAGACTAACTTGCATTGGTTCACCATCTGATGCGTAGCTAAACGAGTTGTCACTGGTTGATATATCAACGCGTTACTATATAATTCAACGCGTAACTATCTTCGCGTTGCCATTGGTTGATATATCAACGCGTTACTATTTAATTCAACGCGTTACTATCTTCGCGTTGTCATTGGTTGATATATCAACGCGTTACTATTTAATTCAACGGGTAACTATCTTCGCGTTTTCATTGGTTGATATATCAACGCGTAACTATCTTCGCGTTGTCATTGGTTGATATATCAACGCGTTACTATTTAATTCAACGCGTAACTATCTTCGCGTTTTCATTGGTTGATATATCAACGCGTAACTATCTTCGCGTTGTCATTGGTTGATATATCAACGCGTTACTATTTAATTCAACGCGTAACTATCTTCGCGTTTTCATTGGTTGATATATCAACGCGTAACTATCTTCGCGTTGTCATTGGTTGATATATCAACGCGTTACTATTTAATTCAACGCGTAACTATCTTCGCGTTTATGGCCCTATCGGCCTGCCATATATAGAGCCCGGCTCTGCGAATTAGCAATGTCCTTATCTGCAGAGCCCGGCTCTGCAAATAACCACAAATTTGCGTTTTGCAGAGTCCGGCTGTGTGCGTATGTGTGTCACATGCACCAGTGACTGTGTGTGTGTGCAATAACTATGCGTAAGTGTAACAATGTTTTTTTTGTAATTGGCAATGTTAACAGCAGAACAAATTTAATTATATGTTGCATACATTTTCTTCTTCCTTCTGTCCTGACTAGGCTCCTCTACATAATGTCGTCCACACAGCATGCTCGGCGCCTCTCACGCGCCGGGAATTGGTGGGTTAGAGATAGACACCACCACTCTTTAAGTCCACGACAGGTTACACATTTACCCCCTGTGTTGGATCTTTTACTTCCCCTGACATAGACACCAGGTAAAGTAAAGTAAAGTAAAGGTACGTTCTTATATAGCGCGGTATCCGGTCCATAGGGCTGCTCAAAGCGCTTTACACTTCACCCCCTGGCAGACCTGTTCATTCCAAGGCCATCTCAACTTTTTGGGAAGTATTCAGCCACGCTGCAATTGCTGCGCGAAGGCTATTCGTTCACATATCCACCACTGTCTGTATTGCCAGGTACTCATTTATACAGCTGAGTGAACTGTGGCAACGTGGGGTGATCAAACTAGGTTCGAAGCGACCGGGATTTGAAACCGGGTTCTCTCGATTGAGAGTCCGGCCTTCTAACCGGTATGCTATCGCGCCCCACTTGTAGAAGGTAGAAGGGTGGGGTGAACGAAATTGCCCAGGTTTTGAAACGGCAGCAGGTGGTTTTGAACCCCGGTTCATTCAACCGAAAAGTTTTATGCTCGACCACTGCGCCCCACTTATAGTGTATCCATGATTAGGTTCATCTGTCAATGAATTTTCATGTAACGTATATGATATTTAATATACACTATTATAATAATATTATGTAAACAAATAAGTGTTCAGCGATAATATGACTTGACCGTTGGACTCCTTAGCATACATGTCAACCTATGATGATCAAAATTTCTGAGATTATTAGCCAATCGACACCAACAAGACCTAGTCCGCCTATTCGACTCTCGCTCGCCTTCGTGAATTCGCCGAGAAGAAAGTCAGAGGCAGTGGTTCTTACCCACTGTCACCACTACATTTTATAGGCGTTCCCATGAAGCGCCAGCAGCCAATCACCGTCATTATCAAGATGCCTCAGTAAAACTTATTTTGCCTGATTTAACTTTTCGTTCGGATAGTTGTGTCAATATAATAAAAGTTTAGAGTTAATCCGAAATGCATCATATCAACTGATAAAATATATATATTGCTCTACAATGGCATGCTTATTCATGGTGTATCCCCAAGTGAGTTACTGATAGGTACTATGGTGCCACTTCAGAAAGATAAAAGAAAGGCGCATCATAGCTCTGATAACTATAGGGCGTTGACCTTAGGCAGCATCATTAGCAAGCTTTATGATGCCATTATAATCAAACAACAAACTGGAGTTTTTGACACGCCAGATTTACAATTTGGGTTTAAAAATGGCTTATCCACAACAATGTGTACTTTTATGGTAAAAGACACTATTTCATATTATGTAAATAATGGTAGTACTGTGCATGTTTTATTACTTGATGCTTCTAAAGCTCGCCAAAGAGGTGTTATGTCTCCACTTCTATTTGGAGTCTACATGGATGGGTTGTTGGATGAATTAAAACACCTTGGTTTTGGTTGTTATATTGGGCAACATTTCTGTAATGTTGCATGTGTGTGTGTCGTAAGATAACACTTTTATATAAGAACCAGAAATACCAACATGGCGTTTAGACCCGTATTTATTCGACCTCCATATATGGTCATCGTAAACAGCAACAGGAAGTCGTGGTGCTTTGCAGCAGTGTTCCAAGTGCAGCAATGCCTTGCTGGCAGTTAGTGATAACACTACATCTCCCTTTTCTTGGTCGATGAGATGTCTACTAAATCATAATCTAACTATGGGGGCAGAGGTTACAAGTACGTGACCCCAGAATACTTTATCACAGTACTTCCCTCAAGGGCTACTGTGCGTAGCCTTGTACGATGACAGTATCATTACACGAATCATAAGTTCAAACGACTAGGCGGATTGACCAGGAATCGTCCCGATCTTGTTCTCATCACGCCTGGAGACTCTTGCGTTGTCGACGGCGTTGTCGTGTCGGTACTCCGGCTAGGAGATGCAGGAAGATTTCCTGGCTCCTCTGGCACGATAGGTGTGGGAGACGGGTTGTCGTGTTGATGATTCCCCGCCGAGACTAGAGCAGTGTCTTTACCAGATACGAGCGTGGTTGTGGAGCTCGTTGTGCAACTGTACGGTAGCGATCTTGATCGTGGACCCAAACGTTGTCACCTGGCAATAGTAGAGGTAGATCTCTTGTTCTGTGGCGGTTGTTGAACTGTCGCTGTTGACTCTCTCTGTGAGCATCTTCTCTCTCCTTTGCCGTCTGTATATCTCTTTCCTGTACACCTGGCTGAAGAATTCTTGGGATTACGGGTACCGAGTTCGCAGGCGGCGTCCCACCAGCAATTGGCTTGGGCTCAGACCGTTCAGTAACGGTGTCATGCGCTGTTTCAAGAGAGCGAGGTAAGGATCATCATTTTTGAGACCATTTCGTATATCTCTTTAGATAGACCAGGCCACCAGACAAGCGTGTTTGCGCGCGCTCAACACTTGGAAATACCAAGGTGTCCTTCGTGTATGATTTTGAGCATTTCTAATCGCATACAACGAGGGATTACTATGCGCTCGTCGTATAGCAGTAAGTCACCAATAGTTGCGAGATGACTCCTGCTCTCCCAGTAGGGTCTCGGTAGAGGAGTGTGTGGCATGAAAGCAGGCCAGCCTTCAGGACAATACCGACGAATCTCTGCGCAGACTTCGTCTTCTTTCTGTGCCGTCTTGATCTGTTGAAGTTTAACTGCAGATCCCTATCTGCATGTAACGTATATGATATTTTATATATACTATTATAATAATATTATGTAAAAAACTAAGTGTTCAGTGATAATATGACTTGACCGTTGGACTCCTTAGCATACATGTCAACTTATGATGATCAAAATTTCTGAGATTATTAGCCAATCGACACCAACAAGAGCATTGCTTGACATGTCTGCAAATGTGTTCACTTCCTCTATGAGTTGCATGTCTGCAGTAGACGGACTTCCAACTGGTGCACAATGCAGAGACGTGTAGACGGCCTTGAGCGTACTGGACCTCCGGATTGTATCGCATCATGCGCATACGGAATTTGAATTCGTGGAGGCATCTTGGCGAGGTCAGTAGAGCTCAAGAATGGGACCAGCGGTTTGTGGTCGGTTTCTAGCGTGAATGTCATGCCCAGAACATAGTCTGCAAACTTATCACACGCCCACGTTGCAGCTAGTGCTTCTTTCTCGATGACAGCGTATCGCTGTTCTACTGCCGTAAGTGCTCTTGAAGCAAAGCATACTGGCTTTCGATCGCCATTGTCTTGGACTTGCATGAGTACAGCCCCGAGACCATGGCTGGATGCATCAGCAGCGATAATCGTTGATCGCTGTGGTTCATAGCGAGCGAGTGCAGTAGGAGACGTCAATGCTTGCTTGATTCTCTCAAAAGCTTCAGCTTGTACAGGACTCCACTGCCAGTTGACATCTGCATTGAGGAGATAGCAGATAGGCGCTGTGAGTTGTGCTAAGTTTGGCACAAAATTACCCATTGATTGACCATTCCTGTGAACCTCCTCAGTTCTGTGGTGTTGGTTGGTGCTGGGAATTTTTGGATGGCTTCCAGCTTCTGTTCATCAGCATGAACTCCTGTTCCGTCAATGACGTGACCCAGGAAGCGTATAGACTTCTTGCCAAACTCACACTTCTCGTTAAGTGTCAGTCCTGCCCCTTGGAGTCGTTGCAGAACCTTCCTCAGTCGGTCATCATGTTCGGCTTCATTTGATGCGAACACCAGGATATCATCCATGTGACATAATCGAGTCCCTGTAGGATCACAGAAATCGTGCGAGTGAAGATTTCTGGCGCTGATGAGATACCGAATGGGATCCTGTTGAAGGCGAACCTCCCTTGTGGTGTGATGAATGTGGTCAGCAGTTTTGACTCTTCATCCAATGACAATTGCCAAAAGCCACTATTCGCGTCTAGCTTCGAGAACATCGATGCTTTTCCCAGCTTTCATCAACTGATGACATCGGATGTATTTCTCGCTTGACCGCCTTGTTCAAATGGGTAAGATCAACACAAATCCTCACCCTGCCGTTTGCCTTCGGCACAACAACCATTCCGGAGCACCAATCTGTTGGCTGTGTCACTTTGGAGATGACCCCTTGCTGTTCCATTCTTCGGAGCTCTTCTTCGACTCTCGGAAGCAATGGATGTGGTATTTTGCGTGGAGCATACAAGCATATCGGCCGCGCGTCGTCTCGAAGATTGATATGGTGTTGCATCTTCAGCTTTCCAAGGCCGTGAAACAATTGTGGAAAGTCCTTGTGTACAGCTACCTCATCCACCATCAGTTTGATTAGGTTGAGCTGCAAACAAGCGTCACGGCCTAGGAGAGAAGTTGGTTGGTTTTCGATAACGTATAACGTTTCGTTGCATGTTTTGTTCTTGTACTGCAACTTCGCAACCAGCGTTCCCAACACACGAAGCTTGATGCCTCCTGGGCCCCTTAGTGTATTTTCAGCGGGTGTAAGTTTCCGGTGTTGTTACATGGGTACTTTATCGGACAGCACCGATACAGCTGCGCCCGTGTCCAGTTTGAACGTGACCCTGTTGGTGTGATTTACCGGATTACCAGATGGGATCATGCCCCAGTTAGACTTCCTGGTGTGTTACAGACGAATGTAGGGCACAGTAATTTTAGGTATGTGTCATTTAAAAAAAATCATATCATCTGACATAACTGCATTTGAGCAGGCACATTGGCAGATTTGCTGGTAGAACATGTTGGCAGTGTAACTGTGGATTTTTAGATGATTTCAATAGGCGGAAGGATTTTTGGCAATTTTTTCACCACAATGCACGTGTGCGTAGTAATTCATGCAGAAATTGGTAAACATTGATGGGCATGACACGTTCAGCCATTTAAAAAAAGTTAGAAATGTCTAATTTTGACTAAACTCCATCAGCATGTCAATGAAATGATGATGACGGCAGGTAAGAAATTTCAGAATTTTTGATGGTCAAGTTTTCTTATAATCATGCAAAACGTTAACATGGCCACCAATGGGAAATGTAACTAAGTGCTGAACCCAAATAAGTACCCTGACAACGGAAATTCGGTAGCCATTGAACAGTCATGGAGGAGAGTTTTTACCAAAACTATAGTGCTAAATTGCATGAAAACGTGTTTCTGTCACCAAACAATGAGTGTATGCTATGGTCAGGCTGCACAAAAGGAAAACTTGTTAAATACGGAGTTATTAATTGCCGATTCAGATGTGGCTACAGTCGTGCAGTGACAGTGCATAGGCTCAGTTACATGCTTCAACACAGAATCACACATGTTGACTCACGCTTAGATGCTAGCCATCTATGCCATAACAGCCTGTGTGTGAAAGTAAGCCATATATCTATGGAGCCACACTCTGTAAATAACAATAGGCAATATTGTATGGCTCAAAACTTTTGCTTTGGTCATGGGCAATACCCCCAATGCATGTTAGAGTTGAAATATAAAAAATGGTAAGAACTTACATTTTTTCGTGAGTATGTAGAATGAACCGTCTCAAATCATCATCTCAATCATTGATGTGCGTTAACGTCAGTTAGCCTTCATAGCTTATGTTGCATCGTGTGCGTTGGTCTTGGTATCAATTTGTTCACATGAATTTCAGCAGGTGGCGCCATCTGTGGTGGTCTAAGTATGTCTGATTGTGATCGCAGGGTTGCCAGTAAGCAGGTAGTAGACGCTCCATGAAATGCAGAATGATACAGTATTAGAATGTTGTGTGTGCATGCACAGTTCTTGTGTGTCTACACTCTGCTGGCATAATTGTGGTCAGCAGATTTCCGTGACCTTAACGAGTATGGGTGATCAGTGTGATCAGCAAGTGACTTTCGCTGTCGCCGCCTTCGTTTTACCACTGGCCTAGTAGCTGTGGCTGTGATTGTCACTGCTGATGTCGAGGTAGATGCCCTAGCCACAGCTGCTTGAGTTGCAGGTTTGGGGTCAAGCTGACCCTTTCTGTATATGTCTACTTGACGGCGGTTCCTTTTTGCTTCAAAATAGTCTCTCATTCTGTTTAGCTTTGTACGTCGTCTGTGTAGCCGCACCGAGGGCCGTCTCGAATATGCCCGTTGGTAGACCACACCATGTTGAATGTCCTTCACTGCCAAAGCAACCCTGCCACCCTTTGTTATAGGACAGTTTACATTTTCCAGTTTTCGTAGCATTGAGATTCCAGCTCCATAATTGATGCGATCAATTACGGAACACACTCGTCCCTGTGCATTTCTGCTGAAGTTCACATTCTTTGGAAGGGATGCAGAGAATGATCTGTTGATCGATTCATTCTTGTCCGTGGTTAATCTATGTCGTGTCATCTGAAGTGCTGCATTTCCGAGACGCATTTCTATTAACCCTTGAAGTGTTAACCTATCGACATCTGTCATGTTTAGCCGTGTCACACCACTTGCCTTCAGGTGCTGTGATTTATGCCACCAATTGTTTTGCAGTCCGCCTCGGCATACCACTGCATGTCGGCGGCAGTTTTTGCAAGAACCTGCATAGCAGTCTATGGTAGTTTGGATGATCCGTGGCATTTTACTAGTGATGGTAGTAATGTCACTGGAATACAGTGTGTGCACATTTGTGTAGATCTTCTGGCATCTGGTCTTCACATCTTCAGCAAACATTCTTTTATTTTCTGCTCTGATAATGGCTGTTTCTCCCGGAAACATTCTGGGGGAGAATGAAGCTTTCATGATATGTCTAAATTGTGTCTGACCAAGATGTGTTGTGTCAGCCTGTCTTTCTGTGGAGACTGCCGGCATAGCATCCTGTACCCCACGAGAAGCTGATGCATCTCCATCAGTAGCCACATATCTGATTGCGACATTGTCTTGTGCGAAACTGTGGCCTATCTGTTTGCCAATATGTCATACTCCGAGATTGGATCCACTGCTCGTAGAGTTGCCGAGCATCGCTCATGACCAGGGCATGTGACATTATGATCTTAACTGCGAAGCATGGATCCTACTTTACACAGCTTATTCTCTAGATGAAAACCGACAATCTGGTGTTCATCTGTCTGCCACTCTATGGCAGCTCCAATTGCTTGCGATGCAGCCTGCCCGACTCCATAACTGTTCTTAACTGTTGTTGAGTTGTACCTCACGTCCATGCTTATGTTTATCGGCGCATTCTCTGGCAGACCACGCATAATGTTAATTTCTTTTGTTTGCTCTCTTTTCTGCTTCAAATTATCCATTGTCGCCTGGGCAGTGATAGCGGCAACCCTGTCTGCATTTCTCTGCAATCCATGTCGGCTTGGAGGGGGGGGTGTTCGTTGCAGCCAGAATGTTACGTATCTTTGTGATTCCTACAGTCGAATCCTGAAGTCCAACGTGGAGTGCCACATTCGATGTGGCTGGTTTTTGACCACAACTGCCAGTGTCTACCTCATCGTACAATTTGTACATGCCTGACTGATATTCACAGTGGAGACAACGTAGTGACTGTTTTTTTCACGTGTTTCTGATGTTGCAGCATTTCGTGATTTCAGGTACGCGTGGCCACATTTGAAACCTCGCACATTCTTAATCCCACCAGCTGGTGGCTTACACTTGCTCTCACTCCCACGCTCACTATTCTCATTTACTGTCTCTTCCATTTTGTAACAATGCACAGTAATCCAGGCAAAATTACAGTTGAACGTGACAAACTGTTATTTGAAATCACAGACCTCTAATCAGTGAGAAAGTCCAAATGACAGTGACAGAACATCTGTATGATAGGGGGGGTAGGGGAGATAATTGCATTAGTAAAGCCTCAGTTTGGACATTTATATCAATTTCAGCCAATGACATTGGAGTATAATGACTTATTGGTAAGTTTTTGTTTACTTCAGCTAATTAGACACATGGGCCTACTGTGGAGACCTCCTGAAGGAGTACACCCTCCTGTGGCTTGGGAAAATCTTGGACAGAACAGCATGTTATCTGATAAGGTCTAATGACTCACTGGAGGTGATCCATCAAGCAATTGCCTTTGTCATTGCAAGTTTGCTAATTAGGTGGTATAATGTTATGCAATAGAACTAGTTGAGTAGTCTGGTCTTGATGGAATTCACACTTTAAGGTGAATCTTGTGTATATTTACATCTGTGTAATAGGGCAGGAGGAAAAAAAATTAATATAATTTTCAGTGTAAAATAAAAGCTGGCTGAATACAATGTGCTTACAGAACATATGCTTGGCTTTCTGAAACATGGTGTTAACAATTCATAAATGCTAGCTGAGAAAGTATGTACCTTCAAGAGTTAAGGTGGATTATAGGTCGTTACACATTAAAGCGGCTATCCTGGGTATGCACTGCCCAGTGGGGTGGTACTGTTGAAATGTGTCTAAAAACCAAACATATGGACAGATGTAATAATTTTTTTGGCTGAGTGCATGATACATGTGTGTCTCTAAAATATGTTAAATTAAATTTTTTTCGCAAAAATTGTCATTTCTATACTGCCATCCTGGTTTCCAATTTCCCCCAGGAAAACATCGCCGACGCTGTGCGCGTGCGATTTACCACGCGGCATCGTTACTGGCCGGCTCCGACAAACTGACCTGAAATGGCCAACTTTCTGACAGTAACTAGATTAACCTAAATTATTTATCGCAATCACCACGAGTGACTCGGTGCGCATGCATTGTTTACAGCGTCATTGAGCAGTGTCAGAGGATATATATATATATATATATATATATATATATATATATATATATATATATATATATATATATATATATATATATATATATATATATATATATATATATATATATATATATATATATATATATGTATATATGCAGCACAACAAAACAACCCACCGACACTGCCTAATCAGACACATATTATAGTCTAAAGTGCATTTTCTTTTATATCATCAATAAAAAACACAGGACTCACCGATACATTTGTGTCTTTGCTTCATTGAAGTTGACAACAACGTCGATATCCGACGTCGACTCAACTTTCATATCGACCAATATTTCGACGTCATCACAACGTCGATACCTGACGTTTGCTACAACATTGCCACAACGTCGTGTGTCTGCTGGGTATATATATATATATATATATATATATATATATATATATATATATATATATATATATATATATATATATATAAACATAAATCACTGAAGAAGCCTTTCTTGTAAAAAAACGAATTAATAAAATTTAGTTAATTACCAATTAAGTAACCACGGCCCACGTATGGAAGTGGGCGCTTCCCGAAGTTAGGACACGCAACTATAATAGCATAAATGCAAGTATTGATAACGAATTAAGCAACCGATATGCAGCGCAGAACACTAAATGAAGATTTCACAGAATATATAATATATAGATATATGCATTGTTTACAGCGTCATTGAGCAGTGTCAGAGGATATTTATATGTGTATGTGTATGTGTGTATGTGTATATGTATTTATATATAATATATATATATATATATATATATATATATATATATATATATATATATATATATATATATATATATATATATATATATATATATATATATATATATATATTATATAACACTGTTGCCACGAAGTTTTCGTGTGGAAACGTTTTGTATTATAATTTATCGCGGTCATCCGTCCCAGATAATTATAGCTCGCGTGAAAACGAGGCTTCTCGAGACTTGCCTCCGTCCGCGTGTCGCAAGAGTTGGGGAGGCAGTAGCGGTATGAACATTAATTCGTTCGTACGCTGAAAACACCGCAAGCATAGAAGGTAAGTATCCAGTTAATATTTGTATCGCATAGGAGTCGGAACCAGGGGCCCGACCCCCAATACTATGATTATCGGCGCAGGGCTTGAGTATACATTGCCATTGGCTCCAATATGAATATTATGCCGCAGGCGCAGCCATCACCAGGCATCATAAGTTACGTATAATAAAACCCGGAACCCCAAATTGCTTTTGTAACTGTTAAGGTTCTAAGTAAGATCACTGTAGGTATAAGAATAAACAAAATCTAACTCAGCCATGTAAAGGAAGGCACATGACATGTGACGTTAGTAGTTATGTAAACGAACGTTTCATGAGCATTGCCATTGCCGTCGGCGTTGTGAGTCATTGACGTACTGCAACGTACTAACGACGTCTTACAAAACTGCCTACTGACACACAGCCCCAGGCGTACCAAAGAACGTTCCCTTATTTGGATGTGTATGACAAATGCCTTTAATCGTATGTGTTATGTACATCGTATCTGTTATTTAATATTATCAAGCATTCTATCCCAACTCAAGTATTCTTTCTTTAAAAAAATATATCTGAGCCTGAGGTGCCTTAAATTGTAAGTGACTGCATCACTGACACTAATGGATGTGGACATCAAGGTTGGGTTCAGTTACCAGGATCAATTACAAGGCCTGATTTTGTTCACAATGACGGTCTTTTATTTGACATATTCAATTACAATTATAATTATGACTCACTAAAAAGTCAATTACAATTACAATAGCCAAATACAATTACAACCCAAAGATTATAATTGAAATTGTTGGTGTGGAATGTAAATATTTTCATACTGTTTTGCTTGCAATATGAGTAAAACAGTACAAATTAAAACAAATTTGATCAAATGATTTTTTTAAAACCATTTCAGTGCGACATGCTGGAATTCCGGCCTCGCAGTGTGTGACGCTCATAGAGTTACATCATTAATCATCCCCCTTTAAACAAGAGCGATAAGCCACCTCACTGCAGTGAAGCGGGCGTGGACCACTGGCCGGCATTTCATTGCACGGCAGAAACGGTTGCATCCACTGCATGACGCATAGGGTAGTACTGTTTATAGTGTGAACATAGCATGTTGCAAATAGTTGTCTAACATACGTATGTAAGTAAGTAAGTGAGTGAGTAAGTAAGTTAACTTATTTCCTCCTCGCCATCATCATGTACAATATAAGCCTAAGGCAAACAAAAGCAATGGAGATGAGGTGTATATAATATATAGTATAAACTTATCGGGCTAGTAGCCAGTGACAATGACACCAGGAACCAATTAACTTGAAGATTTGTCATTGTCATTTGTTCTTAATGGGGCATGGCCACCAGACTGATTAATAATTTGGATGAGGGTTGTCCCAGCAGTTGTGTTATAAGTCTGGGCAGTTGGGTTGTTCATACTGGAATGAGCATCGTGCATTAGTGTTAAACTCTCCAAGACAAACATTTTAGAGGCTTGCTACAGACAGCTGTGGGACAACGAGTATGGTTATTTCCTGTATGGCTTACAGCTGTACGAATCGACAGAAGACAGGATTTAACATCTCGTTATTTTCAGGTAATTTATGTCGCAAATGTTTGTGCTGTGTTAGTGTATATGTGAATTAATGTAACAGTTTCGTAAATGTTCTGAAACATCAATATATTACAGATACGTTTGTTTTTCTTGGGGGTAGCGTACATTAAGTGTTTCCCAGTAGTCACATTGATTGGGTGCAACATAAAATGTTATAGGGGTAGGATTCAGTTTTATAAATAATGTGTGCGTACGTGTATGCATATTTGTAAATCTTTTTTGAAACTACTAGATGTCAGCTCATTACTAAGAATTTTTTTCTTTATTAAGTCATCTGCATTTAATGAGGCTCTCCCTTTTTGGTCGTCGTTTGCCTTTTTATCGTTGTATGAACCACTATCATATAACTCATTCTGTACACATTGCAACATTCATTGCATTCTATGCATTTGTTTGACAAACCATGTGAAAGGTTGCCTACTAAAACAATTGACAGCTTAAATGAGAGAGCACATTTCTTTGCATGAGGCGTGTCCTTGGGCAAGTTGGCGAGATAACATTCGAGAAAGATCTTGATCTGCAGGTGGAAATGGCTGTGATGGAGCAGCTGGGGAATATGTGTTGGACGATGGGAAAAATATATTTGTGGGACCTTAGAGAAGAATATTCAACAGGGCTTAATACAATATAAACACTGGGCCTCCAGTGGGTTCTTGCTGCGCAGCAGCATGAATGTCACTGGTTCACTTTAACGTGTCAACTGATAAGAGCTTAGCGGTCTTGTTTTACTAACGGGTGTTCTATTTATGTCTATGGTGAAGCTACAGTATGACAGGCCGGAATTCCGGCATTGGATACGTTCACCATTTAAATCGCTTTTACTCACAATTATCCACTAAGTGGAGCCACTTGTTATATACGGTTGTCATGGTGAATGAATCAGCTATTTGGTAGCGGCAATCGTTTATTATCGCTTAGTATCCTTTTTACGGAGATATTCGCGTTTTTATTGATGGATTATCAAAATCTGCTATGGCCGCAATGGCGGACGGCATTACTTCAACTGACGATTTACCGCCGTATGTTTTGGACAGATTATTTGATAGCTTTAGCGACGAATCTTTGTCAGATGTTGACGATCGAAACAACAATGATGTTGGCGAACTTAGCGACCGAGCCGGAGGCAAAACGGATACTGACAGCGGGAGTATTTTTGACAAAAAGGTGTCTGTGAATCCGTCAACATGCAGAGTTTGATTGGAATCGGTCCAGTAGTGATGAATGTGTTAGCATTTAGCAAATATATAAATGAACACTTCTGTCATATATGTTTAAATACAGATAAATAACTTGTTTTTTACTTTCTCATACTCCACAAAATGTAATTTATATTGTATTTTATATCATAGTACACTCCTGTACATTGGCATACAACTGCGTTCAGCAACTGCAAAAACGTTGAAATCATGGCAGCCATCTTGGATTGCTGGTTACCATGACGACGAAATGTAAAATTATATGGCTCATTTTATTCGCTGATTATCATACTTTCAGAATATATATATAATATTCCTATTCATAGAATGCATTTTTGTTGCTGAAATCTTGACTTGAAGTGATGCAGTCGATTTTCTTGCATATTCAATGGGAATGCAGTATTCAGTGGTCACAGCAGATCAGGGCTGTAGTACTGAAATGGTTTTAAAGCACCCTTATGAATAACTCCAATTTGTGTACACTACGGGCATTTATCATTGGTCACTTGCCGGATTAATGTTGTGTCCACAATAAGCTTACTACAAACAGGCTGGTTGCAGTACTTGCATTTGATCTTACGTGATCGTGTTGTTTTGCTCGTAGGTGAATCATAGTGTGAAAATATCAGAGGCGGCATCTTGAGATTTTCATATAATATTACAACAATTCGTTCACATGTGTTCAGAGAAATGATAGTATGTGCTGAACAACACTTCTTTATACCCTAGCAGAAGCCACTTAGCTGGTCAGCTAATTGGATGGACTTAACACTGGCTCTGGGATGAGCAGATCATCTCCCATACATCTGAGAACTAGTTGGTATCTACTATCCTGTAATCGTGATACATTACTTTTGTTCAAAGAATAGTGCAGAGATGAGTGGCTTCAAGTTGGGCTTCTCTTAGTCATTGAAGCATCAAAATAACAAGATCTAAAATATGAGCATTCTATTTCAATTGCCAATAAGTATAAGCCACTGAGTGGCTGGCCTGCTGAGTGGCTTCTAAGTTAAGGTGGCTGGGGCGGCTAGCATGTCAGTTGATTTTTTCATTTCTTTCTTCATAACATGCTAGGATATACTGAACTAAACGTCGACACCACAAAAATCTCCTGGCACTAACGTCATATTTTGTAAATCCATCCTTTAAAAATGCAGTCCTTTTGGAAAATCCCTTGAGATTCCCGTAAAAGTGACATTGTTTCCCTAGTAACGACCGCATGCGCTACGATGTTCGAACCAGTTATATTCGTTCGCCATAAAAGCGGACCACATAGTCTGGTTACTGTAATGCTAGTAAACATCAGTATTATATCTACCTAACTAAATCATGTACTTAAACAAATATCAGTGTTCAGTGAGCGTTAACGTAGTTTATCGTGCCTTTGACACGAATGGAAATGCAGACGAATATGTGACCTGGTGATCCCGCGGGATAACGGGCCAATCAAAATGATTGTACACGCACCCTGCCACATGTTTGTTAGATGGCTGGCGTAACCTGATGCCATAGACAACAATACGTTACAAGTACAGATTCAAGGGCTATTGTGGTGGCAAATTAAGGGGACATGTCAATATTACAAATGGCCATTACGTTTTGTCAACAACACAAAACGCCAGTGACAAACCATAAATTTCAACACAAAAACAAGCATTTGTTGAGATTGTGTTTTCGTTAATAACCAGGAAATGATGTTTAAAATATTGTTTGAGAAAAATTACAACACAACGTTGCAATTTTGCGTATGAACGCGTCTTACGTGCACACAATGTAATACAGCAGTAAATTATGATTGGTGAAGGGTTTGTGTTGAAAATACACTACCACTTTAGGTTGTCATTCAACTTTTGCTTAATTCATCCACAGTGGTGTAGCAGACATAATTAGTTTATATTAACCAAAATCTGCCGTAATGTTATCAGTTACACTGTCATGCTTATATGCATGTCATTTATTTCTTTGGGGATTGTCTCAATATTATTAAACTTTGTTTTTAGTGGTTATTTTTTCACATTTAAAAATTGTTTTAAAAACCTTGTAACATAACCAAATAAATGAAAAACTAAAATTGTTTTTAGTCTGGTATATTATATAGTATTTATACGACAATCTGTGAAGAAATTGTTAATTTATCTTTAAAACGTCTACTGAAACTAATCAATTCAAGACAAGCATAATATTATAATAACCACCACAGCTACCTTAAACCTTCATTTCTTATATTGAACTGATTCTCAGGCTAAAACTGTTTCTTCGGTATAACCAGTTAACTTTCCAATATGTTTGCTAAGATGCTATATTTGAAAACATATAAATCACAATAAACATGATAACAGCTCAATACAAAATATACATACTCGACAGGCTTAAAAATTATGTGGAGAATTTATTTTGAGAAATTATGTTACAATTGAAATGTAATTGAATAATAATAGAAAGTTCCAGTTTCAATTACAAATTACAATTATAATTGAACCCAACCCTAGTGGACATGTGTCTCACAAACGTGTGTGTGCCACTGACCACTGTACACAATTTGATTATATGACCACTGTACACAGTTTGATTATATATATAAAAAAAAATTGCACACAAAAACAATTTAGTAATAATAGCAGTGTAAAATGGTTCAAAGTATGTTTTATTTAAGAACAATGTCACTGTAAATAATTTTTCATGGCATGTTAAAAACCAGTAACTTGGATTTACAGTTAAAATCTGTCACAGATAAAACTGGTAATATAAAAAAAATATCACATTAACTTAATTTATAATTATTATAATTCCACACAGTACATGATACATTACGTATTTGCTTAAAGTCTAAAGTTTATTTATATGACCCATAAACAATATTTATTGTTATATCATTGAATGGTGCCCGTCTATTCAGGTGACCAGATGTGAGTGAGTGAGTTTGAGGACTGATCTACTTCATGGCAACTGGGACCACCACAAGGGAGGACATGTGGAAACAGAGCCCCATGTCCCTGAAGCTCGCCAAGAAATCTGATATTGTCTACACCGATGTTGTTGTAATAGGTATGTTTATTGTATAAAATTACATTGTAGAATTGTTGAGTCTATTATGAGTATTATCTAGTACAGATTAATTGGCACCAACTTTAAAAGTTAACTAACATGGCCTTGAAAGGTGACCTGCAGTGATGCTAGCAATGACGTGCTTTACACATTATATCCTAAAATATTCTGTACAGATTATGTCAGAATCATTTGGGTTATTTCATGATTTCAAATTGACCACTACTTTCTTAGCCTCTTTGCTTACTTGGTGCATTAAGGCTCGCATGAGATCTCGCCAGTTCCCTCTATCTTGGGCTCTGCTTGCGGCTTTGCCACTGTGCCCCAGGTCAACCCAGCAGCGTTAACTTCTTCCTCCTAGACTAGTTTCATGACTACTACAAGTACAAGTTGTGTTAGTCTAAAAAATTATTTCCCCAGAATCAATGTAGATTTTCAAATTTATTTTCGTCATTCCGTCTACAGAAAACACTAAGCTTAAGGGAGAAAAGGAATAGGAAAATAGAAACATCAAACAGATAGAATTTAAATTTAGGTTGTATAAATACACAACAATTTACTATAAAAAATGTGAAGTGTTTAGTCATAACCTGGTAGTTAATCAAATAAAAACCAGACTTGGTCTCTTGGACATTGACACTGTTCTAGGATATGTTCAATAGCTGTTCAGTTGGTTGGTTCAGCCAGGTCAACTTTAAGTATGTCTCCACTGAATATATGTGAAACTAGTTGGCATGTGCTACTAATATCTCACTGTTAACCCTGATGTATTGCTACCATGGTCATTGTAGCATTACATACCATCATTCTGAGATTAGTTGTAAGTTTTTTGTAACATAAATTGTTCTTTTTTGGTTAAATGAAAACACTAATTGCTGATTACTATCATGGTTGTGTTATGTTATAGTACGTTGTGTTATGTTATAGTACTTTTTCAGTATTTTCTAAAGCTGTAATTTGGGGAAATGACAGATTAGCAATAATAATGTGACATTGACCCCACCCTGCCCCGTAGTGACATCCCTCCCGACTCCACACATGAGAGTGGTGACAGGGTCAAGGAGAGAGATGATGCGGGCGTGGTGTTGTAAAAATGTATGCGTTGTAGGCTGTTGCCTGTTTGTTAAGCTAACTTTGATTATATGTGTATATATATATATATTGTGTCGTCGTTACCATGATATCACAATAATACTGAAGTATTTGACAACACTGAATTCAGGTTTTTTAACAAGGCCAACATTTTGTATGTGGCCACTCAACATGCACACACCTGTCATTGCTGTGACAAGTTTAAATTGTGTATTGCCAAAACTATTCACTACTTACGTAGTTTATTAGATTACTTACTTACTAGACTAGTGTTCTTGTGTAGTTTCTCTGAATAGATCTTGTTGTACAGTTGCATAATGGTTTCCATAAAAAATGTGCTGATTGTGTAAACACCTGTTAACAATAGTCATATCTACTTCTTACATATTTGTGCTTATTAGCGTTGTTAACTGTTGTGACATGTAAAAAGTTATGTCATGCTGAATATAATTTTTTGGCTAAAAAATCCTTGCCTGAGTCTAGATTCTATGAACATGATGCTTATTGTCTGAAATACAACCTTATTATTATTATTCCCTAAATGATTTTTGACATAAGATTATAATTTTGTTGGCATTGGTTGCAGGCAACGGTCCATCTGGCATCACCCTGTCCTACCTGTTGTCTGGTCACTGGCCCTACTACAACGGAGGCTCCCTCAGTAACAAGTACCTCCAGGCCCGATTGCAGGATGACCAACACAAGTCTCTCATCGAACAGGTACCGTGTCTGTCAAAACCTGCACCCGACCCTTCACATTGTATGGATTTCCTGTATAAAATACAGTTTTGTGCTAGATTTACTGATTTGTTTAAAATGGAACAATCATGATGCAGCATATTTGTCTTGTATTCATCATACAAGTGTAACATTTAATGACAAACTTATAGCCATTGAAGCACACATATGCTTGATGCTAGTCAGATTTCAGGCAAAACCCAACAGATTTCATTTGATGTAAGTATACCGTATTTGACCTACTAAGCGTACAGTGCTCTTTAAAAAAATTGGGACATGGAAAAATGTCAAGGAATCTGTTCTTATAAGCATACACCAACATTTTTTTCTTTAGACAATAAAGTATCTATTTAACACTAGTGGTTTCATTTGGTGACCAGTGTAGAACAACTGAAAAGTGGTGCCAACTGTTTGGTGTGCAAAGCCATCCCAGAAAAAAATCCCCCCATAAGAAAAAATAAATAAATTTAATCATAATTTTCTATTTAAATTATTATGTACAATAAATTTTTAGCTTTCAGAGTGAGCACATTCACACAAAGCCTGTCAGTGACTTCTGTGATGAATACAAGTCACACCCCAATAATGCACAATGCACATAAAAAGAATATATACACAAACTCCAAGAATGGTGCAGATGAGAAAATGGACTTCCAGAATTGCAGTTATCTGAATGGGAGTTTAGCACCAAATGGCAACACTTTTCAGTTATTCCACACTTGTCAAATTACACTCGTTATGGATCCTGCTGATTAAAAAAGGGGGTGTACGCTAATTAGGGCATGTGCGCTTAATAGGTTGAATGTGGTACACTCGATCGAAATAGGAATGCTATGTGCTGATTAATTAGTGAAAATTTTATGTATTTGTACCGTAAAATTATACGGCTTTATACAGAATTTCAAGTGTGAAATATAAATTTAAAAGAAAAATGTTTAGAAGGTCCGCTGTTGCTGTACCAATGCAAGCATGCGGTTACACGTGTGAACATATTGTACAATATGGAAAAGAAAGCTGCTCTCCCAAGCATTCGTACAGTGCACTGACTTGTGGTGATGATTGTGCAGAATCTTGAGTACTTGTCGAGCGATCTTGAGGGGCGCTCCAGGAACACTGTGTCGGTGATGTTCGACATGTTGACACACCCCGGCGCAGACATTGGCATTGAGGAAACGTCGCTACTGGAATGGAAACACTACCCAGAAAGAGCCATGCAACACGTCGTGCTCGGCAAGTCTGGTGTGGGTGGCGCGTGGCAGGTAATGCAACAGTTGTGTGTTCTAGCCTTTGTGTTGTGTACAAATTTGTACACGGTATATACACAACACAATTTGTTCACAGTATAAAGAAAGATGTTATAGTTAATGTGTCTGCCAATGTTTGCTTATGTTGTGGATTTATTTAACAATTTTACAGTTCTTCATTCGAATATGACGATTATTCAACACTGATATGGAAAACTTGCACTCTTTGAAGTTATGTATAAATAAGTTATGTGAACTTATGCAGTCTAACCTATGTTCTGAATGGTGTCACAGTTATATACATCGGTTTGTTATTAAATAATGTAATGGTAAATTTTATCTCTTAAAAAGTATCTGATGATTGATATACCAGAGCATTATGTGATTAGTGGTATATTTGCCGCAATACATTAATTTGTGTTTTTATATGAAGTTGATAAAGCTGTGCCGTGGTCACTTTTATTGGAGTTTGGCTGACCAGTTCTCTCTGGCCACAGCAGGTTATACTATATAGATTTACCCTACGGTTACCATGTGGATATTTTACTACATGGACAAAAGGTATATGGGCTTGTTGGGTCTGGCTTGCTTTGTATCACAGCAATACAAAGACTCAATGTGAAGTAAGCTAGTGCCACGTGTATTCCCTTGACAGGTAATGGATCTTTTATTGATGTAAGCTGCTTGAACTGTGCATACCCAGTATTTACTTGGCAGATGAATCATGACATGATGGATCTTGTATTAATTTAAGCTACTTGAACTGTATGTGTTCCTTTGACAGATGATGGATCTTGTACAAATATATATATATATATATATATATATATATATATATATATATATATATATATATATATATATGTATTTCCTTGACAGACGATGGATCTTGTACAAATGTATATATTTACTTGACAGATGATGGATCTTGTACAAATGCAGACTTTGAGTCTTGGTAACTGGATGGAACTACCTGAACTTCCATTCAACGATTGGCTCATCAAATATAAGAAGTAGGCAATCTTTTCATAATAATATTCAATCATTTCATTATAGGTTGTGCATAATCACTATGTCGTTGAACAGCATAAAGATTGCTTAAATACATGATTGTTTTGGGATATAGTTGTATATGATTTTTTTCTCTGAATATTCACATGCATTTACATGTTTTCACATATATTTGTCCAGTAGTTCTGTTAGTCAGAGTTACTAATTACCTTCTCATATGCCAAGTTGTTTGTCCAGTTGTAACTTGATGGCTCAGACAAGGGGGGTAATTACTGTAACCAACTACTTACTACGTGTAGCCAGCCTTGTTAATGTGGACAAAATTCATGTATTCCAAACTTCAAACTACAAGTACAAGTAAAAACTATTTCATCCAACAAAATACATGTACTCCATCTCAACTACAGTGACGTGGGAAACTCACTGAAAGGCCTGTGATTTTATGATCTGGTCAAGTACACAAAGCCTGTCTTGGTTCACAGTTGTACATGACTGTTTCTTCCTGTTGACAGGCGACAGAATGTGGACGGCGACAACGATGTCAACTTGCCAGTCTCGGACCGTGCATGTATGCTGGATGTGCGCAACTACTACATTGACTATGTGAAAGAGATGCAGCTGGAACAGTACTTTCGTGTCAACTCAACAGTGACCTCGGTTGAGCGTATCCTCGACGTTTGTCACTCGGTCGACGCGGACAGCGGGGAGCAGAACCCTTGCACCAAAGAGCACCATGGGAAATTCAAATGGGAGGTTAGGGGATATGAACACGTCGTCGAGGGCAGTGAACACATTGAGGCACGCGAATTTTGCTACCGTGCTCCGAATGTTGTCATTTCAACGGGTACATTCGACCAGCCGAACCGGCTGGGCGTGCCGGGTGAGAATTTCCCATACATTCTACACTCGCTGACAGAGGTCGAGCGATTGTACGAGTCGGGGCAGTTGAACTGTGCCTCAGACCCACTCGTGATTATCGGCTCGGGGCTGAGTGCCGCCGACGCGATATTGTACACACAGCAGCACCGTCTGCCTGTAGTGCACATCTTCCGGTGCGACGTCGAGGATCCAGATCTTATTGTGCGTAAACTTCCGCCAGTGCTCTACCCCGAGTATCACAAGGTGTACAACATGATGTGTGACGGCACCACCCCAGAGACGCAGGATACATATCAATGCTACTCGCGACACAGCGTGACAGAGTTCAAGGACGACTGCAAGGTCCTCGTCCAATCGAGTGAGTCATCGTTCGATACGATCATTGAAGCGTCATTTGCCCTTGTCCTAGTTGGGTACCGACCTGACCTGTCGTTCCTTCCACAGGACGGGAAGACACTCGGCATCAGGCAGGAGGGCCCGATCGACGGGAAACACAACCCGATCTCCGTAGATCCGATCACGTTTGAATGCCACCAGGAATCTGGGCTGTATGCCATGGGCCCGCTGGTGGGGGATAACTTTGTGAGATTCCTCCAGGGTGGGGCGCTAGGGATTGCCTCTGATCTATGGGGGAAAGCCCAGACGAAGAAACATTGCTGCAATTAGGGAAACTACAGGTGTTTGACATGTGGTGTGATCAAGATAGACTAGATTCATCAATTGGATTGTGGGACAGCTGTGTCTAAGACACATCCCATGGTATATTGCTTTCCACCAGTTCCACTAAGGTCCAGTAATATTTCTAGATTTAACAAGATTGCCATCCATGGCCCAGATGGCAAGTGGACAAGAAATCTATTGGCTTACCGAAAGTCCAACCTTTTTCATCAATGTGTAACCCGCCCTCCTGAGATAGGTGTCAACCTTGTGTTTAAACATATTCACGCTGCTAGCAGTTACACAAACTGTAGACAGTTTGTTCCATTCATTTGTTGTCCTGTGTGAGAACGAGTACTTCCAATCTACACTGATCCTTTACTAATGTTACCTCATGTCCTCTAGTTCTTTCTTGAGTGAGAAAAATTTCTATAAATATTTTCATACCCATTTAATATCTTAAAAACTTAAATTTGATCTCCTCTTAACCGCCTTGTCTCTAGGGTTGTTAAACCACATTATTTTAGGTGTTCTTCATAACTAAGGTGTCTCAGTTCTGGAATAATTTTAGCTGCTTTCCTCTGTATTCGTTTAAGCGTATATATATAAATCAACTAAAGAATTGTATTACCCTTTGAAGCTGCAATACCACACTGCTCTGAAACTTTCATATCAGCACTTATTGTTACTCCTAAGTCCTTTTCTTTTACAGTAGTACCTTCTAGAACAGTATCTCCCATTTTATAGTTTACATCCCAAGTTCCTGTGTTCTGTATGTAGACATTCCCCAAAATTTAATAACATCTGCCTTTTTTCAGACCATTTAACTAATTTGTCTAGATCGTTTTGTAAATGTTTATCACCATCATTGTTAACCTTTCTAAACACTTTTTCAGATTTCAGTACGTTGCTTGTTATATTATCATCCAAGTCATTGATATATAATAGAATAAAAAACTTCTTAATACTTATCCTTGTGGTACCCCACTCAAAACGGATTTCCAGTTTGAAACCTCCCCATCTACTACAACAAGCTGTCTTCTATCAGCCATTGTTCTATCCAGTTGATTTATGCTGTCCCCGATACCATGGGTTTTTAATTTAGGTAGTAATGTTTGATGCAGCATTTTGTCAAAAGCTTTCTGAAAATCTAAGTAGATAATGTCTACTGGTGATCCCTCGTCTATCCACTTAGTGATTTCCTCCAAAAAACAACATTTGTTAAGCATGACCCCTGCTTTTAGGAAATCCATGTTGAGATGGATTTAATAATTTATTATTTCAATCTGAATGATTTATGCATCCTACCACTATCAACCAACTAATCTATTGAACAAATTTACCTTCATGATGAATCATGGTCCATACATGTAAAATGTGTTTGGTTCTATATATTTGGTTGGCACAACGTTATATTAACGTATACAGTCTTGGTTAATATCCATGTGGAATGTTTCAAAGGTTATAACTGCATGTTTTGTATAAATGCACTTCTGTGATAACGTACGAATTGTGTGACATAACATTCAAGATACTGCATGCGTTGTTTTAATTTACAACTAATAATTGTTCAGTTATACAAACAAGCTGAGTTGATCACCCGACTGAAAAATACAGGATAAAGGCACTGAGTTTGGTCTGATTTTAATTTACACCATACCTTAATATTCCATGTCTTTGTTAACAGTAAATCAGAACAGTGCATGCTAGCAATATGTTACTACCGGTTGAACTATGGTGCTTGGCTTTTAATGAGCATTCATATGAATTAATTTATTTTTTGTCCATATATATTCTTTACTGTTTTTTGTATTTTGTCGTGTCATATTGATAATTACAATCATTCAATCAACATTGAACTCGATTACAACCAGTGAGTTAGCTAAGTCAAGTTATTGTTATGACCAGGACATTCTATTTATGTGACACCAATGAACCATTGTATATGCACTAAATGGTTGTTCCACGTATTAATCTTATGCGTTTAGTAAACCTTGTACCAACCTCACTATTGCTGCTGATGTACAGATAGTATTTTAGTATCCTCAGAATACAAACTCTAGGGCTAACTTTACTTCAAAGATTCCTATGAGTTTTTATGGCAAGCAATTTACTGTAGCATATGCTGCCAAATTTACCAAGATTTAATGATAGCTATTATGGCATAGTTGCTGTTCTGGTGTGTTAGATTTGTATTAATATATAATTTATTTAAAAACTTGGTTTTAGGATGTATATAGTATATATTTAGTTTGTGTATGTATACATATAGGTATAAGTATATTTTGTACATATACACACATCACCTAAATGAATATTACTTTAGTTCAATTGGCAACCAGTTATCCTACGCTGATGTTGACCTTCCTGCTGTGCAGGGATTATGCACACTGTTATGTTTTCGAAATTCTTATTTGTTAGGAAACTCATTTGAGAGCATCTATGTTGACATTGTTTTAACAGAATAAAAGTTTCTTTTGAGCAACTCTTGACTAATTGTGCACTTGAAATTTGTCTTGCACAGTAAGATAGAGGAACTTATTTATTAGCAAATACTTGCAGGTGTAATGAAGAACATCCATGGCTGATATTGACATCATAAATTGTGGTATTTGGCCTCGGGGCCTGAAAGACTTACAAATTTGTAACTCAAGTTTTCCATAAATATGGTGGCAAAGCTGCCTCCAGAGGGAGCACTCGTGTAATATCTAGTACCAAAATAACATGGCAAATTAAATTTTTTATTTAAGCCTACCAGTCTTAGCTACTTCAGTAGTCCAATTCCAATTCAGTATTTAGCACATTGGATAATATTTACGTAGACATTCCTTGAGTTAACCCCCTCGGACAATTTTGTCACTTAAATAACTAGAAGGCATCGTTGCAATAATCATTAGTCATGTTAAATTAGTGAACTTCAATGTGTGAAAAATGATCAGCGTTGTTCCCTTCTACAAAAGTGTCTAAAAACCAACCATAAGTAGTTTATTTGCTTTGAAATGCCAACTTGGTAGGCAAAACCAATATATATCGTGTATTAACAAAAAGCCGTACTGAACATTGGCAAAAATAGAATATATAATCAGAAGCAGCTTGTTGAGGAATGACTGTCGAGAGAAACGAGTTGGTAATCACATTGTTTTGATAACTTGATGTCTCCATAAATATGATCTAAGTAAGTAATAAATACAGGCTTATGTATATAAACTGGTTCATTACATCATGACATGGCTAACAATATTGATTAAAGTTGATCTATTTAGTAGAAGTTAGTGAGTAGTTTTAGACGGAGATATTCTGTAAGATTTGCTTTTTATTAACAGTGTATCGGACAGATTAAGACTTGTCATTACACTGTCGTGATCCACAACATCATCTTCCAGAATAAATGAAATAGCTTATAATGAGACATCAGTATTTTGATGAGATGTGAGCAACATCGGCACATAGAATTTCATCTTTAGAAATATCAGGCCGCAGCAAGAAATAAGAACAGTGATGGGTCATGTGAGAAAATGTTTGAATCTGCCTACCGAGCATCTGGGTGACTATTGTTGCCATGGAGTTTAGGAGGCCTAACTGGCCTATCTCGCCTAACTAACGGGGATATAATTAGCTATTTATCTTTGCCAGTGATATATAGGCCTTCAGGCAGAGGTTCTTGAGCTTTTAACATTACTGCTTCTTTCTCACTATCAATCTTTTCTCTTCTTTTATTGCATCTCTTCATGCACACTATTATCATTTATCTTTCTCCCACATCACTTTTACTTAAAGCACATCAGCACATGTGTACATACACCAAGTTTATTAGCCACGAAAAGAGGGAAAACTTGTTCCCAGAAGAAGAAGATATTACTCCTAATTAGCCCATAACACAAAGCATGGTAGGCAATACAGCTTTTTAAACCATAGCAAGCAGTTGGATTATTTATTATCTAGCACACATGCCATTGTATTCTTGGGATGTTTTTAATGCAAAATATATCATTGAGAGTAGATACATTAAGAGTAAACTAGCAACTCTCTCATTAAGTAGTCATATTGGGAATACGTACATAACGAACGTTAATGAAAATCCAACAGAAAATGTTAATATGTCAACACTATCATCACTGTGAAGGTTGAATGGCCAAAATGAGAAGAATAATGAGACGTCCCGATCAGAACAGTCTCGCGTCTCGGCCAAGCGCTCCGTTACTCGAATGTCACGAAGTTTATCGATCTTTTGTTGATCCAGAAGGACAGGCTCTGGAGTGAGTGATGTTTCTGTCAGGAGTCGACATTTTAACAAGAGATACTCCGTTTTGCATTTGTTGCCGTTAGCTCGTGGTATCAAGGATGAAAGGAAAACCATTTCCCCCAAAGTTGAAAGTGTTACCGTTGGGCGATAATACGTGTGAAACTGGTTGAAGACCGCTATTCCTCACGTTTGTATATACGTATGGTGTGTATGCCTCTGGTAATGGATTAATTCAGTAATTTAAGCACGAAATGGGGTATTCTTGAGGCTTCAACGTTTTGTCTGATGACAACCAGCTAGTCTTCATTGAGATAGTCATAGACATAGCATATTATAGGGGCCATAGCATGCCATTGAATCTTGATAATGACATGTCATATCAACATATAAAAATTCAAGTCACAGACATAGCCTTTTATAAAAAAATTGTGTATGGCCTCCAGTTATGTAATGGATTCTGCAGGCATTTCCATGGTATTGCAGGATTAATGTCTGTCACATTCTTGCTCAATGCCAATGGTGGTTTCATTTCAGACGAGAATGATGTTGATCATCTGTAGCCGAGGCATAGTGCGAGCAATCCGCTCTTCTGCTGCCTTGCCAACATGGTCTTCATATACCTGTCTTTGTCGCAAGCGTCACATGACAGCACAGAAGTACATGTCCAGCTCCAGTACAACGGCCACCCAGAAATCGTCAACCGTGTCAATCCAAGGTCAAGCCTATCCCACCGACGATTGGACGAACGTCACACCGCGGATCATCTCAAAAGTTGGTTGCAACCTACACAACCAGCAGTATCATCCGCTCAATTTAATCCGCCAACGCATTCAAAACTACTTCGATACATACTTCACGAATCATGTTGGCAGTCCGGTCTTCTCAGTTTTTGACAATGTCAGTCCTGTCGTGAGTGTCTACCAGAACTTCAACAGTCTGCTGTTCCCGCTGGACCATCCTGGCCGGTCAGTTTCGGACACGTACTATGTGAATTCTGACCAGCTTTTGCGGGCCCACACAACGGCTCACCAGGAGGAGCTCATCAAGATGGGATTGGATGCTTTTCTCGTTTGTGGCGATGTCTATCGCAGGGACGAGATTGACGCGAGTCACTATCCAGTATTCCATCAAATGGACTCTGTACGACTGTTCCAGGAAAAAGAGGTAGAGTAAGAAAGATTAGTTTCACGGATCTTGACTTTATCCTGGAGTTGCATGCCTGTTAGTCAGTTTGACAAAATGAGCTGCATTTATTCTTCCATGTTTAACCCCAGCTTTGAAGCCAGATGCTCAAGAGTTACCAGTCTCACAGAAAATTTATTAGGGAAAATTTACAAGAGATTGTTTATTCAATAATAAAAATGTGTTTACAAGATTGTGACATGTTCAAATCTGGTAAGTTTACAGTATCACAATTTATTATAAATGGCAGCTGTACATACCTTACCATTTCAGTAATAATCATATGCATACATTCAATGTTTCTGTGCATCTAATGCTTTATCTTTAAAATTTGCATTTGGTAATTTATATAGTAGATACAAGTTCAGGTGGAATACATCTACTAATCATAATGTCAGAATGCTCAGCTCAGATTTGTAGACAACTATGGTTTTTGACTTTGGAATGACAAAGTTACTCATGTGAAATCATAAGTATGGAAACTGGAAAGCCATAATAAGACACGGTTATAAAAAGTCATAATTATGAATATTGTCGTGTCCATTGTTATTTAGTTGCTAAAATGTATATAGAAAATGCAAAGACAAGATATTGTCGTTATGACTGTCTTACAATTGTAGTTGTTTGCACGAGTGAGTGATGTGACCGACCTGAGTATATTTGAAAACAGTAAGCGCACGGCCGACAAACAGGAATCTCACAGTCTGGAGGCCGCCAAGTTGCTGGAGTACGATCTCAAGAAGACACTCTCAGGACTGGCCGACTGTCTCTTTGGAAAAGGTTTGTGTTGGGGACGTAAAAACGGACACTTCATGGGGTCATGGTCAGGGCTGGGGTCAGTTCCAAAGGAATTGGAATTAATTCAATTCCAGGTCCAAATCTGGAATTGGAGCGGAATTGGAATTGAAAGATTTTGAACAAAAGGAATTGAATGGAATGGAATTGAGCATCTGATTTTTTTGTGACATCAACCAATATTTTTCTACCCTGTTGTAGGCGGCCATGTGTATAATAATGCTGTCAACTCATGCATTGAGGATCTGAAAACTGAAATCCTGTCATTCATGCCAGTATCTTATGATTTCTTTATGTTGCCACTTGCCAGCAGGTTAATGAAGGGTTCCAGACTGGCTTTAATAGAAACATCAAAGATATTTTCAACTGTTTACAGACCTGGGAAGTTAGCCCTTTTACACCCATGAAAAGACACTTATTGGCAGGCTACAGCCATGCTGTTGATCAATCAATAATCACTGATTACTAATGAGAGATCAGTGACCACTGACCAACACTACAAAGCATAGGCAAGCTAGCTGTAGCCAAAGGTGTGAAAATGGTTTCCCACTTGCCAGTATAAATATGTGTTGCCTAACATGCATCATCAGAACAGTGTGCAACAGTCATAGTGTACAGGTCGGTCAATATGCCCCCTGTAAAGTCGTCTGTCTTTGAACATTTTCTGAAACTTAGCAAAGGAAAGGATGGAAACTGTGGGCAGCAAAGAATAATGACATGCTACATGCACATTAATCTTTCATTGTTGACTTTTGTCGTTATGTGGAATTGGAGCGGGAATTGGAATTGAACGATTTTGAAAGGAATTGGAATTACTAAAAAGAATTGCAAAAAAAAGAATTGGAATTGAATGAAAAGGAATTGGAGCGGAATTGGAATTGATTGAATTAAATTAAGTAATGACATTGTTCAATAATTGGCCCAAAATTTATGTTCAATGGTATTTAAAATTATTATGTAATATATTATATCTTATTATTTTTTAAATATTAAACATCTATGTATTGCGACACATATTAACTTTTGATAAGTGTATTTACTATTTGCACGCTAAGATAAAATATATGTTCACATATACCAACACGTGCAAACACTGTGCAGTTACTATAAAGAGAGAAGAAAGATTGCTTTCATAATTTCAGCATGACATTTGTGTTCCATTCATTAAACGTGTGTTGTTATATATTCAATATATATTCAGACGTAGAGTCGCGGTGGGTGGATGACGTCTACTTCCCCTTCACCCATCCCTCCTGGGAACTGGAGATCATGTTTGAAGGAGAGTGGCTGGAAGTTCTTGGCTGCGGCATTACGGAACAGAAAATACTTCATAATGGTCGGTTCAGTTGTAACATTTGTCTTTCGTCAGTTTTGTTTATCCTAATTCAAAAGTAAAGAAGCCTCTGTTGCTATGAGAGTTTCATCATTAACATTGTTATATTTTTTATTATTTTAATGGTAGTGTTAAGATTAGACAAAAGCAAGCATTACGAATATTTAATCAGTTTTGAGTAGTGTCAGTGGCTTAAAATTGTTTCTCCAATTAAATTTTCACTCATCTCATTTTAAAATAATTTTTTTATGTTCAAAATGTTATTTTGATTAAACTATTAAATTATTTTTTGACTGGGCTCAGTCAACATTCCACAAAAAAAGGCAAATATGGCTGCGCCTGTATATACTATAACTATTTACACTAACAAAAGTACTCACTTTTTATTAAACCAGCTGCACACATTACTTAAACTATTTGCCTGATTTGTGATGGGGTAAAGGAGTTGCACAAACAGCTTCAACAAATACATTTTTTATGTTGGTACTTTGTGTTTAGAATTATATGTTGCCATATTTGAGAGTTCCACCAATCAGTCATTATTGTAATCATGTCATCCAACATGCGTTGTGTGTACTTTTAGCGGGGGCCGGCCATAAGGTTGGCTGGGCGTTTGGTCTTGGACTGGAGCGTCTTGCAATGAAGCTCTACAACATCCCAGACATCCGTCTGTTCTGGAGCAATGATCCAGGCTTTCTCGGTCAATTCCATGTTGATGATCCAAACACGCCCATTACCTACAAGGTAAGGCTGCGAAGATATATTATTTAAATGAGCATTTTCCCATTACAGTGATTGTTAGACTTACATTTTAGACAGCATGACATTTATGTGTTCCACTCATTAAACTCACTCTAACCTAAACAATATTCCTGAATTCCGGAATCTGTTAAAAAATATTATATAAAACATCGTCATTGAAGAAATGCTGTGTAATAAAATTGCTATTTTGTTATTTGAACGCATACTTAAAATTAGGTCAAGTAAAATTAGGCCAAGTAACACTGATATTTTATAACGTGACAACCGTTTAATGTTTGCAACTTTCAGTTTGTGGGGATATGCGCACTGTAAGTTTACAAAACATATTTGGGCATGAAAATCTACACACATATTAACAGTGCTTCTGTAGTTTTGGTGAAATCATCAGACAAACTATGAAATTATTTTCGACCTGATCCAGTCAAAATTAAGTGAAAAAGGCAAAAGTGGTCCGGCTCTATATACTACGACATAATGCTATTCACATAATCACAAGTTACCCAATGTAATGATTAAAGTAAAAAAATGTATGATTTTACCAAAAGTATAAACTCTTTTATCATACTGACTGCATATTATATTAATTTGTGATGGCTTAAATCAATTGTGAAAGGCGTTTTAACATATACAAATTTGTGATGTTTTTGCAACATTATTTTTCAGCCTATCAGCAGCTATCCCCCGTGCATCAATGACATGTCATTCTGGATCCCAAACGAGAAGTTCAGCTCGAACGACTTCTACGACCTTGTGCGCAGCGTTGCTGGCGACATCGTCGAACAAGTAGAGCTAGTAGACGAGTTCACCCAAGCAACAAAGCAACGGACGAGTCACTGCTATCGTATTACGTATCGTCACATGGATAAGACATTTACCCAGGCCGAAGTGAACGAACTTCACACAAAGGTTGGATGTGCTGCAACAGAACTGCTTGGGGTAAAACTACGATAGCAACTCTGTGACAACAGACATAATCAGTGTGATTATTTTGTGGTGTTGATAGTGGACAGCCATACTGGTTTCTGGTTGGTTGCCTTAGATCTAGTTTCACAAAATCTGTATATACAATACAATACAATACAAAGAAGTTAGACAATGCCAGTCATAAACAGTTGGAACGTGGATCGCTATGCTGAGGAGCTATGGAGGATAAGTATGAATTCTGTTGATGGGTTCGATTAAATGCCAGCTCCAAGGATAAAAAACAAAATGTTTTTACAATCCCACCAAAGGAAAGAAATCACCAGTCTCATAAATTATGTTTCTAGAGCAAATGTTTTTATTTCCCTCCATATTCTTTATTTTTAATTTGCTAAAATGAACCATATGTATTCTGGTTTTATTGCGTTTATTTCAGACAGCCAACAAGTTTATCTGATCATTGTTTATTAACGTCGGTACGTCTCTTACAACACAGGTGACAAGGACACAAAGTATGTCCACACACGGCAGTACAACACGCTAGACGTGATGACATATGAATACGCAGTGGAAATAAATTAATACATACACAAATTGATTTAGTTTGCATGTCAATTCTATGCATACAGGTCTTTGGTTTATTACAGCAAGCAAGTTAAATCATTATCATCATTTGGCATTAAGAGAAATAATAACCAAGGAAACTATCTGCTAAGGTGGAAACCCAACTGTGTAGAGCCTTCCATATCAACAGAACTAAAGATCTAACTAAATACATGTAATAGTTAGTCAGCAGGGGTGTAGGACACGCAATCTTAATGAGACAGATTTTAGCACATTAAGCTAAACCTACAAAAAATACTGTATGACTGCCTAGCAGTAACAAAGTCGACAAACTATACCATAATATATATTCCTAACACGGAAACAGATCATTTGTAAAACATTCACAACACAGGCAGTCATTCTGTTTGTCTACGCTAAAACTACAAATTAAATTAAAAGTATAACGCTATATGATTATCCTGATACAATATATAAAATAATTTAGTAAGCTGAACAATAATATTGCACTTCATCCAACTGATTACATACATTCAATATATCAGTTAGTCTTAGAGATGTCTGTATGATATGCATCACTAGTGAAAATAGTTTTTCGACAAGGACATCGTACTGAAGCAGCACCTATGAATATCAATTATAACTAAAAACGTGGACATTTCACATATATTTGAAATGTCACCTCAACGAGAGTAAATGCATAATTAGACATACTTCGATTTGATTCAATGATAAAATATATAATTAATATAATATATTAATTAATATAATAAAAATGTTCTGAGTGGTTCAATGGTTAAAACCAAACATGACCGACTCTGCGTAAAACCATTTTTGTACTTCCGTTAATAATGACTGGCTCATAACTGGTTGTTAAAGACAACCAAAGCACGACCACTGTATACTGGGCCGGTCTACGCATTATCTTCAAGACATTCAAGTATGTACAATCATTCAACACCCTAGAGAAGCATAATCAAATTAAACTAACTTTCGGGGACAAGATGTGTGAGATGATCATTACGAAACAGCCATTTAGCCAGGGCAACGTGACTAAAATCACCGTTGTTGTTCGACTACCATGAACAACATAGGTGCAATATCATTGTCAATGTCACTGACGTGCACACGGCAGACAGAGACATCGAGTGTTGCTGTAGACGCTTGTAAAAGTGATCATATTAACAAGTTTTATAGCAGATGCACGTTTCTTTAGGCACAGTGCTGAGTATTTGTCAGTGAGATTCTTCACTGGCGAGGCAAGAAAAAGCGGTTCTTTCTCTCGACTTTATAACTAAAAACTTCACTTCACCTCATAATGTCAACAGGCAGTGATTTGTCATAGCCAGCACAAGATCAGACATATGGTTACAACATCTCCTTGGAAACGGTTACAAGCACCATGACATTTGGTGACACCAATAATCCATCAAGGCATCACTCAGAGTGCAGCCAACAGCAAAGAATTCAAATTAACAAAATTAAATAAAAGTACCTTGTTGCCTTTAGAAGGGGCCATGGCCTAGCTTCGAACCACAAAACACATTGGAGTGTCCGAAAGCAGACTACTCATCCCAACATGTTCCTGTCTAAGCCGCACACACAGATATATAGCAATATCTGTAAACACTGGCCTCTTATACCACCAACACATTGACAATTACTGCTTACATCATGTGGCCACATGGCACAACACCTATGACATGAACACATTTACGTGTACGCCAGACATATAACAGTACATACTAGATATTGTGTTAAATGCTAAGCTGCAGCCAGTGTGAATGGGAAATAGTGACCTCATTTTAAGGCCGGTTTACACGATGATCGATTCAATTCACTAAAAATTAATTTAACATAAATTATAAACTTGAATCCAAATTGACGTTGTGGATCGCCATCTGGTCATACACCATACAAATGATATGTATAATGTAAAGACACTTGATAACCAAATGTTTCATCAAAAACATTTCTGCTTTTAGCAGGTCAAATATTTCTGGTGGTACACTGGTGGTATTTGGCATCAATGTCGACATTTATGTATATTCATAAAAAAAATTTATTCTCCGACCTCCCAAAGTATAAATGTCGACAAATGCTGACGACTATCTGTTCAAACAGCAAACTGGCCTCACCTGAATTTATGGCAGATAAAGTCTGGAAAAATATTACCTTCAAATGATTATGAAATCAAACTTTAAAGGACATAAGTTGGCAAAATTATTATTTTGCACCCTCAATGGTAAAAGTCACACATATATGGGATGTTAAACGTGGATTTGCTTTTGTCATAACATTCCTGTTCAGTCTTCAGCCCCTCCATACATATCAGCCAGCTTTGTAAACCTTGGTCCCCAGTTGTTTAAATAATCATAGTTCTGTTCTTCGCTCTCTGTAGTGGAGGCGAGTGAACTCAGTGACCCCGCATCACTGCCACCCCCCTCGTAGGCATACTCTCGAACGCTGTCATGTGGAGGGGCATTCGGGTCATTGTTTGCATCGTCGAGACGATCGTCGATGAACGGGCTGATGTTAGGTAGACCACCGGGGGGCACTGCAAGAAAACAGGGTCGAGTAAAAAATGGAGTAAAATATGTCGCAGATTAAATCCAACAGCGAGCAAATGTTTCTAACAAGAACACATTCTGGTGTCTCGATACTAATTAGTTATGTCGATTGCTAGAATTTAAAATGATGCCATTGATGGTGACATTACATGTTTCAAATTAGCATGCCTTCAAACGTTTCCATATTCGGGATTCTACAATCACACTTGCTCAAAGACCATATGAATGTTGTAGACATTTTGTGCTGAAAGATAATTTTTTGGTGCTGAATTCAGAAGATTTATTTTTAGTTTTTACCACCAGTGACTACATGAAATTTCTGATGCACAGCTAAAAATCTAAACATGTGACAAGTTATGTTAAAAGTTGGTAAACAAAGTTAAAGATGTTAGGTGTTGATTTCAGATCAATTCTTTCCCATATTTGTATTTAATGTGGATTAGAGTTTCAGTTTCTTTTAAAGGTGCTTAATTTATTCGATTTTTTGCTAGTCTTATTTCAAATTAATTTTGTGAAAAACCAAACCTACCTAGTATCCACCACAACATGCTACTTTTGTAGATACTTTTTGTGAAATTATCAGACAGACTATTAAATTAGTTAATGCTTGTTCAAGCATTAACTGAAGTGAAAATCAAAATGCTGAAAAATCATGATTTTATTCCTTGGTGAAAAGTCACTTTGGTATGTGATCGGCAAGAAGATGGAGGTCACGCCCATGATCAGTATTGTCTCACACAGTGTTTACCATTTTGGATAGCCTTTATTTTGATCCTTACCAGATCTAACGACTATTCAATTCCTTCGATGATTTGAACAAAAATAAGCATTTTTTATTAAATCGACTGCAGATGTTACATAAACTATTCACACACTGCACATTTGGACAGCAATGAATCGGATTTGCAATAGACTAAATCAGTTGAGGAAGCAGTATTAAACATTACCTAGGCTGACTGGACCACAAAGTATACATGACTACAACTTCACAGGATATGAATATTGAGTAGAAAATGAACACATAATACTAGATACTGACACAAACAAAACTCCATTTGCTCTTGTAAAATAAATCAGACATGGTTTAGTTGTTAGACAATGTCAACGAAACAATCCAAGAAATGGATACATCCATCCATTCAATGAAGGTTTAATCGGTTGTAATTTATGACTATACATTATACACTCACGTCTATACTGGGGTCGGTCTTTTGTCTTGTTTATTGGCTCATCAATGGGAGGTTTCTTCATAGTGCCATTCTCTACTGGTTTCTTCAGTCTGTTGATGTCATAAGCGTCCTGGTCCTCCTCGCCTGGAGACAGTCACACAGCAGTGTTATACAACGGGTTAAATGAAAGGAATAGCTTATATGAGATATACTTGCTGACAAGTTGAGCTTTGTCTTAAAGAACTCGGTATTCTTACACAAGGCGTATTATGTGTATATAATATGCCTACCACCTGGTACACGAGGTAGGGGGCTCCTTATGTTGTTTCACTGTAATGTTCCTGACAAAGAAATGGTGAAAACAACAATGTTGTTCATATATCATCCAAAGATCAGTAATTATGAAAACATACTGAAATTGAGAAATACATTAATGATGTTACTAGCACTATTAGAACAATAAAGTGGCATATTTATGGGGAGCCACTGGGCCCCTTCTCCCTTTTGGCTTCAATTTGTTTTTTTATTTAACCTGTTGGTCACTACATGGTAAACCTATTCAAATGAATACACGCATTAACCCAAATTAAGAAATAAAACTATTACTCCTTATATGGTCATGCTAGACTGAAGAAGTTCGCCTGGGAAAGTCATAATTGAGACGTTAGACTCACCGACACCCTCCTCGTTATAGTTGATCATGTTCTCACGTACGTCATCATCGGGATCCATGCCGACAGCGTACGCCTCGGGTCGTCGACGACGTGAGTAGATGATGAACAGCAGGATGAGTACTGCAAGCAAGCCATGACACAGTGACACACACAGCTTGTACTGCATCGGAGTATGACGCATCAGTTTGGAGCACTAATTCACTCTACAACATGACGAGAGGTCTATGTGCCTAAATGGGCAACGAAGCATTGAAACTGTCCCCTCTTTGGTCATTTTGTTTCAGATTCATTTTGTTGCAGATACCAGTGGTGCCACCTATTGTCTCGAGTTAACAAAATTAGAAACTGCCAACTTTAAACATTATGTTAAAAAATTTGCCGATCTGATTGTGGTACTGTGCGACTCATGCCATACCACAATCTGTTCCGCATCCATAGGCGGTCATTGACTTGCAGATTTCTACTGCAAAAAAATATTTTGTAATGACGACTCACAACAATCCTCCAAATGTCAATAATTATTAGGAAAATACAGGATTTTTTAAAATATAAGAAATTCAATTAAAATATAGGAAATATAGGAATGCTGGGTACTTTGGACATGCGAATAAGACATGAGAAGTTGACTTACGCAGTAGTACGAGGGCACATATGAGGATGATGAGGATGGCGCCAGTACTCATGTAGGCCACCACTGCTTCCTGTCTCAGGTTACACAGCGTTCCCGAGTAGCCGGGCGCACACTTGCAGTAGAAGCCGTCGGGCTCGTCCACACATTCTCCATTATAGCAGGGATCCTCCTCCTCGCATTCGTTGATGTTGACACAGATCTCTGGCGGAGGAACGAGGCGCTGACCCATCGGACAACTGTCATGGAGGTCATTATTAGCAAGAATGAAGCACCAACATGAAAACTTAATTTTTTAATTAAACAAATTATTCTTTTACTTGTTTTTCATAGTAAATTTTATGTGAGGATTGAAAAACATCCAGTGCACTAATCCACTTTTGGTCTATTTTTTTTAGGAAATAATAGGAATTCGGCAGTAAAAATATAGGAATATTTTAACAAAATATATCGTTATTTCATCTACTTGTTCAAGATAATGCAAATTAGCAACTGCTGACTTTCAACATCACGTCACAAAATTTGTCGATCTGATTATGGTATGGTGTGACTCATGCCATACCACAATCAGATCCCCATACGTAGGTGGTCATTGTGGCATGGTGTGACTCATGCCATACCACAATCAGATCCCCATACGTAGGTGGTCATTGTGGCATGGTGTGACTCATGCCATACCACAATCAGATCCCCATACACAGGTGGTCATTGTGGCATGGTGTGACTCATGCCATACCACAATCAGAACCCCATATGTTGGTGGTCATTATGGCATGGTGTGACTCATGCCATACCACAATCAGATCCCCATACATAGGTGGTCATTGTGGCATGGTGTGACTCATGCCATACCACAATCAGATCCCCATACGTAGGTGGTCATTATGGCATGGTGTGACTCATGCCATACCACAATTAGATCTCATACATAGCTGGGCATCAACTTGTATATTTCTACCGCAAAGATTATTTTGTAGCGATGATTTGCACGAAACCTCCAAATGTACACAATTATTAAATAAATACAGGAATTGCAATTAAAATATAGGAAAACAGAAATATTGGGCATCCTGCACTTGAGAAGTATTATCTAATCATCATTATTTTAAAGAGTAAAGAAGAAACAAGGAAACAGGAAAGACGAACCTGCATTCAGCATATCTCCACAGGTCGACACATATAAGCGGTGGAGAACACATCAACTGTAGACACATCTCACTCTTGCAGCCATCAACGATGTTCCGATATCGCATCACTTCCGCAGCACGACTCTCGGAGTTCTGTGATTGGTCCATTGGCAGCCACTCCTCATTGTAGCGTATGTCGTTTATGCAGCCTGAAATTTCACACCAGAATATTATTTTTTCTGGGAATACAGATCCAATTATAAGCAACTATGTGTTCAGAGTTCCGCAATTAATTTAGCCCATCATGAATCAGGCTTGGGAATGTTCAAATCTGTAATGTGTATAAGAAGCATGCTAAGTTGGTTTAATAAAACACTTGTACTTTTGTTGAAATCATAGAAAGAATTGACTTTGATAGTTAGATCTGGTAGCTTGTGAAAATGGGAATAGTCTTATGCTATAGTACACAGAGCCCTTTTGCAGAATTTTGACCATACCCATATGTGCTTTGGCACATGCATTGTCTTGTGTAGAATACTAGCCAACACCCCTAAGGTGTGAAACGGTCAAGGTTGTGTGTGCACGAAGTGACTGCTGCTTAGTTGTATTTGCATGGAACTGAGTAGTTTAGAGCTTGCTTGAAATGATGTGGTTCTGTGATGTTTGTTATTGCATCTGGTAGTGAATTACATACCTTTGGCACAGTCTGTAGTTGAATAAAGCTTTCTAGTACACTGTTATTAATGTTGTAGCACAATATAGCAAAATAATAATTAATTAATAATTAAATTAATAAATATACATAAACAGTAATAATATAAAAACCAGTATACATCATAATCATACACGTTAAGTTTCAGAAATGCAAATGCAGGAAATTGATGTGTAAATTAAAGGGTCACGGGACCTCAGAGATTTGTGCGTAAATCGGAGGGTCTCACTGTATAAGAGAATTGTGCGTAAATTACACTAGATAAGCTTTAGTTCCCAATACATTGCACATGTACTATTAAATGATACACTGGCATATTAATATACATTGTGGCAGTAGAACATTTCCTTGTGGTCTGGTAATTATAAACTAACATGTTTACTACTGAGATGATCTACTAATAATTTGTTCTAATCCTGAAATATATTACTGTACAACAAAAATCCCTAACCTGACTGGCGGTAGCCTTCATATTTTATTACACACGCAACATAATATTTTGTAGCAACTGAACATTTTTGTTTCTTCAAAGTTTGTGATCCTGGGTGATGAAGGTATTTGAGACCTTAGGTGATCGAGGATTTTTTTTTGTGACACCTATTTTAAAATGTTTTTTCTTTCATCATGTGCTCTGATTGTTACAATTAACAAATATATATTAATTAAATAGTACTCGAATAAAGTGGAGATGTATTGATTGGTATTATTTAAATAGATAATTAACGAACAGTACATCAATGAGAAATAATGGGAGATTGTTCGTTTAACTCATATTTTAGACAATGCAACATGCAAAGCACAAGGATACTGTTTAGCCAAGCCTCCGTTGTTGTCTACACAAAACTTAATTGAAATAACCCTTAACATGTATGTCATAATATAAATAATTAAATAGCCAAGTTAAGTTTTAAAATATTGCTAACTAATGTGAATAAGACACTTACTGTTGGCGTAGTCCATGTCGACCAGTGGCTCCGACTGGATGGACGGGAAGCGAACGTTGCCTCCAGCGAACATGCTGCGCTGACTGACCCGAATCTGTATGTGACCGTTGTGCACGCCGAAGGTCTCGTTGAAGAACCGACCCTCGCCACTGTCCAGCTTCATCACTGCCCACTGACCGATGCGGTCAACTCGAACCGTGTGCCACTGACCGTCTGACACGTTGACATAGGACAGCATCAGCTGCTGCTCTCCTGAGCCCAGGTTGTAGCGGAAGCGAATTCGCTGGTTGATTATCTGCAAGGACAGCAGAAAGTGTCCCGTTACATAAGAATACTGTAGAATAACACAGGTTACTGCAGAATGCTGCTTTCTCAAATTATCACAGGATTCATGCATGCATGCAATTAAGAACTTATATTCATTCCATTATAAAAAAAATTATTACAGCATTTTTATTTGGTTAGAAAATCGCATTACATTTTCAAATTATACAGTTCAATTATTAATTAATTTATTGATTGATTACCGTACAATAGCCAACCTGAATATTATGATATTGCTAAGTCAATGCGGTAACTATGATGCACAACTTACCTCAATGAGCAGATATTCAGACTTCTGTGCATTCTGGGCCTTCAGTAGCAGGCCTGATGCTTGCCGTGTACGGAACATCACGTGCAGAGAGGTCTTGTGAAGTTTGCCCTCGAGCTCAACGTAGAAATCTTCCTTGAAATCCCATTCTATAAAGCTGCGCGACCCAAAGTCCTTGGTTGTCGTTGCTGCCGGTGAAAGCAAGAAGTTTTCAGAGAACGACATCAGTCTGAATCAGTCTTTGTTTTATATTATTCTTTTGAAAGGTGGATCGAGTTCAGAGCACATATAAAATAAGTATTTTTACTGAAACCACTGAAAGTATTTTTACTTAAACCGCTGATGACAATTAATACATTTTTTTATTACCTGGCACCTGTTTTTAACAGTTTCACAAGCAGAATATTTTTACATTTTTAGAGGCTTCTTTACTGTAACCTGACTGTGGTACACATTTGTAATACTTGAAACCCTTGCTATCCTTCAAGCATTTACCACCCAGGCATGCCGTTTTGGATGGGTTACCCTTATTCAATACAGATTTTTTGGGGAGGTATTTGATCTTATCCCGTATTTATTAGGATTTTTTTCAAATTAACAGAGAAATCCTGTAGGTATATTTCGTAGCCCGACAGCAAAACTCAATCTGCACAGGAAGTAAGCAGATAGCACCGCAGATTTGCGAAGAAACCTAGCAGAGTTTGTTTGATGAAGTTGTATTTCGTGGCGACACTTGATTAGATTTTATTATTAACAAATGGAACTGTTTACAGGTTTATACACATTTTGAAGTAAAAAATATGGATTTAAACCAAAACAAAACAGCAAGTCTGCCACCTGTCCCAGAACACGGATGTCTAGTGGCAACTTATGCCAGTGACAGAGAGGCAGGTAGCCGGTCTGCAAAAAGCAATACATTTAAAAAAACTATTCAGCTTACAGATAAGCGTAGATTGTCTAAAAGCACCTGCAGGCATGTGATTTTAGGGGCTTTGTATATAAAAAAAAATCCAATAATCCAGACAAAATTGGATGTGTGCGGGTCAAAGAGACCACTCAGAATATCACGCAAGAATTGGAAAGGTATATTTTTAAGTTTACCAAGTAAAAATTTTGCGTGGGTGGGTTAGGGCAATGCTATCCATTTTTTATCAGTGGATTTTTTATTTACAGCACCTTATAGCCAATTAGAAACCTGTGATGGGACATGACTCACGTATGATACACTTGGGTCCACGCCAGCCGGGGTCGCACAGACACTGGTACTTGTGGAAGAGGAAGCTGCCTACACACTTGCCGTTCTCCCCACACTTGTGCCCGTTAACGTCATTGACGCCACACACGTCATCTTCGCGCCCACAACCGTCCTCCGAGTTGGCGTGCTCTCCGACACGACCCACGTGGAGGTCGTACAGCTGCAAGAGGTCACATGACTGTTGCAATAACTACTTAGGAGTTTAAACACACATTCCTTATCTGGCCATACATTCCAACTCTTCAGTTTGGGTTCTCAACCACCGCAGCTGCTGAGAATATCAGTTTAAATAGAATATTTTCTGTAAAAAAATTCTGCAATTTGAAATTCGGCAGATTAACATCTGCCTGCATGTAGCATGCACATGCGTTTGCACACATTTTGCAGCACTGACCTGGCCGTTGTGAATAAGATTCTTGATGCAGCCATCAAATCCCAGGTCCATCACGTTGCGGGGGTAAGCCACGGCTGTTGCCTTTGAGCGCCCTCCCAGTTGTAGGGGCGTGTTCACGTTGATGTACTTGTTCTCACCAGGTGTTTCTGCTATTACCTCGCATGCGCTGCGGTCCTCGAATGAAGTCTGTTGGTTTTCATTCTCGACAATGGTGGACGTGTGGCACAAGTCAACCATCAGCCGAGCCTCCTGTCATCACAGCAATATAAACAGTCAAGTGATTGGCGGAATTTGTAAAGAAGTAAAATTTGTGTACCATAAATTCTCTATTTGTAGCCGCGGCTTCAATTACAATAGTGTGTAGCCGAATTGATGATGACCGCAAAGTTGGGGTGCGGCTTTAAATACAGTAATTTGCCGAAAAAATGCAAAAGTTGGCTCATTGGGTTGTCAATAGTAACGGCTATTAGTGCAAAAAATAGCGGTTTATAATCAGTAAAAAAACGAAGTCGGATGCATCAATAAAACTTTGTATTACAATTGCCACTGGTGCATAACAAATAATTACATAAAAACCTGTATCCGCACGCAGTGTTCAAAAACTATGATCAAACATGTCAAATCATGTCACAGTTAAAATCCTTCAAAATCACTTTAGTCGTCGCTGTCGAAGAACGCTGCCGGTATACCGGCATGGTGGTGTCATCCCAAGTATCCGTGTCTGATTACGAGTCGTCGGCATCGCTGACCGTGGCCGCATGCACCGGCAAAAATCTTCGAACATGATGTCGTCCGTTCCATTGTTGGAGATGCGGCACTTCTTGTAGCTGTATTCAATCATGGCAGATGGAATCGCACCCCACGCCTTCACGAGCCATTGCACAAGAATCTCCTTGGCCGGCGCACGACGGCGGCCTCCAGGAGTGAGCGCCTTCAATCATCCAATGCTCCCACAAGTGTCGCATCTGCTGCTTGAATGGGCGATTGATGCTAACGTCACACGGCTGTACTGGCGGTGTCTGACCGCCGGGGATTACAGCAACATCGATGTCGTGCATGGTTTCAGGTTTTGATGTTTTAAGTTGTGTTAGTTTTATGAGGAGTTCCAAGCTTGCTGGCTTTGTCCGATTGTCAAAGCAACACCACTACTAGTGCCTCGTTGGAGTTAATTACATTTACTCTGGTACAAGATATGGTGTTATAATCCCACGCACCTGGTATTCTATGCAAGTGGTCCCATTAACGCGTGCCAGTAAACTGTCTGCAAACTAGACCAATCTGTCAATCAGTAGTTCTGAGAATAACGGTCACGCCTCGCCGATTATGTAATCAACATGCATTGTCATTCGTTGGAGACAATTGCATTTACAACAGACTGTTTTATAATCCCTGAAAAGTTGTGTGAAGTCAGCAGTGCACAACCCCAGAAACAACTAAATAAACAATGACCAGGCTTGTTGAATTGAATGCGCTAAACATTTGATCAAATACTTGTGAGGCAGTAGGCCAACGATGACACAACAACAACAGGAACTTTCCAAGAAATAGGTAAAACCACAATCTCCGTTCTCGCCAGCTGCAGCCGGCCGATCGAGACGTCCAGTTATTACATAGTTACCGGCTGTCACTCAAACACCTTTGAAGTTGAAACAGCTGGCACAACAACAGACAGACCCCGGGTAGTCTTTTTAATCTGCTGCAATACATGCAACGTTATACATGGTTCTACATAAAACGTCATACAAACAAAACTTCTCAACATATTTGAATAATTTGAGCTTTATTGTATAGCTAACATGTATGGCTACATTTCTCCCACTGGGTGTATGGGCATTCAGCCAGCCAGTTATTATCTGGTAGCACGGTGACATTTTGACGAAATTCACATAGTAATATTCCCATGATTATACAATGTGATGTATTTATTATCATTGCATTACATTTTAACAATAAAATTAGACCTCATTCATTCGTTTATGATAATTATTAGCAGTTATAACATTTTTGCAGAACCCATCTACATTGTTCCTAATTGTGTGCGCTACGGAAATTCGTCACACGAAGCGCGTTAAAACGGTCTTGGCTCAAAGTCCGGGTGCGGCTTTAAATAAGGTTTTTGCCTGCAACAAACGGTGCGGAAGAAAGTCGGGGTTTATGTCAAAAGTCGGGATGCGGCTTTAATTAGGGGTGCGGCTACAAATACAGAATTTACGGTATGTGTGACATGCTAGAAAATTAGTTATTTAATTTTTGTGAAATCAACTTTTGTGAAATCATCTTTTGTTAAACCAACTGCGCATATTACTTAAACTATTCACACACTGCATGTTACTTAAAGTATTCACACACTATACATTTGAACATCAACAAACCTGATTTGCGATAGGCGAAGTGAAGTGCTGAGTCAGCTTTAAAATGCAGGACAACAAATACGAAACTAATCTTACAAAGTTCTTGTGGTTACCTCAGCGCGAGTTTCTTTATTTTTGTTGGGAGTTTGTGCATGCAATAAATAGGTAAAGATTAAATGACAAAGATGTGCTTGAAAGTACAGAACACAGTAATCATGAAGACCTGCTGACTTCTGTAAAATGACAACAGCTACAATGGTACAGACACTCAGATCACCTCTAGTATAAACTGGCTGACATAAGATATCCCAGTACAACATCAAATAGTGGACCCTGAGGTAGAGGACTATCAAGGGTGGAGAAGCTTCTCTGATGGTTGTTTTATGCAACCCAACAATTGTTAGTCATGCGAATAAAAAATATGTCAAAGAAGGTCACCTTTCCCCTACGGAAGATGTCCACCCTGTGCCACACGCCGTCGCTCAGCTTCTGCAGCTGTCTCGTGCCATGTTTGTCATGTCCGTCGATGGCTAGTTTCACCTCGCCCGTGCCATGATTCAGTCGCAGCACCGGGTAGCCGCCTCGCAGCTCAAGCAAGATGAAGTCAGTGTCCTCGCCTGACGTCAGTTCGCGAGTCGGGCCATTGTAGAAGATCAGACCGTTGTCCTGCTGCGTGACGAACTCAACGCTTGTGTGACTGTCCTCGCACTGTGACAGGGGGGCGTACCATGCCCAGCCATCGCCATGGAAACTGTGACGTGTCTCCTGACAGCGCGGCCCATCAAACTGGTTGTAGCAGGAACAGCTGCAAACAAACAAACACAATGAAATATTGTAAAGTAGTCCGTATTCACAATTATGCTTAATGATTCTGTTTTGTTGCGCCTCTGAGCTCAGGTTCAGTCAGGAATCGGGAATCGTTTATTCAGCAAGACAAGTAACATAAATTATGAAATACAACATACTACGAATTTATACAAAATTAATAAATCCATAAATATTAATGTCCATTATATAAGAATGAAATCATGTCAGTCTGAAGACCGTAATTTGGTCACTTGACAACTACCCATCTAAAATTATAAATAAAAAATAGAATACCAGTGCTGTGGCATTCAAATAATTACAGTTTGATTCTTATGGTATACTTTAATTATTATTTGTTTTAATTTGAATGTTTTGGGGTGAACATCATATTTACATTGCTTGGTGAAACTGTAATTTGACATGTGTTAATGATATGCCCATCCTCTGAAAGCTTCGTCCCAATCAACGCAATCCACGGTAATAAGAATTGTAGACCACTGCTAGCGAATGTACTGAACAGGTAGGTCAATATTCATAGAGGTAACGGTCAAATTGTACCACAAAAACAGTAGTTCATCAAAACACGGGCGGCCAAGATATCAGAAAAGATATAATTTACATTAAATAACATGATTTAAAAAATACTTTGTACATTTAGGCAGAGTGCAAATAACTGTAAATTTTACACTGCCTCAAACAAGCTGACAAAATTATCATGACATGTCAAATCACATCTACTAAATGAAAACTCACGAGAACCCGTAGTCAAGTTGGTGACATGTTCCGCCATTTAGACAGCTGTCAGGCCGACACTCGACATCCTGCCCTGACGAGAACTCACGCGCCATGCATTGACACTGAGCCTCGATGTACGCTGTGATGCCAATCAGTGTCGTGCTATTGGTATTGACAAGTAGAGGGACGCCGGTGGTGATGAGACGGTTAGAGCAACCGCCTGCCTCACATATTTCCTTGAGACACTCGTCTATGGGCACCATGGCCAGACGCAACCCCAGGATGTCCTCGAACTGATGGCAAACAATCAGGTCATTAGGGCACAGTTAAATCGCAATCGTTTACTTGTTATTCAACCAATGGGGTCGATGTGAAATCACAAGACTTTTCTAAGAATAAAATAAAACGTGTCATAACCACAACAAATTTAAAAGCACAATGTATACATGTTTTTATGTATACAATAAACAACTGTTGTTCAGTTAATATACAACTAGAACATTTCCGTACTTTTAATAACAACGTAATAACAAACTCCATGTCTTCAAAATCCCATGAGTCTTTCGGACGTAGAAAGAAAACATATTCCTGAATTTCATGACTTTGAATGAGCATGACAGGACCTGTACAAGCATTGTACTACTGAAAAAAATCACCCACATTTCATCAGTAATAAGTTTGTAATTTCTACCACAAATTCATGGCTTGCACACCTCCTGTTTATTTTCATTCATCAGTCCATCGATACGACTGGGTCGGTAGTAAGGCGAACCGTGGGCCGAATACCGAATGTCCACAGTATTTGGTATCGTGGGGTGGTCCCGAACGGTGAAGATGTCAACATTCTTGATCGGAATGTCCAGTTTCTTTGCAATGAGTGACCGCAGCATGTTGTAGTGGCTCTGTCCATACGCGGTCGTGTCCGCACCTATCTTTGGGCTCTCAACAAATTTCTTTGCTGTCACACCTGCATAAGATATAACACATTGACATGTTTTTAAATATTAATAGCAATAACTTATTAATTAATGACACACAAGATATTCATTGTAAATGCAACTTGTATTTTTTTAAATTATGTAAAATTACTCCAATCAGTAAAAGGGCAGTTCCAGTCTGGGACATACATATTTTTTAGCAATGCACTGCACACTTTTGCAATGCATTTCATGCTGGAAAGCATAACCTTTTACTGCTCACTTTTATTATAGTTTTGGTGATATCATTGGACAAATTATTTTTTACAAGATCCACTCAAAATTGTGGGAAAATTACAAAAAATATCCAGCATTATATACTATAGCACAAGGCTATATTACCTGATCTAATGATGAGTCAATTCTTTTAATGATTGTAACAAAAGGTGCACTCTTTCATTAAACCGACAGCTCGTGTATTATATAAACTTCACACACTACAAATCTGACCGCCAACAAACCTGATTCACAGTTGGCTAAATCAAATGAGGGAGTTTGAACGGAACTGTTTGAAAACGTACCCGAGAGTCGAAGAGAGCCGGAGTTGATGACGGGCTCGTCCCCAATCTCCTGTACCGTGACCCTGACGGTGCTGACAACCTCGCGATTCCACACCTTGTCAAACACCTTCACCTCAAAGTTGTACACTCCTTCTCCCAGCCGGCCATTCATTGACAACTTCCCTGTGTCTGAGTCCAAGCTGAAAACACAAACCAATGTGAAACCGTCTCCACGGAATTGATCTTGTTGATTCGGAGTAAACTACAAATGTGATAAGTCCGATCGAATTGTGCAGAATTGTACATATTTTGATGGACCCATGTGAGAAATTGTGCTGATCTCGTGACAATAGCTTTTCCTAATCTATTTCCTTTCACATTTTCAAAAGATATAATGATTTGGATTAGTACCATATGACGCTATCAAGTAGCTACTTACTTGAACAGTGAGCTGGTGCCACTGTCAATGAACTGGAATGTCTTGTCTGTGACGTCCCAGTCGTCTTTGTCTTCAGCGTACACGTTGCCCAGTGGAGCATCGGCAAACAGTCCTGCCACAGAGACCCACATTTTACTGACCTTTATAGTGAAACTTTAGTTAGTCACAGTGAATTTGGGTCTAAGATCACCCAGAAGACCATAATCCTGATGTGGTCTTAACTGTGAGATGGTCTTAATACTGGGTTCTTAATTCTGAATCATGTGTTTAGGGGTTCCATGTTGATATCAATATTTCAGGCACGGACAAAAAGTGGTAAAATTTCTGAGGTAATATCACGGTGTGAGCTAGGTGGCGTTCCATTGTGCAATTAAAACCATTTTTATATAACAATGGGCATATTATTACACAGTAAGTTAGTGTGATGTAGACACCTCTAAATTTTTGTGTGGCTAAAAGGCTGTGACATCACATTAGTAACCATGTGATGTCACAGTAGTAACCATGTGATATCACAGTAGTAATTATGTGACATCTCATTAGTAACCACGTGACATCACAATAGTAACCACGTGACATCACAATAGTAACCACGTGACATCACAGTAGTAACCATGTGACATCACAGTAGTAACCATGTGACATCACAGTAGTAACCATGTGACATCACAGTAGTAATCTTGTGACATCACAGTAGTAATTATGTGACATCACAGTAGTAATCATGTGACATCACAGTAGTAATCATGTGACACCACAGTAGTAATCACATGTATCAGACTTCCATAAAACATTAGGATATAGCAATAAATAACAATAATTTTAACATAAATAACATCTCCTACAGATACAGATGTAGTCTACTGATATATACAAAAGAAAAACAAGCCAGCATACATTTGTTCTACATTCTACTTGTCATGAAACAGTGCACAGTGTGCATTTGTCTATATGACAACATCATATGCACATACAACACAACACTCACTGGTAGCAGAAGCCCCATTTCATCTTCAATAAGATCTAACAGCTCTAACAGAAACACTGGCACAACAACAAGGAGGCAACAGGAGGATCACTAAAACAGTGACAGGGCAAGAGAATCACTAATGTAATAGTAGGATCATTGACAAGGCTGGAGGATCACTGACAATAGCAGGATCATTGAAGGGCCATAGTAGGAGGATAAATAATAAAGTTGGAGGATCAGTCACACAATTGGAGGAAATAGTGATGAGGAGGATCCGTGAGGGAGTAGGAGGATCGGTGACACAACAGGAGGATTGGAGAGGGAGTAGGAGGATCGGTGACACAACAAGAGGATCTGTGAGGGAATAGGAGGATTGGTGACTCAACAGGAGGATCTGCGAGGAGTAGGAGGATGAGTGACACAACAGGAGGATCGGAGAGAGAGTAGGAGGATCGGTGACACAACAGGAGGATCGGAGAGGGAGTAGGAGGATCGGTGACACAACAGAAGGAACTGTGAGGGAGTAGGAGGATCAGTGACACAACAGGAGGATCAGCGAGGGAGTAGGAGGATCGGTGACACAACAGGAGGATCTGTCTTAGTGTAGGATGTTCAATGACAGCAAGACTCACCTTTCCAGCCTGAATGAAGCAAAGTAGTAGTGTCGAAAAAAAAGATACCAGCAAAATAGAAATTGCAATAAATAATAATAGACTGACAAACTGAAGATACTCACTTGAGACAGATTAGGTCATTTTCATTTTACTGATCTAAAACGTAATACAAGTACAATATATTTACTATAATTCGTCTTAAATGGCCTTTCAATGCCCATTTTACCACAGTAAATGGTCTATTCACTGAACCATGTCATCTGAAAAATCGATGAAGCCTGAAAAACAGATTATCATCTGAATACATTCCGATCGTTGACCACTCACCTTTGTAGTTGTAGACAAAGATGTTCTTGTGTCCAGGGAAGTGTTTGTTATCGTTGCGGTCACCTATGGTGATGGTCAAGGTGTTGGTGCCACTAATGGCGGGGTTCCCACTGTCCTTCATGATGATTGGCATGTGATACTCCTTCTGTTGTTCCCGGTCAAACGTCTTCAGACTCGTTACAATGCCCATGCCATATCCATTGCGACCTCCGCCTGCAGCAAAACCAACTACTTTTAAGCTTGAGGCGAGCTACTAAAATAATAAGAAAATATCAACATTGCTAATACAAAATAAATAATAAACACTATAATGGAGTCAACAAACTAAAAATAAGGAGATGTTAAAAGAACGTGTTGGCACGTTTCAAAGTTGACAATATACTGTTTGGGATTTCACCCTAATTGGGGTATAACAATTATGCACTGCAAATGTGATACCGTTTTGCAATATCCACCAATATTAACTATGATCACTTCATAAACCTACGTAAGAATGAGGGAATAATATTATCAATATCACAAATATAGCACACTTATGTGGGATTGGCCACATCGTCACATTCTTTAAACAAATCTGACCAAGTTGAATAACAATCTATCGCATAACTAATATGAACATTATGATTTTAGCAAAGAAACTGCAGAATGTTCGCCAAATAATTGCACTTATGTAAAATCCAACATACTGGAGAGGAAATACAATATGGAAGCAGGCAAGATTACTATAGATTACATGGAAACCAGGTAACTGGGAACCTACATAACTAGTGAAACACAAATCTGAACATGGAATGAAACAGACAGACTACGTTCATGTTACTAAGATGCAACAGACCCTGGACTTCATATAGATAACCAATACTCACAAAACACAAGCTAGAGTTCTACAGAATGCAAGACATCACATTTTGTATAGAATATAACTATGTTAACGATTACCACAACATTACTTAGTAAAAACCATAACACTGAATATATGAATGTACATGACACATTACAGACACCGCACAGACAGAAGCCTGAGTGGATAGAAAGAAACAAGCAGTCTGAAAGGCACGGACAGAGACAGCACCAGTTTACCAATACCAGCACCAAACATTTCCAATATACCAAGCCAAGTGGTTAGACACAGTGCGACGAACGTAGACACAGGCAAGGCACAAGCCACTATGGATTACTGATACTGTGTTTAGTAAGGAGACTAACTGACTCCCACAGTCCCGCCTGCTGTAATCCACAGTGCGTGTAGACTCGTTGTAATCATACCCTGGATGTCGAGTAGCATTATTATTATTATTCAATCTTTACCTAGCAGGGCTGGGGTCAATTCCTTTCAATCAATTCCAATTCCTTGCAATTCCTTTTCATTCAATTCCAATTCCCTTTTTTTTTTCAATTCTTTTTAGTAATTCCAATTCCTTTCAAAATCTTTCATTTCAAATTCCCGCTCCCGCTCCCGCTCCAATTCCACATAACGACAAAAGTCAACAATGAAAGATTAATGTGCATGTAGCATGTCATTATTCTTTGCATAATCATTATGACTATCATACATGTGTAACGTACATTCATACATGGTAATTAAGTTACATAGAAATGAGCAATCCACAAAAAGGGCGCATATTGACCGACCTGTACACTATGACTGTTGCACACTGTTCTGATGATGCATGTTAGGCAACACATATTTATACTGGCAAGTGGGAAACCATTTTCACACATTTGGCTACAGCTAGCTTGCCTATGCTTTGTAGTGTTGGTCAGTGGTCATTGATCTCTGATTAATAATCAGTGATTACTGATTGATCAACGGCATGGCTGTAGCCTGCCAATAAGTGTCTTTTCATGGGTGTAAAAGGGCTAACTTCCCAGGTCTGTAAACAGTTGAAAATATCTTTGATGTTTCTATTAAAGCCAGTCTGGAACCCTTCATTAACCCGCTGGCAAGTGGCAAACATAAAGAAATCATAAGATACTGGCATGAATGACAGGATTTCAGTTTTCAGATCCTCAATGCATGAGTTGATAGCATTATTATACACATAGCCGTCTACAACAGGCTAGAAAAATATTGGTTGATGTCACAAAAAAATCAGATGCTCAATTCCTTTCCATTCAATTCCAATTCCTTTTGTCAAAAAAAAATTCAATTCCAATTCCTCTCGTTCAAAATCTTTCGATTCCAATTCCGGAATTGGACTTGATTAATTCCAATTCCTTGGGAATTGACCCCAGCCCTGTTGCCTAGTTATTCCCCTCATAACTCCCTCTAGTGTTCCATTTTATAACAATCAACTTTTATCTAATGATCAGATGCCTTTTTACAGCTCAGTTCGAACCAGCGCTCCAGTAGGAAACTGCCACAAAAACAATGCAAAACTTGTCCTGCTGATAGATACATTACCATTTCCTGCAAGATTCACCTCCTATATTAAAACAATCTTACACATAAACTACAATGGAAGTATAAGTTTATACCCTCATGCCACATACCCTAAACCAGACAATACTACACCAGGAATTGTAAATATATAAATATATATATATATAATCTACCAAGAAATGTAGTGTACATTACAAATAAACCTGCCTGGCCTCTATAGCTATGAACCAACACTGGATTAGTACAACTGCTAATGCTATGTTATTGGACTCGAATCTAAGTGTAACTCCTACTACTGGGCTTGACTCTAATGTAACTTCTGTTGTATGAGTGCAGCCAACAGATCGGCCCGCCTGGCCATCAACACAAGAGCGGAGTGACAGAAAGTACCGACAGACGAAGGAGGAGATGACCCCGTCAATTCTCACCTGTCACTTGGCCATCTGTAGTGGCAAGAGAAAAGCTGGTAATTAACATCAGGTATGACACACGCAGTGCTCCAAGCCTCAGACACATGCAGTGCTCCAACCCTCACAGATTTTGTGCAAGTGTCATGATTGATCATAATTTTAAAGGTCCAACATCTGATCGTTTTTATCATAAATCATTTTTAAAATAAATTATAAACTAACTCTATTCTAACATACTGACCACTCAAATTTGTTTTCATGAATAACATTTTAAAATATAATTTGACCGTTATCTGTTCATGAATTTCGGCCTCGCCATTCAGCATGCAACACATGATATTCGGCAAAACGAAAAAAAAAAAAACAACAGTCAAACACATGTGGTGAGTCAAGATGTTAGAACAGATATAGTTTACACTATATAAAATAAAATAATTTTTTATAAAACCGATCAGACTTTAATCTATCATCACCAAGTCGACCATATCATCTACCACCAACACTTTCCAACCATTCACACCAGCTAGAGTACATATCTGTAAAATTTCAGTGGATTACATCGCCTAAGATGACAACTCAGACCGGCCATCACTTCTAGCATTTAGTTCATTTGCCTAACAAACAGTGTATAAAGCAGCCCACACTTGAAAGTGATTTTTACATGTGCAGGAAGACTGCTAAATAAAAAGGTTCAACAACAAACACCTCATAATCAGCCAAGTACACTGCAAAATCATTTCCACGACCTCCAACAAGATTCACACAGTCGAACCTCGCTTTACAGTCACCTCTGTAATACAACCACCTCGCCATTACGGTCACCCTGGGACAGTCTCAAATTATTTCCATAACAGTAAAGTATATGACATTAGTACCTCTAATACGGTAACCTCACTATTCGGGTCACTTTTATCCAGTCCTGCGGGTAACCTTAATAGTGAGGTGTCACTGCGCTTACTAATCCAGAGAATCAGTTTTCCAATTAAACGACTTTCCCCAAGTTTTCACGCCGGAGAAAGGCAGAATGGGTGCACCTGTACCAAGGGGTAACATACCTGGGATAAACTTGAAGCCGAAGAGACCACAGGTGGGGTTGTCTCGACATGGGCAGCCCCCTCCGCAGGGCAACCAGAACTCAAACGGCGGCCCATTGGTGGCAGTGTCTGGGTCCATGGCACTGATCTGTGCGACGGTCTTAAAGGCCTCCTCGTTCTCGTACACAACAGGGTGGTAATCTTCAGCAAACACTGGGAAGTTATCATTGATGTCCTTCAACGTGACAATCAGTGTCCCCGTGCCGGTCTGGGCTGGTGTCCCTGTAGTGAGTCACGTTAACAAATTGATGAGTCATAACGGCAAAAATGCCTCATTGAAAATTGTCACATATATTTGGCAAGCTTATATTTATGTACACAGTCTTAGTTGACAATAATCCAGCAGACAACAGTTAAATAAAGACTACCTACATGCAAGAAACAGAACCATGTTAATTAATGTGACCATCTCTTTGATAAATTCATGTATGACTCATGTAATAATAAATAATTAGGTTATGTTTCATAAATAATTAATAATTAATTAATCGTGCATCTTTGAAGTCTTCCACATATTCTATGCATCTTCATGCCAGTGTGGATTTGTAAAAGGTCAACATCTGCAAACAATTACTAAAAAATTACTTTTACACCCATTTTTTGCAATCAATCTATAATATATATTTTCTTCTTTAATACATAGACAGTTAGACACCTCAATCAGCTTGCCTGCATTACTAAGGATATCACATATTCTACTTTTAAACTACAGATTTTGGCCCAACCAACATAAGCAACCCGTCTACCATCTTAAAGATGTTTACTGAATTTCAATCTAACGAAACGAGTTTTAAAGATAGAAAGTCAACTTAGATTACATCTATTCAAAAACTTGACTGTCAAAATGTGTTTTTACTTTTTAAATATACTTTGACCATTATCTCTTTGAGTATTTACTTCGCCTGTGGCTCATTAAGCCGCATTTGGATGGTCAACATACTAGAATACATATAGTTGTTACGATAAAACAAGATTTTTCAATACGAATGATCCTACTTTGTACGTTTAAAATAAAGTGATTCTCTTCTAGTCTGGGACTCACCTTTGTCAATGGCTAAGACGTGAATCCTGTGAACAGATTCTGTCTCTCGGTCCAGGCCTTTGATGGTTGTCACTAAGCCATTGCCATCCACTGCAAACTGCCGAGATAGATCTGTTGTCTGATCGATCGAGTAACTGTAAAACAATTAACCAATTTCAATCTTACAAACTGCTAAAACTCTTATCAATGGAGCACACATGTCGATCAGTGAAGAAAACTAGGCATTTGTAAATCCATTCAAATAAGACTAACTACAAAGAAATGCTTTCATAAAGTTAAAAACTATTATGCAACCATTGGGTAATTCCGACTATTAATTGGTAAAATTAGCGAAATCAACTAATTTTATACTCTGATAAATAGCCCAAAAAGTCAAGTTAATAGACTGTAATAGTAATTTAAACTTGTTAATGTAAAAACCAGGTTTCCTAGCAAATGTGTTAATCACTTTTGCAGTCCAAAATCAGGCTGGTGGAAAATTGCATCATAAACATCATCATATTTGTGATTATGTTGCCACAAGTTCTGTGACACATGAAAAGACACTGAATGACGAAACTAGCAGCTAGCACACCACCTGTTATAGGAACAGATATTAACTTAATTAATGAATAACATTTCAAGCAAAATAATTTTATTTAGTTATACTGAGGTGTTACTCCTAATTTTTAATTACAGATATATTTAATTAGATTACTTTTAAATTTTATTAGTTTTAACTCAGTTTTGTATGTATTTTCGGTGTATTTTTTTCCATTTTAAATTCATGCATTTTATGTAAAGCACACTGAGCTTTCAAGGAAATACAAAATAAATATATTATTATTTATCATTGTTTTCTTTCAATAAATTAAAACGCACTGAAACTTCCTGTTGATGCCCATGTCGACGTCGGTTGCTGTGAATCGTGCCAGAGAGGTGCCAATGGTGACGTTCTCAGGAACGATCACTTTCTGTGTACTTGGACTGAACTTTGGTGCATTGTCATTGAAGTCCGACACTTCAATCTCTATGTGTGCCATGTCAACGTGTCTCATGTTTGAGTCACGCACGTAGACAGTGACATTGAAGTAAGGTCGGTAGAGCACCTCAAAGTCGACTGGCTGTTAAAGAGAAAAACAATACTTGTTGGCATAGGAGTTTTTTCCATCTCCTGCTGAAGCTTGAGCAGATCATCCGCAAAAAACAGTAAATGCCAACATCACATAAATTAAGTTAGAAGTGGTTTTGTGCTGCCAATCAGCTACTGGTAGATATAAAAGTTTGTTGTTTAACAATGTTTCACTAACATCTAACTTCCACTGCTACAACAAACGTGATTGATCACACACAAAATGGAGGCTACATATTAAAGAAATTCAAGACAAGAACACTGGTGTCAGAGGAAGCTAAGCACAATCAGGAATACCTTAGTTTATTCACTATCTATAGACAGGATGCCAGGTGTCTTGATGTGGTCATTATGTATTTTCACGGAGAGGCGGAAGCACAGAATCTGTGCTATTGTTGTGTATCACACAAATAGGATGTTCACATTTGTAATGCAATTTATATAGTAGTAATTGTAATTGACAAGAACTCGTTTGTAGTATTTGGTGAGAGAATGGATGAATAGTTTGCCGTATGTTTGGTCACATGATGTAGGGCATGTTACAGGCAGAGAGATCAGAGAACCTCTCTGCGCTGTTGTAAATGTTTACATTTCTATAGCACCATATCTATACAATGGTATTCTATGGTACTGTGCAGTAAAAGAAATGGTTTCGTTTTATTTGTCCCAGAGAGGTATCTGCATCTCTCCATCACAAATAGAATGGCAAATTTTTTCCAGAGTACAAAAGGAACAGACTCTTAGACGTAGTGGGTATTAACCCTTTCATGGCCAAAGTTATACCAATTTCTACCTGCTGCCGAGTTGTATAGTTTCGATGCATTGTCTCCTAAAGAATCCTAGTAACTCACGAAATGACGTCAACAAATTCTATAATTGGCTCAGGTTGCATGAATGCAAATAAATATTTAATTTTTCATCCGATAAAAAAATTGCACAGTAGTTCAAGAACTAACTGCTGAAGTAAATAGCCAAAAAATAGAGAGTTATGCGAATTTACTTATAAATTATGCTCTGTTAATGTTTGAAGAAAAATTATTTTCAAAATTATTCTTGATAATTCATTTTATTATATTTTCCACCACTAATTAGTGGATACATGCAATATATGAAATGTAGATAAATTAATATGCTGTAAAATACAAAAAGAATTTCATGTCTAGGAAAAATAAAATAAAATCACAGTATTTTTTCCTGAATGCACGTCATGATTTCCTTTAAACTATACATGAAACATATCGTTCTCATCATTATCAGCGCCATTAGAAATATCTTCATCAAGGTCAATGTCGCTGTCACTGTCGACAGTGTCGTGTTGCCTCTCAATGATTTCGACGTCAAAAACTACCTTCCAAAAATCTCTCAAAATCCGAATCACTCGAGTCTTACATAACGATAATGTTCAGAATTACAATCAAGCTACAGAAAAACGCCACTCTATCCCACTGCGCAATAATACCTTTGTAAAAAAAATGGAATACTCAAAACTTATCATTTAATCATAGATGTTGCTGATGTTTTCGTGTTTTCAAACTATGCAGACATTCTCCATGTTCGCAGCAAACGATGAGCTTTCATTTGACCGGCTGAAAATAAAGTAACCAAAACCCTAGTTTAAAAGTGGATCTGTTTTCAGTATTTGATATCGAACCCAGAACAGGTTTGCCAAAAAAAAAAACTTGTATTTAGCCACGGAAATCATTAACATTCCCTTATTGGGCAACAGTTTACAACTACGCAATTTAAAAATGGCTCCTGTTGCCGGGCGATTTGAGGCATTCTGGCCACAAGGCATAGCTGGGTTGATTCAGGCATTCTGGCTGTGAGGCGTAGCCGGGCTGATTCGGGTGTTCTGGCCACAAGAGGGTTCAACAAAACAGATATGTGCAAAACTGATATAAACAAATATGTGCAAAGATAATATAAACCTTGCTGACAGATTATCATAGGATCGTCCACCGTTAACGCACCTTGTAGACTTTAAGCACTCCTGTGTTAGTCGCCTCAATGAGAATTATCTCAAAGTATTCGCGATCCTGCTCCTTCAACGTGTACGTCAACTTCGCGTTTTTCCCAATATCTTTGTCAGTGGCCGACACTGAAGTAATCGATGCTCCCTTTGGAAAGTTCTCGGACATCGTGGCGGTGTAGATCTTCTGTGTGAACTTTGGCGTGTTGTCATTGATGTCGTCAATCATAATCGTGACAGTGGCACTCGCTGCAACAGTTTGGTGTAGCAATTAACAATATGTGTTGCTATTGAGCACATGGGCATATGACACTAGCAAGTTACTATGTGGTGTGAAAACAGCTAGTTCTGAATACTGTTTGAAATCATCAATGTTTGAGGTTCACAAAGGAAAATTCAAACTTTAACAAAATAAATCAATTTATTTTAGTTACTCAGTAAGACAAGTTAAGCAAAGAATAAGAAATACAACAACATTCCTGTATCACAACCATCGTTTTTATATTTCTGTCATTTTAAATACCTTGGGCCTTTATATTATTGTTTTAATGTTCACTTACTGCAATAATCTTGTTTTAGCACCACATTCCACAATACATTGGACTCCGCATAACATAATCACTTCAAGTCAGAGCAATTTGATTCTACTAAGCAATTTACTTAAGCGACGCCTGTTAATACAGCGGAAATAGGAAACAATTCTGTCTCAGCCAATATATTGAATTCTACTACAACATCAAGTTTGACCTCCTTCCATCTCAAAGACGATACCGGTGTCCAAGATGCAAAAAAATAGTAACTGTGTAACTGTTGTTGTGACTATATTCCGGTGTGTACCTGTTTTACTACCATGCTAATGCGGTCAGCCATGACCAAAGCGGCTAGAACAATGTATGCCATGACCACCCTCACTACTCAACTACTTGCTACTGAATGACTGCATCGATCTAGACAGATTAGTGAAATGGTCTGAGAAATGGCAGATGCTGTTCAATTTTGGGAAATGTAAATGCCTACATACAGGACATGGGAACTTGAATGTAAACTATAAAATGGGAGCTACTGTTCTTGGTACTACTGTAAAAGAAAAGGACTTAGGAGTTACAATAAGCGCTGATATGAAAGTTTCAGAGCAGTGTGGTATTGCAGCTTCAAAGGGTAATCAAATTCTTGGATTGATTAGAAGAAACATAACATATAAGGGAAAAAAGTTAATTATACCTCTTTATAAAGCAATAGTTAGACCTCATTTAGAATACTGTATACAAGCATGGAGACCATATCGTAAGAAGGATATAGATACGCTTGAACGCATACAAAGGAGAGCAACTAAAATGATTCCAGAACTTAGAGACCTTAGTTATGAAGAACGCCTGAAAGAATGTGGTTTAACAACTCTAGAGACAAGGAGGTTAAGAGGAGATCAGATTGAAGTTTTTAAGATATTGAATGGGTATGAAAATATTGATAGAAATATGTTTTTCTCACTCAAGAAGGATAGCAGAACTAGAGGACATGAGGTAAAATTAGTAAAGGATCAATGTAGATTGGACATCAGGAAGCACTCGTTCTCACAGAGGACAATAAATGAATGGAACAAACTGTCTACAGATTGTGTAACTGCTAGCAGCGTGAATATGTTTAAAAACAAGGTTGACACATATATCAGGAGGGCGGGTTATAAGTAGGTGAACATTGTTGGACTCTCGATAAGCCAATGGCTTCCTTGTCCACTTGCCATCTGGGCCTTTGGCTTGGATGGCAAATCTTGTTAAATCTTGTTAAATTGTCTGCGACCCAGCAGATCATTTCGCTTGGACAATGTAGCCTGGAGAGCTGCCTGCAATGCTGGTGTGGCATTGCACCAGCCCACCCGTCCGGGTGTGTCATGGAGGAACACGCTTGCGCCGTCCTATTCATACCATTGTGTCAACAAGACCAACACCTTCTGCCAAGCCACCTTGTATCAATGGTGCCAATCTCGTCCACATAATGCTCAAAAACTGTGAGGTGAAATCCAATACACATTTGGCTTTGATTAATGCACGATCAATACGAAATAAAGCTACTATTATAAATGAGCACATTGTTGAACACAAATGGGACGTGCTTGCCATCACAGAGACATGGCTAAGTAGGAATGATGATGATGATGCGATAATCGCCAAAGTAACTCCGCCAGGATATACTTTCCAACATGTTGCTCGTGCATCTGGTCGTGGCGGTGGAGTTGCAACTGTGCATCGCAACACATACAAGACAAAGTTGCAACCAAAGTTGTCTTTTACGACCATGGACCTACTCCGTCTACAGATCATTAACCTGCACTGTGTGAAAAACAATGGGTAGGGTAGTCTACCACCCCCTGTGTCCAGCAAGTCATCCGGATTAATATTGGAATTTTATTCACTGAAGCAGCCATATCTGTAGTGCCCACCATTTTTGCACGGGATTTCAATGTACACTTCGACAACGAAGCTAAATCAGAACCACTATGCAATCTACTAGAATCGTTCAACCTGACACAACATGTACTTCCGCCAAAGCACCATAGTGGTCATATTCTAGATCTAGTGATTAGTAGTAGTGATAACAACTTAATCTCCTCCGTTGCAGTTATTCCAGACTCTGTGTCAGATCACCATCGAATTGAAATTGCAATCAGTGCCTTGGCAAGACCTTTTGTGGTGGCGATGACTGCAAAACGGAATTTCCGGAACACTGACAACGTTGCACTCAGAAGTGAAATGGAGTCTGTTTGTGTAGATATGACAACGTGTGGTAAAGATCAGCAGGTGGAAGAACAGGTGGCGACGTATAACAACAACTTAACAATGTGTCTCGATAAACACGCTCCGTGGCACAGTGTATGTACTCGAAACAACATTCCTCACCTCTGGTACGATGCGGATATAGTAGATGCCCGTGAAAGGAGACGCAAACTAGAAAATCTGTGGAGGAGGACCAAGCTAGAGGTACATCGTAAGTTGTATGTCAATTCACGTGATGAGTGTTCTGCCTCGATAATGGAAAGAAAAATGGGATATTTCCAAGAACATTTAGAATACGCTGACAACAAAAGTATGTTTCGCTTTATGCGATCGCTTGAAGTCCATCAAATGCAATTTCCCAAATTCAATTCAACGAATGAAAGTTGTGATGCATTTTCACGTTACTTCCAAGAGAAGATTGAGAAGCTGCTTTTTAGCTTGCATTGCCACACTGCCGTAGATCATTCAGTGGATGAGACGCCTTGTTTTAGTGACTCTCGAAGTGTTCGAGCCTACTAATACAGATGAGATAACGTCTATTCTCGCCAACACAGATAAGACGTGCGCGCTTGATCCCCTACCCACTAAACAACTGAAGGATAACATAGACTCTATTGTGCCTATCGTCACATGCATTACAAAAATGCCTCTCTAGTGAATGCAGTTATGCCTGGGCTGCTTAAACAGGTAATTGTTCGGCCATTGCTAAAGAAACCATCACTTGATAAGGACACACTGAACAACTACCATCCAGTTAACAATCTAAGTCATCTATCCAAAGTCATAGAGAAAGTTATTGCCCGAAGGATCATCTGTCATATTTTCGATCAGCGAATGCAGGATTGTTTCCAATCAGCTTACCGGAAAAATCATTCAACTGCAACCGCATTGTTATGTGTTACAAATGCCATGAAAGTCGCAGACAAGGTACAGCACTTGTGCTCATCGACTTAGTGCCGCCTTTGATACAATCAACCACAAAACAATGATTTAGTGGCTACGCTTGCGTTATGGCATTGTGGGCAAGGCGCTTGGCTGGTTGCAATCTTATCTGCAGAATCGGACTCAGCGAGTAGTCATTCGTGATGCGTCATCGAACACAACATGTGTGACATCGGGTGTCCCGCAGGGTTCGGTGCTTGGACAATTGCTATTCTCGCTGTATGTCCAACACATCGGCGATATAATCAGAGCGCATGGACTTTCGTTTCATCATTACGCGGATGATCTGCAATTATACTGTCACTTTGACCTAACCGCGACAGCTTTGGCTACTATGCTGCGACGTACGGAAGACTGTTTGGATGTTGTGAAACAGTGGATGACATCAAACTGCCTGTGCATGAATGACAATAAAATGGAATATCACCCTGTGGCACCCCAGACTGCAGCTGCGCTCGTTGACAGCAGTGTAATATACGTAGGTGATGTCACAATTATTGCATCATGATCTGTTCGTAACCTTGGTGTCGTCATGGATCGACACCTTGATCTTAAGAAGCAAGTGTCAAGCATTGTCAGTGTGTGTTCGTTCCATCTCCGCCGCATTAACCGGACGAGCTGTTATCTTCCAATGACAACAAAGGAACGTGTCGTCAATGCCATTATTACGTCATGGCTTGACTACTGCAATTCTCTTCTATATGGTACTTGTGTTAACAACATTGCTCGCCTGCAGAGGATGCACAATTCGGCTGCGAGGTTAATTTTACGCCGGCCACGAAGCGATAGCGCCACGCCTCTTTTGTGCATTCTTCACTGGCTCCCTGTAGCGCGCAGACTCGAGTTTAAGATCTTAGTGTTTACATATAGAGCTGTGCATGGTGAGGCGCCGAAATACCTATGTGATCTCGTATGTCCGTATACACCAACAAGAGTCTTGCGCTCTGCCAACAATAACATGTTAACTGTTCAGCGGACTCACGTCAAAGCTGGAGACTGTTCGTTTATAGTCACTGCGGCGACTCTGTGGAACACTGCCAATTGACATTAAAATGTCAGACACTCTCTCCACTTTCAAGGCACGCCTAAAGACTCACTATTATAAACTCTCTTTCTAAGTTCTACATTCTAGTTCCTGCATTAATATAGTTATGTTATAATTATCAACTTATTTACATGTTTATTTGTTATAGTGTAACTACTTACACATTAGTTAAGTTATATATATACACACACACATGTATTTACATTTTCTGTCTCAATCCTAGTGAGATGTAACTAAAATTTATATTTTAGAATAGCTATTTAATTACTTTATTTATTTTACTAATTTATTTTTATACTTTTTATATATTTATTTATTATTATTACGTTTTAGTATTATGCATAAAACAATCACTTATATATTTATATACACCTAATATTCTATGTGTTAATACATAGCATACACATATATTTTATTCATTTAAAGTAGCTGTATACTGGTTGTAGAAATGGTTATTATTATTATTATTTTAGCAATTTTAGAAAACTACTTACAATTGTCTTGTACATGTTGTAAAGCACCACGAACAATATAACATTGGATCTGGCGCTATATGAAATAAAATGTATTATTATTATTATATATGTGTGTCTATTTAGTTGAATATCTTAAGAATTGATTCTTATTACCCAAGTTACAGCAATTTAATAATAATGTAGGTGATCGCATGTTTCCAATTGCATTAACTTATGTATGTAAAGGCAGTATGATTACATTGTATGGACTACCTTCATGTGTGTATTATTGTTATTACTTTTATTAACTTGTTTTATGTATATATATATATATTATATATATATATATATTATATATATTACTTTTATTAACCATGTTTACCAAACATTTTATCCCCTTTACCTCTGATCCTCAGTAAGCAGAAGACAATTATCCAATGTTTTATTGGACAATAAATTTGTATCGTGTTGTATAAGGCTAATTCTGTTAAATCCAGTGTACTGCCTTTCAATGTCGACCTTACCTGACTGAGAGGGAGAGCCCCTGTCTCCAGCCTTCACTATCACTGTGTATTCTGGCTGCGACTCCCGGTCCAAAGCGTTGTTCATTGTCGTTGATATCAGACCAGTGCTGCTATCTATTGAGAACAGTGGTGTACTACCCTTCATCGGCACCTGTTTGAGTGAGTACGTCACCGAGCCGTTGTTTCCTCGGTCTGCATCCGTCGCAATCACCGTCAGCACAGACATCCCTTAAAATATATGCACACTTGAATTAGCTATTGAAGCCACCAACCCGCTCATGCTTTTTACATAATAAGCTGCGAATGTAAATTTACCCTCCATTTTCATGGGAGAAAATGGGCCTACATAAAAAAATCTTTCATTGGGGTCATATAAAGGAATCTACACCCAAAGTTCAGGTTACCTAAGTTTATTAGTTATTGGCATGTTTGGAAGGAAAGTTCAATCCAAGAAGGCCAATAGCATGCATTACATGATATGCATTTTAAACTGAATAAACCCACGACCTGCAACAAAAGTTTAGCAATGTAAACCTGGTATAAGAGGCAGTTTCCTCGCTTACCAGCATCTGAGTGTTCTGCCACCTTTCCAACAAGACGATTCCTATCAAAAACTGGCGCGTTGTCATTGATGTCTCGGGGCATGACCCTGACCTCCGCGTATCCAGTCAACGATGGTTGACCTGAGCCGACCTCGTCGTGGGCAAGAACGTTGAAGTTCCACACCGGGCGGCCTCGTGGGTGGTCACGGTCAAGACTCCGGGTGAGGAAGATCTCACCCGTGGCCCGATTGATCCGGAATGTTCCATCCGTGGCAAACTGACCGGAGAGGCTGTATTTGATGTTGGAGTCACGATCCGTGTCAGGATCAACGGCTCGCACCTAAGACGGAGGGCAGCATCAACTTATTACTCAACAGTTGTTTCATGTAAATTCTTCCTGACAATTCGCAGTAATCACCCAAGGAAACATTATCGACGAGCAACAATTGTCGGAATGGCTTGCATACAAAGGCGTAATTTTGCAAAAGGTGTTTTTGTCATTTAGTAACCACAGATATTTCAGTCAAAACAATTTCTCTAACAATTTGTTTGCACTCAATCAATGAAATAACTTTCAGCGATTTACAATATAGATCTCTTGTGCAAACGTTTCTTCAGGTTTTTGTCAAAATGGAATATTCTATTAAGCATAGCAGATTTGGCCCCAACAAGTTTGCAGAAAGGAAACTGAATATTTCCATATTTTGAGATGTGCCCTAACTTACAGTGAGCAGGTACTTGGGGGACGTCTCAGATATGAAGCGCTCTTCCTCCTCTAAGTCGGTGATGTTGTAGATTGTGGCGTCGAATCGTGGTGGGTTGTCGTTGACATCCATAATGTGGATGACAACTGTAGTGAGGTTGGAGAACTTGTCATCAAACACACGGTACTTCAGCTGGTAGATCTGTGTGACAACAGGGGGCGTATCATTATAAACAACTCTTCTTCAAAAATAGGGGTCAGACCACAGTTATACTTCTGGAAGCCTAAAAATTTGCAAGTTAGTCAATTTAAGTGATTATATTTGCTAAGATGTAACTGCATTCAGCCAGCAAGGTAGGAACATTCGAAATGTCAGACCTCTGGCAGCGCGTTGTTGCAGTATGAAGTGGATTTGAAGGTATATTGGTGATGACATTCCTGAAACACCGCTATACAAAGTACTATTTTGCGAAAACTGCCAATTTTGATTGTAAGCATGTTTGTGACATGCTTAAAGGAGCTGGAGTTAGGCGATGTTGACAAATTTGTTCAGTACATTAGTAACAGTGTCATGGATGTCATGAAGTTTAAATTTTTTTTTTATTGTCACATTTTCTTACAATTCAGCAAAACATTAACATGACTAAGAATGGAAAAATCAATTGTGGTTTGTGCCAAATAGTCTCTCCATATTTCAACATTGTGATAACACTTGAGTCACCGTAATGTTTCCTAACGGTCAAGTTTCCTCAATACATTTCATCACATAATAGTAAGCTTGAACACTTGCACAATATTATGGTGAATCAATGCAACTCGACGAATTCTTAATATACAAACTGTAAGGGTAATTAACATACAAACTGTGAGTGTAATAGACAACCCCATCTCACTCACCCTTGGCCCTTTCTCATAGTCCAGTATTCCCCTGACCTTGATCTCCCCAAGGTCAGGGACAACCTCAAAAGCATTGCCGATGTTTCCTCCAGTGATAGAGTAAGTCAGTTGGTTCTCTGAAATTGTACAACATAAAGAACGTGGGTACGTGATAAGCTTATAAATTAGGTCAGTTTGATAATCAGTATTTGTGAAACTCGCCTTGACTTTACCTGATAATCGAGGCACATAAAAACAATGATATCAAATGCATAAAATGATATCAGTATGCATGGTGACGGACATGGAAGAACTTTACATTAGTGATTTACATGTATAAAATAACAGAAACCTGAGATAATATGGCAGTATTTAACACATGGTGGACTCCACTTAATCACTTTGATTCACTTAAGCAGCGCATTTTAATATAGCGGGAACAAGAAATGATTCCGTCCCAGCATATATATTTTATTCTACTAAATGGCTGATTCGGTTATCTGTGAGTCAGTGTCCAGTGTATATATTCCTGTAAAATTTATATTTTATTTGTGGCTACAATTGTGTTGCAGAATAGGAACTGGATCCAATTTTAGGACAGTCAGGTGCATTTTTGAAGCTGTAGCCATTCAGTGATTGCATAATGGGCTAACAAACTCAAGTCAGGATTAGTGCAAGTCAATAGGTCAAACGCGCAAGGTCTAGACACGTCACACATATAAACACGTGCACATAACATGTTTGTGCGTCATCATGCAACAGCGTGTCATATGACATAATCGGATAAAAATCGCTCATATATGGTGGGCGTTTAAAGCATTTGTAATATAATGATTCATACCTTTGTCTTTGTCCTCGGCCGTCACAGATATGACGATGGTTCCAATGTCTGTGTTCTCGGGGACGCGTGCGTTGTAGGTGAGCTTCTTGAAGTACGGGGCATTGTCATTCTTGTCTGTGATGCGAATCTGGACCTCGGCCTCTCCTGAACACACACAACAATTTCTGAACACACACAACAGTTTCTGAACACGCACAACAGTTCCTGAACAAACACAACAGTTCCTGAACACACACAATTTAAAACTCTTCTCCATTTATCATGCCTGTGTGCCCAACCGATATAGCAAATGTGACAAATAATTCCCAGAAAATGTTCGAAACTGTCACATAAGTTTTGTAATCTTCTTTCGGTGGCATATTCAGGATCTTGGAAGGGGTCCAAAGAGGGTGGGCAAACTTAGTCATTAATTTGCCATGCTACCATTTAGTAACACAACAGGTAAATCATGAAAAAATCTTATCTCAAAGCCAAAGGGAGGCCATGGCCCAATGCCGCCCCCCCCCTCCCCAAATGTGCCATTTTTCTGTTTCTCCTTATTGGACATCATCCAGATTCCTACAATTTGTTTAAACTGTGGGTACTAATAGTGATGACTGGTGTAATAGAAACAGACAACTTTTTTTCTTAACCTCCTCGATAATATAAACAAAAATGGCGCAGAGAAGCAAACATGGCCAGACAACAACATGCATCCTGCGTCAGGTCTACCGTACCCTGATTGGGGGTTCCTGGAGGGTAATGATTGGGGCGATCAGACTTGGCCCCGTCCTCCGCCACAACAGTGATGTAATACTCCTTCTTCGCCTCCCGGTCAAACATGGCTGCTGTGGTTACGACCCCGAACTGGGGGTCGATGACGAACTTGTTGAAGTCGAGCCCAGATTTTTTGATGCGATAGGAAATCTGAAAGTAGTTATTCTCAAAATAAAACCTATTAATTTCTCCCTTTGTTCTTTTAATCATGTATCCATGACATTAAACATGTTGATAAAAAGGAAGGATACAGGCATGCTAAATACCCCAAAGTATTCACATAATTATCTCCACCGTTGAAAGATCTGAAGAGCAAAAATTGCAAACTTCCCGAGTACATAAGATTGACCCATTATTTAAACCAGATCACATGACCTGGTTGAACATGGAGAAAAAAAAAAATACTTTACAACTTTTATAACCATGGTGACAAAACGCACACAGTACTTATGCCATTTTTGGTTTATTAAAACCATAAGTTTATTTTAACATCTTACACCTCAAACCATAAATGACAAGATTTTTAAAGAATTTTTTTTTTTTAAGAAAATATATTTTCACAGAAAAACACTCAATCTGAGCATATAAGGCACATACTGATTAATCCTGCATATACTTACTAAATAGAAAAAAATCCTTACATTTATTAACTTCAGATGTAGATCAATTTGATGTGGCATTGCTACCACTAGCAAATTTATTTATAGATTCCCCCTAAATGTAAACCGTGGGATGGGTGATAGAGAATACATGGTATTGAAAAAAGAATTAACAGTGCCTACTTCCATAGTAGTCAATGTCATTGCACAGACCTTCTTGTAGTCGGGAAACTCGTCACGGTCCTGTGCCGTCACTGTGATGACCTCTGCCCCCGGGGCAAGATTCTCGGCCACACTGCCGGGGTAGCGGCCATTCTCATCCAATCCCACAAACTGGGGTATCTCGTCATTCTCATCAATCAGTTCAATGGTCACGCGGGTACTGTTGTGGAGGGGCACTGTGGCGCGGTTCTACAAACAGTGTCTCATGCTAGTGTCGTAGGGCGAAATACATAGGTCAGTATTACAATGACCATATATGGCTACGTTACCCCAATTCAAATGTGCTGGTCCTTTGGAGTTTGTATGTTTAGCGTCCGTAAATAGCTAGAGTGCTAGAGGTTATGTACAGGTGGCAGGTAGTGTCTGCTCGGCAGCAACGTCCCACAGATAGTACGTGTGTTACCCTGTCTGCACCAATGTCAACAGACCAGTAAAGCATATTTTCAATACTTCGGTCAACGTCAAAAGTAATTTTTTATAGAATCACCTGGTTGTAATAACTGGTCATCGTAGGATATGGGCATCATAGGATATGGGTCACCGCAGGATATGGGTCACCGCAGGATATGGGTCACCGCAGGATATGGGTCACCGCAGGATATGGGTCATCGTAGGATATGGGTCATCGTAGGATATGGGTCATCGTAGGATATGGGTCACCGCAGGATATGGGTCATCGTAGGATATGGGTCATCGTAGGATATGGGTCATCGTAGGATATGGGTCATCCTAGGATATGTGTCATCATAGGATATGGGTCACCAATGGCCTTCATAGCTTCAGATAGTCAGAAACTCATTAGGTAGCAGTTATTAAAGAAAATGTGACGGGATGATCCAAGTCTAACCAGAACGAGTAGAAACTGTGCATGTATTGCTGCACTTGATGCCTTTCTCTTATCAAGATAATAATCTTTCTCTTATCAAGATAATAATCTTTCTCTTATCAAGATAATAATCTTTGTACAGCAAACAGCATATATGTTTTGCTAGACATTAACAAATGATGAAACATGTTTTCTGCCGTGTGCATTCAATGACTGCCGTGTGCTGATTAAGTAGCATTACTTTGTAAATAATTTATTACTCTTTTAAAGCCATATTCATCGTTGTGTTTATTTTTATTAGGGGTAATAACATACATTTTTACTTTGCTGTTGAATATTTTTTTAATATATTTTTATTACTCGATTGATAAAATTTGCTACTTATTTGACAATCCCAAAACTAATGTTAAATTCAAATACGGCAACACAGTCTTTATGTTATACTTAGTGCAGCCTTGATGGTAAGTCTATATTTTGGGGTCGTCTCATAATCAAGTGTTTATACTCACAGCGGCTTTGATGGTGAGCGTATACTTGGGGGTCGTCTCATAATCAAGTGCCCTGTATGTCATCAGCAGCATCTCGTTTTCATCAGAGATTCGCCAGTGGAAGCTTCGAGGTTCCCCGTTCTGCTGCACCGTTTCGCCGGGCATGATGCGATAGTGCATGAGTGGATCCTGCGCCACCGGCGTCGCAGCCACTGCCTTCAGACGCTCCACGATTGTGTTGATCGGGGCGTTCTCGCTGAGTTTGATCGTCTTGGTTGAGTAGTCACGCACCCAGTGAGGGTAGGCGTTCACCGTCTGAGTGATTGAGATGTCGATGCGGACTGTGCTGCGTTTGGGAGGCGAGCCATGATCCTCTGCCTCCACAACTAGTTCCACAAAGTCCCTCTGTCAACAACAAGCACATGTTGTTAAAATATCAGTGTGTAAACACAATCGAATCTAACCTGTAATGGCATAGTCTAGTGTTATTGGTGCAAAGTAGCATAGTGGCTAAACATCTGACCAAGGTTTGAGTCCTCTTGCTGCCATTTCATAGCTCTGGCAATTTCGTTCACTACTATTTGCCTCAGTTCACTCAGCTGTATAAATGAGTACCTGAGACAGTGATGGACATATGTGAACGAACAGTCTCCACACAGTCAGCGTCTTTCTTAAGGTTAAACTGATACGAGCAGAGAGGGATTTCATACGGGCAATTTGCCAGCTTTAAAAAACCACTGTGAGCAGTCATTGCATCGTGGCTGAATGCTTCCCAGAAAAACTGAGTTGGCGTTGGAAGGAACATTCACACATGCACGCACGCACGCACGCAATTTTCTTCACAAGTTTTTACAGGATTATAACTTAATCCCTCCACATTTGAACCTTCCGGTAACATACAGTAAGAACTATTTGGTTAAAAGCAAATAAGATGCAATACACATATCGACGAATGAAAATTTTCTTACCCCACTCATTGCGCGATAAACCGTGACCCAGCCCGAATGCGAGTTGATGTCGAAGAATCCGGACGGATCGGCCTTCATCTTGTACATGACGTTGCCATTGTTTCCCGCATCCTTGTCCGTGGCGTACACCTGCAGAACCCTCTTCCCGATAACGCTTCCCTCCTCGATGCTGGTGGAGTACTGAGCAAAATCAAACACAGGAGGGTGATCATTCTTGTCTCCGATCTTCACCTGGAACGTGCAGAAGCCGGCCAGGCTTGGTCTACCCTGGTCCTCTGCTTTCACGGTGACGCCGAAGTCCGTCACGCCTGACTTGGCTTCGCGGTTGAATCGGTCAGCTGTCCGGATGATGCCAGTGATTGGCTCAATGTAGAATTGGTCATTGCTGTGGTCGCTGGATCGAACCAGGGAGTATGTGATGTTGCCATTGGCGCCAGTGTCATAGTCAACGGCCGATACCTGTATCAAGGTTGCGACAATTAATGTTGTGGAAAACTACATTTAAATCTCCATTAACGGGAATAGCATTATGCAAACAAATACAGCAGATATATGCAAAACATCAGTGCTAGAAGAAACTACTCAAGAAAATGGATTTTTTTTTTAAAGATCAACCACAATTTATAATCAGCATGAAGTTACAGTAAACTTTTCTTATTGTTAAAAAAGTAATAAAAAAAAGTGTTAGACACATTTTGTTATGCGAATGTGAAAGGTTTATATTTCACTAAATTAACACAACTGTGTAACACTGCACCTGTATAGTCACACAAGTCCAATGGTCTAGAGATGTACCTGAATCTTATGAATGAATCTTTGAATCTCATATAAAGAAAACTCACAAATGGAAAGACCAAACCTTAGATAATAAATCCTACAAAGAATTGTTATTTACAAAGGAAACAGATAATGTCCATACATAAAAGGCCCCTGCAACCTCAACAGGTCACAGGAAGTGTGAGGACCATGATGTCATAAACACAAATGTTTTCGCCCCACACCTACCCTAAAGACGCTGGTGCCTACATCTTCATTCTCGAGAACCATGGGGTAGTAGGTGGCGCAGTCGTGGAAGCGAGGGGCGTTGTTGTTGATGTCCTTGACTTCGACGATGACGAGCCCCTCGCTACTACGACTGGTGGTGCCACCGCAGCAACGTCCGTTGTCAGTGGCAACAACGTTGAGTTTATACGAGACTTTTGACTTATCGAGTTGTCCAACCAGTGTGATGAGCCCAGACAATGGAATGATGCTGAACGGTCCATCGGACAAACGTCCACCTACAGTGGTCAAACTCATTGTTTAATTGATGCCATTTGTTGATTCTTAAAGGTCCCTCCTCAATTCATTTAGTCCATTCCGAATCAGGTTCGTTGACATTCAAATTTATAATGGGTGAATAGTTAAAGGTGCTTAATTGATAATTTTTTTTGCTAGTCTCATTTAAAATAAATTTTGCGAAAAACCAAACCTACCTAGTATACACTGCAACATGCTAGCTCGTTTGTGCAACTTTTATAGGTATTTTTGTGAAAAACATCAGCAAACTATTCAATTAGTTAATGCTTGTTCAAGCAATAAGTGAAGTGAAAAACGAAATGCTGAAAAATCACGATTTTCTTCCTTGATGAAATTTTTTACTTTGTTGGTGAGATCGGTGATCGGCGAAAGGATGAAGGTCACGCCCATGATCAGGTTTGACCCAGTGTTTACTATTTTGGATATCCACTATTTTGATCCTTACCAGATCTAACGACTAAAGTGCATTCTTTCGATGATTTGAACAAAAATGAGAGTATGCAACCACGGTTGCATACAGGATTTTATGTTAGCAACAGCGTGAGCAGGGCACGGAAGGGTCAATAGGTTAATCATGCTAATTTTTGCTAATTTAGGGGTAGACAAAGAAACCTGGATTACTGACTAAGCGCTCCCGTGACGCCGCTAAACCAGTCATTCGAATGACACAGTTTGAAATTAAGCAGCTTCACTCCGAATGTTCAATGGATGCGGAGTAGACCTGCTTTCTCAGTTTTATATTTTTTTCGACCCCCCCTCCTCCCCACCTTTTCCTGCTTAAGGTTACATTAATGTGTTTAGTAGTGTTGTGCTTGGTAACATTTTGTACACTGACAGTGGAAGTGAAGTCACCACCTTCCCTATGACGCTTTTCCAGTGGACATTGGGTTTTTCATTTGGCTATCTATCTATCCTCGATGTTGGGATGGTTTATTGATAACTGGCGTTATGGCCCCACCTTTTAGGTTACTAAAATATATAGAGTAAGAATTTTACCAAGTAGTGTAGTCCAGTGCTGCAATATATGCAAATAGGCATTGTGTCGAGTATTGTCGGTGTTGCGTTAATGTTTTAATGTGCTGGTGACGATGCCATGAATTGTCTTGTGTTGTAGGAATATTACTACATGTACTGTATTGCTATGTCGAAACGTGGGCTCTGGGAGCATTGTGTCCAGGCGGCTTTGTATGAGGCTCAGCCACAGGCTTGGCATATGTTACAGGGTCCACATTTCATGCTCTTAATCGGAATAATATGCCATTTGGCATACCCTTAATAACCGTCATTCATTTGGCCTTTTTGAATCTTTACATCTGGTTTGCGATGTTGATTCCATAAATAGGCATTTGTTTATTAAATCGACTGCGGATGTGACAAACTATTCATACAGTACATATTTGGACACAAATGAACCGGATTTGCGATAGGCTAAATCAATTGAGGAAGCAGTTTTAAAGTAATAAGCAGTCGGTTTAATAAGACAAGAGACCAGCAATTTTTTCGTGAAATTTTTACCATATCCGGTAGAAAAATTATTTTATAATTTGGTCAATAATTTCACAGAACTATATAACAAATTTATGCAATCGAGTATGTTGAGTGAATACTAGTTAGGTTCAACTTTTGTGAAATTATAGTTTTAATTATTTTTTATCATATTTTTTTCTCTAGAATAACAGGATTTGGCCACTGGAGACATTAATGTAATCAGCTGTCAAAGTCCACTTTTTACAGCCTTTTTCAACACTAATGAGAAAGGTTTCCATGCCAACCTCACCATCATTCCGTGCAACACGCACGCAAACCACAGAGAAGGAAAAACTATTCATCACGCCACCCGTGAAAAGACACAGCTTGCTTTTTCTCACCGTAGATACTTTACTGAGTAAATTAGTCGGAAAGTTTCTCATCTGTACTATCTACTTAATCCAACCATAATGCCTTTGAGGTAACTTGAGTGGATAGACTTCCACACATTTCATGGATTACTAGGAAACCACACTGTTCGCAACCAGATATACTAATTAACTAAGGGACCGCCAAAAGGCATGTTCGTGAATCACTTGAAACACATAAATAAGTGATCACAAGCGAGAATCCTAACATGCAATTTCAGTATCAGTAGATGGAATTTAAAATGTCAAATGGAATGCAACATTTACTTGTAACTGAAAATCAATTTTCTAACACCGAGTGATATTTGTTCTGGAAAGGTCTGGAAAGACAAATTAACATTTATGGATATTGATGACATATGTTTCCGTCACCAGTACCTCACATGAAAACAAATGGTATCATTGGAAAGCTGAATCACTCTTCATTCGGTTTCATATTTATTCATGAGCATAGTCAATGATAGCTAATGACAATCTAGCTTACAAAACACATCACATAGTTGGTACCTATATTTGGCTGCTTTTACTACGCTCCGCAGAACAAATTTACTTTTCCATTCATAGTATCTAAATATGTAACACGTTATACCTTTGGAAAGCTCTATGATTGGCCTATTCGAATACACGTGAATGAGTGAGCAGGCTATATGCAGTGAATGAGCATTGTTGTTACAAACACGTGTTGTCTGGGCTGTCTGAGCTTTTTATTTATCAATCCGGCATTTTATTTTATTTTCTCACTTCGTTCTGTGTCAGTTCACTTTAGGCCAGATTATTTCAAGTTTCTGCGTCAATATCTCAGCAAACTGAATGACAGCATTAGTGAATCGTATTATTATACTAGTTCAGACACTTAGAACTATGTTGAGGGTTTTTTTGAGGTAAATATCAGCAAGTTTCCATCGCAATTTCCACTGGCTTCAACAGTCCGCACTGCCATGATAAATGTTTCTGGACCGATAGGCCTGTCTGAATTGGCATAGTCCAGTGAAAGAATCATAAAACTAAAAGTTCGCAACAGGTTTGATTCATCTTTGCTTTATTTTGTAGCTAATGTGTATGGCTACATTTTTCCTATCGGACATAGGGACATACAGCAACTTGGTAATTATCTGGTAGCAGGGTGAAAATAAAAATTTTGACTTTCTTTCTTTGATGAAATTCAAATAGTAATATCCACATAGGAAGATTATGTGCTGTAGTTTTTATAATTTTTATCATTATTCATTATAAGTCTTTTTAGCAACAAAATGATACCTCAATCACATTTGTGCGATAATTATTAGCGATGTTATGGTTTTTTACAAGCACCCTTATGAATAACTCCAATTTGTGTACACCGTGGACCTTTATCATTGGTCACTCCTAGGGTTAATAATTGTTGAAGGTGGAATGAGGGCAGCTTCTTATCATTGGTCACTCCTAGGGTTAATAATTGTTGAAGGTGGAATGAGGGCAGCTTCTTATCATTGGTCACTCCTAGGGTTAATAATTGTTGAAGGTGGAATGAGGGCAGCTTCTTATCATTGGTCACTCCTAGGGTTAATAATTGTTGAAGGTGGAATGAGGGCAGCTTCTTATCATTGGTCACTCCTAGGGTTAATAATTGTTGATGGTGGAATGAGGGCAGCTTCTTGTAATGCTATAAAAAATGGCAATGAAAAGAAATGTTGTCTCGTTCCCATCATTGTAATATTGTCTATAACTTCCTAAAATATCTTATTTGTTGTAGTTCTGAAAGAGAATCATATTGTATCGCTTTTATCTTTTGCAATCAGACACATTCTACAATTTGAAATAATTTCAAAACAATTTGAAACCAGTATTCAAATGAAAAAAATTTGCTAAAGTACATTTTCTTGTGTTCACCACAACAATATACCATAAAATGACAAACTTATACCAATTGAAGCACAACTATTCCTGATGTTAGGCAGATTTCTGGCAAAACCTAGCAGATTTAGTTTGTTGTAAGAACATTTTGTAGCCTGATAGATGGCGACACTCGATCGGAATGTTATAGGCCAATTAACCAATGAAAAAATTATACGAATATTGACAGAATTTCAAGTAAAAAATACAGATTAGAACCGAAAAAATGTGGCATGTTTGTATGAGGGTAGCTGTAAAATAACGACTCACCACGGAAACTGTATGTGACATCATCGCCATCTGGGTCGAATGCTTGGATGACGTGTACCACGGTGTTCAGTGATGCGTCCTCGCTCACTTGGACATGGTCAATGGACTGCATGAAGACTGGGACCTCGTCGTTCACATTGGTGACAGTGACGCGTACCTGGGCTGATCCCTTGCGAGCCGGGGTGCCATTGTCCGTCGCGGTGATGGTGAAGTTGTAGGTGTGGCTGGGAGTACGGTCGTAGTCGAGTCTCCTGAACATAGCAGTAACAAGAGTCGATGGGAGAGCCTGGCTTGGTCAATCAACACAGTTACATGGTTTAAAAGGAGTGGACAAAGCTATGCATTGATTAACTGACAGACAGCTACTTTTGGGTTTTCGTATCATTAAAATGCCTCAATTCTCTTAATCTCAAATTCTTCTTCAAATTGCACATCCTGTTCAAGATGTAACACAGCTGTAACTTACTTGGTAGTACATCTATAATGCCAATGTAGCTTACTTACAGTCCATGTGTAGCGAATGTTACTTACTTGTTAGTCCATATGTAGCCAATGTTACTTACTTGGCAGTCCATATGTAGCCAATGTTACTTACTTGGCAGTCCATATTATGTACCCAATATTACCTACTTGGCAGTCCATATATAGCCAATGTGACTTATTTGGCAGTACATATGTAACCAATGTTACTTACTTGGCAGTCCATATGTAGCCAATGTTACTTACTTGGTGGTCTGCATGTAGTCAATGTTACTTACTTGGCAGTCCGTATGTAGCCAATGTTACTTACTTGGTGGTCCGTATGTAGCCAATGTTACTTACTTGGCGGTCCGTATGTAGCCAATGTTACTTACTTGGCGGTCCGTATGTAGCCAATGTTACTTACTTGGCGGTCTGTATGTAGCCAATGTTACTTACTTGGTGGTCCGTATGTAGCCAATGTTACTTACTTGGCGGTCCGTATGTAACCAATGTTACTTACTTGGAGGTCCGTATGTAACCAATGTTACTTACTTGGCGGTCCGTATGTAGTCAATGTTACTTACTTGGCGGTCCATATGTAGCCAATGTTACTTACTTGGTGGTCCGTATGTAGCCAATGTTACTAACTTGGCGGTCCGTATGTAGCCAATGTTACTAACTTGGCGGTCCGTATGTAGCCAATGTTACTTACTTGGCGGTCCGTATGTAGCCAATGTTACTTACTTGGCGGTCCATATGTAGCCAATGTTACTTGGCGGTCCGTATGTAACCAATGTTACTTACTTGGTGGTCCGTATGTAGCCAATGTTACTAACTTGGCGGTCCGTATGCAGCCAATGTTACTAACTTGGCGGTCCGTATGTAGCCAATGTTACTTACTTGGTGGTCCGTATGTAGCCAATGTTACTTACTTGGCGGTCCGTATGTAGCCAATGTTACTTACTTGGCGGTCCATATGTAGCCAATGTTACTTACTTGGCGGTCCATATGTAGTCAATGTTACTTACTTGGCAGTCCGTATGTAGCCAATGTTACTTACTTGGCGGTCCATATGTAGCCAATGTTACTTACTTGGTGGTCCGTATGTAGCCAATGTTACTTACTTGGCAGTCCATATGTATCCAATGTTACTTACTTGGTGGTCCGTATGTAGTAAAAGTTACTTATTTGGCGGTCCGTATGTAGCCAATGTTACTTACTTGGTGGTCCATATGTAGTCAATGTTACTTACTTGGCAGTCCGTATGTAGCCAATGTTACTTACTTGGTGGTCCGTATGTAGTAAAAGTTACTTACTTGGCGGTCCGTATGTAGCCAATGTTGTTGAGGGTCTGCACCTTGAAGTGTGGGTTGCTCACACTGTAGGTGAGCTGTGAGTTAGTCACCGAGTCCATATCAGTTGCTACGACTACAACACACCATATTGTAACCTTCATTACTCCCCAATTTATATTACAATTCACATTTGAATGTCTCGTAAATATTGCACCAAATGTCACATAAATGTGGATATAATAAAATTATGAACATGAGAGTTTGTTTTATTTGTTTTAAAATTCACATTTTGAAAGTGGATGAAAAATAATAAAATTATGTTCATCTTAAAATTTTTTTATGCTCACAAGGCGATTTCTTGGATCCGGCCAGTAACTGGCTGCAACTTACCTGTGCTAGCAACAGGTTAAAATTGGCTAAAACTGGACTTTTTCTAACTTGTCGTGTTTCAACATCGGTGGCTTGAATCTAGGTCCACAATAAAACAGTATGTGCTTTTCTATTCCAAAATGCCAAAGTTTCAAAATGCCAGCAAGAGAATTTAAACCCGGGTCCAACGTTCTAACCGTTAGGCCACTGCGCCCCACCAACAAAACGGGTAAATTAGAAGGGATGTCCTCACCTTGTATGATGTCCGTGTCAACGGCAACCGTCTCTGCTATTCCCTGCACGATGTACTGTGACAACGGGAACATTGGCGTGTTGTCATTTTCGTCCACCAGGTTGATGACCAGCTAAACAAAAAGACAACAATGTCTTAATCAGCGAATGCTCAGCTAAATCTGAGCTGATATGATTGGAATTTTAACATGACTTCAGAATCATCTCAATGATTACAAAAACTTGTGACACCCTGTATATGTAAGTCTTATAAAAACTTGTGACACCCTGTATACGTAAGTCTCATAAAAACTTGTGACACCCTGTATACATAAGTCTCATAAAAACTTGTGACACCCTGTATACCTAAGTCTCATAAAAACTTGTGACACCCTGTATATGTAAGTCTCATAAAAATATATAGCAAACTTCTCGTAGGAATTAGAGTCTTTTCAATTGTATTTATCATTGAAGAGTTTTTATCCATTGTTTATAAAAACAGTTAATATCTTGACATTGCATAGATGTTTAATGTGAAAATATTAAAGTGCTTTAGTCATATGGCAATTCAAATTGTGTTACAGAAGGACATACATATAAGTGAAATGAAACGATGTATTAAAATGGTGTAGTAAACATTTATCTTACTCTTATATCTGTCAGGTTTTGGTGCAGGTCTCCGTGGATCAATCAACATTTTACTCATAATCGTCTTGTATTTTAACTATGTTCCTATGTCCATGGTTTGATCCTAATAAATCTCTCTTATAATTTCACTGTATAGTTTCCAATAGAAGGCAGCTCACTACCTAGTTGAAGTGTCCTGTTTTTCAGAAGTGAAACCATGTGCAAAAAGAAAACTTTCAGTTTCAGAAATGAAGGCACATGATTATATAAACACTGCCATCAGAAAAAAGATCAATAAAGTATTTAAACATTCCAGCATAAACAATAGCACATGTTACTACTTACTGTACTAGCCTAGCGCTATATTTAGCTAATGCCACTTTTTGAGAAACTAATAGACATACGCCAGAGCCTTCACGTGTTATCTGGAAACTATACAGCACAGTATAAAGTATGCCTCCATGTTTTAATTAAATTAAACTCCATACAAGTTGCGTATCTTATTATTTATGAATGACCATAAGTGAGAGTGGACTAATGACCAAAGTTATTTACATTGACAGTGCTTGTGCGAGGCGGACGTCCGTTCTCAACGGCCTTGACCTTCAGGTGATACTGCTCTGGGTCCTTCTCGTAGTCGAGCTGCTGGAGCAGGTCCACGGCTCCGGTCTTCTGATCAATGGCAAACTCGCTTGACTCGGAGCCAGACCCGGTGGTCAACACATAAGTGATGGGGTAGTTCTGATGGGAGTATGCCTTTAGTTCAGTGATTCTACAACACGTATACCACAATCCTTACTCAAATATAACACTTTCTCATTGATGTAGCGTGTTGCAGCGTGACTTTTGGCGGAAAATTTATATTAAAAACATAAATTGTAATTTTTGGAGTTTAGGATGAAAAAAGTGAAATTAATATTTTCTTGATATGATTTCAAAATAATAAATAAAATGAGAATATTGAAGGAAATTCATTTAGAAGCATTCCAGTGCTTCAATTGTTTTAATCGGGCAAGAAATAAATTGTTATATTTTTAGTCTAAGGGCCCTGTTGCGTAAATACCGAAGCTGTCATCCAAATTTTTAAACATGAGGGTGCGCTTCCTGAAAATATATTCAGACTACAATTGGCATTTTGAGATTTACATACTTTATCCTAATTTATCTTAGCAATATTTTTGACAAACTGTTTTATTGTATCACACTATTTTTATTTTTGAGTACAACGATACTGAATAATAATAATGAGACACATTTATAGAATGTATTCCTTAAAATGACCTCTGGCGTGCTTTATACAAAATTCATACAGAATACAAAACACTAAAAATGCTGCAACAGTGTTAAAATAAAAATATTAATTTGTTTTGAAATGGATAATACTTTAAAGGCTCCTCCTCAGTTTTATGTTATCACTCGTCTCATTTCAATCTCATTTAATGAAAACTGGAACCTATAAACTAGCATACACTAGTACAAACTAGACTAACTCATTTGTAAAAATTTATTGTTCAGTTTCAGTGAAATCATTGGACAAACTATAAATTATTTTTGACCAGATCCGTTCAAAATTCAACGAAAAAAGGCAAACGTGGTCAACTCTATATATTATTTTCATAGAGCTATTGGCAATTTTGCAAGTTACCGTCAATTCATTTGATGATTTTAACAAAAGTGTGTGCTCTCTTAATAAACATACAGCACATATTATTAATCACATGCTACAAAACTGAACATCAATGCACCTGATTCGCAATCAGCTAATTTAATTGAAGAGGGAGTTACGTCAAAGATCACAAAATAAAACGTATTTGACAGCCCAGCTTACTTGTACTGCACACTTGCTGTCTCTGGCACGCTGGCTTCATAGAGCGTCTCAAAGAACTGAGGGTCTCTCTGTCCAACCAGAATCTTCAGAGAGTGCATAGCTGACTTCTGTTGAGTCAGCGCCTTTGTGTCGACCGCTGACACCCCAATCTCATATTCCTTGCCCAATCGGAATGGCTGATTCCCAATGGTACGGACCACCCCACTTTCAGCGTCCACCTGAAATCGATTCTCGCCACCTAAAAATAAAACATTCTCAAAATAAATTACATTATGTTTTACCGTATTTGCAAGTCATAGTGAGTGTTTTAGGAACATCATTGGAAATAGAGGACCGGTTCGTTCCAATACTCTGGGAAACACAAACATGTTTTCCATTTGAATTGTGCTAGAAAAATATATCAAACAAATCCATTTCAAAATAATAAATGAACATAACTTTAATTGTGTTTTTATGTTGTCCCAAATGAAAATATTTATTATTTACGTGTACTTAGTAAAATATACAAAACAAGTCCACTAAAATATTGTGGCAGATACGCATTATCGATAATAATTAATTAATTATGAACAATTACTTATCCAACCTACCTGATTCCATGATGTATCTGATGAGGCTGTCTTCGTCGTTGTCCTGCGCCACCAATTGGTAGACGCTGGTTCCTGGTGCAGCGCTACTCGACACGGTCGCAAGGAATGGCCTTGGCAGATTAACAAAGTGTGGAACTTCATCGTTGACGTCCCTCAATCGGATCTTGATCGGCTGCTCAGAGCGAGCTGAACATGAAGAAAGAATACACGTCATTAACAATATTCATCACTTCTATAATTGGCACAATCAGTTTCCTAATGGCCGATTTTCAGATGTAGACTGCAGTAGTGGAAACCGTCATGGAAACTAAGTGGGTGCTTTATTACCGGCACCAGGCAGTGTCGACTGATTAGGAATATCTCGTGCAATGACCAGTAATCAAATTGCCAGAGCAATGTAGATTTGAGAGGAAAATAGAAGTCCATAAGTTATATAACATGATAAAAAATAATAGGGGAGATACTTGTTTGCGGGCAATCCAAAGGGGTACACAAAAGAGTTGGGTTGTTTCTTCGATGTTTCCATAGTAATTAATGATCATGTGTGCGTCGAACACCGTGAACGTGGAACATATCATCTGGTTACTGTGATTCCAGTACACATCTGTAATATTTCTACCCAACTAAATCATGTCCTTTAACCAGCAAATATCAGCGCTAACATAGTTTATCGTGCATTTGAAGCTATAATGGAAATGGCCAAGTAGATGTGACCTGGTGACCCAGCGGATAACGGGCCAATCAAAATGACCGGAAACCCGCCCTGCCATGGTGTTTGTCAGATGGCTGGCGCAACCTGATATATATATACAGATTCAAGGGCCATACAGATTCAAGGGCCATTATGAAATATTATAAATGGCCATTATGTTTTGTCAACAATACGTAAAACGCCAGTGAAAAACATCACATTTCAAGCATGATACGCATCTATCGACATTTCTGTTATCACTAACAACCAAGAAATGATGCTTAATTTACTTTTTTTTTAAACTACAACACTTACTAAGCTGCAAATTGGCATATGGACATGTCTTAAATGTAAGCAAAATAAATTACACGAATTTGAATTATGATTGAAGGGTTGTGTAAAAAATACACTGCCACTTTAGGCTATCATTCAACTTTTTTGCAAACTTATTCAATTATGGTGTAAGCACACGTAATTCATTTATCTTAACCAAAATTTTCCTCAAAGTTATCAGTGACATTGTCCAATTTATATGTATGTCATTTATTTCTTTGGGGATTTTCTCAAAACGATATAATTTGGCATTTTGTGGCTATTTTTTCACATTTACAAAAATGTTTTAAAAATCTTGTAACCAAATAAATGAAAAACTCAATAATATTTTATTAGTCTGGAATATTATATAGTATTTCACATACAATCTGTGAAGAAATAGTTAATTTATTTTAAAAACTTCTACTGAAACTACTCAATTCAAGACAGGCATATAATAGCCGCTTCAGCTATCTCAACTGCCTCAAGCTGCTACTAACATAACGAATGACATCTAAGTACAGCAATGAGGCTATTATTAGCCTACCATTAGTACTGAACTACTACTGCAATAGTATTGTAACAGTAACAACTATCCCAATACTATCGGCAATAGCACAAGTCAGCTATCTCCAACCATCAGCAAGTTGTATTCAAGACAGGCCATCCAGCAAGGCAGGTCAACATACATTACATCCAATAATGTAATAACTTTTTTCTGCTAATGCAATTCTGCTTCAACTGATATGATAATGAGATTTTAACCAACACCGTAGACGTCTTCACAAGTGATGTGATGCAGCAATACCTAATTATCCTACTACGAATGACTCAGAATGCACACAAAATGGGATGCACAAGAGCTGTCTTGTTCAATAATTGTTTTGGTATTTTTTCTCAGTAGGTATGCGACATCTAATAAACTAAATTAGCAGCCACATACTTTTTTGTAGAGATCTGTCGTGTAGCTGACGTTTTGTTCAGTAAAGCTGCCTCTTCACTTCAATTTTATCGCATCTTGTTTCAGACTCATTTTGTAAGAAAGTAAACCTATCTAGTATCGACTACGACATGTTGTCTCGTTTGTGCAAATGTTTATTATGGTACGAGGAATTCATCACACAAACTGTTAAATTACTTTTGGTTCAGCCAAACCAACATTCAGCCCAATCTAATGATCTAAAGAAATCAATTCTTTCAATGATTTAACAAAAGTATGTACATATTTATTAAACCAACTGCACACATTACTACATATTATGTATGAACTGATTCACAATGGGCTAAACGAAGCCTAGAGGAGGCTTAAAAATTATCCAAACAAACTACGTATTTCTTGTATGTGGATAATAACACAGATGGAATTTTCTAATTAACAAGTTACTGTAAACCTATATATTAATACCAGAAACAAAAACTTGTGCAGCACAGTAAAAAGCAGAAAGATATACACTGTATAGAGAAAACAAATGATTGGTAAATGATAATCGAGTGTGATAGGACTATTATTGAAAGAAACAATCCATAAATACAGCAGCGGTCTTCATCCTGAAAGATTCATTTACTCAGCAATGCCTTTCTTTCTGACAGAAGTTGCCATGAAAGATTTATTCTTGTGTACCGTCTCACACCTAGACAGCTGGGCTCCGAGGCCAAGTTACTAGAACTGCAGCTCTAGATAGACAAGATCTCTGGAGTTAGCGGGATCATCTGAGGACTAAACAAGTGCATTAGCTTAGCTTAGGATGCCCTCTAAAGCTGGCGGGACAGGAGCCATGACTCCTGTTGTTACAGTTGCCAGCAGGGAGTTTGTGCGATAACTGTTCTTCTTTTTCCCACTTGGACCCTTGTGGGGCGGGGCCACATCCTTGCGGGGCGGGGCCACATCCTTGTGGGGTGGGGCCACATCACTTAGTCTGTTCTGCCCTCTTGGGGAGTTGTCTCCATCCATCACAATCTTCTGCAATTCTTTCCAATGTTCCGCCGTTCACCTCTGCCCTTTTGATACCTCTATTAATACTGCCCCTCCATCTTAATGTTGGTCTTCCTCTACTCCTTCTACCACGTTTCCATGTGTTACTTTATTCTTCTTAAAGCTCCACTCACCTGCAGTTTACGGTAGTCTCACCTAGTACTGCAGCACAGTTTGTCTTAGCTAACTCTGCACCACCTAGGTAAGGTAGTTTACTCTAAACCTGATACCACACACATATACCATATATCCAGACGCTGTCCGTTCATGTCACACAGACATAAATAGAACAAGTTAGAGAAATGATCAATGATGCAGCTCAAGATACATACACAGCCCATAACTCGGCATACCTGCAGATTAGCTGAGATAAATAAATGATCAATCATTCATGTGAAGGTTACTGTTTTAGATAGAATACAAATACGGTTGATATAGTGCTATTATTTTAAGCATGGTGCAATGCCATGTAAAATTCTGTCATGGCTAATTTCTCGACGCGTTTACATGAGCGATTAATTGTCCAATTATCAGAAAACACAGTGGCACCCAACCAATCAGATTTTATTTAAAGAAATGACACATCTGATTGGTCACGCAACACAGTGTCATCTAACAATCAGACAATTAATCGCTCGTGTAAATGAGCCTTAAAGGGAATTTAAAGAGATTTTCACTGGCCAACTCGTATTGATGTTTCATATAACAGAAATCATGTCTCAATTATTTTAACTTATCGATCTCAATTTAAATTATACTTCAATATTATAATTCATATTTTAATCTTTTATTTCTGTAGTAAAACTATCGTTAGAAGTTACGTAAATGGGAATTCAAAAATGCAGCCTGAACAATAATGAACCGCATCTCCACGCTTGCTAAATGACATCATCTTCCTCAGTTCGGACGACAACAGTTTTATCACCGGACATTGCGACACTGATATGTATTAGCATTTAATAACATTTCAATAAAAACTACACAAAATGTGTTACTATTGTGATCTGCGATCGTTCACCTCCTTAAATATTTTATTTAGCGATGTAATAAAATAACCAAGTTTCACAACATATAAAGACCATTCTACTGTACATTTTGGCATGTCAATAACTCAGCCAATGAAAGTAGCCATACATTCTCTTTAAGCTTGCTAGTTCCCTCTACGCAACACCTGCACTAAGCCAGACCAGTCATCTCAAATACGATAATCAATTCCAGTCACGATCACAGCAGAGAATTAACTTCAAGGATTAACCTAACAATTAGGTGGAACTAAATCAAATCAACCCAAGTTTCATTAGCCAGGAATTGCATTGCCCAATCTGTCTACAGCTGTATTGGATTTGTATGTGTGCATTATGAAAATCTGATCCATCCCCTCAAGGTTGGTTGGTAAAGTATGGTAACTTGGGGTAAGGGTGCACTCCAATTGGTGGCCATGTTAACGTTTCGCATGATTATAAGAAAACGTCTCCATCAAAATTCTAAAACTTTTTACCTGCCGCTGTCTTCATCCCATTGACATGCCGATAGATTTTTTTCAAAATTAGATATTTCCTGTTCTTGCAAAATGCCTGCGACACCCGTCAATGTTTACCAATATTGGCACGAATTACGGTACACAGGTGTCTAGTGACCAAAAGAATCCCAAATATCCTTCCGCCTATTAAAATCATCTAAAAATCAACCATTTCACTCTCAACAGCTTCTTCCAGCAAAACTGGCAATGTCCCTGCTCAAATGCACTTATGTAAGATCATATGAATTTTTTCTATTCCTGTATCCAAACTTACTATGTCCTACATTCGTCTGTAACACACCAGAGGCATGGCCTCTTTCATTTTCACCAACAAATATATATACAGTTTGGATGGGTATGATGTGTGATTGACAACAGCCAGCCAACTTCACACAATGCAGATAAGTATTTCTGTTCTGTGTGATGCTATGTGGCTTCACCACACATCTCGTTACCCCCAGTCTCTTGGCATTCCCCGCTTCATTAGGTCATACATTCCTTTGACCTTTGGGGCATGTTGCCACATCAAGCTCATTGCAAATTCCAGCATAGAACTTAAAGGTCACTCCAAAAATAGGCATGATTAGCTACATTTCTAACACTGTTGGATACACGCACGAATGCAGGCACACACGCACACTCATACAATAATTAAACTTTTTATATGTTGAGATAAGGCAAGAAATAATTGCAGTTACTGAGAGACAGGAGAAACTACAGGAAGCAGAGAACAACTGGGTTAGTAGAATATGTAAAGTGAAACAAGAAGACAGAAGGAAGATGGGGGAATTAAGAGAAGAGATCGGAATAAAGAAACACTCGTGGATGAGAGTAGTGGGGAGCAAACAGCGATGGGCAGGACAAATACAGGGAATGAGCGAGGAGAGATTGACAAAGATAGCAAGGAAAACAGCGGGTTGTAGAAGAAGAGGAAGACCGAAATTAAGATGGAAGGGACAATGTTGAGAGATATATATCAAAAGGGCATCAGGGCATTCCGTCTCAGAACAACCAGGGCATGTTGCACTCATATTTTGGAATTCAACCAAAATGTTACCTATTAATCCACAGGTCAATATAGCCACACATGTCAAACCATAAAATTTTACAACAGCAATACTCCAGACTTGATACAGAGCCTAGCTGGGGCATTTGTCCGTCATAATCAATGTTTGGAACTCTGGATCAATGAATGTGTTCCCAGTCACTGGAAAGGGCAGCATCCTTCTGTTTTGGAAGTCAAAACAACTCATTTACTGTAATCACATGGGATAACCCTATTACCGATTCCACGGAAGCTTTTGTTAAGACACTCAACAATTATTGATCATGCACGGCCCCCGCCTGACCCTAAAAAGATGTTGATTTTGTATCAGAAGCATACTTTATATCACATTCATCAAATCACCAATGGATCCGCATTAGGCAGCTTTGCTTGACACAGAAACATCAAAACCTTTTCATATTGCTGCATATTAATATTACTATAGATAGATGAGCCGGGTCTTTCTGTCAACATGGGAGTCTGGCATGGTTGCATCACTGGCCTGGATCATTTCAACTACATCATCAATCACCTGTTATTGACAGATTTACAGCCAGTGCAAACTCTGGAGACCAGTCTGACGTCATCAGCGGGTCATAACCAAACTATGAATCCATAATGCTCCGGTTCTACCGGTTTTTCAAAGGTCAACTCAAAGATAACTGGTCAGGATCCACCAATAGGATGCTTCCAGGCAACCAAATGGTTAGATGTCATAAACGTATTTGATATGGCTCAATAAAAGCCTGTCAAAAGCCAGTGCTAATGCATAGGACAGTCCCACAGTCCTCCAAGATGAGATATGATGATTAACAATGACAAAATAATAAAATCATTAGAAAACATTTCTATGCAAATTAGACGATACATAAAGCAAGAGAATGGGTGTTTTTATGGTTAAGGTAGTTGTTTATATATCATGATGCACTGCTAAGGATATCCCTTACCCCACCACTAAAACTTGTGCCCTATATCATGCTTGGGATATAACTAATGATGCCCAATTACTAACATGGGGCTAATTTATGATGGTATGGGTTTGTACGGTTCTCGGTTCGGTATGGGTTTGTACGGTTCTCGGTTCGGTATGGGTCTGTACGGTTCTCGGTTTGGTATGGGTCTGTACGGTTCTCGGTTCGGTATGGGTGTGTACAGTTCTCGGTTCGGTATGGGTGTGTACAGTTCTCGGTTCGGTATGGGTCTGTACGGTTCTCTGTTCGGTATGGGTGTGTACAGTTCTCGGTTCGGTATGGGTTTGTACGGTTCTCGGTTCGGTATGGGTCTGTACAGTTCTCGGTTTGGTATGGGTCTGTACGGTTCTCGGTTCGGTATGGGTCTGTACGGTTCTCGGTTCGGTATGGGTGTGTACAGTTCTCGGTTTGGTATGGGTCTGTACGGTTCTCAGTTCAGGTCTGCCACAGTTTCAGTATGGGGGCTTGTCTACTCTTGAAAGAGGGGAGGGGGAAACTCAGAGAGAGCTAAAATAGTGACTACATAAGTGAACATGTTTTATTTAAAGACAAGAAACTACAGATTTTGAGTCGGCCTCATTGTGCTATAGTCAACACAAGCAGGTGGACAATAGACATTACATACGTTTCAGTTAGAATGCCCAGAATGTGTGACGTTATTACTGATAACTAGTGTTGTGATGGTTCTAGCATAGAACTGAGACCCGCGGTACCTACTGGCACCAGTAGTTTCGGTTCCAAATCAGGAACTGTGACAACACTACTGCTAACCATGCATTATTCACTACAAGTGTTTATAGAGATATCTTAATGACAGCACTACTGGTAACCATGCACTATTCACTGGCAATGTTTTTATAGAGATATCTTAATGACAGCACTAGTAACAGTAGCATAAAGTAATCCAGCCACCCAGTGAACATATCTGACCCAGGCACAATGCACTTGTCATAGTCAGTGCTAAGGAATACCTGACACGTTGGGAGGCAAGTCAAATGTGACTTGTATTAGGATATAGACAGGTTAGACACAACTACACTGCAGTGTAGAATATCCCTTATGATGAGTCTGCCTGGGTGTTCTTCTATCATGACTGTCAGAGTCTGTCAGTTGACTGTGCAGCCCCTTCTGGCCCTTCAGGACTGTTTTATTTGCGAGTCTTTCATGTGGCATTCAGGATATGACAGCAAATAATATTAAGCAACTTGCACAGTGAGTTTGTGGTGGGGAACAACGGGCAAGAGCTAGATGCCAGGTTGTAGCTAAACCATCAATTATCATGTCTTTTTCTACCACTTGGCTAAAGGTTATGTGCATCATAAAGAGTACTACCACAATAATTAGTTACATATGCATATATCAATGTTCCAAATTGAGATACAACATAAGTGATAACTATATTTATGGGCATACATTGCATATTTATACAATATAATAATCAGGACCAAATATAAACTCAACACACATGAAGTGAAGTTTTAGATGGTTGTATAAATTATGTGGCAATAGAATCTGACTTTGTCTAGCAATTCATGCACATTCTGGTTTGGAAGACATTAGTATTTATCCTGAATAGTGATATCACATCCTCGGCCTTGTGTAATGACTAGAAGCTGGCTTTATGATGTCCACATCATAGCCAGATTTGCATAATTTTATTTCATAGATGAAATCAGTGGGTCTCTTTCAGATGCTGTGTAACCAACATGGCCATTCAGTTCAATCTATTCATGCCCGGCATAGTAGGAGATGGATCTAACCTAGACTAATGGCATTGGGATATCTAGTATTTATGTGTCCAGGGCAGCCCGCCACTTAGAGCTTATTTTACAACACTTGGTTGTTTTGGGTTACAATGGTGTATATGCTAAAATGGATGCTGTGTGTAAAAAATATATATTTTATAACCTTAACTTTGATCAATGATATCTGAAACTAGCTCAGATACAATGAATATTCCAGCAGCTTTGGCCACAAAAATATAAAGAAAAAGGAAGATGAAAAAAGGATGGAAAAATTCCTTGTAAAATTATATGCTTGCATATTTAAAAATGAAATGGTAATAAAATGGTGGCCTTGCTCCACAATGTAACATATATTAGGGATCAGATCACTAATTTATTTCCGTGTTCGCTGTAGACGAATATTGTAGAGGTGATTTTGACACAGCAATTTTTTGCTCCCTGGAAAATAATTTGTATTATAGGAACCTATGAAGACATGATGTACAGGTAATTGGTGTACAGGTAATTGGTGTACAGGTAATTGATGTACAGGTAATTGGTTTTGGCATCGCTTGAGGGGGAGCATTTTGTAAGTTGATTTTCTTGAGAAAAAATAACAGAACTTGGCCATTTTTTCCCAACAGGTTAATGAAGGAGTATTAAAATTTTCAGAATATACAAAATGCAAATTTTCAAACAGGATTTAAAAAGGTTACCATTGTTGCCAATGGTAAAATAAATAAAATAGTGATCTGACCTCATACAATACAGGATGAACCCTTGCATTTTTGGATGCACTAGATGGCTCATATGCCCAAACAGACCCATGCACGAACGCATGTATGCACCTATATAATACTAAAGTGCCGTTCTACATCAGTGTCAATCTCTGCACATCTTCATAAAAACCGAAATCCTGCCCTTTTCAATCACATCATAAAACCTGTCTGAAGAAAAAAAGACACCAAGCAATCAAATCCTGGCACTGTTTGCGAGAAAGACTGAGAAACACGCCAGGCTTCCCTTGGTTCACCGAACATGCCAGCAACATGCAAGCCTGAGGGACGTGCATGTCTGCGTAAAATTTTTGCTGCATTAACAGGAGCAACTGAATAATGGCTTTGCCGAATGAGAGGACATCATTCATGTTGCTACAGTGGCTGCGGATCAATACTGCATGACTGCCTTCATGGCTCACAAACTTCACTGTGGCACATGTGTCCAGGCAATCTAACCACATAGCTGTGTGCTGATTTATTGGTCACTGTCTTCACTGCAACTGCTGCTGTACTATTTCACTGTCATAGAACCTGTAAATGCTGCACCATTCTTTATCATGCAAATCTGATTTATGTGTTATTATTAAGATGAATAACAGCGATAGAGTTTTCTGTTGCTATACTGGGAATTGTAAGTGAAGTCCCAATTGCATATTTTCTCATTTTCTTGACATCATATCAATTAAGTATGTGACGTGGTGTTTGTTCAATAAGACTGATGTTGTTGTTTTTTGTAAAAAAATATATTTCTCTTTTTGTTTCTTGCTATAGTTATTGATTATTCTGAAACTGTATCCCATCACATCAGTAGTACAGCAAGGGCAGATGATTGTGCAAACAAATGTAGGTATGAATGATCACACAAGCAATGTGGATATATTTAAAAACGGAATTAATAAATATTTGTTATTAGTGGGTCACACAGATATGATGCTTCCTTGTACATATTTAGCATCTGGAACTTGTTGCTTTGATGTTTTCACACATATATAAACACACACAATGTTATTAGTACCTGCTCATCCACCATGCCAGGCAACTTATTTCCATCGCCCTTCCACAGGAATCTGTGGAACTTTGGGTAAAGGCAACGTGGACCACGTTGTAGGCATCTGCCTCTACAACATTACAATGATTCGTGCTCACACCTTCAAGCAGTGCATCAGGTGCTGACCTCTCGCTTCGAACCTGGACAAGACTAAATTGACTACAGTCTGGTGTGGGCAGGTTCGTGCCTCTATGCAATGCTGGGGCCTGGCCCAAAGTGACCGTGGTCACTGTGGGGCAATCTAAATGGAAGACCACAATGGTCATAATCAACGGATGCTGCCCTGTCTACCATCTCCCTGGGTGTGTGCGAGGACTCACTGAGTTGGACTCATCTACACGGAAGAGCTCAAAATAAAATAAACCTAGATATTTGACCCAGTGATGGAGATGATGATGGTAAACGCAAGAAGTACCAGGCTCATTTACGACTTTTTGTTGTATTTGTTTCTGAATCCTAACAACGGCAATGGTCCAAAAATAATTTCCAATTCAATATATCCCTGTGAACATACAAAGTGACTATAAAAATAATTACATGCGGTTTAAGATTTTCTGTTTGACCAGTGTGGCTTTACAGATAAACATCAGGGTACTTATCTGCAAGTAGTGCACTAATGAATAAGTAATGACCGGGAAGATATTTTCGATGTCAACAAAGGTCAGAATTTAACCATTAACAAGAAAGCAATCATGCTGTTATGTTGAACATGCCTTCTTTGAGTCAACATTGACAATGGTGAAGTGACAATCTTAACAAGAACTACCTTGGGGCAACAATTTCTATAATGAAGGAATGTCACACAATTCACCTGCATTGTCACCTGTGGTAGACCAGGCTTCAGGTGACAAACAGGTGTTTAGATAACGCTGCCAGATCACTCAGATATAGTGACAGGTTTGGTTTTAGATAATGTTCCAAGGTCGTTCTGATATGAGACAACCCATCAGCTGTCAATCTGTATTCTGTAGGATACAACTCCATTCAATGTGACCAAGTCCTACTGAGTTACAATACATACATCTCTGTTTCTGATCAAGTCAACATCTTTTCTATGTAGTCACATGGCAGAGCTACAAGTGCAGGGCTGCCATGTAACATTGCACAAAAAGCAGATCTACCACTTTTCATGCTGTGAGGTGGTAGATAAAGATCTGGAGCCATGGGCCTTGGTCTGCGTCCAGGGTGGGAAGGGTGAAAGGGGTTCCCCTCCTGATGGAACATTAAAAAAAATTATTTGGGGATATATTTTCTTAATTCTGGTGCATTTGCTATGTGAAGTAGTGGTTGGTGGTGCATTTGGATTCTAAATGAACCAATTTCACTTTTTACCTTTGAAATTGGGGTTTGTCGGTAGATTATGACTCAAAATCAAATGCAGTAGATTCTGTAAATTTTTTAGAAAGAGCAGTTGTTCTACAACCAAAACAATGATAGACTTGACAGGTGTATATCTTAGCAGATATACATTTACATTGCAATTGGCAGGAAATTAAGCCAATGAGGAATTTCGCTACGTAAAGTTTCAAAACACAGTACCATAATTGAAATGCCTCGTTTACTGTACCAATGTTCCAAGTACAGCAGTTTGTGTATTGGAAAAACAGGGTATTGTTTGGGGAATGTTTTAATGACTCATCAGGGGTGACATTGTTATCACCCCCTGGAGGGCTGTTCTACCTGAATAAACAGGGCACTAAACTTTGCACCAATTGCTGCATCAATAAATTGGGTGCACTGCTTAGATTTGTTTCGGTAACAGTCTTGGGATGAGAGAATTGGCGGGATTGGAAGGGGAGTTGGGAACGAGAGCAAGAGACAGAGGAGTGGAGATGAACATCCTCGCTAGCCAGGGGATGTAGTACTACTACTACTACCCCTGTCACAGTGGGACGCGTGGTGGTCGTGTGGCAGAGCATCGGGTTTTCAGTCGAGGGAACCGGGGTTCGAAACTAGGGCAATTTCGTTCACCCCACTTTGCCTGTGTCTTTCGGAAGAGACTAAAAGTTGTTGGTCCCTTCTCTCTGGTGTCTATGCCAGGGGAAGTAAAAGATCCCACAAAGGGAAATGGAAAAACCTGTGCGCCTCACAGAGCTGGTGATCTCGATGGCTAAAACTCACTATACTACCTCCCAGTTCATCTGTGATCAGCTGTAAAGGGAGTATCTCATCAAGACCTGTTGAAATGTGGATTTGTCATTTTATCCCACGCTACGTGTGAATGTATGTTCAACCATTTGTACTTTATCCCACTTGCTGTCTTGGACTTGTTTCTGGGAACTAGACGTGTCCACGAGAGCTTTTCCAGGAATTCCTATCATTACCCATCTGACTAGCGATGACGGGTCCATTACCAAATAAAGCTAAGTTCCTGTATGCGAACCCTGTAAATTTAAACAAGTAATCCCATTGGTCAACAGAGCAATTGAACAAAATCAGCATTTCAACAGGTCGATCTGCCAGCGTTGCTCTATATATAACTAGTCACTTTCCCTATCACTCATAAAACTGTTGTCCTCTAAAAAAATTCTTATATATATATATATATATATATATATCGAATTAGCCATTTAAATAAACCAGTGCATAAACAAGATCACTTCTTGCCCAACAAAACATATATCCAGACAAGCCATTAATATCCTTATGCCATGACCTGCCAGCCACCACGTTCATAGCTAAAGTAGCATCTGACATCCAGACAGCTCTAATCCCCATAATCCTGGCAGTGGCTGGCCAATCAATACTGTGCAATTACTCACTTTTAAAGATTTTTGACAACTACTGGAAACTTGTCTCGCTGCTTCTGTAATTGCAATGTGCGATGACAGGAATTGCAGTTTGCTTTGAAACCTACATTGCTTGCAAAGCAGATAAATCGACACTGATTGCCGTCATAATTTTTCGACCATTTTATTCCCTACTGGGAGTGGCCGCTCGGATCCTCCTTTGCCACAATGCCCTGTCCATTGCATCCACCTCAACAACTTATGCTACTTCCGTGCCTCTCCTCGTCACGTCCCTCATCCTTAACCTTTGCCGTCCCCTGCTACATTTTCTGTCCACGGGCAGCCTCCGTGCCTTCTTTATCACATTACCTTCCTCCCTACATGCAACTTTCCCAAACCTTCGCAGTCTCACCTTTCCCAGTTCAGCCTAATCTGTACTAGTTGTAAAGTGAGTCAAACAAAGGGTAATACAATATTAATATAACAAATATGTAACAGTATTATAGTACTTACTGACTTAATCAAAACCACAAATTAAACAATTACTATTAAAGAGTTTTGTTGGTGCAATATTTAGTAACTGACATGCCGACCAGTATTTGTGATTTTAATATTAGTCATTATGACTAAATTACTGCAATCTGACAATCAAGTATTTCATATGTAATAATATTAAAATAAAAAGTTCTTTTGGTGACTTCTGCTGCAAGCATAGCTGTAGTCTATCACAATATCAACAACATTTACACTTCCATAGAAAATCAAAAAACCTTGCCCATTGTGGTGAAAGGTTCCATTACCATAGTACACCTACTATGGATGTTGCTAGGAAACGTACACAATAGGCCACACATGTTTACACCATGTTACCACACACGCATGTTAACAATGTCTAAGCAGTTTGCAGCGATAACAATCGGCCAATTACACCAGATAACATATTTTAGTCGACCTATTAAGCGTACATGCCCTAATTAGCATACACCCCCTTTTTTAATCAGTGAAGGATCCACAATTATTGTAATTTGACTGGTGTTGAACAATTGAAAAGTGTCCCCATCTGGTGTTAAACAGTTGGCACCACTTTTTAGTTGTTCTACACTAGTCAACAAATGACACCACTAGTGTTAAACAGTTACCTCATTGTCTAGAGAAACACATTTAGGCGTACACTTATAACAACAGATTCGTTGACTTTTCCCAAGGTAAAATTTTTTTTCACGAGTACTGTACATTTGTTACGTCAAATATGGTACATTTAAGCGCCACAAACATTCTGGACTGTTCACTTAAAAACCAAAAAAATTTTACTTTAAAAATCTATATCAACACAACATTTACAGGTTAACATTTCAGTGCTATGGGAATTATTCATGACATCTAAATGCAATCAAACATGATAATTAAACGTTGTAATCCTAATTACCATATATGATAATGGGAAATTCAAACCGCATTTTAAATACCACTTAATCATTGAACTGTTTGTGTTATATGTTTGTAGTAATTAATTAGGTGCAATCTTGTGTTGTAAATTTAGACCTCATTTGAGCATTTCAGTTTCATCTACTTTAAAGCATATTTTTTGTCTTTTGTTATGCATTTGTCAGCCAATCTCCTATTTCAAGTCATTCTACTTATTAATTTAACAATACCTCTTTAGTCCATTCTTTTAAAACACTGGCTTCACCAGGTGTGTCAGTATTTATGTGGAATATTCATAGATTTTTGTTGTACATATTTTTGTCACAATAAAATACTTTTTTTACTGACAGATAGTGGGCGACATCAAGTTGAAAATGTCAAGGGCCAACCGGGCTTGTAACCTGAACATGTTGCGGACATTTCTAAACATTTGTAAGCCCAACAATCCCAGTACATCAAGCTGTTGCAATCATTTTGTGAGTTTTAATTATGTGTTTACGCAAAACATAAATACTGGTAAATAGATCCAAAAAACGTGCAGGCCAGCAGGGCCTGTGACTTGTTGGGGTTGTGGACCCAACAGAAGATTCTTGGGCCCTGGACCTACAGTGTCAAACACTGCTAAATGCTGCAGTTTTCATCAGGCTGAGTTTTGTTAGACCACCAGATGGCAGGGTGGTACACTGCAATCCATCATTGCCCAATAGCTGTGAAATATTGAACAATGCATGCTGCACTTCGGCATACCCCAAAGTAAAAGCTTAAATGAAATAAAAAGTGTGAATGTGTCGACAAGATTTCGTGAGGAAACTGCAGAGGTATCCATCATTGAGAGAGGGAGAATAACTGTCACTCAATCACGGGAATACACAGAGGAGTAGGTGAATTAACACGAGGCAGGCATAAGAAATAAACATCACGAGGGAAATATATCAAATCAGTAATCACAGAGCAGTAGAACTGGACTAAGAAAATGAAGACAAGTTTAGAATATGGTGAGAGGCCATTAGAATAAGAAAAGAGGCCAGCACAATGGAGAGGGATGAGGGGCGTGCAAACTCTCCGGGACGTATGATCGATTGCTGCAGAACACAACGCCACCTGGAGAGCCAACAGTGTACCATCAGTCTTGTGAAGATTGATGTGCCACCATTTATCAGAAAATATTTAACTTATTTACATTCAGTAAACTGGCAAAATTATTCAAAGACACACAGTTCATAATTTCAAAGTCATCTGACACTGTTAAATGTATTCTGCATTGATTACCCCAACACAGAGCTGACACAGAAACCACCAGTATTCTATGTATAGAAAACCTTAACTTCAACATACACACAATGGTAAACGTCTGGAGGAAATTATATCCAGGACTTTGATGTTACATTCCTACAACGTATAGTGCTTCACAAATGTTACCACGTGGGTGGACAATAGTCATCACAGTTACTTTTGGGTACAGCACAATACCAAATGTTACTTAGCACCGGGATGTGTGACAGGTGTTTTTGTGGCTCATTTTCACCTGCTTCCCACCTGAAGCCTTGAGTCACCAACCACACAGGGTGCTTCACACATTTATTCCAAGGTGACTAGTTACTAGCTTTCAGTTGTTCAAATTCACACAACAGAATACATTACATCAACCTAGTCAGTGCATCTACCATTACCAAATAGGGCTCATTTTCCAGGGGTAAATATTTCATATGACAGATACTCCAGTCAAATGACATGCCCACACACACAGTGTTTAACGCCTTTTGTAAGGGCAAATTGCCTGTATGACACCCCACTTTGTCTGTGTGAGATTTATTCTTCACACTGGAAGAAGTTGACATGGCTTTTGGATGTAACAAAGCTGTCAATGTGTAAGGTGTGTAACTCTGTGCCTAATAAATGTCGGGCAAATAAGGTCTGTAACTCTGTGCCTAATAAAAATGTTGGGCAAATAAGGTATGTAAGGTGTGTAACTCTGTGCCTAATAAAAATGTTGGGCAAATAAGGGATGTAAGGTATGTAACTCTGTGCCTAATAAAAATGTTGGGCAAATAAGGTCTGTAACTCTGTGCCTAATAAAAATGTTGGGCAAATAAGGTCTATAAGGTATGTAACTCTGTGCCTAATAAAAATGTTGGGCAAATAAATGGGCATTAGCTTGGATTGAATTGTCACTACTAATTATTTTGGTAGGGTTAAAAAACTATTGTCAATTACATATAGGCTATATAACGACATGGACGCACACATCACACACATTTAAGTCTTATATTCATACATGAGAGGTTATTCACATTATAAAAGAATTGACAAATACCTTTTTAGAAACACAAAAGCCAGGCAGTTAATTCCACAACCAACTGTGTGTAAACCTCCAATTTATCCCGTGTTATAATTCAGTGAATCACAGAATGCCAAGTTCAGTTGTTTAAAAACATAGCGCGCACTTGTAGCCTTGAGCATTCAGCCGAGAAACCGATGAATTATGCATGAATTCTCTGCAGTACAACAATTCAGACAACACACTTGGAACTGATTGACAAAAAATACCAACTGGTTGCCATGACGAGGAATGTATATAGTAAGGGAGGAATGCTCTGTAGTAAACCAGACTGTGACAGCAGGTGGGATAGGGAAGTGGGAGGAGGGAAGGAATGGGAGAAGGAAGATCTCCTGGCGGACAGGGCTGTACGTCATCAATCTTCAGTGGGAACAGGTGGAGAGATCTGTAAACAGTGTCTGACTCGCCAAACAATTTACCCCCCAACCACCACTGAGCACAAACTGTGCTCTGTGGTTTAGACAGAGGAATATCTTGTCCATTGGTGACACCTGACAGCCATTTCCCAATATGTTTATCACCTCTCCACAATTTTTTTATCTTAAAACTGATCTATTGCTCCTAATCCTACTGCAAAACCTATTCATTCCATATTGGTGAGATCATTCTCCATCATGCTGCAAACACTCATGAGTCTTTAGGGGTCTGACCACAGTTATATTTACAAATATAGTACCTGAAGATTTTCTAGTTAACCTATTCCAATGATTGGATTTGCCAAGATGGTACTGTATCCAGCCAGCAAGGTTAGAATGATTGAAACGTCTCAGCACATTGCCAGTGCATGACGAGAACTTTTAGAATTTCTGATGGTTTCATTTTCTACAATTACGCAAAACATTAACTTGGCCATCAGGGTTCGAATTTAGCGGGCCGCTAGATTTACTGTCGGGTCCCCAAAAATTCCAACTCTTGGAGCCCGGCTGGCTCCCAGAATTTTTGGTTATAAATACGATATCATTGCATCTCAAAGGCACAAAACATATGCAATTTCATATTTTACGAGGCACTACCGCTACCGACCTATCCTACTTCATTTCTCCACCCTAGCCAACATGAACGAACATCTGGAAGTTCCATCCGTCGTTATCCAAACACACGTTGTACAAGACCATGCAATTAGTCAAAAAACACCATTTTAATTTCGATCCGTTTCTGCGGAGCGTTAATCTGAGTCATCGCAGTATTCGCCTGGGTGGATGTTCGTGCGCTACTGGTTGACAGATTATGAACTAGCCCAGCCAAGACTTGAAAATTGCGGGAAAACGTATTTGATTTCTTCGATCATAATGGCCAATATTCTCAAGTATATAACTGGCGGGGACAACATTTTGAAAAGGCAGACAGCAGAAGAAGACAACAAAACTAAATCAAAATGTTTTAAAGGTAAACAAATTTTTCAAAACATTTACGAAAAAACACTATGCAGATGTAACTGGCGACACCTAGTGGACAATGCCTGATGTAGAGAACGGCACAAGACCGAAATGTTAATGTTATATTAATTGTAAGGTTTCAACCCCAAAGAGCATGTCTGCATAGAGCATATACTTTAAAAAGGAATGACAGTTATTCATTTTCCATATCTGCTGCAGATAGACCTTTTTAGCAAGGAATTATAACCTCAATCTAGTTGTGTACGTTCCAGTTTCATACGACACCTAGGCTAATATATATATATATATATATATATATATATATATATATATATATATATATATATATATATATAATTCAGGGATGCTTTGACTAAAACTATTTCAAAAGCGTAATTTTAATATGCTTGGAACTAAATAAATTTCAGATTTTTTCTATATGCCTAGGGACATCAAAAGCAGAACAAGCAGTGCAAAGCATTGATGCTACAAATGCTGCACGTCTGAAGAAGTTGTTTGTTACAGCGCATGCTCTTGCGAAGAACAGGCAGCCATATACATCATTTATGTGGATGTGTGATATGCAAGGAATGTCAGGTCTTGATCTTGACCTTAGCTACAGATCTGCTTTTACGTATATGATAATTATTAATCAGGCTGCCGCAAAGCCACATTCGCCGCACATGCGTTGTGTACAAAATAAACAATTTTGTTGAACAAACTTACATTATGGCTTTTTCATGCAACTATTTCTTGGCCCCCACTTTTAGTGAAGGGCCCCTAGATTTTGGAAAGTAGGGACCCTGCTGGCCCCCACTAATTTTAGGCTAAATTCTAACCCTGGCCATCAATGGGAAAATCAACTGTGATCTAACCCCATTAACTGTGAAAATGCTTAAAGGCAGCCTGTGGCCATATTTCATATTTTATTTCCCCTAGTGTTGTATTTGCTCAACTATTTATTCCTATGTCAACAGGAAACCCCAAAGTGGATTCAGGGTGGATTCCCACCACCAACAAATGGACAGGCAGGGAAAAGTGCCCTGGGAAGAAATCTCCCTCCACATCACTGATGCCCCAAAGTTGTACATTTTTAGATAGCTCTTTCGATCAATTGTTTCTCTCAATAAATTTTAAAGCCATGAGGATAGATCAGTACTTATTTTTCAATCGTGATAATGTTGAAATTTTTCTGTGCTGTGTGCAACTTTGTGTTTTGCATCGTCCCAAAATCAAGTATATATAATTATGTTAATACTTATTCTTTTGTTAAATGAAATACTTCTTTACGTTGTATTTTTGCTTCTAAAGTAACGTTGTGTTCGATGTGGTGCCAAGTTGGGACAGAAGCACACACACACATAATCAGAAGTGTAGATCATCCTGAGTACTTGGAAGGTCATAAACATTGACTAGTAGCAAAATAAACCTCAATAAACACTGCAAGTGAATAGACAGCTCTGCCTGTCAATGCAGAACTAGAACAGTCAGCCAGTGTAGTTTGGATTCATTCCGCATGCCAGCCACACTGGAATGGAGAACTGGAAACCATTCAAAACTGTCAAAGAAATAGAGTGATCCAGAGAAGGAAACACTTTACATATGTTAACGTTTCATTCTCAGTCACCAGTAGGGTATACATTTCCTACCTGAAGCTGCGGGTTTACATATGCGTTTTTTCCTGTGAATTTAATCAATGCTCACAATGGTCGACTGTCGTCCTGTATGGTTTGCAAATTAGGAAGACGTTATGTGTGTGATGTGTTTTCAGCTACGTTTAACAAATTATCCCTTATAAAGAAGAGAGATAAACCTGGCATAGAAACCTTACATTCTAAAAAAATTACAAGCTAGCAAATATGTCTCAGTTCATTTTCTCACACAAAACTAAATGAGGACATTATAATTATATCTCCAGCCCAACACAAATTCGTTGTATCTATTCATTCCCACCACCAGGGTTCCGTCACACAATCTAATCAGTATTCAATTTCCACAGTCCTCCATTTCAATGCTACCACCAGTTGCAGCTCATAGAATTACATTGCTACTAGATTTCTCATGCACCAATACACGCTCTGGTGAATGCACCATCCTACGCAGCAACAGCTAATTCCATTTGTCTGTAGATTCAACAACAGCGCGTTCTACCTAATTACGCCGCAAACAGACATTGGCACATCGTCTTAAAATTAAATTTCAATTCGCGGACAAGCCGGGCTAGAGAAAGTGGATTTCCCTCTTGATTTCCATCCCATTTCACCAGCTGTCTTCCATTGCGCAATGGTTGCCATGGTTACGAGTAATTAATCCAAAGTGGCTAATGAGTGACTAGCTGGGCGGAAGTGAGATAGATTGCTGTGGATGCAGCCTGGATAGGAACATCTGAAGATGTCTTTCTAAAGAGTTATCACTGTCCATTGGCAGACATCTTGACGACAGATCTGTCGTCTGGCCCTGGTTGCTGGCACCATACTTGGAGTTCATCACATGTATACTAGTCCGTCACAGAGCCATTTCAGTAAGACTGTTATGAGATTGTAAAACGTCATTTCCACCATAAATCTCGTGCATAAAGCGATGATGTACTATGGAAATAAAATTCTTAAAATACTTCTCTCTCTGTAGAGCTGCGAACTACTTTATGAGGGAAATGATGACAATCATAAATTATAGTGGTATTTTATTATTAACGATAATGAGAAAATTAGCATTTAAAATGGATAGAAACTTTTTGCAAATTTGAAGCAGATCAAAAGGTCCATCAATGGACTTCAATGTTTCTTGGAAGAAAGAAATATTCCGAACGAACATCAAAATAGTTTCTTGAGAGGTAATTATGTCAGATCAAATGGCTTGTCTTTTCTTCATTCTTCTTCATGCGAGTTATTCTGATATGTGGAATGATACAGATGATAACAAATAAGGAATAAATGTAAATGAGATATATGCCAATATGTAACTGTTACTCATAGATAAAGCAAGCTGTTAAGGTGGTTGGGGCGGCTAGCATGCCAGTTGATTTTTTAATTTTTTTCTTCATAACATGCTAGGAAATACTGAACTGATCGTCGACACCACACATAATCACCTGGCACTATAAACGTCATATTTCGCCAATCCATCATTTAAAAAACAGTCCTTTTGGAAATCTTCCTGATTTCTTAGAAATGCTGATGTTTCTATAGTAACGACTGCGTGTGCTACGATGTTTGAACCAGTTATATTCGTTCGCCATGAAAGCCGAACATATTGTCTGGTTACTGTGATTCCAGTACACATCAGTATTATATCTACCTAACTAAATAATGTCCTTAAACCAGCAAATATCAGCGCTAACGTAGTTTATTGTGTCTCTGAACCCATAACGGAAACGGCAACACGTTACAAATACAGATTCAAGGGCCATTATGATGGCAAATTAAGGGGACATGTCAATATTATAAATGGCCATTATGTTTTGTCAACGATATGTAAAACACCAGTCAAAATCTTCACATTTCAAGCATGATACGCAAATCTATCGACATTTCTGTTATTACTAATAATCAGGAAACGTTACCTAATTATATATTTTTATAAAAACTACAGCACGTGCAACGCTACAATTTGGCGTATGAATGCGTCTTACATTTAGGCAACTATACATGGCTTGGAATTACAAAGAATGATTGGTGAAGGGTTTATGTCAAATATATACTGCCACTTTAGGCTGTCATTCAACTTTTGCTTAATTCATTCACTAATTCATTCATTATAGCAGACATAATTTGTTTGTTAACCAAAATTTCCCTTAAAGTTATCAGTGACACTGTCATACTTATATGTATGTCATTTATTTTGGGGGGATTTCTCAAAACGATATAATTTCACATTTTGTAGCAATTGTTTTACTCTAAATTCTATTAATCTGGAATATTATATAGTATTCCAACTACAATCTGTAAAGAAAAGGTTAATTTATCTTAAAAAGTTCTACTGAAACTACTCAATTCAAGACAAGCATATAATAGCCACCCCAGCTACTTTGCATTTGATCTTGCGGGAGAATTGATTAAAACTTGGATTAAAGCATGATTTACAGTACTAAAATTATGATTCACAAAGTTTCTTTTATGTAATTTGTTATGTCAATGCATGATCTTTTTGTAAGAAGAATCTTCTGCTTGTTATTCTTGTCACGGCTCACAGTTAACAGTTGTTGCACCATCTGCCGCATACCTCAATACCTGGTTGTTAATAACAAACTAAATACCAGCCTGGCCCCAAAATATTTAACATGTGCAGTGCTTCCACAACGTTGGCAACACAAAAACAACTTTAGAACGCAAGCAGAGACCACCATAGTATATGAAATACCATCAAACAACTGCAGAAAGACTTTGGAGTCCACACCCTTGGTGTGGACAAAGATGGAGAAGTTGGCATTGATTGATAGGTAACATAAGTCCTACTAACAAACAATCAATCTCCTAGTGAACGTGTAAAGCTGGAACAAATGTTTAATTAAGGGCTGGCATGCTGCTGCATAATTACCTGTGACAGGGAGGTACACTTGGTCTGGTACTTCACCTAACATTTCATACATCACCCCTGTGAAAATTGGATGGCATGTACCTGTATTAAAATGGACTAGGATATATTCTCTGCTTATTATCAGGTGTAAATGCATCAGGCTGCCAGCTGAATCATCTCATGTATCCATTAATTTATCTCAGTTAACATTAAAAATGTTTTAATATTGTCCTGTGATTTTATTTCTGTGAATACACACACAGCTTTATTTGCTACAACTTACAACCATTAATGAATTTGATGTTGAATATAGTCATCCCAAGATGTAGAATATATTGGTCACAATATGTAGAATATATTGGTCATTAGATGTAGACACTATAATAGTATTTATTGGTTACAATATGAAGAGTACCTTTTACAACATAAAACTAACTGAATAATATTTGATGAAACTAAAAACATCTCTTCCAAAGCTATAGCATACAAATTTTTGATGGGCAAGAAAATCCCTCTAATTCCCACATCTGTTACGATAAGAAAGCATCATAGACCCTGGAACCACATGTTTCCCAAAGTCAGAGGCTACTGAGACATCAGCAGCCAGCTTGGCCCAGTCTCTTGAAAACTGGCAAGTGTTTGCCTGCAGAGATGGTCAAGTCTGGGCTGTTTAATCTGGTTTGCGGAGACTGCACAAACACAGACACTGCACAGCATAAGACAGATTAGTCTCCCAGGAATCAATGACAAACTCAGTCAATAGGCTAAGGCACTCTGCCAATCCATGGCAATATAGAGCGAGAAACTGTAGAATCATCAACTAGTACAGCACGCTCCACTGACAGCCTTTTACCGCTTTGTTAGACATGTTTCTTTCAAGTTTCTGCTACAGTGTTCCCTCAGGATATCTGTACATTAAACATACTGAGAGAACATACTAAGAGAAAATATATGAACACAAACTTCAGGTTGTTTTGTAACAACATAAATGCATAGCTGGCTTATTTGTTTTTCAACTACTGGTGCTAACAATTACCCAATTTTCCATAGCCATTTGCCAACATAGCTGTGCACACTATCAACATGTGAATCACATAGCTAGAAACATGAACCTTTTAATTATGTGTGTTTTATTCAAACATGCATACACATTACAAAGGTTTAGTGGTGAATCAAGACTATAATGAGTCAAGTATATAATTATGCTGTTCAAATGTGTGCATTTTATCAAGACTGGTATATTCTTCAGTACTGGCTGTGCTGTATGAATCATAGTGTTAAATACAGAAACCTTTATTTTGATGCTACCTGATAAACTGACAGATCACCGTCATCAAAAGGCAGACATCTGAAGTAAAAAAACATACCAATTTCATCAAATATGTGCATAAATTACTGCTGCAATTTTAGTAGTGATTGCAAAAAGCAAGTATGTTGTTTACGTATCAAAATTATAATGATGGCACCCAAGTATATTTTGCACAATATTCCAACTAGTTCTACAGCGTTAAACATTTGAGAATGAGAAATGGGTTCAGTTAAAGTACAAAAAGGATTTTTTTTACACAAAATAAACGTGGATATTGCATTAGGACAACCTCAAACCATCCTGCGGACCACGGACTATAGTTTGGGAAGCCCTGCCTTACAGTATACTCATGCATGCACAACACAAGATAGAATGCTCAGGGTGTTATATACTTCAATACACAACCCTCAGATATGCTTAAAGCAATGCTACATTTCACCCCAGGCAGACAGATCTGTTCACCCTGACACCAACTTGACTCCTGGATGGCTCTACTCAACCACACAGCCTTTACCACTGTTTATTCCACGCTATTTATTCACCACCTATCACTTCTATAACCAGACACTAATTCATACACCTGCTCTTTGAACAGGGGAAATGAAAGAAATGACTCATTTTTGAGTTCCCGACCCCCCACGGAGCCGACCAGGCAGTGCAGGGGCACAGGGTCTTGCAGTCTTATTACATCACGATCAATTCTCTCTGACATAGAAGAAGCTAGGGAGAGAACATCTTCATCAACAGTTAGACTGGCAGAGCTCCAAGCCTTGCATTCCAGACATCAACACCTGCTCTATCACAGACACAGTGTCCCTCAACCTCCACCGCTCCTAACTCCCTGTTGCAAACACAGACTTCTAAAGCTTCAGATTCTTGCTTCACAGAGCTCTCCCAACAGGACCACATAATTCTGAATTACACTGCACTATTCATATATCCATCCTGTTTATAAATTTAAACCAACCAGAAATATCCTAACACCAAACAACACACTGATTAGCAGGGTATTTTTTTGCAATATATAATCTGCACAGGTATGATATTTTTTCAAACTGTATAAAATGCATGTAAGAATGGCTTACTTATTACGTTATCAAATATTTCAGACAGTGCAAGTAAATATGCGTGTATCTATAGTAATCATTGATTATAATGCAGTTTGAGGTTTTGCATGTAATGTCCTATCAGTATGGGATACAAATTACTCCAATTTCCCTCCCCCCAAAAATTTGAGAGTCCCCAGGACTTGTACACCTTCCTTTTGGGGCAACTTTACCCCATGTTAGGGCAACTCATGAATGGCACAGATAGCATCAATGAGAGAGGTGTAAAGTGACTTGTCTTTATCTGTCTTTGCAGCAGGATGCCTGTGAAGATAAGTCATTAGTACAAACTGTACTGGCCATTAGCTGGTATATGTCAAAGCTAATGACTTCCTAGGGATAATCTCCCAGGATTAGGGGAAATACCACAGCCTTCTTGCCTAAGGGTGAAATGTGGGGGAAATACCATTCTTGTAGTGGAGTTTCCATGGTAATCTCCCGGGATTAGAGGAAATGTCACAGCCTTCTAGTGTCTGAAATTTGAAAAATAATTAACTGGCCCAGATTTGTTTTTAAACTGGCCCAGTTCTATTTTGAACCGACCAAGGTAGGTATGAACTGGCCCCACAAAAATGTTTTTCATGTATAAAACTAAAACAAACACTACTTTAAATTAGAATAAATAATAATTTCATAAATTTAAACCATACGAAATATTGTTGTTCATTTCATATAACTAGCAGAACAATAAAATAAAGTAATGAATTTAATAAACATTTCAGTGTGAATTTTATTTGCGAAACGGTTACAATTGTTGAATGCAATGCTATGTTTGATGCAGATGTTTCACACATGCTGCAACTGCCCTGAGACTGGCTGGGCCTGGCACAGGCAAAAATCTATGCTGTTCTCAATTCACTCCAAATCGAAGCCTCCAAAGTTCACTTTCACAGACAAATATGACATTAATCAAAATATCTTGGCACATTATTTTGTTAATCTCGCAAGTTTGTCCGCCATCTTTGCTTTGGTGTTTCCCTTGTATTCCCAAGATATTGACATCATTAAATGTGAATCATCCAATAAGCATCCATGTTACAAGTGCCAGGGGTTTCCCTTGCATGTGCGGACTTTGCCTTTGCGATCTGTCGCTGGCAAGGAAGAAGTAGTTTGTCACAATTGTATTCTATATCGAATTAGCATAGATTAATAAGTACTGTAACGTGCATCACCAATACAGTCCGACCCAGCCGTGGCTGCCGGGATGAATCGGTGGGTGGGGCCAATAACTTGCGCATGTTGGCTAACTGAATCGGTGGGAAGCATTTTGAATCAGCAGCCGCCAATAAAAAGGCCTTAATTTCGAACACTGCTTCTCCCCTAAGGATGAAATATAAAAAAATACCTTTCTTGTGGTGGAGTTTCCATTATTTCCTAAATAACATGTTGGTATAAATTTCCTGAGATTCAAAGTGGAAAATTCTGATTCATTTAACAAATTTATACACGATAAGCCATACTAGAGGTTCAGACCCGCCGTTAATCAAAACCATTTCCTGACCATGTGTGTGTGAGTCATCAATAGGCTACAATGGTCCAGACAGGGCTGGGCCCTTTGGGCTAGGTTTTGACAGGGTTCCCTGCATACTCAGGATGCCTGGAATGTGTCCTCTGTAAGATGATATGACCCCAGCTATAGGTTATCACAGTGCTTGTCAAAACTCTCTCCTATTTCAATTGTCTGCAATTATTCATACACCAGGAGTACATGACCGATTATGATTTCTGTATTGTGTGTGTGGTTTCTGATGCATATCAAGTGAACTAAGTAAGTAATTTCTTGTACTTTGACACCAGTTCTGTCAAACAGTAGTAACTGGCTTGTACGAGACAACTTTGTGAACTGTGTGATGCAGTGGGGAATAGAATTAAATGTCAACCACAATGAGCTGTTGGGTATACATCATAATAGACTGACCATGAAATCGATCATCAGGGAACTCACAACATCAAACATCCTGGAAGAGTTTCTATATCTGCAAAGTTCGTCCTCATAGTTCCCTTTATAAAGGAGCAACGCCTATTAGTCCTTGTACTGCTGCACTGCTTTGGCTGTTATCCATTTCCAATGGTCACTATCTGTGCACAACCTTTTCCTTTCACTTTTTATCTCCCCTCCCCCTCCCCCCCATCTGACTACATCTCTCTTTGTGCAGTTTTCCCATCTCAATTGTGGTCTTTCCCTTTTCCTGCAGCATAATCGTTTCACCACCTCTGTTATCTTTGGTAGTCGCCTGCCTCCACCCGCCTCCACCCGCCTCCACCCGCACCAAGTGACTTGTCCACATCAACCAGTTTTATACTTTTCTTCCAGTTTAAGCCGAACTGCATCCCAGACGTTTTAAGAGCTGGGAGATCTATCTTCCAGAAGAAAATTCCATCAGAACTGACCCCCACCGTGCAACTAGTTGTTCAGCCAAGACAAACATTCCCAGTAGCTCATAGAGGCCAGATTAGATAGGAAATAGAATGAAGAGAGAAACATAGCTGTTCCCATTGAAACCATGAGGTATATACATAAATGTTGTGCACAAAATTATAACTCACCAATGAAGAGACAGAACCATAAATTGTAGAGAGCAAGAAAAGTGTGACCACTTTTTCCATTGTTCATCAACATTTCTTCAAAGCCATATATATATATATATATATATATATATATATATATATATATATATATATTATGTGAAGGAAGCTTTAAAGTGGGAAAGGCAAAGTTGGTGGACAATGGATGAAGACAATAATGATTACAGATGGCCAGGCGTGGCAAGCAGTTGTAGCAAGTTCAGAAGTAGGGTTGCAGAACATGACTAGAGAATTTGAAAAGAGGTGACATGTTGTAAAATGAAGATCAATATGAGAATGACAAAAAGTGATGATAGACAACAATTTGAAAATATACAGGACAAGGGAGAAACTACAAATTGGAACAAGTGAGACAATTTAAGTACTTGGTGACAAAATGGTTATAGTAATAAAGATGTCAAGATGCTGACAGACATAGGAAAGGTCCCTGTCACTACAGATAAGATGCTAAGTACTAACAAAGGGTCGTAAAAAGTTGTAAATGCATTGGTATGGAGTGTATCACTCTATGCTGCAGAAGCATGGACAGTAAATGCTTGGAAAGCTCTTAGATGTGGTGATGGAGGAAGAGAGAAAGAACTAGCAATAGGTACTCTTCAAGAATGAAAACTAATGAATGTCTCAAGAGGTTATCAAAAATACAGTTACACCTCAGAAGAATGGGAAGACAGGAAGGGACGCCAGCAATCAGGGTTGTTTTATTTAAATCATTTAATTTAAATCATTGATTTAAATCATGATTTAAATCACTCCAAAAATCATTGATTTATGAATTTTTTTACTTCTGTTTTTTTAATCGCTGATTTATATGAATTTAACACAAATAATTGTTTACAAGCATCGAGATCAACAAAGTTTTGTATGTTTTTTAATACAAAACACAAAGTGCGCACTTGTGTAGCTGTATTGACACCATATAGCCTGATAGTCAAATAGTTTATGACATTGCGTATGTTTGAGCTATTCCCTTTCTGAATGCAGTGAAGCCACACAAACTTGTCTTCCAGAGGAAGTATCTTTTCAAGTCAGAAGCCCTGAGTTAAAGTCCACTTAGAGCTTGTGCTAGTTGTTACCAATTCAGTATGTTGACTCAGTTGCTTAATACTGTACCAGTTTGTATTCTGGTTAGAGACCCTTAAAGTACACAGAGCCCTGGACAGGTGCTAATCCACCCTCTCATCAAACAATAATTATCACTGCTACAGCCACAGACACACAGCATGCTTTCCTTTCCAAGACAGATTATGCAACTACAGGGGGTGATGCCTTGTGGACATTGTCTAATGTCTTTATATAAGCAAAAATCATGTACCCTCTGTTAAGACAAGAACCAAAATCGATTTGAATAGAACACATTTGAAAGAGTTTACAAATATAAACATCTATATAAATGTCTATATACCAGATTAAAAAAAAAAAAAATCCGATTTAAATTAAAAAAATCCCATTTTTTTTATTTAAAAAAAATCATTTAATTTTTTTCAACCCTGCCAGCAATAGAAGGAAGTTTACAAGGAGAAGGATCAAGCTATTACTTCAGAGCTCCAGAAATCCCTAAAAGTCTATATACCATCTCAAAATTAAAAGTACTTTATTTGTACACCACGAACCTGGAAGTATAAAAATGATTGGGCACCGTAGTTAGCATGAATCAGTGAACAGTGTAGAGACACTAGTGAGAGGAGAAAATAACTATATTTGCATTGACCCTCGTGATCTGAACAACTCAATCCCTGGAGCGGAAGTCACTGTGATAACCTGCAGCAAGGGTGTCTGTAATGCATAGGATGGCCTGATATCCTATTCACTAGTGTCATGGTATATCTTACACTAATCAGCAGTGGCTAAGATATACTATATTTATTTCCCTGCAGTAAACATCGCCAGTTAAGCATATGCATAACATAATGAGGTGCGAAACTGTGATTTTAATTAAACGGAAATAAATTGTGGATTCCATTTCAGCTTGAGAGTAGGAAAAGATAAATTAGTTTTTTATGCATTCATTGACGCACATTCCATTTTTCTTTTGGCACAGCTCCCAACTAGATGTAACATAGGATTAATTTCAATAAACCACCAGCAGCAAATAACAATTCTGCGCAATCAATCCTATCTGCCATGTTGTAGTGAATAACACAATGACGTAATTAATACACATTTCTAAATACTGCCCTTATTTATTCGCCTGACTGCAGACCTGACCATCTGATGCATAGTTACCAGTGCCACTCCATATCCCACTAATTATGCACTGCTCTCTCCTGAGACCTTCTGTCTGTAAACAGGCTTTGTGTCTGGTCCCTGTCAAAGTCACCTGACAGTCTGGATCTTCCTGACCACTGATGACAATGATTTGAGTCTCCTGTTCTCAGGACAACGGCTCAGAGGGACGGAGGGAGACTGTCACCCATTCATCTATAGCTGCCACACTGTCAATGTCAAACAACAACGAAATTGCCCAGTCCCATTTTGTTGAGCACTTTATCTTTGTCAGTGACACAGATAGGAATAGGGAAGCTGCGCACATCGATCCTGGGGCTTCCAGCTACAGAGTGCATGCAATTGAATATAGCCAGCAGACTGCCAGTGATAATGTTATTAGTAATCATGTAATGCAGGTATGTTAATTAGTAATATTATCACCACCACCACCAAACGTTCCCCATGTAGGTACACTGCACAACATTCAAAGGGTTAATGAATGCTAATGAAAGGAAGCTGAATTCATCTTTCCACAAACCCTCACTGGGAAGAACCCATCTAAGCCTCATCCAATGAACTGTGGTAATGGAAGATGTCTGACCACTGTACAAAGGCTTGATTAATTAATGTGTCACCGGGACATTTGATTGGTCTCAAACAGAGACCAAACACAAACACATTCTGTTCCATCCGTAGTCATAGCACCAACTGCAGAGCATACAGCTATTCACCTCTCAAAGATCCATCACTGGCGTTCTGTAATTTTCTATCCAGCAACCTTGCAGACAGGGCAAAGGGTACACAGACAGGGCAAAGGGTACACTGACAGCCTGCCAGCCGCTCAATCAAACATCCTCCCATTGCCTATTGTCAAGCCAGGATCTAACTACAGCTGTACAACGAATATGTTGTGCATGGCTGACATGACTGCAACCATACTGTCACATCAACACTGGAAGCAGCCAAATCTTCTATAAATTTACTTTGTGTGCAACATAAATGTTGATCAAATTTGACCATCTCCATGTTCATAAATAAATAAATAAATTATGGCATAAGTCCATTCTTTGAAAGGGGTCACCACCTCAAAATCTCTAGGTACCATTTTATTTGCTTACTGTGGACTTCAGAAGTAAACAATCACCTGACCACAGGAGTAAAATAATAACCTGACCCCAGGAAGACTGTCCAGTAAGTTTTGGCCACATGTTTATTCCATGTTCAGAGACAAACAACAGCTAGCAAAGCTGCCCAATGGAAGACTAAGGAATGTGACCAGAACAACAAGTCTACATTCTGCCCATGCCATACATGACATCTACAACCCAAACCTTCATGTCACTGCGAATTAAACTACCCCATTTTCCTGTTGCTGATTCAAGTAACTGGATAAATCTGCAAAGTTGCTACATGTCTGTGGAACTATATAAATTAATAATCCCACTAAAACTACTTTCTATATATCCATTGTCCATTACTGAAGAATTAGTTTTGGATGTTTTGCTAAAACCACATTATGTTTTTTTCTACTAGTCCTGAAATACAGCTGCTTGTCCAAATCAATACACGCTGTACATCCATCGTCAAGGCCAAATTACATTGTACAGTTTGTCGGCTGTAGAATATTTTATTACCAAAAATGTAAATTCCCCTAGTCTCATTAGTTTGAGTGCTGTATAATATGTTAATTCACTACATGTCTGATGACCATTGGAAACATAAAACAGATGAAACAGTTGCAAATAAAAGTTCATGGGAAAATTATTACTAAGTCATGACATACATTTTAGGATTATATGCAACTTGTTCAAAAAGAAAAAACCATTTCAGAAGTAGGATTCAGTTTTGAGAGATAGATACCCTATGGAAAACATCCATCTCTTGATACATCCACCAAAACAGCCATCTTCCATGGCAAATACAACCTGGAGCTCAAGTCAGGAATATTTGGTGATGTTAAACGAACTGTACATGGTGTTGTGACTTTGGGAATGTTGTATTAAAGAGCAAGTGATAAAAACACATGAAATGCTGGGACTAACAAAACAAGTTAACATACATCAGTTGGTGAGGCACATGAAAACATGTAGGATAATTGATGGCAGATGCAGAGCACAAAGAGCCAACTTTAAATCAACACATTAAAACAACATTAGGTAGGTGGTTGAAGGATGGAATGGTTGTACTATAGCAACATGAGCTATAACTCACTGCCTCGCTGATACACGCAGCAGTGTAAATCAAAAAGTCAGTTGTAAACACACAGGACATCCAGTGAAATAATGTACCATGACAAATTTCTTGATAATAATGTAACTTTTACCACAGAATAGTGGAACAAACTGTTTTATTTTGAATTCAGGCACAACCAGCACTTCCTCTACCAGCTTTTTACTTAGTCAATGTGTTTAGAGGAAAAACTCCACATTTCTGTTACTTCTGTAAACTTATATATTTTGTGAGATTTCAACTTAATCCAATATATGTGACATATAATCTGTCACTAACTATAGTCCACTTTTGGACCCCACACAAGCAATAGTAATTTTCCTAATTTAGAAAAAATGCTACAATTCCAGTGGTTGCTGTTAAACTGATGTGTAGTGCTTAAAGTAACTGTTGACTCCCTAAAGAGTATTTTATCTCCAGCAAATTTGCAGCTGATCGCTTGTTATCAGGGAACACTGGGGCAGAGCCAGAGGAGGGACCACTTGAGCCAGAGTGGGACCAAAGCACACAGGCAAGGCCTGCTGATCTAAATTTAGTGGCATCTGCCTTGAAGAATGCCAGATGTTCATTGTAGTATTTAGGCCACTTCATACTGCAGAGATTCCACCAGCCAGAATCTGGATTCTGGACGCCCAGACTGGTCCTGAAGCTTGATGTTTTCACAGATGGAAGTAGTCCTGTCCAGGGGTGCTCATCAGATATGCTACTTATTTCAGACATTTCCTATCCAAATACCTTTATTGAAATTACATAATTCCTATAGCAAAAGGTCTCGTATTTAGCCAGCATCAAAGCTATGAGTAATCTGACCCAGCAATAATAGTGAAATACGTTGGACATCTGTCAGAGAATGAGAAGAATCTGCCATTTGTTGGCAGGACCATATTACTGACGAATCCCCAAGATAAGATTGCTGACACAGAATGTTATCGTGTGCACTGTTCAGTGGACAACAACAAATGGTGTGAACCCAACTACACAACTTGGCTCTTATCTTGCAACACCACGGGACTGCGGCAACCCTGAAAGCAGGTACACAATGCTAGCGTAGCAGCGCACCAGTAATGGGAACACTACATCCAGGTCTGGGATACCACAATAAGAGTGCTTGATAACCAGCAGCTAATTCTGAGATACTTTGCAGCAACCTGATATGTTCATTAGCCAGGATGTGTCATGAATATATCCTGCTGTTGGCCTGTGAGTAACATGCATTGTTTGATGACATTTAACATGGTTACTCAGTGGTTCTGACAGTTACAACAAGGCACTGTTACTGGAGACATGAATGGTCTTGATGGCAATGATGCAAGAGTGCCTACTTAAAGGACAGCATGCCGTGATATCACCCATTTCTGACCACTCTAATGACAACTGTGGACATTAGTTCCAGAAACACCCTTTTGAAAATTAAACAATTACTAGTTGGGTTGTTATTTGTTGGTTAAATAATGGCTGTTGCTTTTTTGTTTAACCAGTGTCTGGTCAAAATTTAATAGCGATGGATAGACATCTTATTTGACAAACGGCTTCTTAAACAGGTAATTAGTGGCAGCTGGTTCTCTTATCCAACTAGCATTCAATTTGAAATATTTCCAATGGGGTAAGACCAAAATGTGGGGGGGGGTTTGATGTTAGATGTCCATATTATTTTAGGACAAGGAATGAGGGTATGGCAGTAAGTGGGAGGTGGGCCATAAAAAGTGGTGGAAGTTTGGCCCCAAAACAGATGAATGATCATGTGATGATGAGCTTTTATGTGAGACATAGAGACATCACATTGCAACCTACCGGAAGCATCATCCGTTCTTGTGATAATCACAGTGAAATCGATCTCCTTCTGGGACTCGTAATCCAACAGTTTACCCTCCCTCAGCCTCACCACCCCTGTAATGGGGTGGATGAACAACATATCCGGAGCTGGATCCTTGAACGAGAAACGCTCGTTGATCTCGTTCGGCAAATCCATCAGATCACCGATCATGTTTTCTTCTATGTCCCGCTCAATTGGGCGGATGTACTGGACGTTGCGGCGGTGTCGTGGTGAAACAACATGGTTGTCAAGGTCGAAGTTCAAATTGCCGACAACATTTACGCGCACGATCACTGTCTGGCTTCTCTTGCCGTCATTATCCTCGGCAAAGACAGTCAACACGTAGTTGCTCGACTGCAAATGTGGACGTGACTTCAACACAATCGCTCCAGTGGTACGGTTTATTTCAAAGATGTCACGCTCATTGGTCAAGACATATGTTATATTTCCTGAATCCGGATCACTGGCCGTGACACGAAAGACTTCCGTGTGTGCAGGGGTGTCAGCTTTTATCGTTACGCTGTAAACTGTTTTCTCGAATATGGGCGTGTGATCATTTTCATCGTCTACAAAAACAGAGATTTTTGTATGTGCCAGTGCCATGTTTCCACTGGCGGCTTCGACGGTCAGGGTGTATGCCGATGTTTGCTCTCGGTCTAAAGGCTGAGTAATATGTAGTGACACCCCGGCATCACCAAAACCTGGAATCAGCTCAAACAAATCCTTCCTTCCATCAGTGATTCGATACTGTATGCGTCTGCCAAGGTGTTTATGTTTGCGTTTAACAGCAATGGTTGCCAGGCCACCCACCGCCGATCCACCAGGACTGTTTTCTAATACATGGCCCTCATAGGACGGTTGTTGGAACACCAGTATATCTTTGTGGTGTCTAAGACCGTTGTCATCAGGGTCTGTTAGGGTAATGTATAGAACATTCCGCCACTTCCACGCACCCTGTTTATTTGTGATAACTATTGAGAAAGTGCTGTCTGTGAGAATCGACAGATCAGCACTGACAACTATGTCGCCGTTTGGACGCACTCGGAAGTAACGACTGTACTTCCCGCCTACACTCATATCCTGGCCCCAGCTGGCTACCGATCCGACGATGTAGCCCGGAGCGGCGTCGTGGGGAACGGGGAACCGATCCGTGCCTGGCTTGTCTGCCCACCCTGGACTTGGGAGGACCAGGAGGCTTCCACACCAGATGAAGAACAACGGAAAAACACGAATACGTTTCGCAGCCATTGCTACAACTGTACGTGCAGTGGACGATTAGAACCGGTGTTATCGGCAGCCGTTATTAGGAACGACGAGCCGCACAGGAATGTCGTTCACCGGTCTTCCAACGTCGCGAATCAATGGACACTTGGACGCCGCGAATTACTCAGCATCTCACACTAAGTCAATGTCGGTGCTCACGGGAACAGCACTTGCGTTTATTCGCTTCTTGCGTCCCCATTCATTCATTGAGGGCGGCGCAGGTGCTCGGTGCACCTACCTGCAGTCGACTGTCGTTCTCCTGCGCGGCAGCCGAACATCCTCTTGTGTCCACCGGCCGGCGTCACACTCAAGTAATCCACTTATTAGCAAACAACTCCTAATGCACGCTTCGGCGCGTTCTCTTTCAAAACGCCGACGACCGTCATGGAGGATTTCCCGGCTGTTACACTTCGCGCCGTCCCTCCCTCTGCGGCGTTTATTAATGTGCACATTTATTCACTTTGGGGATCATCACCGCAAATTTCAATTCGCGGTTTCATAGAATGAATATCGTGCTCGCCAGCATTATATATCTAGTGCTGAATTGATAATGCAAATACATTGATTGTCTATCCAAATCGATTGATCTTGTCGGCACAGTACAGCTGGCGTAATAACTGTCAATCAACCGCTGTTGCGCTAACCAAAGCCGTCAACCAATACGAGCAGAGTGGGCGTGGCTTCAAAGTAAACCAATTACCCCTTGCTACCAGGTCGCCCTCCTCCCCATGGGGTGCGCGATTTGATTATTCAGAGAGACCGATTACTAATTATATTCTTATTTCGATACTTTAATTAGACCTTTGAAACTTTAATTGAGACTTATTTGGTAATTAATCACACGTGTATAAACACATATTGAATCATCAATCCCGTAACCGATAATTACATCTCACAGCAAGAAATTAAGCCGTTATAGAAAAAAGTTTAGTTTTGCAATGAAATGAAAATAAAGTTTAGAGGTCCTCTCAGACTCATTTCACGAAAAAAATGAAACCATCGACTACGAAATGCTAGTTTGTTTGATACCATCTCGGGAGTAAAACAGGGAAGTATATACTTTTATTCATCTTGTACATGGATTTGGCAATTCGAGAAGTAGCAGCAAATCAAGAAAAACTTAGCGTCATACTAGCAAATGCTGAAGATATTGCTCAAACAGAAATATCTGAATAGACGGAACACAGTATTCAAAAATATAATCTAAAGTTGAACCTGCAGAAAATAGAAGTTATGATAATTGGAAGATTGCACCATAATCTGAACATCAAATTGGTTAATATCAGCAGGAACAAATGACATCCTTCAAATACCTAAGCAGCAACCACAATGAACAGGGAAATGTGGAAGAAGAGATTCTCAACTGGATTATCAAGTGCAGCCAGTATGTAGGATATATGTATGCACAAACAATTAAGTGCCTAAAAAACCCAAAAAGACCATGCGCAAAATTATTTTAAAACCTATTCTCCTCTTTGGCGATGAATGACCTTGTCATGGAAACCTGAATCACACCAACAGACATGAAAGTCAGATGAGTGATGCAGAGACAAACAGCAGTATGATCATCTCTGCAGGGAGAGGAAAATCAACCCAATTGTAGAAGTCATCCACATAAATAAATTGAGATGGTCATGTGGTGAGGAGATGATTCTGTAATAAAGATGGCTCCGAGTGAGCATGAAGATGACGGGAATGAGACAGAGAGGAAGGCCCAGGTTATGACAGATCAACAACATCAGCAACCACCTGGAGGACAAGAACACCAGCCTCAAAGATGTATTAAGAACAGAACGATACAAGAATCTGAAGCATACATAATGGAGGAAGTTGATTTCTTGCCTCACTGACAGGAGTTCTAATGTCACTTAAATTCCCAACTGGAGTATGGTGAGCAAATCTGGAGCCTTGTTTGGAATAAAATGCTGACATTCTGATGACAGGCCAACAGTTTATGTGCATTTCTGATTCACATTTTTAAAGTGTTGCATCCATAGCTGAATATTTTGAACTGAGCTGATAAGATACTTCCTTTGCACACTGCACATGAAACACTTCATTTGCAGTAAACCAGATGTCAGTTCATAAATAAGCTTTGTTTGTATAAAGCATCATTTTCTGTATAGTTTTTAACATTACAATGCATCTTTTCATACTAAACTGCACATGTATACTCATGGTAAGTTTGAAGGTAAAGTGTGCAACTGACCATTGCATTCCAGACAGCAGCACCTGCTCTATCTGACAGACACATTGTCCCTCAACCTCCACTGCTCCTGACTCTGTGATGCAAGTACACATATGTATTCGACCTATTAAGCGTACATACCCTAATTAGCACACACACCTTTTTTAATCAGCAGGATCCATAATTATTGTAATTCAACTAGTGTGGAACAACTGAAGTGATGCCATCTAGTTTTGAACAGTTGGCACCACTTTTCAGTTCTACACTAGTCACCAAATTACACCACTAGTGTTAAACAGTTACCTTATTGTCTAGAGAAACAATTTTTTATGTAAACTTATAAGAATATTCTTTGACATTTTCCCATGGCCTAATTTTTTTCAGGCATACTGTACGCTTGTTAGGTCGAATACGGTACTTATTAGGTCTAATACGGTACTTATTAGGTCGAATACTGTACATGTACTGGCAAAATACTATCTTGCTGCAGGATGCTGTTAATTACCAGTGGCCTTAAATTGTCTTCTTCATCCTGCAGTGTGAAAATTTATGTGCCGTCTAGCATATGACAATCCGTCATATGACAATCTGTCATAGTGCCACAGTAATATGAAGAGAGCATCTCTCAGAAGCCGATAAATAAATGAACCAAATTATCTGCCGAATGTGTAAAAGCTAGCAGTGTGGAGAGCTTAAAAAAACAGAGTAGATAGTTATCTGACAGGAGTGAGGGTCACGCACAGATGAACACTGAGGACACATGATAAGCCAATGGCATCGTTGTCTACACAGTTGTTCTTTCTTATGTTAAATCTTGCTAAAAACTAGAAGATAAGTTAAGTAACATCTTGTTAATTATGAACAGTGAACAAGAAACACCTTACAAAAAGCATTTATTTAGCGCAAAATAGTGAAATGACAAACACTTACATTCCACCTAGTGCACAATATGAAAAACCTGCATCCTTAGTGGCAAATGCAATTGCCCATGTACTTGGGAATGTTCTTTTACTTGCATAACTCAATTTGTCAACAAATGTGGTAGTTTGGTATTGGCAGGAAAACTGTCATTCATACTAACACAAGTGCACAACTGCTTAATAATTCATGCATGCATTTCAACAGTTTCATATGAATATGACTGTGCTGTCCTTCATAGAGACATAGACCTTTTGTACAACCTACTATCAAACATATGCGCAACCACAAGGGAAGAATCAGCTGATTATAATAATAGACTCTGGAAGTGCAAAACATAATAACAGTAACTTCACCACATCCATTGTGCATATACAGCAACATGTTATGACAACAATGAACATATACAGCAACATGTTCCCCTCATTGTTGTCATAACATGTTCCCCTCATTGTTGTCATAACATGTTCCCCTCATTGTTGTCATAACATGTTCCCCTCATTGTTGTCATAACATGTTCCCCCTCATTGTTGTCATAACATGTTCCCCTCATTGTTGTCATAACATGTTCCCCTCATTGTTGTCATAACATGTTCCCCCTCATTGTTGTCATAACATGTTCCCCTCATTGTTGTCATAACATGTTCCCCTCATTGTTGTCATAACATGCAGCGTATAAAGAAAAACTTAGCAAAACGATCCATGTACATCAGCTTCTGCAAAATCTAAAACTAGTTATAGGCTTATAGCTAGAAAATGCTGTCGTGACTTATCAGTGCACATTCCTTGAACAATCTGGTAATTTAAAATATTTCAGTCATGTATAACGTTAAATATAATATATGTATAACGTTAAATACTTGTCATAATTTTTATGTGTAAAAAAAAAATATATATATATATATGTATGTATGTATGTATATATATATATATGTATACATATGTATATATATATATATACATATAGTATATATATTTATATATATATATATATAGACATAAATATATATATATATATGATGGCAATATATATATATATATATATATTGCCATCATCAGCAGCACAGCAGGTTTTGCTTCTGATTAATATATTGGGAATGTTTTACTGCCTATTAACAATACAATTTCCATAGACATGTCAGTACATAACTTGCCCACACTTCAGACCAATACTTTGTAGACAGCTTATAAGTAATTATGTTTTAAATAAAAAAGTTACTTGATGTGCATGCTACTGAAATGGAAGCTCAAATTTTTTTTTTACAAATTAAGGATACTATATCATACAATGACACTTCACATGTCTGGAATGTTGCAATCACACATTACAAATGTTATCAGCTTGAAGCTAGTTCTGCACTGTTAAAACAACATATCTACCTGGTCCCTAGCTGACTACAACAACAGGGCACTGTGCTTATCCTACATTAACTATGGGCGTTTCTCCAAAAAACTAACATTAACTACCATACAATTTATATGATAACTGGAATACCAAGGTATGTACAATATGATAATATGTTGGACAAAATGTTTCACACCAAATAAATGAATACAGTTTAAACTGACAGTGAAACTGTGGTTATTATGTACCACACCCTAAATCAATCATCATCATTATTATTAGACCCCACATGAGAGTGACATTTTAACACAAGCTAAATTGTCATATAAATTCAATACATCACATTTTTACACATAAAAATATAATTATATCTAATTATGTGCATTGTGCCATGTTTGAAGATGTTGAAATGTAACACTTCAAATGTGTCATTATGACGAAAAATATATGAATGATAACATAATGTATGTAACATAACAACTTATGTTACATGACAACAATTTGTCACATGACAACATCCCTTGTACCATAAGCAAGAGGCTCCGCAATAGTCAGTGATAAAGCACAAATGACGACTAGACTCTGCTGTAACCATAATGTAGTTCTTAGCAGTTACACTATGTACACTCCAGGAACAGTTACAATATTGCTTGTGTCAATAACTATGCTCATCATAGACCCCTATTTGGAAAATTCATAACATTGTTTTAACTATAGATCGTAATTCTCTGAAATCCGTTAATCCCAAATAAGATAATGACTACCATTGTAATAAAATCAAAAAGTTAGAATTTTTTGCTATAAGTGATAATTTGATTTAAAATTACATTAAAAATGTGTTTGTGACAACACGGTTTTTATTACATTTCATAGTCCAATTTAATTTTGAAACACTTGCCTAAAAACTTTGATTACATTTTTCTACCAACTCACATGGTTGGCATGGAGATGATAACCATGGAGATGATAACCATGGGGATGGCCTCAGTTCGGAGCCGCTCATACACTAGATGCATTCTCTTCGTTTTCGTCATCCGAGTCCCCACCTCCATAGAGATCTGCAAGTTTCTGGAAGCGTGGACCGAAGTCGTTCAAGTAATCGAAGTCTTGATCACCGCTGCTGCTGGACTGAAGGGAGCTAAGGGTGCCTGCCTCGCTGTTATTACCCTCGTAATCGTACTCATGTAGGCTGTCGTAGGGTGGGGCGTTTGGATCGTCGTCGGCATCCTTCATGCGGTCATCAATGAAGTTACCGATGTTGGGGTTGTCTCCGGGCATGATGGGAGGGCGATCGGTCATTGGCTCGGGACCTGGGGGTGTGAACATGAGGGCGATGAAGTGATATCAGGTGTCATGGTAACGCCAGACCTGATTTCGTGTACGCAATATGGATGTTTGGGATTTCTCCACATACAACCAGGTTTAGACGAGAAAAAATTAAATGTAACAGATTAGTTTATAATACACTGTCTAACTAAATACTAGTCATACACAACAAGAAATATTTGTTTGAAGTGTCTTAGTTTTGCTGAGAACATTAACTCTAACCAAAACTGAATTAACATAAAATGTAAAATCACGTCAAAATCCAAGTGGTACCAATAATATGGTATCAGTTAATAAGAACTTAATATATATTTTTAATCGTTGATAAAGTTATTATCGTACAGTTTTTTACATAACAAATTTGAATTTGAATTTTAATCCAAAAATCTACATTTATTGCTACATTAAACCAGATTGACACAACAAACGAGACCCACCTGTGCGGGGTATCTCTGGTTGGAAGGCAAGGTTGTCAAGAGGTGGCTTGATCATAGAGTCGGTGTCGCCATCCATCGGCTTCTGAAGTCTCGACAGATCATAGGCGTGCATATCTTCTTCTCCTGCACACAACGAAAAGCACATGTATGATGCATGTTAACCCATTAGGTCCCAGGATTTTGTGAACAAATGCTGTTCGAATCCCAGGGTTATTGGCAAATTCTGAGTGTATTTTCCACCTTTCCACAAAATATGTAGAATCCAAAATTTTTTAGAAAGGAAACTATACAATACTGATAATCACAAGTTGTGTTAATTTTGAAGAGTAATAATTTCCTCGTGTGCCTGTTCATACAAAAATAAGATTTGATCATAAAATGTTTACACTTCATCACAATTCGCAGTCAAAATAAAAAATGCTCAACAAAAAACTTAACAAAACCTTTTCACTAACATTCAAAAATTATCCGTTGCCATTACCATATGCAATCCAGTGAAGCAAATGTTGTTATGTTCGTTAGCTTTTAGCTCCACTAAAAATGTATTAAATTCACATTCATTTATTAAAATCCACCATCAAAATTTCATAGCGTTCAGTTCACTGGTAAATTGCCAGTTCTAGTATCTAATGAGTTAAAATGCATGTTATTTTTATACAAACATCTCTACACGGGCATTAAATTGCTGGCATGGATTCAAATTGTTTTTTCTTCTCAGCAACTTAATTTTGTCACCTTAGTGATACATTATTCTCTAAATAAATGCTTCCTTGTTCGCTCATTACAGCATATCAAAAGCTTCAGGAGTAAAAATACAAGCAGTCTCTGTCTTATAAAAACAACGTTAGCCAGGGCATATATATATTATATATATATATATATATATATATTATATATAATACATCTAAAGAAAGAGTGCCTTACCAGCCCCTTCTTCGTCATAGTAGCCAACATTCTCTCTAATGTCATCTTCGGGGTCGACCCCAAGCAAGAGGTCAGGTTTACGCCGTCGACCAATGACGACCACGGCAAGGATGATGACTGGACAGGAGACACACAACATTGCTTCATGCATCAAGAGAACAACAGATTACGTGCTCACAACAGTGCAAGGACATCAGTAGAATATATCTCTTAACAATCTCAGGATAACAAGTAGAAATAGAGGTAGTTTTCACAGTAGTTCCTTCTTAGGCTGGATATTACTACAACTATTGTGTGTATGAGTGTGCGTGCATGCGTGCGTGCTTGCGTGGATGGATGCACACGCGTGGGTGCATGCATGGGTGCATACACGTGGTGTGTGCACGTATGGGTGTGGTGTGGGTGCACACATGCATGTTTGTGAGTGTGCGTGCGTGCGTGCGTATGTGTATTGGTGTGTGCACATGCATGTGTAGATGTGTGTATGTACTTGCATGTGTATAAAGATGAGTGTACGAATGTATTCATGCATGTGTATACACACCAAGATGACAGGGAAGAATCAAAACATGTTAATTCTGATGACTGTGAGATCTTTGTGGGATGCGGTAGCACAGCAATTAGAATGTTGGACTCTCAATTGAGAGAACCTGGGTTCGAATCCTCTTGTTGCCATTTCGAAGCTTTAGCAATTTCGTTCATCCCACGTTGCTACAGTTCACTCAGCTGTATAAATGAGTACCTGACAGAGGTGGATATCTGAACGAATATTCTTCGCCCAGTAATTGCAGCGTGGCTGAATGCTTCCTGGAGAAGTTGAAATGGCGTTGGAATTAACAGGTGTACCAGGGGGTGACGCGTAAAGCGTTTTGAGCAGTCTTAAGGACTGGATACTGCGCTACATAAGAATGTACCTTTTTATCTTTACTTACTGAGAAGGCCAATGAGAGAGAAGACAACAATAAGGATCATCCCCAGGCTTGCTCTCGCTGTAACTGGTGCCGGTTCCTCTGGCTCCTCACTAGAACATGTGGGGCCAAACCATCCTTTGTCGCAGTTACAATGCCAATGGCCATCGCGAATAACGCAGTCACCATTATCGCACCGCTTGATCGAACAATCAACAATGTCAACACAGAACTTCGGTGCAGGAGCTACCATCTGACCGTAAGGACACCTGGCAGGAAACAGAAGAAACACAGGTAAATTAAGCAATTCTTCAAACACAGCAGATTAAGGGCTTGGATGGAGCAGTAGATCTGTTACAGCAATTGGTTTTCTCTACGACAACATAGCAATAAATATATATATATATATATATATATATATATATATATATATATATATATATATATATGATATTCTTGTTTCTTAAATACGGTCTAGCAATTAGACAGTGCATATTTATTCAATAAAACACAAATAGCATACCTGATGAACTATATTTTCTAAAATGGTCAATTACAACTTAATTCATCAAATAATGTTAAAATAAATGCAATGGTTGTTCTACGGCTATTTTAGTAACAGGGTCATGTGTATTCTTGGTATTTTGACTCGTGGATACAAGAACAAGGTATTCAAAGTTAACTTTAATATGTGTCTATCTGACGGGTTACTTTATGTATTTGTACTTATGTACTTTGACCAAATTGGACACCAATTTTAATATATATATAAAGCAAGCATATTGCCCTGAAGATTATATACGAATGGATGTGTGTGCATGCGTGCATTCGTGTGTACAAGTAAATATCTCAATATATATATATATATATGTACGTCAGGCATCAAATATACATCCACAAAATATGGTTGTTTATTACGATGAAAGTATATCTCATGTAAGTGTAGCTTAAGGGAGAATTTCAGACCACTATTTCGAGCCGAATAACTTACCAACATTGATGCTCCCTCCACACATCAAAGCACAACTGTGGCGCAGGGCAGTTAACACTGCCACATGCAGCAGTGGGGCAACCGGTGCGTGCCCCTTGCAGCTTATAGACCCGCGCCGCCGTACTGGCTGCATTCTCACTGGCGTCCATCGGAAACCACTCTGAGTTGTAGCGGATGTCCTTCACACAACCTGAGGCAAAGAGTAACATCAATTGTCAAGATCCTACCGCTGTTGTAAGATTCAAGTCAACAATAAAACTGATGAGGCATAAAGAGAGTAGAGTAACAGGTGAGGTGATAAACGAGGATCTGAGGCAATGAATACAACCTCAAACATTTCTTTATGTGGCTGTATGTGCATGCCATATGTATGTGTGTGTGTGTGTGTGTGTGTGTGTGTGCGTGCGTGCGTGCGTGCGTGCATGCTTGCATGAGTGTGCATGTGCGTGTGCATGAATGTGCATGCGTGCGAATTACATGTTCAGAAGAAATGATGAAAGGAACAAAATCAACAAAAAAACACTTCAAAAACAAGAGTTATACTCACTATCGACAAGGTCAGAGGTGCGAGTCGGTGAGTCAACATATTTTTTGTACTTCACATCAGCCGCACCGAACAGATGCTTGTCACTGAGCGAGATGAGCCGATGTTCTTTGCGAGGGGGGCTCTCTGCGTAATGCTTTCCCTCCCCACCGTCCAGCCTCAGAATCAGCTGGTTGCCATACTGACCTATACGCACTATGTGCCACTGCCCATCACTGACATTGACGTAGTTGAGACTGAGGACTTCGTCCCCTGATCCCAGGTCACAGACAAACTGCAGGTGGTTCTCCACGATCTACAGCAGGTCATATGATCCACTTGTATACATTTATTGTCATATAAATTTATTACATAGTCAATGGAGTAGAATTCAACACAATTTGCCAGTGTTTTATGTCTCACTAGAACTGGCTGTTTCTAGAATCTCTTCGTGTTTTGTTGCATCCATGTGCGAACATATTAAACAAAATTGGCAACATGAACTGTATAAGTAAATAGTGCCATTTTGTGAAATTTTTATCTAACTTGTAGAAGACACTATTTTACAGTAACGTTGTGATCGGCATGTGCCAAAAACACAATTTCTTCTAAATCTCACATAAAGATGCTTACTATGATATAAAATTAAATAATTATGTTTATTTTCAAAGGTAAGTGTGCTTTGCCAAAAATGTCATGATGTCTTAGTCCATGTTATTTTGTGTTGCTGCCTACGGCATTGTCATTATAGAAATTTATAATAAATGTACTTTAAGTTTTGTTTGCTCAAGTTTTGTTGGACAAAAGCTATAATAAAATTTTCACATTTTTGTAATTTACATACTGAAGAAATTAATAAAGAAATCACAGTTGTTGATAGCTTCATTAATTGGGCAGGTGTACGTACCTTAAGCTGCAGTCGCTCGAGGGTGGAGAAGCTGGCTGCGCTGAACACCATGCCATTGTGTTGTCGTGTGCGGAACATGATCTGAATCTCAAAGTGGCGACTCAACAACGACGCATTGAATGCTGGCTTCAGCTGCCACTCGATGAAGCTTTTGTCTTGGTAGAAGTCCTTTACCATTGTCTCTGTGCGATAGAGGGTTAACAGCTACAGTGGGATGGCTAGCAGCTACAGTGGGGTGGCTAACAGTTACACAGGGGTGGCTAACAGCTACAGAGGGGTGGATCACATGAAGGCATTAATTAAACACAATTTACTAAATAATTAAATAAATCGATGCACCAGCCAGTTGATCATGCCAATCACGCTCACAAACAAAAAGTCCATTAAAATATGTAAATAAATAAATCACATAAAGCATACACACGTCCTCCTGCTAGATATATCACAGATCTGCTAGGCCTGTCTGCAATTATGAATATACCTGTAGAGAAAAGATACTTGTAAATTTTCAACAGAAGAAATTATTATACCACCTACCTTCATCACATAGGTCGCCACGTAGGCCTGGATTGCAGACACAAGTATGGTCCTTGCCCAAGCTGCCAACACAAGTACTGTTGCCAGGGCAACCACTGCAGCTGTCCTGTTCTAGCAGGCAGCCATCTTTGGTGTTCTTGCTCTCACCGACCTCTCCAATGTGAAGGTCATACAGCTGAAACAAATGTACAGCGAGTGGATGCAATGAAAAATAACACAAACCTGCCACATTGTATAGATGTATTTATTCCTTCATATATAGTACATATCCCACGCTGGGGCATTATCACACTGTGTTAGAGATGGCGAGTCCATGACAGGTTACACATTTATCATTGTGTAGGATATTTTACTCCCTCTGGCCTAGACACCAAATAGAAGGGGCCTATGGCTTTTAATGGCTCATCCAACTGACCCAGGCAAAGTGAGATAAGCAAAATTTCCCAAGCTTCGAAACAGTAGCAGGACTTGACCCCTGGCTCCTCACCTAACTGTCCAGCATTCTACTGCCATGCCACTGTGCCCAACTAACCACTGCGTCCCACTCTGTAAGCGATACAGATTTTGGGTTGATTTTTAGAGTTATTTATATGTCTGTATCCCATTTTTATACAGATTTGTTTAAAATAAAGTAATATATAAATAAATAAAGTAATTAAGTACATATTGAATGACAAACTTATAGTTATCAAATTATAAATAAATCAAAATCAGTACATGTAATTAAATTCTATGAAAATGTTAGCAAGGAAATGTTAGGAAAATTGTACAGTGGAAACACATTAATCCAGACACAGACAAAACCACACGACGGGAACGGAATTTCCAAACGTTAATATACCCAGTAGATTGCATGATTCATTTATCAGGAAAACTTATTAATCCGAATACTTTTCAATGTCTCTTAAATGACATACCAGTCCGTTATGGCGTAGGTTCTTGATGCAACCCATGTAGCTTCCCTCTAGTCTTGCGGGGTAGCTAGCAGAGGGGACGGAACGGCCACCCAGCTGTAGGGGCGTGTTCACGTTGAGGAGAAAATGTTCACCGGCCACCTCCCCCTGTGCTTCACATGTGATCCGGTCCTCGGTTGAGTTGGCAATGTTCTCATCAATTAATGAGTCTCTGCAATGATCTACCACCAAGCGGAACATCTGCAGAAAAAAAACAGCAAAAATAATAAGAAATGTCCTTGAGGAACAGTATTCTCTATGTGTTATATATATATATATATATAATATATATAATATATATATATATTTTATTTATATATATATATATTTTATTTTTAACTGGCTTAACTGAATACAGACAGTTGTGGATATAAATACATGAGTAGTCTTTGCGCAGTAATTGCAGCATGGCTGAATGCTTCATGGGGTCGAGTTAGTGTTGAGATAAACAGGTCTGTCAGCGGCTGAAATGTTTAGCACTTTGAACTACCCCAAAGATCGGACACAGCACTGGATAAGAACTTATCTTTATCTTTTATTACAACACTCAATCTCACATTCTATGTATTTTTGGTGCTTCTCAGCTGACTTCCATAAATGGCAACACGATTGCACACATTACTTAACTACATCCCCAATAGATCGTCTATGATCTACGGCCGTTACCTCACAGCTACAGGCTATGATAAATTTATTATTTCTAACATTAAAAACGCATGACCATAATTTACACAAAGTTGAATTCTGCAGAAGATTTTTGAAAGCCAGTATCACCAGAAGCAAAATGGCAAACAAACCCTATTGTTCTTGAAGATCTCCAAACTGTGCCATTTTCCATCATCCAACCTTTGACCTTTGGCTTGTAGCTTAATCTCGCCTTCTCCTAGGTCAACACGCAGTGTTGGGTGGCCACCGACAAGCTCCACGGAGATGAAGTCGTGTGCATCATTGTTGTTCATTGGGCCATTGTAGAGAAGGAGGGTATCTCCCTTCAGGGTAAGGAACTCAAAGCTTGTTTTGCCCTCCTCACACTGAGAAAGTGGCTCGAACCATGCCCAGCCATTGCCACTGAAGCTCAACTTCATTTGCTGACACCGGGGCCCAGAGAACCCTTCTGGGCATGTACAGCTGGAAACACAGTCCGCAACATGAATATACAGGGCGAGTCAGCCACCAGATCATGAGCTGGGGTTGCTTACATTATGGTTACATTATAATTTTTTTTTAAATAATTTCTAGGAAAAATTATTCATCAACATCAATGACAAAAATATAATTGGGCCACTAACAAACCTAATATTTCCCTTCTCACACTGGAAATCCATGTTGAATATGTAGAAATGTCCTGAGGATTTTTTCCCACTTACTAATAACATGTTTCCAAGTCTCACGATATTTCCCAAAAGCATAAATGTGTTTGCTGTGAAATATTCTGGTTATTTATCGCTAGCTAGCGAACTGGTTGAGAATGTCTGATTAAATATGCAAGTGTTATTTTCTGCTTACATACCAACTGTTGTAACCACAATGTTACCTCATGCAGAATTTATCAACAAATGTAGAACGAGAAAACTTCCCTTTTAGAATATACAATCTGTTTGGCTTTTAATTAATTAATTTTTAAATATATTTTATTTTTAAAATGATATATAAAGTTATTATTATGTATGTGGTTGATTACTTAAAGATAAAGGTATTTGTAATAATGATGCAACTCATTTTGTACTTCACCCAAACATTACAGTTTGACTAAAATAATTTTAATTGCTTGTATTTGGTTTACACTGCAACAAATGCTTATACCATTGATGCCAGAATGTTACTCTCAATGTTTTCAAATGAACAACTTACTTGTATCCACTCCACGTGTCAGTACAGTTTCCCCCATTGAGACACGTGTTGGCACCACATGACGATGACTTCTCAGAGAAGGTGGTCGCCCCACACTCACAGGTGGCCACGTATGATGCAGTGACGCCAATCAGAGATGTTTTTCCAGAGTCCACCACAAGGGGTTTGTCCAGTGTTGTCAGTTCGTTGGTGCAGCCACTGTCCCAGCATTGTTTATTGAGACACTCGTTGATGGGCGATGACACAATGGTCACTCCAACAGCATCCTCTACCTTGAACAGACACAAAGTGAAAGTTGTCTTATACAGAGATGACTATGTATTGTCCACAATGCACTAACTGACCTGTCAAACCTCTAACAAAATGGCATTGTTTAAAATACAAAATACAGTTGATTTATACAAATAGGAAAGAGTGTCTTTCACCTTGTCCAAGCATGTCCTGCAATAAGTTGTTCCATAGAATGACCTATTCTCTAAAACACTTTTATACACCAGGTGATTCAAGTGCTGTTCTCAAGACTTTATCATTTCAGGTTCTAGTGCTAGTTGTTTCCACCACTCGGCAACGTTCTATTAACTGACTAGTCTGTATGTTGTGGTTACTACGATTTGATGGTATTACAAGGTCTCATTCAACTAGCCAGCCTTTTTCAGAATATTATCGCCAAGCCGACCTTTATTCTAGGTAATTCTAGATTGCAGTGCTACCCCATAGGATGAAACTGAAATGGTTTTTGTGTGAACAGTTCTGCCAATAGCAAAGTGTAATCCATTCTGAGCAACAAGTGTTGGAAGGACAAAGGATAAATTGAACCTTTTACTCTGCATCTGCATACTCCTGACTGCCCACTAACGGCCCACTAACTGACCACTAACCTTGTCCTTGTTGCTCCACACAAGTCCATTGAGACGGGCTGGGCGGTACCAGGGTGATCCGTGGGCAACAAACATGATGTCCAACACTTTCTCTTTGCTCTTAGTATCCGTGATGTCATTCACAGTGAAGATGTGGACATTTGCCTCATCTGTACTCAGCAGACTGGCCAGCTTTGTGCGCAGTTTATCGTACTTGGAGGCTTCATACGAGCCATCAGATTTCTTCGGCTTCCTGATGAACTCCTTTCCTGTGATTCCTGAATAGAATAGGAGGGTTGTACATCGATCATTTCTCAAAACAGAATTAACAAGATTGCCATCCAAATAAACAATCTCTAGTGGGTAAGTGGACAAGGAAGCCAGTAGCTTATACGAGCCTAACAATTTTTAATTAGTGTGGCATTCTCAGTGAAAGACGCAAAGAATCATGAGAAACTACAGAAACCTCTCACAAGTGGGACAAGTTCAACATTTAAATTCTTCGGCCTGTGTACTAGATACATGTCAAGACAAGAATACAACATTAGGTGGGTTAGTGTCTGTGATTACAAGTCACACATAAGCTCACCTGACAGTCTAATTGAGCCGGACGACTTCACCTGTTCCTCTTCCAGATAGACAACGTTGACAGTGACCGATGAAATGACTTCTTTCCAGACACTGTCCGACACCTTCACCTTAAACTGGTGTTCTCCCTTTGGCACAACTTGAAGCATGGTCAACTCACCCGTGTTGCTGTCCAGCCTACAAGCAACCAGCACACCAACAACTGGTCAGACATTGTCGTACATTTCGTTCTAGTATCCACATTTGTGGATGAAGAGCACAACAGTGATTTTTCTATATTTTTTAAATGGACCAACTCCACCACCAACCTTCCAAAAGTGGCATATGAGCCTGTATCAATTGGACAATTATATAACATCACTTCAACCTGAAAACAGCACTTATTACGTTGTTATGGCAAGTAAACACATGGTTTTACTCTTACAGTCAATTCATTTTAGCACTATATATTTACGTCTGTAGTTAATGTTATATATCTGAGTTTTGGATAACAAAATTAATTTACTAATATAACACGGTATATTAAAAGTACTCTAAAATAAGAGTACAAAAACTGCGACCAAAATACTAGGGTTGTGAGAGCGATAAACAGTGGCAGCACATCATGGAACCTGGATAGTCGAGGCTAGTGCGAGCTCTGGACGTTCCCTTTATGTTAGCTCCGTGATCTTGAGTAAGAAATGCAAGAGATTAGTGAGCGACGCTCCCTCGAAATAAATCAGTCAGATACATCATTATGTCATGGTTGGGATGTGTGAGATTTCAAACATGGCGGCATCCAAGGATGATCAGCGCTCATTCATCTTTTTTCAATTTCCGATCCGATTTATTATTGCATAACAAATTATGCAGTAGATAAGCAAAAATGTGTCGAATATTTTATGTGTTGGTTTCTTTTGGTGCGGTGATACTTCAGTCACCAATATTACCAATAAGTGTGGAAATTCATCCTATAAACATCACTGCACAAGAACTAAAATTTATGTAGTACTATTTCACTGTCTCCACACATCCAAAACTATGGTTGTGAATTGCACATGAATCGCCATGAGACATCTTATGCTGTTTCAACTTCTGACACCTTCCAATGCCACCTGATAAATGTATACACATATTTGAAGTCATATTTATGTCGGTGGGTCACAGAAGCTGAGCGGTTTGGATGCCTTACTGTCAATCAAGAGTGCATCTGCTGCCGTTTCAAAACTTTCTTAACCCAACTTTGCCTGTGTCTTTCGGATGACACTAAAAGTCATAGATCCTTTCTATCTGGTGTCTAGGCCAGGGGAAGTAAAAGATCCCACACAGGGGGTAAACGTGTAACCAGTTATGGGCTCATAGAGCTAGTGATGTCTATCTGTAAAACTCACTCAAATTTACTGAAGAAGAGCTGCTTGGACAACATATCATAAGACTTCTGCTGCATTCCAGTGCACTCATGTTTAAAGTTCACATGAAAATAAAGTTCACAACCCCTGTGAACTCGAAATTATGAGGGGCTCCTTTCTGAGTTCTCAACTGGTAAATACGAGCACATTCGAATGCAGCATTAAGCCAGATTGCTGATTGCACCTACTTGAAGTCTTCATGGTCGCCAATGAATTCATACGTCTTCCCGGGATTCTCCATATCATCTACATCTTCATCAAATACTTTTCCGAGATTTACATTTTTAAAGCCTCGCTTGTAGTTGTAGATGGTCACGAATTTCTCTCCTGGTGCATGCTGGTTGTCGTTGCTGCTCTCCACAGTAATCGTCAACGTACCAGTTGATGTCAACTTAGGTTCTTTGCTTGTTGGGTTGTCGTGTATCACTATGGGAATCAGGTATCTGTCCCGATTTAGTGTCTCCCTCTTGTAGCCAGTTCGATTGGCTTTGACGGTGATCTGATCTTCGCCCTTTCCTGTCGTGTCTGCAACCCAGCAATAGGTGACAGATTTGGGTGGTTGATGGGTTTTGCTTTTAAAAATCAATGGTGAATTTTTTTTTATGAGCAACTTAGTGAATTGCATTTTGAAAACATGTACAAAATTTAACGACAGATTAACACTGACACTGCTTGTGGCATATTTAAGTTGTGTTTCTTTATTTTTGTTTAACATAATATTTTACTAATTAGCATACCATTAAAACTCCCTCCTCAACTGATTTATTAGTATAAACATAAATCAGTTTTGCCGATGTTCAAATTTGTAGTGTGTGAATAGTTTAAGTAATATGTGCAGTTGGTTAATAAAAGTGTATGTTCTTTTGTTGATATCATCAAAAGCATTTACTTTGACCGGGTAACTTGTGAAAGTGTCAATAGCCTTACGCCATGATAGATAGGTCAGGACCACATTTGTCATGCCAAATTTTGACCGCATCCGGTCAAAATGAATTTAATAGTTTGTCTGATGATTTCACCAAAACTAAACAACAAATTTATACAAACGACCTATACAGCTAGGTGAGGAAAACCACACAACGCGAAATCAGCTTCAACAAGAAATAAACCAGCTGCCCTTGTATGTTATTACTCACCTGGTATGGATGTGAATGTGAAGTCTTTGCATTCAGGTTTGTTACAGCTGACCTGGAGTGTGAATGGAGGTCCATTCACTGCAGTGTCTCTGTCACTAGCCTTGACGATACCCACTAGGGCACCTTTCCTCGTCGTCTGCTCAACTACGAAGTTGTAGTGTTCACGTAACTCAGGTGCATTGTCATTGACATCAGTGACAGTGACAAATAACGTAGCCGTGCCAGTCTGCGGCGGAACACCTGTAACAGGGGATGTGATGTGAGAATATGCACTGTCAAATCATGTGTTCATGCACTATACAAATATACAATATAATACAATATAAAATGCTTTTATTGCACTAAAATCCTCAGGAGACCCAAGCTCGGTAACACACCAAAACAAAACGGCTTATGCAGTTCCTAATCGATAAGTAGTTCCCATGCTTATATGAAGACCACAAAGGTAAAACGATCAGTCGCACATTTTCCATTTTGAGCTAGAGCAATTTTAAAAACAGGTGTGATTGGACTCTGATGATTTCATCAACAACGAAATAGGCCACTCAGACTTACTGCCATTACATATAACCTGAGAATTATTGAAGAGAGTTTAATGAGGAAGCTAGTGAGGAGTCAGTTAACGTGGGCTGGGCACGTGGAAAGAATAGAAGGGGAACGGTTGACAAAGAGAGCAGATGCATTTAGAGTGGAGGGTAGAAGAAGATGAAGACCGAGACTGAAATGGGAGAACTGTGTGACGAGACATTTGGCGGGAGTGGAAAACGAGAATGAGGGATATGGAGAGTGGAGATGGGTGGTGGAGACGGCAGTGACACGGAATCAGTGAGAAAAAGTAAATCTGACAACCGGAATCGGTGCCAGGCTCAACCCAGACTTCAGGGATAAAGAGGAGAGCAACATTAAAGTAAAGCTACCTTTATCAATAGCCAGTACATGAACACTGTGTTCCGCCTGTGTCTCTCGGTCCAATTTATTGCGAAGCTTCACCTCTCCAGTAGATTTGTCAATTTTAAATTTCTTGTCTTTGTCGGTGTTGCGGTAGTCAATGAAATACCTGGAAACAGCAGCAGAATAACCATAAACAAGTGTTTTTCATGAGTGGATTTACCAGGCATGCGAGTGGTTTTACCTGGCACACATGTGGGTTTTACCTGGCACATGAGTGGTTTTATCTGATATGAATGTTTTTGCGACTTACAAATGTTTTGCTCAAGGAGAATGTTTTCATCATCTCTGAAGCTATTTTCTTGACATGAATGATGCATTTCGCTGTGGTAATTGATGTTTTAACTTGCCAGGCACTAAGAAATGTTTAAGCTGAGAATGTTCTGACATCAAGACCCTGATACTAACATTTAACAGTTGGTTGAGTTGAGAGATATGGACTGGACAAGCATTACTTGCTACATAAATTTTTAAATACCAACTGTCCAGTTAAAAGAAGAGCTTACTTGCTGAGATGGAAATTTTAAGATGGCAAAAATGCAGAACAGATGAAGCAGGAAACATGTTTAACAGTATTTTGGTTTGATGAACAGTAGATTCCTATGATATCTGACAGCACATTAGATGGCCTATTGTATTTACTTATGTATCAAGCAATCCGTGGATGACACCTACTCGAATTGTGCGTTTATTCCTTCATCCTTATCGACAGCCGTGAATGTTGTAATGAGTGTATTAACAGGCAGGTCCTCAGGTTTACTGACAGACAGTTTCACTGGTGTGAATACTGGAGCATTGTCATTGATGTCATAGACATTGACAGTGACGGTAGCAGTGTCGGTGTGGCTTGGGTCAGGGTCCTCCACCTTCACTGTGAACGTGAAGCTATGCGAGGTAGACTGGTCGAAGTCAATTGGCTAGAAACACCACAGATATGTCTTATTTAAATGCACCTGCAACATCTATGATATGTATGGCATATATAGGTGGCTCAGATAGGACGGACAATTATTTGCATGAATCGCAGTTTTAAAAAATTTTTTTGGTTTGATTAAAACTTACATGTTGCTATGTATGCATGCATGCATGCATGTATGTATGTCTGTCTGAATGAACACATGCATGTAGGATTGAAACACCTAATTAATGTTAAACAATGTTCACCTTGCATGCAATTATATCAAGCATACATAAGGTTTTGACCTCTTTGAGGTCTTGCTCAAAGTCAATAAACTACAAATGGGTGAAGAGGCTTGCCAAAATGTGATGTTGAGTCGACTGTTTCCCCAATGTCAGATGGTCGATGCCGCCCTGTTTATCCATGAAGTGAAAACCCTCACTAAACTCGGATTGAGGGGCTACCAATTGCCTCAAGTTAAGGGACAAATTGACAGCAGATGTAAAGAGAGAACATATCACCATAAAAATGATTAAACTATTGTTGTACCTTTTTGATCCTGACAACACCTGTTCCAGTCACAAATATAGAGTCCATGTAGAAATGGTCACCATCACCAGACTTGATGGTGTAGGTAAGCTCTGCATTCTTGCCAATGTCTGCATCTGTTGCGGTCACTACACTAACAGGCATACCCGCAAGCATTTCTTCAGGTATTTCAACTGTGTAGCTCTTTGGTTGCACAAATATCGGATACTTATCGTTGACATCAGTTATAGCAATATTTAGCGTCTGATTAACTGGAACAGAAAGTGCAGTTTTGTATTTTAATAGTTACTCAAAAGTCTCAGTGATTTGCAGGTTACCTAATACTTTTGGCATGTAAATGTAACTGACTGCATAATGTTGTGCAATCTCAGTTAATTCTAATTTACTTTTTTAAATTATAAGAAAAACATTCATGATAATGGTTGCAATAATCGCCACATGATTTTTAACTAATACTTTGCTACACATAATTCCAATAGAATTCCATTAAATGTATTTGCATCATTGAAGTACATGTTACAATATGAAAACTTCTATGAGTTCTATCATGCCAAAATCCTTGGAAAGCCGATCTCAGAGGCGCATCAACACCAAAGGCACAGGTAATCTCTAAAAATGGTATGCCTAAAGCTTACCCTCATGTCTTGGTATGCCTCCATCATATGCCCGCACTATGACCTTGTACTGATCTTGCACTTCACGGTCCAGCACTGCTCTTCCAACATTGGTCGCCACCTGTCCGTCTGTGATGCCAATCCTAAAAAGATCTGTGTCAGTGGGCGACTTGGGAGAGTCAACCATTTCATATTTCACCTGGGCATTGACACCGGCATCTACATCAGTTGCGGTAACCTTCAATACAGGTGTTCCTAAAACAAATATATATATATGTGTGTGTGTAGATAAAGCAAGGCATTCAATATTTATACTGCTCCCCTCTAACAATTCAGAATGCGTCACACTTGTTCCTGTTCAAACACCATTTAAACTTTATTGTAGCATCCAGCCATGCTGCAACTGTTGCACAAAAGCTGTTCGTTCCTATACTTCCATCACTGGAATCCCATCATTGTGTGTTGCCAGGTAGTAATTTTTACAGCTGAGTGAACTGGAGCTATGTTGAGGTGAAATTTTTTTTTAAACAGACTGATGTGGGGTGAAAAATAATTGCTCAAGTTTCAAAACAATGTACACAAATATACACAAATGTAACTATTTATATATCCAACTGAAAATTATGTACATATGTAACATTACAATATTAACATATAAAAACAAAGTCTTAAGAATAAAAGTAAATGACGTACATTGGAAGATCAGGACATTTCAAATGCATTACATAAGCTTTTTTATGTTCACAGCTGATTTCCCAGCAAAACGCAGAGCAAATTATGTATTACATGAATTTATTTTCCCTAATTAATTCCTCTACATAGGCTACATCTAGTGTGAGACCTTATTACTGAATCACAAACCGTACCTGGAAGGCTATGCTCATCGACAGACCCCTCGATACAGCATGTATCAAACACGGGTGTGTTGTCATTTTTGTCAATGAGTTTCAGATTGAGAACTCCATAGCCAGATTTTCCGCTGCTTGATGTTGCAACGACGTTGATCTGCCAGTTGGCATGTCCACTGGGGTAGTCGCGGTCTAGCCCCCTCTTCAAGTAGACCTTGTCGTCAGCCTCAATGCTGAATGTGCCTGGGTGCTGCCTGGTATAGTGGCCAGCAAGAGAGTACCTCAGAGAAGCAGTGCCACTGCCTGATTCGTCAGGGTCAGTGGCGCTCACCTGAAGACAAACAACAGACATCAAGGATAAATTCACAACAAAATCAACAATGCAGTTGGTATGCTGTATCAAACATATCTTGGATCAAATTATATTAATTATTCCAGACAATGTGAACCGATTAAATCTGGTTAATTAATTGAACAAAAAGTACACATTCGCTCTACATGCCACAGTAGTGGGGTTTTCGGATGGCAGCTATAGTTTCAGATGATTTCAAAATGATGGGGAGTTCATTCCAGGCCCTAGACGCAGCTACAGGGAAAGCATGTTTGTCCATGTTTAGCTTAGTTTTAGGAACAATAAGGTGTTGTGAAATAGATGATTTGAGCTGCCTAGTATATTATTAATGTAAGTCATGCTTACAGTGGTGAGCCTGGTATATTAGTAATGTAAGTCATGCTTACAGTGGTGAGCCTGGTATATTAGTAATGTAAGTCATGCTTACAGTGGTGAGCCTGGTATATTAGTAATGTAAGTCATGCTTACAGTGGTGAGCCTGGTATATTAGTAATGTAAGTCATGCTTACAGTGGTGAGCCTGGTATATTAGTAATGTTAGTCATGCTTACAGTGGTGAGCCTGGTATATTAGTAATGTTAGTCATGCTTACAGTGGTGAGCCTGGTATATTAGTAATGTTGGTCATGCTTACAGTGGTGAGCCTGGTATATTAGTAATGTTGGTCATGCTTACAGTGGTGAGCCTGGTATATTAGTAATGTTTGTCATGCTTACAGTGGTGAGCCTGGTATATTAGTAATGTTAGTCATGCTTACAGTGGTGAGCAGCTTCTTGTTGCTGGATGTGATGGACTGATCCTCTTCCTCAACACCCGAGATGGTGTAGGGTCGTTGCTCAAACACTGGGGGATACAAGTTGGCAGGCTGCACCCTGACATCCACATATGTGTAGTTAGACTGTGCACCACCATCAAACACGCGATACTTCAACCTATATGACTGCAACATTAAACATTACATTACGTACAATTTGTTATCAAATTTCTATTGTAACAGGTTGTGACCTTCTTGCACTTTCTGTGCCAGACACTCTAAGCCTTATGTAAGCACAATGGAGAGGCTACTGCGGTGATTATATAAGACTGAGTTGTGACTGCAGTATTAAGCGAAGATGACATTTGCATATTTTGTACATTAAATTAAACTGGTTATGCTGACAACCGTGCAGGTTACATTTCTACAATTTATGCAAATGTCGTCTTTGCTTCATACTGCAGTTCCAACTGGGCTTGACTTGGCGTCTTATATAGATATAGTTACTGCAATAGCTGGTTCTATGTGCTTACATAAAACTAAGCCTGCCTGATGGAGAAAGTGCGAGAAAGCCGCAACCTGTGTGCTAAGCCACATTATGTTTCTATCATATTTTATTGTACTCTGTTTAGCCATCAATGCGTAACTGTCTTAAAGAAATAACAGCACATTTGTATACCAACATATTGATATTTGGGATATCCCACAAATTAGTCATTACACAATCAAAATGTCATTATATTAGAATAAAAAATGGCAAACCTAATGCATTATCACATAATAATGATTTATTCTAACAGAAACATGTTTCTTAAGTGTAATATTAAAGCATGCATAGACCAATAAATGTGCTTACAGATTTCTGGATATAGCGCAGTTCTCGCATGACAAATATGCGACCATCACTATGGTTAAGTCCAAACATGTGGTCTTCATTTCCCTCGACAAACGAGTACTGCGTTACGTTATTATCTGCATAACAAAACATGCATATTTTAAAGTTCACACACATGGCTCTCTATATATATATATATATATATATATATATTATTATTATTATTATCACAGACACGTATATATGGTAGTGTAGTGGTTATAACGCTGACTCTCTCTCTCTTTCGCTCTCTCGGAGAGAGAACCCAGTTTTGAATCCTCACGCTACCATTTCGAAACTTTTTTGTTTATTTCACATTGTGTCAGTTCACTCAGCTGTATAAATGAGAACAGACAGAGGTGGATATGTGAAAGAATAGTTTTCATGCATTAATTGCAGCATGACTTAATTCTGATAATGTGATAAAGCGAAAGGGGATAGAGTCGAGTAAGTCAAATCTTCACATTCAAGTGTTGGAAAATATATTTTTATACACAACATTTTTAATAATCTACACATTCCACATAACTGTGCATGAATGCTGAACATATTGTACCGAATGGCGGAAAGGGGCAAGATTCAAGACAAGTGCCTAAAATATAATACAATTTACATAATAAAATAATAATAATACTTCAGTGCAAAATAGTTACTAGTATACCTCTGTTGCTTATGCCCATGACCAGTATGAAATTAAACACAAAGTAAGATTCATGCATGTAGGTTATATATGGATATAACGCATTCTGTGGGATAAGAAGCATATCGCTTAACTGCAGTTTACTGGAAAACGGTTCTGTGATTAGTCAATTGCATGGCGTATAATGTGTTTTGGCACAAACCACTTTTGTCTCCACCACTATTAATTACACTGTAGATGACAGCACAAAACATAAGTAAATTTTTGTGATTTGGTGTTTTTTGCAGATATGCGCCTCATATACAGTATATAAACTGTGTGTATGTGTGCGTGCATGCGTGCGTGCATGCATGTGGTGTGTGTGTGCACACATCTACATTCGTCTAATGTTTTAAGCAACAAAGATGCAAATGATATCATTAGTCAAACAACTGTATTTTAAATTGTATGCTTAAAAATATCTATTGTCATTTTTTACCATAATTTTCCAAATAAGCGGTAATCAGGAATATAGATTGGCCTAAATAATTTACTCCGCTAAACATTAATTCTTACAAATTTTTGTAAGAATTAATTGTACACCAATGCATTCATTCAATCATACCATGTTAAAAAAAGCAATATTATTCTTTATAACTAGTGTGTTTTTGCACACTTTTGTGTTCCAAATAGCACCACAGATTGAGCGATAATATAAGCTGCTCACGACAGAAGATGTGATGTAGCGCGGCTCTACTTGGACCTACAAGTTGGCTCTACTTGGATCTATAAGGTGCACCAGGCCAAGGCACATTCTAAACAGTGCTTTAACCAAACTATCGGAAGTGGGCAAATCAGGGGTTGATGCTAAAAAGTTGGGGTGCGTGTCATACATGCTAATATTTAAATTCTGTCAGATTTGAACAAAAAGTCAGGTTGTGTGTTATACTTAATGGCGTATTATACATGGTATATGCGAAATAAGATTTGATTTATTACATCGTATACATACATTGATAACATTATTACAGGAAACCTGTATGATTATTGCAAGGTTACTTAATTACATATGGAAAACACCATTAAAATAGGCAGGTCTTCACATCAACGTTACTGGTAACTCAATGTAAGATGTAACTTAATGTAAGATGACATTGTTCATTTGAGACAAAAATGGTAGAAAGAAGACAACGGTACCTGCGTTTCGAGTGGCTCTGACAAATCCGATGGTATAGCCGTATGGACTGCCTTCAGTGACGCTCAAATTATAGAGCTGCTGATCAAAATATGGAGGGTTCTTGCTGTCGCCCATCACCATGACGATAACGACTTTTGTTTCTGGCAAGACAAACATAACAGTAACAGTGTAGCAGGGTGTAATTAGGGTGTGAAGTAGAGCTGTAATGAAAACATGAAGTAGAACCTTACTGAGGGAATGGAGTATACCTGTAATGAGGGTGTGAAGTAGAACTGTAACAATGGCTTGAAGTAGAACTGTAATGTGATGTAAAACTGCAATGAGGGCATGAAATAGAACAGTAATATGGACATGAAGTAGAACTGTAATGAGGGTGTGAAGTAGAACTGTAATGTAGGCATACATTAGAACTGTAATGAGGATGTAAACTTGAATAGTAATATGGGCATAAAGTAGAACTATAATGAGGGTGTAAAGTAGAACTATAAATAGTCATAAAGTATAATTGTAATGTTGGTGTAAAGTAGAATTGTAATGAGAGCATGAAGTAGAACTGTAATGAGGACATGAAGTAGAAATGTAATGAAGTAGAACTGTAATGACTGTGTAACATAGAACTGTAATGATGGTGTAAAGTAGAACTGTAATTACAGTGTGAAGTAGAACTGTAATGTGGATGTGAAGGAGAACTGTAATGTGGGTGCGAGTTTGAACTGTAACATGAAGAACCGTTATGTGGATGTGAGATTGAACCGTAATGAGGGTGTGAAGTAGAACTGTAATGAAGGTGTGAAGTAGAACCGTAATGAGGGTGTGAAGTAGAATTGTAATGTGGATGTGAAGTAGAACTGTAATGTGGACATGAAGTAGAATTGCATGGTGGACGTGAAGTAGAACTGTAATGTGGACATGAAGTAGAATTGCATGGTGGACATGAAGTAGAAATATAATGTGGACATGAAGTAGAACTGTAATGTGGGCATGAAGTAGAGCTGTAATGAAGGTGTGAAGTTGAACTGTAAAGTGGGCATGAAGTAGAACTGCAATGTGGATGTGAAGTAGAACTGTACGGAGTGTGTAAAGTAGAATGTAATGAAGGTGTAAAGTAGGACTGTAATGAGGGTGTGAAGTAGAATTGTAATGAGGGTGTGAAGTATAATTGTAATGAGGGTGTAAAGTAGAATTGTAATGAGGATGTGAAGCAGAACTATAATGATGATGTAAATTAGAACTGTAATGTGGGCATAGAGCAGAACTGTAATGAGGGCATAAAGTAGAACTGTAATGTGGACATGAAGTAGAACTGCAAAGAGGGCACAAGATAGTGTTATGTGACCAGAAAAGATTAACTAATATTAAAGCTTCACATAGAAATGGCATGTAATATAAAAAAAACTGTTAAGATAATTATATGTAAGTCTGGTAAGTTTGGTTAACTTTGCAATCAATGTAACCTCTAAGAGCAATTACCTGAATTAGGCAAGTCATCTGTACGAAAGGCCGACGGAGCACCATCCTTTACTACAACATTCAGTTGGTACTGACTCTTGCTGCTGCGTTCGTATTTCTGTGCAGCTGTTATATTTCCAGTGGCACCGTTCAGGGTGAAATTTTTGCAATCTGGACAGTTTTCTGCCCAACTGTACGTGACCTAGGGGATGAAAATGACAGTCAATATTATCTCATGTTATAATATCTAATTAACTGGCTCCAGTTAATGATTAACTGGAGCAAGTTAGAACATTATTCTACCTGTTTATGAGACTACTAGTTGTGTATGCCAGAAATATACTTGGCCTTAGCCAATAACTTCCCTTGCCTGTGAAGACAGTATGGGAATAGCATTGGCTCTGCTGTCAACTTAATTTTTTTCTAATTTTTCCAACTGTTTTACTTGTTCTTTAATCATGTATGATTTACACAAATCCGAAATAAACTATCTCTCTCTCATTGTGCTATAACATATTGTGCTACAGTCACAGATAACATAAAATAAACTATCTCTCTCTCATTGTGCTACAACATATTGTGCTACAGTCACAGATAACATAAAATAAACTATCTCTCTCTCATTGTGCTACAACATATTGTGCTACAGTCACAGATAACATAAAATAAACTATCTCTCTCTCATTGTGCTACAACATATTGTGCTACAGTCACAGATAACATAAAATAACACCGTCTTAAAGACATGGTGCCATTTTCTGTTATCTGTGGCAAACTGCCAAAATTGCTACATTATGTGCAGTTAAGTTTAAAATATAAAGAATGTGTCACTGTATCACTAATAACTAGCCATGTGACGGTTCCGGACCGGGAGGGGTGTGTAACTGAGATATGCAAAGGTTATTGGGACCTGTGAAGTCTATTGGGAGCAGCAGTGCTTACTGTGACCCGCAGTGCCTATTGGGAGCAGCAGTGCTTACTGGGACCCGCAGTGCCTATTGGGAGCAGCAGTGCTTACTGTGACCCACAGTGCCTATTGGGACCCGCAGTGCCTATTGGGAGCCGCAGTGCTTACTGTGACCCAGAGTGCCTATTGGGACCCGCAGTGCCTATTGGGACTCGCAATGCTTACTGTGACCCGCAGTGCTTACTGGAACCCGCAGTGCCTATTTGGACCCATGGTTTTGGTTCCTGACCTGGACCCACGATAGCACTATATATATATATTAAGATTTTTGCCTTTGTAGCCTTGCATGGTAATAGAGAATACACTCACTTTATTGTTTGGGCTGGTGCCGTCCAGGTCGATGGCCTTCACCCTCAACACATAGTCATCTTTTTGGGTTGTGCCTGACACAGCTGCTGTGTATTTACCATCTTCGTCCAGTCCTACGAATTTTGGGTATTCGTCGTTGACATCGATCAGCTGCACTCTGAGTCGAGCATCCGATTTCTTACCAACTGTCTTCATACAAAAAGCATGGAAAATTATTACTTAGTACAGTACAATGTGCAGTGTGCATATGTATAAGCAACTGGGCACAGGGAAATACAGGAGCAAAGACATTGGATAGAAGGAGGAGGAATGACCCGAGGGGAGATATTGTTATGCAGTACAGATTAACGGAAAGAATATTAAACTAGATGTTGTGGGCAGGTCACGTGGTGTGGATGGGTCGACTACCAGAGAGAGAGCAGAGGCAATGAAACAAGGGGCGGACCGCAATTAAGGTGTGAAGACTGCATGAAGATGGATGTAAGAAAGGCGCAGTAGGTTGATAAGTGGAGGAAGCCACGAGGAAAATCTAGTTTACATTAACACCACACATGCAACTAAATCAGCACTACCAGAGTCAAGCCATGGCAGCTTGAGCAGTGTTCAAAATTAAGGCCTTTTTATCGGCGGCCGCCAATTCAAAGTGCTTCAGGCACCCCACCGATTAATCCCGCGCTAGCCACGGCTGAGTCGGAATGTATTAATGATGATTACAGCACATACTAATCTATGCTTATTCGATATAAAATACAGTTATGACAAACTATACTTCGTCCCTGCCAATGACTGATTGCTGCCAAGGCAAAGGCAAAGTCCACATATGCTAGGGAAACCCCTGGCATTTGCAACATGGATACTTACTGGATAATTCATATTTAATGATGTCAGTTTCTTGGGAAATAGCAAAAAACACCAGTTTACTTCATACTGGTGATAATAAGGAGGCAGACAAGCCGATTGACAATATAATGTGCCAAGACATTCCGATTAATGTGATATTTGATTCTGAAAGTGCACTTTGGAGGCTTTGATCTGTAGTGAATGTCTTACTGGCCATGGTACAGGCCAGTCATGCTAAACTTCAGCATCAAACATAATACTACTTTCAACGATTGTAACTATTTCGTAAAATAATAAATCATATTGAAATGTTTATTAAATTCATTACTTTATTTGACTGGTTTACCAGTTAAATTGTTATTACTTTATTTTTATTTAAAGCAGTGTCTGTTTTAGTTTTATGAATTATGCATGAAAACTTTGTCATTTTGTTTTATTACATATATTTATAATTCATATATTTTGTGGGGCCAGTTCAAACTCACCAGGGCCGGTTCAAAATGGAACTGGGCCAGTTAAAAAAAATCTGGGCCAGTTAATTTTTTTGCTAATTTCAGACACTAACGTGTGGAAATAATAAACTCAGAGGTACTATTTTAGGTGCAACCATCAAAAAAAATTACTTCTAAAGTAGGAACAATTAGTAAGAAAATTAATGTTTATGGGCAATGTGGGGTGGCATCTTCAAAGGATAACCAAATTATAGGGTAGATCAGAGGATAAATATAACGCATAAAGAAAAAGAACTAATTATACCTATGTATAAAGCAATAGTTAGTGCTCATATAGAATATTACGTACAAACTTAGGGGTTACATTCAGAGGTTCCAAATCACCCACTTTGGCAGTAGAACTTGCGCTTTTTCTTAAATTTTGACAGAATCTACAGAATTTGTAGTCAAAATCTAAAATAAAACCACTATTTCTAGTTAAAAAATCCTAGTTTAAATTTAGATATATGCAAAGACAATACCCTAACATTGAAAAATCATTTAATACAATAGCATTAGCTAAGTCTTACATCCACATCCTACATAAACATATACTGTCTACACATCGGTAAACCATCGGTAACTTGGCATACTACAAATCTCGCCAGACTAGAACCAGTACAATTATGACTCTCGTGGGTGACCAATTCCTCATGTAATATGCATCTTAAAGATAAAGAAAGTTTATATTCAGCATCATAAGCACAATTTCATATATGTATATATATTTAATATTAATTAATATTTAGTTCGTGCTACATGCTTTATAAATCTTGTTATAAAAAATCTTACCATTGTTCCAGATGCTCGGAGCTTCAGGCTGAAATTCGGCACAGTCTCATAGTCCAGTTGCTGTCGATTCTTGATGGTCATGTTTCCTCCTTTAATAACCTGTGGAAATCGAAAGTACTTTCCAGCCTTATTTTCCTGGGGTGTCCGTCCCTCCACCAACAGGTAAACCAGTGGATCGATGTTCTTGTACCTCGCATGAAAGCTCTGTGTCAAGGGAGTGTTGACGCTAACATTCTCGAGCAGTTTTAAATCTGTGATGTCATCAATCCACTCAACATCTATGCGTGGTCTGTCCCACTTTGTAGGCAGTTCTGAATCCTTGTCAGTTACAATGATGGTAACCTGCACTGTACTGGACTTCCTTTCTGTTGGTGGTTCTGCTTTGTCTGATGCATTCACTGTCAACGTCAGCCGATTCTGCACACAACAATAGCATTTTAGAAACTGCAAAAATGCAGCTACTTCAGAGGCAAAACAATGTGGAAGTTCTGTCAAATTTCTTATCTTCTGTCAGGTGAGGTAAACTTCAGTGATAAATAACTTAGTTCTGTTCAATTCACCAAATATCTCAGTTAACCAGCTTAAATATTTTATGAACAGTTTGTAAAATTGCATATCACCATAAATTAATACTTTTTTATTTATAATACAAAGCAACATTACTACTGCATTAATAGTTTTACTGCATGCTTATTGCAATATATATATATATATATATATATATATCTATAGCTTTATTATAAATACACAAATGAAAAAGTGATGCAAGGTGAAATAAAATCAAGTGACATAAAGCAAATAATTAACACATAAATCAGTAATGTTAAATCATTTAAATGAGCATGAGAACTTGCCTGTGATGAGATGTCGTTTTGCACAGTTATCCAACCAGTTTTCTTATCTATGTCGAGACAATTGAGACAGTTTGCATCCTGTTTTTGTATCGTGTATTCAACTTCTGCATTCTTCCCTTCATCATCGTCAATAGCAAACACACGCAGTACACGACTGTGAAGAAGCGTATTATCTCGTATGGTTGTCTCGTAGCTTTCCTCATCAAACATAGGATGGTTGTCGTTGTCATCTTTAATGACGACAAAGAAGAAACAATAGGTGGACAGGTTTTGTGGGGTGCCCCTGTCCTCTATTTTCACAGTCACCTTGTATTTGACCTGGCCCCCGATCAGCAAGGCTTGGTCCAGTGGCTTCTCCCGGTCAAATATAACAAGTGTCTTCAAGTAAGCAGTTTTCCCATACTGTTCCACTTCAAAGTACTTTGTTGGATTAATATGCTTGTATGATACCACTGAGAAAACCACTTCTCCGTTTGAGCCAGAGTCATCGTCTATCCCAAAGAGCTATAATCAAAAACACATTTAGCTTACATAACATATGCATTTATAATCAGCTTCATCAACTCAGTATAAACACATTTGATAATTATACTTACAAACATAGCAGTTAAACAGCTAAGCATTAATTTCACAATTACAACTGAACTCAATTTAAATAAATTTCACTTTCAAATATTCTCATCCCCTGAACATTAAAAGTCAAATATCAAAACATAAAGTAAAAACCTACAGCATGTCAAGATAACATGTGCATTATTGCAATAAAACAAAAAAATCATTGGACATTTAAAAATTATATGCATTAGGTTTTGCCTCAAAAATATACACACTTACTTCTGTTACATTACTGTTGACTTCCATGTTTTCCTTGACCATCGGAACCACTCCAACTGGTGGACATTCTTTGAACTGAGGGGGATGGTTGACCCCAATAATCCGTACATCGACAGAGCCGACAGTTTCAAATTTTGTTCCGTCCATGGCCGTTATTGACAGGACGTGATTGGGGGTTCCCCGTTTCAGGTCTTTTGCCAGGCTGATGAATCCTGTGCGAGGGTCGAGGTTAAAGGGCCCTTGTTTTGTGTCAGTGTCTGTCGATGATGGTCTTTCTAAAATACAACCACAAGAATTATTCAGCTGTTTCAAAGCTTACATTTCGCTCAGCTCATCTACACAGTCCACGCATCCTGTCTTCAATGTATGTCACTATAAATTGAAGCATTTATCCACAAAATGCAATATAATAAAAAATTGTCAAGCAATTTCATTTTGCATAGGTCCAGAAAAAGCCACCTTCCTGTTATTGTTACTATGCTGACATAGCATGACATTGTGGTGGCCACCAGTCGGTAGCACTGTGGGTGAGCGATCACTATTTGGCTGCCAGGACGTATAAAGTAGGAGGACCGACAAGAATCATGGCCTGCGTCACGATTGAAAACTACATGTTACCACCTGTGACTTGGGCCAGAATGCCAGATGACGAGACATATGTATAGGACGCGGCTGATAGAACGTGTTATCTTTCGTATATCAGCACATCTATACCAGAATGGTGTCAGAAGTGGGCTGATGCATGTGAAATAACGTTTCAGAAGCTGAAGCAGGAGATGACAACTATGCCAGTGCTTGTATTTCCCAATAATCTGGATCTGTTCATTCTGGATACAGATGCCTCTGGTATAGCAATTGGGGCCGCCTTGTATCAGGTTCAGTATGGAGTAGAGCGCCCTGTCTCCTTTGCTTCAAATACTTTGACGCCAGTACAACGACGATACTGCACCACAAGGAAAGAACTGTTGGCCATAGTGATGTTCACACACTCACTATAAACATTACTTGCTTGGTCGGAAGTTCATTTTGTGAACTGACCATGGGTCATTGACATGGTTATTTCAATTCAAAAATCCTGTAGGTCAGCTTGGTAGGTGGCTGGAAGAACTATACCAGTTCTTTATAACCATACAGCATAGACCAGGGATTAGGCATTCAAATGCTGATGGGTTGTCACGAATCCCAGAAAAACTCCCAGGGTGCGACTGCTATGAGTCCGGCAGGGAGGTCAGTTCCTTGCCTTGGGGTGGATGTCCCTATTGTACAAGGTTAAATGCTCAGTTGGGAAAATTTGAGGAGGAAGTTAACTATGTAGTTCCCCTCACAGTGAGACAACTGAATCCCCCTGATGAATGTGATGGGACAATAGGAGGTGGTCATATCGACTCCAATTACATGGCTCGATTTGGAACACCTCTACAGGTACACACCGACCAAGGTAGAAACTTTGAAATTCAGTTGTTTACCGACATAGGCAAACTGTTAGAAGTCAAAAAGACTCGGACAACATCTTATCGTCCCAGTTCAAATGGTCAAGTAGAGCGCTACAATCAAATGGTCCTGTCCTTTATTAGGTGCTATCTAGTCGATAAAGTGACTCAATGGGACAAACACTTGCCAACATTAGGCATGAGTATATGAGCCGCAGTTAACAGGAGTACTGGGTTCACACCTAATATGTTGTTATTTGGTCAGGAAGTATGCATGCCAGAGGAGATCTTATTCGGACTCCCTAATGTTAATACACTGAGACAAATAACATCTAGTTATCTCAAGGACTTGATTGAGAAACTTAGGGTCGCCTTCATAGCAGCCCATTATAATAATCTTCGAATGGCACAGTGCTGTCAGAAGAAGAATTATGACACGTGCTCCAATATGAGAATGAAAGTTCAATGTAGGCGACTTAGTGTATACTCAAAATCTCGGAACCATTGTGGGACAAAGTAGGAAACTACTCCCACAATGGAAGGGGCCATTCGTGGAAGTAATGGAAGTAATTTCACCACTCCTGTACCGTGTTGTGGGTAGGAAGAGGGAGTATGTCAAGCATCACGATAAGCTTCGCATTTGTGAAGACCGTGACATTCCACTCTGGATGAGATGGATAAGACAGCTCATCCTCACTACAGAAGAACCAGCCACTGACCTCACACTAGGGGATGATCTTCTGGATGGAGTAGAGGCCTTATTTCGCCCCGGCCAACCCAACACTCTCCAAGATCCAGTGGAGGGAGGGACTCCACGGGTCACCCGGAGGGGTCGACAACAGTACAACCACACAGGTATGATGACTAGACTAATAATAATTATTATATCTATGTTACAGATGGATATCACTGACACTGACAGCACCACCACCACCACCCCTCGGCAACAATGGCGAGGGCAGTGGCCGTCAAATCCCACTATTCATGCTACAGCTCTGACAGATATTAATTATCTGATTGAGCACACACCTAATGTCAACTTAGCGCCATATGTGTTGGTCGATGGTGCGCTGGTGCCACTAGACAAACTCGTTTGCACCCGCCCTTGCCCCACATATACACGGGCGTTGCAGGACACTGGCCTCACCGGGGTACTCCCTGCTGCATTGGGGGCAGCACCCCGAGGTACAGGTGGCCACACATTCTAACTCGTATACACGAATACCTGCTGCATTGGGGGCAGCACCCCCTGAGGTACAGGTGGCCACACATTCTACCTTGTATACACGAATACCTGCTGCAATGAGGGCAGCACCCCCTGAGCAACAGGTGGCCACACATTCTAACTCGTATACACGAATACCTGCTGCATTGGGGGCAGCACCCCCTGAGGTACAGGTGGCCACACATTCTACCTTGTATACACGAATACCTGCTGCAATGAGGGCAGCACCCCCTGAGCAACAGGTGGCCACACATTCTAACTCGTATACACGAATACCTGCTGCATTGGGGGCAGCACCCTCTGAGGTACAGGTGGCCACACATTCTAACTCGTATACACGAATACCTGCTGCATTGGGGGCAGCACCCTCTGAGGTACAGATGGCCACACATTCTACCTCGTATACACGAATACCACAAAATACAGGTGGATGTGCAATCCCTGCTGCGCTGGGGGCTGTACCACCAGAGGTACTGGTGGCATCGTCTACCCTGTATTCTTGTGTATTACGTGACAGTAGCAGCCGTGCCCGCCCAGTTGCTATGAGCAGTCCTCTCCCGGTTGCAAGCGCACCAGTACAGCTAGGTACTGGTCGGGCACTGCCGGTTGCAATGAGGAGAGCTACATTCCAAATAGCAGAATCACCGACAACCATCTCCCCTACTTTAACCACTGCCCCATTAGGGGTGCCGTTATACTTGAGGGTCAGTTCAATGGGGAATAGGGATGAGACTGTCCAGGGAAGGGAATTTTTCCACCCTGTTGACCCCCCATCCTACGACCAGCCACACAAAAACAAAACAATCGATATAGGGATAAGACTGTCCAGGGAAAGGAATTTTCGCACCCTGTTGACCCCCCATCCTACCAGTCAATCGACAATGGAGACGTCACCGGGTTCGACTGTGTGGCAATTACCCCTGTGTGGAGACTTTACCGTTCCAGGAGGTAGGAAGCGGTCCCAGAGGAGGGAGTGGTCCACTGACCTACCATTAAATGCACAACGTAGGGAGTGTTACCAGGGGAATAGGCAGGCCCAGTTCAAGCTCTCTCCCTCTATGGTAACCCCCACTGAACAGGCTTCACCAATGACAATGAAGGCGACACCAGCCAAGCGTGAGAGGCGTCGACTGAGGAGGAAATGGCCTCGGACCAAGTCCTCTGGCCTGACCCCCACCTTGCATATCAGCATCACGCATCGACCGTTGCGGAGACATGTGACAGAGATATTGCACCATCCACTACAGGTCCGTCAATCGGGCAGGAGTGCTTCGCCACCTGCTAAAAGGAGGAGAATGTGTAGTGGACAGCGAACCTGTAACTTGTGTGGTGAAACTACTACTAATCTGACACAGCATGTGGAGGGGCTCCACTTACCATGGAGTTTCCTCCCCGACACTGCTTGCTGGCTGTGTAAGCAACAGTTCGGAGGGCGGGTACCACTGATGGCCCACCTGCAACAACACTCCCTAGAGGAGAGATGAATGGGAGAGTTTGCCCTTCATTTCACCAATTGGGCGAACTCAATGATCAGTCTCATCGAGGCAACGCGGAGGATAGTTCCCCAACACACCTTCGATGAGTTAGCCATGCCCTTTAAGAGTAAGAAGTGGTACCCGGTCCAAACTGACCAGATCAGTATGGCCCAATGAGTCATGCTAACAGAAGTGGCCCACATGATGGGTCAGCCCATCACTCCTGATGCTCTCCAGTTCAGCCCCACTAATCACCCGGTGGCACTCCTGACTTGGATTAGCATCAGTAGCATGCTGGTTGAGCAATCGCCCAAGGGGCGGGAGTTGTATTAGGAGTGTCTAGTCCCATCAGCCACATCCCAGAGCCAAAACCAAGTACAGGTGGCCGCTGTAGATGCGCACTGTCACCTTCTCCTCCTGAAATCAAGGGAGATGCAAGCTAGAAGAGACAACCCGGAAGCATGGTCGTTTCCCTTTGATTTCGAGGAGAATCCATCCATCCATGGGAGGCAGCTTTTGCCTCCTATCAGCAAGACAGTGTGGAGAGATACTCTCTCTCCATTGACCTAGCGGCCGTTGTGGACAACCGTGTGTTTCCCGGAGATAGGGCCCGACCAGCCATGAGGGGTATTACTGTCAACCATAGGACAGTGGTGGTTAAAACCACCTATGGTGCCCACCCCCGGCTGGCTAAGTCAATCACAGAGTGGGCTTGGAGCACGCTAGAGGCCAGGATACACAGTCGTGACTGCTGTGTGATAGGGTAATGTGGCCTCGACTATACTGCACCTGCCCACTCACTGCCTGGCCAATGACAGCTGTTTCAACAGCAAGTTACACTGGCCCACCAGTTGAAGAAGCAACCTGTGCTTCACTTGCGATGGAATAATCGACATTCTATGTCAGACGTCATGCACGAGGCAGAAGCCATACTCAGGGACAACACACACCCCAACCAGTGGATCTACATCCACTGCTACACTGGCAGTCTCCTGGACTATCAGCATTGGGTTGGGGAATTCCCCAATAGCGTGTTGGGGATTACCCACAAGTCAGCGATGGCAGCAGGGTTTGGTGAGCTGGTATGTTGTATTGACCTGTACTGGTTAGTGCTGGAGACAGACTCGCCACTACTGTCACCTCATGGACTGGCTTGTGCACATCCCTATGAGCTAATAAGCCAGGCCCAAATGATTACAGAACACCATAATCTGCCAAGTTGGGTTATCCTTTGAGTAGCGGACCTCAATGCGCAGACGTTTTACCGAGTGTAATGCATCTGTTGCAGACATAATAAATAGGCTGCTATGCCTATGTCAAGCTGTCGATCCACGACAGCAACATCGGGTGCCCACTAGACAGTAGCTAATATAGTACATTTAGTATTAAAAAAAAAATAATTTGAGTAAATTTAGGCTAAGTACATTATAAAAATTAAATAAAAAAGGGGGGATATGGTGGGCACCCAAATGTCACAACGGGGTGGGCACCCAAATGTCACGAGGGGGTGGGTACCCGAATGTCAGAAGGGGTGGGCACCCAAATGTCACAAGGGGGAAAATGTGGTGGCCACCAGTCGATAGCACTGTGGGTGAGCGACCGCTGATTGGCTGCCAGGACGTATAAAGTAGAAGGACCAACAAGAATCATGGCCTGCGTCATGATTGAGAACTACATGTTACCACCTGTGACCTGGACCAGAATGCCAGACAACGAGACATAAGTATAGGACGCGGCTGATAGAACGTGAGTGTTACCTTTCATATATCAGCACATCTATACCACAACATATATAATCATGTTATAACTGCATCTCCATATAGACACAAACATCTCCATATAGACACAAACATCTCCATATAGACACAAACATCTCCATATAGACACAAACATCTCCATATAGACACAAACATCTCCATAGAGACACAAACATCTCCATATAGACACAAACATCTCCATATAGACACAAACATTAATAAATAAAATATGTTTCAATTATGAAAGCCATGCCTAGTAATTTCCTTTAACATAAATAAAGCAGCCCATTGTTAATGTGCTAGAGTGCACATGACTTCATTCAAATGCAATTCACACTCTACCTCTGGCAAATTTTTGTCAACCTAATGTCTCCGTGGCAACGTAGAATGAACGTCTACAGACTACTCAAGCACGTTATTCCATCACCGAGTATAGAACACACCCAAACACACGACAGAAATGAACAAACCTGTAAACTTGAACGTGATCTCATCTCCATCTGGGTCATATGCCTGTATGATATGCACCAACAAGTCTTTTTGGGAGAACTCCTTCACCTGCATCAACTGCTTTTGTGGATCGAACACAGGAGCTTCATCGTTCATGTTTTCCATCCATATTCTCACAGTAGTCGAGCCAGATTTAGGATTTATTCCATTGTCCGTCGCTGTAATCGTGAACTCGTACATGTGAAGTGGCTGAAAGTCGTAGTCCAATTGCCTGGAAATGGCAGTCAAACATAGTAGTTTAATAGTTAAGATTTACAGTCAGCAAGAGTACAATAATCATGCACAACAGTTGGAAAGTGATTTATTCAGTATAGCCGCCTTAATCTAAGGTGAAAGTATGCATTTGAACTTTTCATTTTATGCATTACATAGTGTACATAGTGTGTGTGGTGTGCACGGTTTGCATGCGTGTGTGCATGCATGTGTGCATGCGTGTGTGCATGCATGCAATTATGTTCCTGCATGTCATTAATGTATGCAGTGAAATGCAGAACAAATAAGAACAACAATATTAATTTGCTTGAAATTTGAACAAATAAGAACTTGAAATGCAGAACAAATAAGAACAACAATATTCATTTGCTTGATGCGATACGCCCTAAATAGCTAATCAGAGTTAAACTAGGAGGTACTCAGTAGTGAGTTTAGAGCTACAGATCACCTGCCATGTAAGTCCATGACAGGTTTTTTCCATTGCCCTGTGTTGGATATTTCACTAACCCTGACATAGACACCATTTAGAAGCAACTGCTGCAGCTTTTAGGGTCTTTTCCAAAAGACACAGGCAATGTGGCGTGAACGAAATTGGACAAGTTACAGAATGACAGTATGTGAACCATGGTTCCCTTGTTCAAAACTTCAGAGCTCTACTGCCAAGCCACTGTGCCCAAACACTGATACATGTTTATATGTTGCCTATACATTCAGTTCATACTCTGGAATTTGTAGACATACCAGCATACTTGAAGCCTATACAACAATCATAATAGCCAATGGATGAACCACAAAGCTTCAGCGGATTCTGGCTATCAGAAACATGTTTGGACCTAGTCACCCTTTCATGTTCCTTTTAATCAGATGTACCACTTATAGCGAGGGTACACTTTAGTTAACAATCTTGCATAGCAGGACTAAATCACACTGCCAAACATACCTTGTAGCATACACTACACCATGTTTGCCATCTGTTGATGTGACGGTGAAATTGTCGTTGCTGCTGTTAAATGTCAGATTTCCATTTTGGCCATAATCAAGATCAATGGCCGTCACTGCAATGGAGAATGTCTTGGTTATTATGCTTTCACAAACATCAGATTGTACAATAGTCAATGTTGTAGACCGCTCATTCTCCACTGTTGCCTACAGAACATCACATGCCAAAATAGGTAAACATGCTGAAATATATAAATATACTAAAATACAATCTCTTAATGCCTAAGAATAAAAAAGGCAGATCAACCACATTTCTATCGAATAAACATAACAAACATAATAGTATAACTACACAAATCAAGGTAGCTGGGGTGGCTAATGTGTCAGTTGATTTTTTTCCTCATAGAACATGTTAGGAAATATTGAACTGAAGGTCGACACCACAAATAATCACCCGGCACTAACGTCGTATTTCGTCAATCCATCTTTTAAAAAACAGTCCTTTTGGAAATCCTCCTGACTTCTTAGAAACGGTGACAATGTTTCCTTAGGACTGTGTGCACTTCGATCTGTGAACCAGCTTTATTCGTTTGCCGTGAACACAGAACATATTGTCTGGTTACTGCGATTCCAGTACACATCAGTACTATATCTACATAACTAAATCATGTCCTTAAACCAACAAATATCAGCACTGACATAGTTTATTGTGCCTTTGAAGCTATAATGGAAACGGCCAGTAGATGTGACCTGGTGCCCTGCAGATAACAGGCCAATCAAAATTATTGTAAACATGCTCTGCCACATGTTTGTCAGATGGTTGGTGAAACTTGATAATGTAGATGACAAGATGTTACAAATACAGATTCAAGGGCCACTGTGGTGGCGAATTAAGCGGACATGTCAATATTAGAAATGGCCATTATGTTTTGTCAACAATACGTAACATGTCACTTTTCAAGCATGATACGCTTATCTATTGACATTTCTGTTATCATTTACTATTTTAGAAAAACTACCAAATTACAATGCTGCAATTTGGAGTATGAATGCATCGTACATGTAGGCAACAATACCCAAATTAGAATTAGGATTGGTGAAGGGTTTGTGTCAAAAATACACTGCCACTTTAGGCTGTCATTCAACTTTTGCTTAACTTATTCATGGTTGTGTAACAGATGTAATTCGTTTATGTTAACCAACATTTTCCTCAGAGTTATCAGTGACACTGTCATACTTATATGTATGTCATTTATTTCTTTGGAGATTTTCTCTAATTTGGCATTTTGTGGCAATTTTTTCACATTTTACAAAAATGTTTTTAAAATCTTGTAACATAACCAAATAAATAAAAAAACTCAATAAATTATTAATCTGGAATATTGTATAGTATTTCAACTACAATCTGTGAATAAACAGTTAATTTATCTTAAAAACTTCTACTGAAACTACTCAATTCAAGACAAGTATATAATAGCCACCCCAACTATGTTAACATGAATGACCTGCTCACCATAAGATGGATTGGCCACATTTTGTGAAAGGACGATGACAATATAGCCAAAACAGCTTAGTGAAATGGACCTCCAGAGGAAAACAAAGACAAGAGAACTGTTGAGGGGAATTACAGGAAATGCGCCTCAGCTGAGCCCAGGTTGATAAGCAGACTGCAGACCGACAGAAATGGAATGGCTTGTTTCTGCCTTACGCACCAGTAGGCACAAAGGATTAACCAACCATAGTAGAACTTTAGTAAGCTCTAAATTACAAGAAAAGAAAGTACATTTTACTTGCAAAACTAGATACATTCAGAAGTTGACAAATTATAAATTGCTGTTCATTAATTATTAACTAGGCAGTGCAACTAGTCTGTAAACCATACTAGCTGTTTTTTTCCAGATTCAGTACCAACCATGAAAATCCACATATTATAGCAACAAGCCACTCGTGATAGTTACAAAACTACATACCTGTTAGTATTGCTTTAGTTGTTTCTATGTTTTCTGGCACATTTCGGGCCACATATACATCGAGAGCAAAATATGGAGCGTGCAGATTCTCAGGCTTCAAGTTGACAATGACCTGCGAGCATCAAGAAAAACATAGAATAAGTTATAACATCCAGGTAAGATGTTACGTTAGTGATGGAAGAGTGTACACTAGATATCAGAAAGTATTAATTCTTACAATAAATGAATGGAACAAACTATCTACTTATTGTGTAACTGCTAGCAGCGTGAATATGTTTAAAAACAAAATTGACAAATATATCAGAAGGGCGGGTTAGACATAGACGAACATCTTTGGACTCTCATTAAGCCAATGGCTTTCTTGTCCGCTTGTCCACTTGCCATCTGGGGTTTTGCTTTGGATGACAATCTTGTTAAATATTTCTATTGCAGCATCAAGATGTGAACTTCTAAGAAATGTACTTTCATATGCGCTGTTGTTCATTTCTTGTATATTGTAACCACACCAAGAGTCCAGTAGCCACACTCACCAGGACTTTGGACTCGATGCCACTGGCCGGCTCACGCGCTGTCACAACCATGCGATACTGGTGTGGATCACTGATGTACTTCAACTGTCTCGTCAGGGTCAGCCAGCCAAGATTGCGGTCAACTACGAATGGCAGATCAGTGGCAGAATCCGCTGTCGTCTCCGCTGCCAGTGAGTACTCAATGTCAATCTCTTGGAACGACTTGGCATTTATCTGGATCACTCTGAAGAAGAACCAAGCAGGCATACTAAGTAACATCTTAAAAACTTTACTGTTTACAAAATGTTTAGAAATGTAAAAAAGGTGCAAAGGGCAATCTTGACAAACAATTTTAATGGTGTTATTTCAAAATCATCATGAGCTCTGCAATGTTCTGCCAGAGACCTCCAACATAAGTAATACCCTATGATGTGTTGTACAATAATGTATGCTATGATGTTCTGTACTATTATATTCTATGCAATGTCCTATTATATGGGATATATTCTGCAATATCCTGTACTATAATATATTCTGCAATATCTTGTAATATAATAACAAAAGAAATAATTAGACATGTCAATGTTCTGTACTGTAATGTATTCTGCAATGTTATATAATGTACTCGCAATGCCCTGTAGTACAATATTAAAATATACTCTGCAATGTCTTTTAATATAATATGCTCTGTAAAGTCCTGTAGTATAATATACTCTGCAATGTCTTGTAATATAATATGTTCTGTAATGTACTGTATTATAATATGCTCTGTAAAGTCCTGTAGTATAATATACTCTGCAGTGTCTTGTAATATAATATGTTCTGTAATGTACTGTATTATAATAATTATGCTCTGTAAATTCCTGTAGTATAATATACTCTGCAATGTCTTGTAATATAATATGTTCTGTAATGTACTGTATTATAATATGCTCTGTAAAGTCCTGTAGTATAATATACTCTGCAAATTCTTGTAATATAATATGTTCTGTAATGTACTGTATTATAATATGCTCTGTAAAGTCCTGTAGTATAATATACTCTGCAATGTCTTGTAATATAATTATGTTCTGTAATGTACTGTATTATAAAATGCTCTGTAAAGTCCTGTAGTATAATATACTCTGCAATGTCTTGTAATATAATATGTTCTGTAATGTACTGTATTATAATATGCTCTGTAAAGTCCTGTAGTATAATATACTCTGCAATGTCTTGTAATATAATATGTTCTATAATGTACTGTATTATAATATGCTCTGTAAAGTCCTGTAGTATAATATACTCTGCAATGTCTTGTAATATAACATGTTCTATAATGTACTGTATTATAATATGCTCTGTAAAGTCCTGTAGTATAATATACTCTGCAATGTCTTGTAATATAATATGTTCTGTAATGTACTGTATTATAATATGCTCTGCAAAGTCCTGTAGGGAGCTATCCATATGGGATGTCATACTATTTTTGGACGTTTTTGAGACCTCCCAGGCTCCCACCCCTTTGTAACTTCTTCGCAACGTATACAAAAACGCTTAACAATTAGAGCTATCTGTTGGATATTGCCAGCTAGACGAGCCAACATTTAAAAAATCGTTACGTAACGCTGGCTCAGAGACCCCCCCACCCCCATGTGACACTTTGTCACGCTTGCTCATAGACCCCCCCTACCCCCAAGCATAACTTACTTTATGGATGACCCCTACATTACATTACTCTGTAATGTCTAGTAATATATGCTCTGTAAAATCCTGTACATAATATAATATGCTCTGCAAAGTCCTGTACTACAATATACTCTTCAATGTTCTGTACAAAGAAGTATAGCATTACATATTCTATAACCTAATTCCCAGTACATATTTTACATATATGAACCATTTTGGCTAAACGTAAGATGCAGACACTCACTTGTGACCTGAAGTGGAGAACTCGGACATCTCTTTAATGTAGGGATTCTGTTCAAACTGGGGTGCTTTGTCTTCGACCTTTATAGACAGGACCTGTGCTGGGGTAAACTTCTTTTTGGCAGAACCTACGACTTGTGCTGAAATAGCCAATCTATAGGTGGTGTCCAGCTCAAACATCTTGCGTCCAGCCACTTTTACAGCTCCCGTCACGTCAACTGTGAATCTGTCATCACCCCCTGCAAAAACATAAGGTCATGAGGTAGGTGAAAATTAAGAAACGATTAGAAACTTTGAATAAGAAGTCTCTGACCTGATACTTAGTTACACTGCGCTGTTCAACATAATGAAATTGGTATGTAATATCTAAACAATGAAATAATTAAAAGTACCAAGAAAAACATAGCTGAAACATTTTACAAAAATATATGTATGACAATACAGAAATAGAATCACTTTGGGCCAGAGCAATCTGATTGTATTAAGTAGAGCTCTGATTTTAATACAGCAGCAGGGAGAGGTAGAGGGATGGAGAACCTACCTGATTCCAGCTTGTACTGCACTTCAGCTTTGTCAGCATCAATTGCATGGACTGTGTAAATGACAGTGTCGGGTCGTATCCACTGTGGCACAGTAGTCCACAATGGATAGGGTGTGTTGCTGAATATTCGATCATAGTCATCCCGTCTCATTACGTATACCTTCACAGGTAAGGTGCTCTGGTCTGTGGCAACAGAAAACATTCCATTGAATCTGCTGAAGTATACATCTGTATACATCTAAGACTAAGGCTAAGCAAACCTATTTAAGTAGTGTGTGTTCAGGTTTTCCTAGTAGCCCCCCAGGCCCAGCATACATGATTAATCGCTAGTATTTCTTCTTCTTGTTCTTCCTGTCAAGGACTGGGCTCCTTAAGAGCGTTTAAGTCCTGCAGTGTGTGTGTCCACTGGTAGTTCCAGTTTGAGCTTGGGGTTCAATTTAAAAGACGTTGCACCACTATCGGGGCAACGATAGTTGTTAGGGTTATATATATATATATATATATATATATATATATATATATATATATATATATATATATATACTTGTTCAAGCATTAACTAAAGTGAACATCGAAATGCTGAAAAATCACGATTTTCTTGCAGATGTTACATAAACTATTCACACACTACATTTTTTTACCAATGAACCGGATTTAACATAGACTAAATCAGTTCAGGAAGCAGTTTTAAGGCAAATTCGGGCACTAGCCTCGTTTTGAGAGCCGCATTTCTGTAGTTCGATATTGACAAGTCATTAACTGAAAACAACTTTTCTAACAACTTTTTCCCACTCTGTAAATAAAATAACTGGTACTTATTTTTAATATTGATCCCATGCGCAAAACTGTCTTCAGCTTTTTGTGAAAATGGCATATTTATTATAAATTATTATTATTATAACAACTACCAGTTATTCATCTATAATAAGACCATATACAGTGTAAAATACGTATGTGGGCTGACTGGGTTCTTTATATGCTTCAAAACATCGACCTGGGGCTGGTCTGGTTGGTGGTGTAATGCCTCCTGCTACAGACAGTGGCGTATTTGGGGGGGATGGCATTCGGCCATGCACCCCGTTGGCTTTGCTTTGTTTCCGTTGCACTGCTACATATGGTAGCTTATGGGTGACTAAGCTTACCCCCACCCGTCCTCCCCCCATTTGGCGTCCCCTCTGCGAGATCTTAGATAGGTAACTGACTGCACTGTCACTGGCATTGCCTGGCAACTGAGGCCAGAGAAATGGGTGGGACGTGCGCGATTATAACAGACAAGGCGGAATAACCACTTGTTGGAACTATACGTACATGCAGTATCTCCGACGTTCGTCACGTTGATGGAGAAACTGAACTCGAAATCGTCGACACTGCCATTCCATTGATGAGACGCTCCCCGACTGACCATACCGGTAGCAGACAGCGTCAGTCCCATTGCCGCGTCGGCGTCGGTGAGTTGGTAGCGCTCATCCGAACTCGCGGCGACGCTGAACAGTTCGCCAGTCTCCGAAAGGCGGACGACAAAGACGCGTTCCTTGCGGACGGCGTCCCGCCGGTGGCGAACAAGAACCGGTTGGTTGCTTGCGGAGTCTTCGATCGGCGAATGCACTTCTACCCTGACCAGTACTGGCGCACTTTCGTGTCCGGCACCGTCCGTGGCGATCGCCTTCAGTTCATACGTCTTCCACAACAGCTCCTCGGATGATTTGACGTGTAGCTCTCCTGTGATGGAGTCGATGCCAAAAGGTGCTGCGGTCTCGCGCAGACCGTAGCGCAGCGTGTCTCCGCTATCAGCATCCGTGGCGGAGATCCGCATAATCGGCGTCAGTGCAGCTGCGTCCAAAGCCACATTGCCCCTGTAAACTTGCGCGTCGAACTGGGGCGCGTTGTCGTTCACGTCCAGCACGCGTATCGTTATGATCGCACTGGCCTCGTCGCCATTCTGACATAGCGCCCGGACGGTCACGTGATACGCGTCCTTGCGTTCACGGTCCAGAGCGGTGGCCGTCACGATCGTCGCGGCGCCGTTCGCTCTTGCGACACGGAACGATGTCGCATCCGTGGACGCCACGAAACTTAGCTGACACCCGTAGGGCAGGTCTCTGACAGAGTCAGCCATTGCCTGGAGGCCGTTGACCGCCGAGCCTACCGGCTTGTTCTCCTCCACTCGTCCGACGTAAGGTGGATTGCGGAAGTGGATCCTCGGACTAGCGTCGTGTATATGTACCTGTACCGTCTCGAGCCATGCCTCGCTCGGCAGTCGATGCTGTATGGTGAGGTGCACAGACCGGCCTCCCAGCACGGAGACGTCCGAGGTGATAATAAGCTCGCCCGTGTTGAGCACGGCGAATGAGTTGACGCTGACGTCATTGTCTGACGACAGCACGCGCGAGAGCTGTCCTTGCCTGTACGGCAGCGCGGCGACAACGTGCCCCGCGCGCGCGCTCGACGGCACGAAGAAGAGTTTCGTCGCCGATTTCGCGACGACTGCGCCGTCGCCGCGGAGGAGAAAGAAGGTCGCCACCAACAGGAAGCCGCCGATGAGCGTCATTGTTCCTATCTTGTCGTCGTATACGCGCCTTTTGGAGAAACACCTCTATGCGTGTCGCAGCTCCATCGATGTGTTCTTCATACTGAAACACCATAGGTGACATATTAGGTAAATTTGACAGAACTAGAACTGCTCAACACAACGGGTTTCTTGCTTAACTTAGATACAACAGACCGCCGATGGCATATGCAGTGGTGCCGCTTTAATAAAACCCTCTCTCATCAGAGGCCACCTTGGGTGTAATAAGTAAGGCTTTCCCATGATAATTACCCCTCACCAGAGTCCTCCCTTCTGATAAGGCCTTATAAGAGAGGGACTACTGTAATACACACGTACATCATCCATGAGCGTCCGCGGGGGGGGCAAGGGGGAACTTGCCCCCCTGGATGTGGAATTTTTTTCGGACGTATATTCGTGACCTCAAACTATATGTTAACTTTACGTCTATATATATATATTTGACAGAACTAAAATTGTTCACCACAACGGGTTTCTTGCTTAACTTGATACAACAGACCGCCGATGGACGGTCCAGTATATATATATATATATATATATATATATATATATATATATATATATATATATATATATATATATATATATATATATATATATATTTGTCTTGAGCAGTTCTAGTTCTGTCAAATTTATATATATAGATGTAAAGTTAACATATAATATATATATATATATATATATATATATATATATATATATATATATATATATATATATATATATAACTATATATACAGTTCTTTCTTGCCCCTCCCTGGAAAAATTCCTGCGGACGCCCCTGACGTCATCTAAAGGAACCATATAGCATAAATTTATGTTTAACACCATTGATGTGTACGCAGTGTGTTGGTATTAACGTGTTACATCAAATGGGTGGCTGGAAATCACGTTCACTCACACCCAATTGAAATTGTTGTCTTAAGATGTTTACGTTATACACAACACGTTGGCCCATACTTGTGAAACGTCTTCTGTATTGTTCTCAGTGTCTCATTAAAGTAATTACTGTGATCGTGGCCGTTATTACATCGAGGCCATTAAAGTAACTGCCACGTTCGTGTTTGGTTTCTCAACGTTGATACGGGTCATTCGCGTTTACATAAGCTCTTGCGTAAACTGTGACAACATGTTTAGTCGAGTGTCTGTCCATTTGGGATGTTGACCTAGCGTCATGTCAACTAGTTTTACTGACAGCAAAGTTAAGATATATTGTAAAAAGTTCAAGTTGTTATATGGGCAGTATCCAGTCACTAGGTCCGCTGCTTCTCCCCTGTTCAGTCCATCATCAACTCAACTTCTCAGGGAGGCAGCCACGCAGCAATTACTGCACGAACACTATTTGTTTTCATATATCCACCATTGCCTCTTGCCAGCTACTCGTTTATACAGCTGCGTGAACTGAGGCGACGTGGAGTGAACGAAATTGTCCAAGGTTTGAAACAGCAGCAAGAGGAACCGAACGTCGGTCCTCTCGACTGAGAGTCCGGTGTTCTAACCACTGAGCGACGCGCCCCATCGTGCAAATCTGGCTGTGAAATACATAACTTTGCGTGTAAGGGGCAATTTAAACTTGTGAGACACACCTATATTTCTAAGTGTAAAATAGAAGCCGTACGTGCTTAATATTATAATAATAAATCTGCCAACTAGTAAGTATACAAACTTGTGATCTAGTAAAGAATGTAAATACGAACATGGGTCAAGCGTAGTTTCGTCGATCTGCCATGAAGTCTGTCATGTCTATGTTAGATTGTTAAGCTGATGAGCTAAGCCATTGTAGATGTAGGTTTGACAATACGAGCAGTCTGACCGCATGAGACGAAGGCCTAAACATGTATGTAGCGGATTTGTTTCTCGTGTGCATGCCACGTTTGGAGACAAGAAGATCAATGAATTAAGTCAATGTTAGGTTTATTTGGATATCCTGGCACCTATGTAGGCGTATAGTTATACATTGTTCAGTATATAATCGTAAGCATAGCTTTGACGGTAAACACGATAATCAAACAGTGTGCAAGATATAGGCATGCTTCTCCTGACTATTTCATATCCGTGTATAAGTGACAGCAAATTTAAACCAGCTTGCTAGCTTGCATGTGAGTGCAGCCACTAGATGGCTTGAGTTTGGTGTGAGAAGCCGCTAGATGGCGCGGTTGTTTGTAGCCGGTATATAGCCCAGAGGTATGCGTCATTAGAATGGCGTGTCGGTGACGCACCAGTGATTTCATGCACTTCACTCGGATATCGTATTTCCGGCTCGGGTTCCACGCATGAGTGAACGTGGAATTGCTGAACGCCGAGGGCGGTCTGCTTCGCTACACGGCTTTGTTTATCGGCAGAGCGCTTGGTGCGCCCAAGTAGGCCTACCCTGTATCGATTCTATTGTCGGCGGCGATGCGATAAAGTTATGGACACCATCTTGCATTCAGTGTCGGCGTCATCTTCTGGCGGTGTCTACGCGTTGAACGGTGTGGCGGCTTTGCGATAATTTTTTGATGGTTAACTTCATGATGGTTAACTACATTTTTGCTTAGCTTTTTTCAGTAAGAACCACCCTTCAGTGACGATCATCAAAAAACGTGTTGCTGCTTTGTTCAAATTCGTCACCGACTCTGTGTCTCCAGTGGCGTATTTAGGCCCCCCACTTCATAAAAAATGTTTTGTTCTTATGTCTGCGCCACTACATGATAGCGTGGTACACTAATGGGTAGAAACTAAGCTTCCACCCCCTTTGCGAGATCCTAGATACGCCACTGTGTGTCTAGACTGAGACGGCGTCAACGGGCTATTTAGTTTTAAACAGCGTTGTTCATAAAGTAACGCAGTATTTTATTTGACTGATAATGTCCACTTCCACCAGTTAATAACCGTCCGTAGGCGCAGCGTTAAAACTGGGCAAAGGAACTAGACCTCCACAACCATGGGTAAACACGAATCTACTAACGGCATTATCTTAACACTTAGCAAGGACATGCATCCAGACGGAGAATAGTGTGCTGTTCTTCTGGTTTTATGCTACGAAGACGGTAATGTGTGCGTGCGTGTTCTTATTTATTAAAAAACAACTGTTTGCGAGACCGGTCAAAACAACAGACATACTGCCTCCGAACCAGACAAGGACTCGCATCTTTATTGACGACAGACCGGCATTCGCATTGCTATGTACCTAATTGTTATTTTGTGATTAGTCGGCGGTTCAATGGCCGCACAAATATAAATCAACACTCACACATTGTGTCAAAATGACAGACAATTAGCAACACGTCGGAATAACCACTAATTATAATTAATTATTCACGACAGCTTTGATTTCACTCGCGAGTAGCCCACGTGTTGAATGCCCTGCAGGTTAATGCAGTTAGTACCGAGCGTCCTCGGACACTGCTACTCAGTATTCTAGATATCAACACAACTAAGCCGACAACAGCCGGTGACAGCCACGCGACAACTACTCGGACAACATTTGTAATCATAATAGCCTGTAGGCTCTGATCAAACATAGCACAATATAGACGACCATTGTTTACACGAATGACTGGGTGTGTTTAACCTGTAGAAGCAAACAGAAGCCACACTGTGGTACCTGATAACATTCAAGCTGCAATAGATTGCTACATGTGACGCGCAGTGCATAGCTCCATTGTTTACAATATTGATACATTTTAGTAACAGCCGAATTGAAGCACCGCGAAGCGTGCGATATCATGTGCTACAATTCTCCACGCGCGTGCCCCTATTAGATGATATTGAGAGTGTCGTATAATTTGTAGGCGCTTTCGTCGCCGACTCTACTGTGTCGATTCGCGTCAGGCACAGAAACCACAAACCGTGTAACTTTTCTCGTCCAACAGAACAGCGACAAATCAATACCGATTAATAAACACGGTGCAGAAATGAGCAGTTGCTAGGACGCAAAAAACACCGATAAAGGCTCCTATGGCAACTGTTCTGTTTGTGCGATGTTGTGTTAAAAATTTAGCATTTACCCAAGCTGGTAAAAAGTATCGTTAGCCTGTGTTCCAGTTGGGTATCTAGGACCTCCAAAAGAGGCCAAAGAGTGGCAAGTTTAGTTACCCATTAATTAGTTTACCGCGCTGCCGTGTAGTGGCGCAACAGGTTATATGCGAAAACAATTAAGCCAAATGGAGGACATAGCCCAATGCCCCCCAAACACGTCAGTGTTACGTCCAGACCATAAATAAAACTGGTTATTATAATATTAAGTTGAATTAGGTTAGACGCGAGCTCTTGTAAATAGGTTTTCCATACTTCTAACGGCAACAATCCTGATATCTCGCAAAGGAAGCTGACGCTTTGCCAGAACTGCGAGGTTTCCATAACTTTTAATTGTTGAAATATACACTAAAATCTGAATCCATGTTTTTCAGTTGGCTAATATGCGGTTTTGTTCACAAATAAAGCTGAGCCACACTGATGCAGATTTAACCCTTCGAAACGAGACATTATTATTATTGGAATTATTTAACAAATTGATGACGCGACATTTTAAAGTGTAGAATCAGTTTTAATTTTACATATGCAAAATGCTAAACATTGCTGACTACATAAAATGTTTAACCATGGCTTCCCTGGTTGATAAATTATATGTCGATGCAGTTACGTGAGCGACACCAGCAGTTATGCAGATATGCTTTGTGCTGCCTGTCTTATCAGCGACACTCAGGTGCGTTGGAACGATCGAGACTGAAACGGCACAAAGGAGAGCGGCTCGGTCGCAGACGCTATGTTCAGACCACATCCTGAGAGAAATACCTCGGCCGTGAGTCACAACACGAAACGAATTATATTCGGATTTGCTTTGACACACCTGTACAGGTTTGCTCAATGCTTTCTTCTGCTCACAGAATGCGTATGACATAACCCCAGCCAGGTCTGTTGACGCATTCCTGTTGCTCGATGGTAAATATCTCAGTAATGCATTCTGAGTAATGTCAGAGAAAGTGTTTTTGTGACGGATTTAAAGGGGTAATGACCGTGTGAAAGGGCTTATAGTAGTTATCCGGGTTATGACAGTAAGCATTATATCTCCGAGTCAAGATGGAACAAAACCCCGTGTCCCCGCCTAATGCGACACTGATCATAACAATATGTTGACAAAAAGGTGTCGCCACTTCGTTCTTGTATATTTACTTTCGTCTTAAAAGATGATCTCGTGGTTAGCTCTGTCGTTCAGACTGAACGAGTTTTGTAATGCAACCTTGTGCACCAGCCTGTGGCTTCCCATCCGATGATTCATTGATCATGGGTTACATTGATGTGCCTCCTCCCGATTCCTCGCAGCCCATCCTTCATTCAATTTAACTCTCCCCCCCTCTCTCTCTCTCTCTCTCTCTCTCTCTCTCTCTCTCTGTGCGTACGCCTGTGCGTACATGCATGCAGCACACACGCACATACAAAACTGGTAGAAAGATGCATGTCGTCCTAACCACAGCCCAGAAGTTGACTCAGAATGTAGTCTACTGGAGACGCCGCGATAGGGACGCGCCCCTGGAACAAGCCGTATTGAATGTGGGCGCCATACACTGTATGCGTGAGTAGCGGGAGATACAGTGTCTTCTGTTGCATAAGCCCCAGTTAGTACCGTGCATTGTGGCAAAGTATCTAAAGAATCCTAGCTTACAAAACATAACACGGATGGTGCGAGACACCATAATGACGAAAAAAAATTTAGTTCCAGTTTTTTTAAAGGGTTTCAAAACCAGGTATGAGATCAAAGGAATGCGTAACGTGCTACCAGACTCCGCGTGCGACCCATCAGATAACGCTAACAGACCTGCTACAGCTAGACTCCCTGGAGCTGTGTAATAATTGCGTGCGACAACAATAGCGAGAACACGTTTCAACTAACGCAACTTCTACATTTCGGGGAGGAGGGATAGCAAGTGTCGTGCGTTTCATGATCAAGTGTACGCAGACATACAGCTCAAATCGTGTTCAAATCGGCAGAATTTGTTTCCCAAGCTAGTTGTGCAAAACTTCAACAGACTTCAGCAAACTGCCGAGTTTGTGTAATACAGAATGTGGCGGAACAACGTGCAAAACGGGCCCCATCACCAAAACGGGCCCCCAGCCGCTTGGCGTTACGTTAAGTACAGGTGTCGAGGGATGAGTGGAGAAGATGGTTCAGTAGAAACAACATTATTTCGTAAAAATGTCAACTTTATACAAAAATCTTGCATAGGGGGCCCGATGTGCACGTTTCTTTGGAAAGTGTTCCGTTTGCAATCATACGACAGTTGTTATGATTATTCAAACACGCCGTGCTTTTACATTGAATATAACATTGTTCATAAATGGAACACAATATAACAATAACTAACGCGTTTGTTGTGTAGCAGCAAGGAGTCTTTCTAAAAGAAAAAAGGGATGATAATAAACTGCATTTGACCTACGTGTAACTAACTGTGTAGAAGAACCGGACGTCATTCTTTATCAAACATGACGTCATTCTTGATCAAACATGACGTCGCGCATCCTAGTCGAAAAATATGTAACGGTTGATTTACATTTCCTCATTTGAAAGCGTCATTGCCTATATTTATCTCGGGTTACCACAGGTACCGCGATACATTTGTTTACATTGTATAATCCAACTATATAGCCAAACAACAAAACACCAGCATCATACGAAAAAGGAGAAGATGGAAATCGCTCGGATATGTCTTCGGGATGACCGTTGCCTTAATAATGTTGACTTGAACGCCAGAAGGGAAGAGGAAAGGGACGGCCAAAACAACAAGGGGCGAACCACGGAAGAAGAACTGAAGAGTGCTGGGCTGGCGCGGCGAGGAGAGCTCAAGTTAAAGAAAACAGGCGAGATCTTGTGCGAGCTCTAAAGCCTTGCGTGCCACACCTTGCCACGATCAATAACGCAAGCAAAAGTATTTTAACTTAGACTCATCTGATGTGTCTGTTACACAAATAGGACACTGACTCATTCGACGAGTTTACTCAACAAGAAAGAGGTGTCTATGCATACACCTTTATAATCATTGTATACCTGCGCACTTGGTTTAGAAGTCGAAGGTAACATAATTCCAAGTCCAGACATTGTGAATGAATAATATTCGTGCAAAATCATTACGAAACGTTAAACGTGTCTGCGAATAGTTCCGGTTCCTATTTTGGCGCTTCAAAGGTATATAGAATTGCCCGATTGGACCAGAATTGGTGCAGGCGGTTTTTAAAACTTTTTATGAATTTTGTCTGTACGACTGATTCAGGGAGGGAATTCCAAAGCTCAGTCACTCTGAGAGGAAAACTATTTTTTCTTATATTTGATCTTTCAGTAAATAAATTTAGCGTATGCCCTCTATTCCCTGTCATGAAAGATGCATCATCCCATTTATTTTAAAAGTTTAGGTGACGATTCAACGTCGTATAAATTGTGTATAATTTAACTCCATTCATATCACCTCGTAAACGTTTATATGCTAATGAAGGTGATTTTAATCTTTCTATATAAATTAGGTTTCTCATATCTGGCAATTCTTTGGTTGCTCTTCTTTGGAGACGTTTTCTATTGCTTTAATGTTTTTTTAAAGATATCATACTGCTATCGTAATCAAGATGCGTTCTTACCATTGTTTTATATAATGGCAAGAACGCATCTTTGTCAAGAAATTTAAACGTTCTGCGAATTATTTTGTCATCTGTGTTGCTTTGTTTACAGCTTAATTAAGGTATCATCAAGAACGCATCTATGTCAAGAAATTAGAAAGTTCTGCTAATTATTTTGTCATCTTTGTTTACAGCTTGATTAATGTGGTCATCAAAGGATAGCTTTGTGTCTATAATAACCCCTAAGTCGTTTTGTTTTTTAATTGTGCCGAACGAATGTGTGGTGGTGTTAAGTGTCATAGAATATTCGATTTCTCCAACGTTATTTTTTCCAATAGTAATATGTCTACATTTATTATTGCGTGTTGAACGACACATTTACATTGCAAGGCACTCGTTCAGTTTCACCATATCACCACCTAATATGCCATTCTACAGTCATTTGAAACTTGGTGTCCCCATTCGTTGCTCGTGTTCCATTTTACTTTTCAACCCAAAATTTCCCTCTGGGTGTCCACAGGTTCAGGAATTCATCTTTGACCAACACACTCACGGCTTTTTTTAGCATTTTATATTTAAAAACTTAAACACATGCACAGGTATTTCTGTTATACTAGCATACACGTTATTTGTATGAGTGAAGCGCAACTGTTTTGTTAAAGACTTTGTCTTCAACTTTTAATGTCTACACAATGACGGAGACCAAATATCGCAGCGAATCAGAATCATTGTAACGGCGCAAAATGATAATTAGGTTCAGCTGACGGAGGACCAAACTCGATTCACATTTTTTTCTTGCATCCAACCGACCACTGTTCTCGACAAAGCCCAACCGCCTGACAACGCCGGTGACGACATTAACGCGCAAAACCCTATCTCACAGTGTTATATTGAAACATTTTCCACATAATAAACATTGATTAAATATGTCCACTCCAATAAAATCGCATAACATCCGGTGTCCGTGTATTCCAGTCTGACCAATGTTTTAACGCCCCCCACCCGGAAACTTACTCAGGTATGCGATATGCGACGTGAGACCCGTCTCGCTAACGACTTCGTTGCCGCATTTTATTATCGTTCAACATTCGCGAAAACCGTTTCCTGCGAATAATGGTAATACCTCGTATGTCACCCCACTGACTAGGCCTACATCATTTCACAAAACTGCCCAATATACCAACGAACTACCCGACTAAATCACAGAACGTTACTCGCCGTAACACGAAGCCTATTTCAAATACGGTCACAGGTAAATTAGGTCACACACCACAACGAACTGCTCCATGGCGATCGAGTAATATTTCAGATTCAATTCCATATATTCGGCATCAGCTAACTATACACAACACTGCAGTGAAGACCCAGACGGCGTATCCGTAAAATTCGCTGATATCTGCACAGAATGTCGGCGTAAACAAACAAAATACCTGTGTCTTACCTGTCGTGAACGGCCGTCCCACGTAGAGGCGAACTTGAGAATAACGTCGTGCCGGCCTACCGAGCGACGGTTGATTCGACCGCTGACTCATTCAGTGACAAAGCCGACGGGTCGCTTTGTGTATTGCAGTAGCAGTTAGCGACAAGCCTGCAGGCAGTGAGCGCGCGGGGACACTCAACGGCCAGGTAAACACTGCGTCCCGAGCATATCATCGAGGAGGTTTCGGGATTGATTTTTGTCACAAATTCGCAAATAAAAAATCGATATTACATGGCCCAGCGCTGAATGGGCAGCTTATTTCGTAACGAGCTCGGCACCATTATCGACGATTGGAAAGTTGTTAATTTTCGGAGGGCATATATATATATATATATATATATATATATATATATATATATATATATATATATATATATATATATATATATATATATATATATATATATATATATATATATAATTATATATATATATATATATATATATATATATATATATATATATATATATATATATATATATATATATATATATATATATATATAATTATATATATATATATATATATATATATATATATATATTAAATAACTTATATATATATATATATATATATATAATTATATATATATATATATATATTAAATAACTTATATATATATATGATTCATTTATAAGTTATTTAATATATATATATATATATATATATATATATATATATATATATTAAATAACTTATAAATGAATAATAGTGTTATGTTCAGTTGCACATAAGGAAGATATATCTCTATATAATTTACTAAAATTATATAATTTAATAAAATTATTATCGGGCGGGCAGGCTGGCTGGCTGACTGGTCCGTGTCTTCACCCTGGGACCACTAGGAGCCCCCGTGCAGCCTCCCAAAGGCAGGTGGCTGGCATCGAAAGGATTTTATCAAGATCAGCCTGCCAGAAGCCAGTGCATTTAACCAGCCGACAACACTGACGCCAGGATTTCCCGCTATCGATGACCACATAATGATATCTTATGGCAATGATTACAATATGATTTTTTTAAATATTATCTGCTCACCTTGGCAAGAAATACTTTTTATATTTATACAACGTAAAACCAACTGAAAAGTCACAATCGGTGTCGGGTAACTACCTAATCAGTCTTCTTTTGATTATGATAAAAATAACGTATAAAAAAGAGCTAATTATACCTCAGTGTAAATAGCAGAGAAAAGAGTTCGGAGACTTAAGAGATGAGTAACGGAAGGCGAAGGGCCATTGACGCCAGCGTCACCGAACACTTCAGGGACAAAGACAAGAACAACTAAATTCAACATAAAGCAGTAGTTAGGTTTGGCTGACATCAGTAGTGATAGATGGGGAGGTGTCAAATTGGAAATCAGTTTTGAGTAGGTTTTTATTAAATCTTGTCAATTAAATCAAGAACACATGTTTGATCTACCCTGCTTCACGACGGCGAATGCTGCACGCGTACTTAGGGAAACAGTCCCTGACAGCATTTCAGTTATGTGGGTCGGGTGCGCAGAGGCACATCCGACATACGTAATTTAAATGTCGTCACGAGACGTGATAGGACTGGCATAGTAGTTTACAAAACACTGAGCATGTCGTCACAAAACAGGGCGTCTGACTAAAGTAAAGGAATCATAATTATAGTTAGTCATGCAGTGTGAAGGACTATAGGGGCCTACTAAATTTTATTCATAAACATATTTGTCTTCACACTAGATGTGCCGTAAATGCTTCGTTTGAACTATATGGCCTATGATAATTAGGTAACTGCTTTATTGAAAAGGAAATTCGAAGATTCGGATAATTACAGTATATATTGATTTTACCAACACTTTTCCTTGGAAGGTAGACAATATAAGAAAATGGTGTTAAAACGCAATTAATTAGAACGATATGCATGTTTTAATTGTGCACACAAATGTCATTCCTATGGAGTAAATTCGTACGTGGAATTGGACGGAGCTATGAGGCATTGCAGCAGTGGCGTATCTAAGCTACGATAAAAGATAAGAGAGGAGCCTAAAGTGATAGCCAAGTCTATTATGTTTCCAGAGTCTAATTGGGTGGGTTTATTTTCAGATTAACTAATTAAAAATTAATGTATCACTTTGTTGGTCTGTAGCACGCATTTTCTCGCAGGCGGTGTCTGAGAGATTTAAATCTCCCGCTGCAAATAACATGACGTGTGGTATACATGCCGGGAAATAGGGTCCTCCACAATACTACTGAAGAAGAAAAAGAAGACGAATATAAGAAGAAGAAGAATGACAGAAGGGGATATGCGGCTACGAAAAAAGATGGAGTGTGAGTTTTAACATTCAATCTCCTACCTGTTTGAAGGGCCAACCTCCCAACATTTTTGAGAGTCTACCTCGATCCCACCTCCCACCAATTCCACCTCATACCTACTTTTAAAGCCAACCTCCCTCCAATTTTTAGGACTAACCTCCCACTTCCTGCCACACCCCTCTCAAGAAAGGGGTTCAGGTATAGAGCTTCTAGATGTGACCTGTCTTCATTTCGTGGCCTGTTAATGGTTGTAAACATAAATCGTTAGTGCAAAATTGTGGTGGAGGTAGTATACACTGTAACTATGTCACATCGCGTCCGTGTGTAAAGGTCGACTTACACGAACGATATGTGCTCCCAATTGGAGCGACTCTGTTGCAGTCTGTTAGGACAATAAATTGGTATGGCATCTTTGAACAGTTACCTTACCTTATGATACCTTATGACGATTCTGATCGCAGGATCCAGTTGGTTCCTCCATGATCAGATCTTCAGAATCAAATATTTTTATATCATAATTTCCGGTTCCATTAGTTATTGTTAAAGGAGATTCATAGTCGTATATTATTGCCTGGGTAGACCAGAATTTGTCTAATTTGTTTTTAAATGAGTTAATTGATCTAGCTTGTACTACAGAGTTTGGGAGACTATTCCATGGTTCAGCCACTCTAAGAGGGAATGCATTTTTTCTTAAATTTATTTTTGCTCTTTGGGTAAATATTTTAAGGGAGTGCCCTCTATTTCCTGATCTAAGTGTGACATCCTCCCATTTCAGGAGGTTTGGTGCAGATTCATTATCGTACAATTCGTGCATTATTTTATAGACTTCTATCATGTCTCCTCTTAGCCTTCGGTATGCTAATGTGGGTAGCTTCAGTAATTTTAGTCTTTCTATATATGATAAATCCCTCATACCAGGAAGTTCTTTTGTGGCCCTTCTCTGGACGTTTTCTATTGCTATTAAACCACAGTACAGCTGTTTATTGGAATTTTGCCAACAATGATGGGCTATCCATAAGAACGAGGTTCTGTGCATTTAATGTATACTTATTCCAGCAGATGGCGAAACTTTCGTTGTGGCTCGTAGAGTCGGAGTAAATGCAAAGTTGTTTGCATAGGTGCTTGTTTTGTTGATACTCGTATTCAATCGTAACAATATTGTTGTTGTTCTTATACAGTGGATGTTTTGCCGTGGATTTGACGCGATTGCAAAAGAACACAAACAAATGCCGCAGTAGCAAAGGTACCCGTACAAAATATATTTGTACAATGTTCAAGAAATGCCCATCTCTTTATCTGGAGTCTCCGTTTCTATGGACTCGGCGGCGTCGGCCTGTCTATGTCCATGAGGCCCGAGGGCGCAGGTTTTTGTCTTAAAATCTTCAAACTACGTACATGTCAAGTGTCCTGTTTTGATCTGTACGCTCGCACTTTCAGGATCGATTTCCCAATCACAAAATGCCTTTACAATTACCCGCGTATACAACGTGTGCAAATAATGCAATTGAATTTAATTATCTGAAAATGAACGACAATAATAATAATTAATAACAGCACAACAAAATCCTGCACTTCTCCAGAATAAACATGATGTGATCCACATCAGACCTGGGGCAGATACATCACCAATGTATCTATATAAGATACATATACATTGGAAATATCACAGATACATGAATTTTAAGTGTATCTAGATACAGATACATTCAAATGTATCTAGATACAGATACATTGTTGATAACATTTGAACACTGTCAGGGAAAACACACTGAATATTTATTTAATATTTTATTCAGGTAATATTATACATAGTATAATCACCAATCTCTCACTTCAACTTTCTAATACCCATGGTTAAATAAATTTATGAAATAAATATCAGAGAGATGGTTTGATCAGTGTCAACTAGTAATACTGACACTGACATGAACAGCTCACCTTTTATATGATTCACATGGCAAGCATCAAAATAAATTCAATTGCTATGATGTTATTTGATGTTTGACATGTGTCACTCAAGATTTCCATATGAATGACTGAGTGATCCAAATGGCTTCGTTAATTGCTTTTAAAACATGAAACAAATATAATTACTAATTATATAATCATCAATGAAGCAATATTCCTTCATCAACATTCTTGAACTACTCCAGACTTGAGTAATTACTGGCTTTTCTATCTAATTGCAATTCACCAAATGAATATTTCCAGCAAAATCTGTGATATACATTGTATCTGAAAAGTATCTTAAAAGTATCTGAAAATTCAGATAGGTGGCCACTGTATCTAGATACAGATACAGATACTTTTAATTTTGAACAAAAGTATCTAGATACAGATACTTCGAAAAATGTAGATGTATCTGCCCCAGGTCTGATCCACATATATCATTGGATCATTTAATCTTTGCCCAGGTTCGTGATTTGTTTTTAAGTTATCCTAGATTCCCAGACAAGGCCAGGGATTTTCCACATTTTATTTTTTAGTTTATTTACTTAATAAAAAAAATCTAACTTGTACATACATGAAATTTGAACACTAAGTACATTAAAATATGAGGATGACACAAAAAGAAGTTCAAGCACTTATTTCCGTTGTTGGCCTTTCCACCTTGGCATTGATTTAATCATGAATATCATTATTAAATGATGTCGACATTTAAAGTTGAACCATCTTGAGACTCCAGGTGTGTCAAAGCAGGGTGACATGTCGACAGTGACAGATCACCTGGAGGGGGAGGAGCTGGTGGCAAGTCTGAAGCAACTTGTCATCAGTTTCTGTCCCTACATCAAGGAGTCTGGCTCTGTGGAACAGGCTGAAGACAGCATCGTCCACATGGAGGAGAACAACGAAAACTTTCACAGGTTTGTAAAAACCATGTAGGTGTGCAAAAGTTACATCAATGGAAGGTTCACAGAGCTTTGGTAATTTCATTTGCTTATAAAACAAAAACTATTTAAAATTAATAATTACTTTTTAGTACAACATTGTGTGTTATTCGTGAAAATGTTCATCAAGTTGGTATATGAATGATGATTTTCTTCATCCACAACTATTTTGATTACTTACTCAATGTTTTGACTGCTATCGGCAGCGCCTTCATCAGGAATTCTGGGACAGCAAATTCTTCCTTTGCTTGCCAGTTGTCTTGGTAAGCAGAAAGTAGGGGTCATCAAAAGAAGAAGGTGAAAGAACAGCAATCTCAGAAGGGAAAAACCAAAGAAAAGAACACAGAGAAATCCAAAGGTCTGGTCATATTCCCGTATGTCAAAGGAGTAACAGAACCTATACAGTGGATTTTTAAACACCATGAGATCGTTACATCTGTAAGACCTCATCAAAACATCAGGAGAATACTAGTGCATCCAAAGGACAAAGTGGAAGATAGTAAAAAGACAGACTGTGTATACCAGATCCCTTGTAAGAGCTGTAACCACACATGTATCGGCGAAACAGGGAGAACATTTGGAACAAGACTAGAAGAACACAAGAAGGAGGTTGAAAACGTCACAACCAGACGATTTACCAGGGAACAGAAGAGAGTGTCACCAGCGATAGAGCATGTATCTGCAATAACAGACCATGCAGACAGAAACAGTTGCCCATAGACTGGGAGGAGACAAACATGATTGACAGAGAGTGTAACAAAAACGCAAGATGGATAAAAGAAGCCATATGGATCCGAAAGACAACTCCAGTCATGAATCGAGATAATGGGGGATATAGATTGAGTCACGTATGGGACGGTCTGCTTACCAAGACAACTGGCGAGCAGAGGAAGAACTTGCCTTCCCCGAATTCCTGATGAAGGCTGCCGATGGCAGTCGAAACGTTGAGTAAGTAATCAAAATGGTTGTGATTGAAGAAAGTAATTCATACTGTATGTTATATTGCTTCGTAGTGCTATATTTATTTTTTAAATAATAATAATTAATAGTTATATTCTAATCGATTCTATACACCATTCTCTCCCACTGTTCACCCCTGCCCTTTCAAGCTCTCTGTTAACTTCATCCTCGGGTGTTTTTTCATTCCAATCTCTTCTCTTAACTCCCCCATCTTCATTCTGTTTTCTCATTTAACTTTGCATATTCCCTGAACCCACTTGTTCTCTGCTACCTGTTGTTTTTTTCTATGTATAATGGAAAAAAATTCACTCAAGTAATATACATATTACATATATATATATATGTATATATATATATATATATATATATATATATATATATATATATATATATCCATTGTTTCCCATGGGTAAGGTGGTGGGGTGCCCGTCAGAGGTAGGCAGGGCGAGCACCCTTATTTTTTTAACACTAGCTTTGAATGGTGTTTCAACTTTCCCCTTGAAGTAAGAAGGGGACATAAATAAAAATATGTGTAACAATGTTAGCAACAACTTGGGGACCATGTTGGAAATAAGTGTACTTTTGTGTGCTGTTATGTGTTATCTTTATGTTGGTCGAGGTGGTGACAAAAAAACACTGAGGTGGTTCACCTCACCTGTTATATACCAGGGGAAACACTGATATCAGGAAATGTGACAATTTCTATGTGGTCCTTAAGTTAAAAAAAAGATATGAAAATATAATCCTTGTGCAGCAACCAGAACAATATTCAACTAATATACTTGTTTGATAGACTCACTTGGGAAAATGAATGATTTGTTATATACAAAACGTGCCTTTGTGGTTGTGTACTGCCAACGATGATGCATACAGTGAGAGTGATTTCAAATCATATTCAACTAAGCCCAACAGCAAATATCAACTTCATATTGTTTCTATGTAGGCAGGTGGTATCTACCCGCTGTGATAAAGTTTCAATGGACCAGTCCAGAAATTCCTTGGTGTAAACAATTGTAGACCTTCTAGAGACAACTTACTTCATCCTTTTCCCTCCAAACTGGAGCACTGGGCTGACTGACCTCCAACTGGAGCACTGGGCTGATTGACCTCCTCCAACTGGAGCACTGGGCTGACTGACCTCCAACTGGAGCACTGGGCTGATTGACCTCCAACTGGAGCACTGGGCTGACTTACCTCCAACTGGAGCACTGGGCTGACTGACCTCCTTCAACTGGAGCACTGGGCTGACTGACCTCCTCCAATTGGAGCACTGGGCTGACTGACCTCCTTCAACTGGAGCACTGGGCTGACTGACCTCCTACAACTGGAGCACTGGACTGACTGACCTCCTCCAATTGGAGCACTGGGCTGACTGACCTCCTTCAACTGGAGCACTGGGCTGACTGACCTCCTACAACACCTCCTCCAATTGGAGCACTGACCTCCTTCAACTGGAGCACTGGGCTGACTGACTTCCTCCAGTTGGAGCACTGACCTCCTACAACTAGAGCACTGGGCTGACTGACCTCCTCCAATTGGAGCACTAGGCTGAATGACCTCCTTCAACTGGAGCACTGGGCTGACTGACTTCCTCCAGTTGGAGCACTGACTTCCTCCAACTGGAGCACTGGGCTGACCGAGTTCCTCCAACTGGAGCACTGGGCTGACTGACCTCCTACAACTGGAGCACTGGGCTGACTGACTTCCTCCAGTTGGAGCACTGACTTCCTCCAACTGGAGCACTGGGCTGACCGAGTTCCTCCAACTGGAGCACTGGGCTGACTGACCTCCTACAACTGGAGCACTGGGCTGACTGACTTCCTCCAGTTGGAGCACTGACTTCCTCCAACTGGAGCACTGGGCTGACTGACCTCCTACAACTGGAGCACTGGGCTGACCGACCTCCTCCAATTGGAGCACTAGGCTGAATGACCTTCTTCAACTGGAGCACTGGGCTGACTGACTTCCTCCAGTTGGAGCACTGACCTCCTTCAACTGGAGCACTGGGCTGACTGACCTCCTCCAATTGGAGCACTAGGCTGAATGACCTCCTTCAACTGGAGCACTGGGCTGACTGACTTCCGCCAGTTGGAGCACTGAACTCCTACAACTGGAGCACTGGGCTGACTGACCTCCTCCAATTGGAGCACTAGGCTGAATGACCTCCTTCAACTGGAGCACTGGGCTGACTGACTTCCTCCAATTGGAGCACTGACCTCCTACAACTGGAGCACTGGGCTGACTGACCTCCTCAAACTGGAGCACTGGGCTGACAGACCTCCTCCAATTGGAGCACTGGGCTGACTGACTTCCTCCAGTTGGAGCACTGACCTCCTACAATTGGAGCACTGGGCTGACTGACTTCCTCCAGTTGGAGCACTGACCTAATCTCAACTTACATGCTGCTGTTTTTTCAATTAGATACGAGTTTGTGAAACGACTTCGTACAAAGATTGAAGGTGACCTTGGGAAGCTGATTGATGATGAGATTGCGTGTCACTCAATCTGTCCCAGTGACGTGAGCACAGGACAAGAACTGGCTATCAACAACATCATCGATAAAGTCATCAAATCTAATGAGTAAGTCATTGATGATGGTCATTTAAAATATTTGTTGTTATTGATACCAAAAGTTTTCCTTACACTTAGGAAGTAGGGGCCAAATGTACTGAGAGACAATACCTCCCATATGCCTATGACAGTCTGTTGACCACTACTTTATCTGGTGGTCAACATGAAGAGAGATCATATATGAAGAATCAGAAGTCTACACACACAGCCCATATATTCGTCAATAAATGTGATAATTCGCAGTGATCTCGCACCTGATTTTTTTAATACTGTCGTGCCATTTTGTGACGGGGCATGACATTGCAAACAATTGTGCGTAACTAAATGCTGTCCCCGCTGGCATCATTTGTAGTCTCTCATTTCCTGGCAGTAATTGCGGACTTTTTCAAATATAACTATTTACATATCTGATTCGCCAAAAATGGGCACAAGAATTAGTTTTAGATTTTTTTACTTAGAATCTAAGCAAAAATAGCAAAACTGTGTCATATGCACTTTAACAAATTCATATTGTTCTGTGATTTTTCAACTTTTTTGATACAGATACAATGACTTGAGAAGATCCTTGAAAGGCAATGTGGTGGAAGCTTGCGACACGCTAATGAGGAACTTTGAGCAGGAGTTTGCCTCCGTGAGCAGCAATAAAGGTACAAGCGGTCACAGTCTCCATCAGAAGATGGATATTGTATTTCATAGCGATGAAGAGTCCTCGCTTGGTGACAGCTCACTCAATCAGGTAATGTTGGATGAATGTAAGCTCTCAGTTTTGACACAAAGCAGGTCTTCACTAAACTTGCCCTGGGTGTCTGAGACTACACCTGAACTATTTGGCCAAATAAACTGTATTACTCCGCGCTAGCCAGCCAATCACGGCTTAGCAGAAACCAGTTCAAACCAGAGCCAGTAGCTTGAAACTTTCACTCTTGTTTCAGTCTCTGCATTGCGAAGGTTTGTCTAAAATTGTCTCTCGAAATCCACGCTCCTCCCCACCTTTCTTCCTTATTTTCAATGCTTAGTTTAAAATGCGATTGTATATCGTTGATGAAATAGGGAGTTGGAAGATGTTGAAACCGCTTTCCCCATTTTTGGCTTTATATTATATGAACAGGGGTTTGTTCCCTAGTAGTTGGTGTTCATGGTGTTTTCTGTGCAGACAGGCTTCCTGTTTCTTCATCGGTATTCTTGGCTTATGTTTATATAGGTTAGCGAAATGGCCCCACCTGTTTGTAATTAAATTTGTGTATTGGTGGTGGAATGTCTGTATTTTTGTATTATATGTACATGATGACTTCTTGATGTATATATGTTATCGTCATACTTGTAGGAATGTGGGCTCTGAGAAACTTGCCAGATGGGGCTGTACATGTGTTCAGTTCCTGTCTGGTTTGCTTTGAGGAGCTCACATTCCTGTTAATGTTCTTCCCAAAGTGACTGCGTGATAAGCAGTCCACTTTTTAATAAAAACGTAATTTATTTGGCCTATTTCAATTCTCTACTACATCGGACTTGTGTTGGTTATTGCATAAAGGTTGTGTTATTTGATGAAGAGTTCTAGCTTGGTGATTTGTCACCAAATCAGGTAAAGTTGCTTTGGTGAAGAGGCCTCATTTGCCCAAAATTATAATATCTTTGTTTGTTTCTGTTTTTGTAGATGTAGTTAATATAGTTTTGCTGTATCAAAAATAATGTTGTATGAATTGTGCAGTTAGGAATCAGTGTGTGTGTGCGTGCGTGCATGCGTGTGTGTGTGCATGCATGCATGTGTGTACATATGTATGTATATATATATATATACATATACATATATATATATATATATATATGTATATACATATATATATATATATACATATATATATATATATATATATATATATATATATATATATATATATATATATATATATATATATATATATATATATATATATATATATATATATATATATACACACACATACACATACACACACACATAACTGATAACTGAACATAACACTATTATTCATTTATAAGTTATTTAATATATATATATATATAATATATATATATATATATATATATATATATATATATATATATATATATATATATATATATATATATATATATACATACACACACATATATATATATATATGCTACATATTATATGTTATATTGGATACATTTCTGTTTTGAAAGTTTGTTTGATAGTCTCTAACTGATATTTCATGCTTCTACAGTAACATTCTGAAATGTAAAAAATGCAAAAAAAATTATTTTATATTTTATTATGCATCATATTTTAATTTTGTGAAAAATCAGTTGATAATAAAAAAATACTTTTGAAATTATCAGGTTGTTTGGGCCCCTGAATCAGTATATCTGCAGAGATATTAATCATTCTGGGAAAAATATTGTTTTAAAATATATTTATGCTTGTATATTTTAGTAACTTTTTGTAAACATATAAATATATTTCAGATAGAAATCAACATGCAACTTTATTGATTGATAATTATTTTTCAGAGTGCTTTCATGTTTATGAACACGGATCAGTTCAAGCTGATAGCAGACTCGCTGGACAAGAAGAAACCAAATGATGTGAGAGCTTATTAGCAGACAGTCATTATAGCCAGTTATGGTGATTTTAAGTGTAGTGTAACCATTGTGGATTAGGGTAAAGGTTGTGGATTAAGGTAAAGGTTGTGGATTAGGGTAAAGGTACACTCTTATATAGCGCCGTGTCCAGTCCTTGGGACTGCTCAAAATGCTTTTCACCTCACCAACTGGCATTCCATCCTGTTCATTCCAACGTTAACTTGACTTCTCTGGGAAGGATTCAGCCACACTGCAATTACTGTGCAAAGACTATTTCTCCAGGCACTGGTCAGTAGATGTGCGAAGACATTCTTCAACCTATTCGACCTAATAAGCTTACAGTACACTTGAAATGCTGTATTCGACCTAATAAGCTTACAGTACACTTGAAATGCTGTATTCGACCTAATAAGCTTACAGTACACTTGAAATGCTGTATTCGACCTAATAAGCTTACAGTACACTTGAAATGCTGTATTCGACCTAATAAGCTTACAGTACACTTGAAATGCTGTATTCGACCTAATAAGCTTACAGTACACTTGAAATGCTGTATTCGACCTAATAAGCTTACAGTACACTTGACAAAGATTGGGCCTTGGAAAATGTCAAGGAATCTGTTTTAGAAGCATATACCAAACTTTGTTTCTCTAAACAATAAGGTAGCTGTTTAACATTGGTGGTGTCATTTGGTGACTAGTGTAGAACAAACAAAAAGTGGTGCCAACTGTTTAACACCAGATGGCAACCCTTTTCAGTTCTTCCAAACTAGTCAAATTTTTATAGTTATGGATCCTGCTGATTAAAAAGGGGGTCTATGCTAATTAGGGCATGTACGTTTAATAGGTCGAATACGGTATGTCTTTTTTCTTCAGAAGCGTCGTGAGGCCATGAAGAGTCTGCTGCAGATCGTGGTGACGGACGTACAGAGCTGTGAGGTGTGGCAACTGATCAAACTACGCCTGCAGGACGCACTCGCTGATCCCGACGAAGAGTTGTGGGTGAGTGGCTGAGGTGGCACGCCATGATGGCGCCCAGCACTGTACATGGGAGACAGTGATAGAATTTGTGCAAGATCTCAAGTGAGTGAGTCCAGTCAAACAGCCCATTTGTGGGCCAACGCAGGAGTTTTTGTGGTTTGTGTACATGCATTGGGGGTTATTTATGAAACAATTAATCATTTAGTGTTGGTCAAAGTTTGATTTGGTACATATATGCTTCCTCTGGCATGTGTTGGTTGCTTTGAAGTACCTTCGGTGTGTGTTTGGTTATTTTTAAAGATGTCCAAGGGAATGACTTTCTCCGTGATTTTTGCTGGGATCAAATTCCATATTCGAATAGGTAAGGGATAAAGTGAATAGAATAATCACAATATTGCTCTCAAGGACAAATCATTGCTTTGGCTCCCTGTCCGATATTGCATTATTTCTAAGATCTGCACAATTACCTATCAAGCACTTTCATCCAAGCAACCAGCATATTTACATTCACTGCTCACTCCTGCAAGACGAACTGTTTACTACTGGAACTGATCGAATCGATTAGGAACTGCTTAAACCCTTTTATTTTGGTGTGCTGCGGAGCTTGGGTTTCCCGAGGATTTTAGTGCAATAGAAGTATTTTATGTTGTATTGTATTTATGCGACATCTAGGGGCTAAACATTATCCATATTCGCAATTGGATTAGTAGGCCTGGAGGGGGCATATATCGATATTATTCAGAATTTTGTAAGTCATGGCTTGTTCATTACGCTTCACCATTATGTGCAGTCCGCATACACATCATTTCAATGAAGCAAGTGTGAAAATCTCTAGAGAGTACAGGGGGTGAGGACCAACAGTTTCTACTTTTATTTCAGGATAGCTTCCTTACTCAACATGTGCTAGAACCAACCAGGAAAGAAAATGTATTAGATTTAGTTTTGTCTTCACAAAATTAATTAGTGGACAATGTCAAAATACACGAGCCATTGGGTAACAGTGATCATAATCAAATACGTTTGATTTTGACATCAAACTAAAATTAGAAAGTACAAATAAAAAATACAGGAGAAACTTCCACAAAGGTAAATATAAAGATATGATAAAATACTTAGCAAAGCTAGATTGGAATAACATGCTGAGGAATAAGACCGCAATTGAATGTTGGAACATTCTAAAATATGTAATTTTGAGTATCATTAATAAATTTGTTCCCTTGAAAAAACAAGGAAAATGGTCTAGAAAGAAACACTTGTCAAAAGAAGCTAGTAAAAAAATTGCGTACAAGCAAACTATGTGGAGGGTTTATAGGCGTACCAGAAAGGATGAAGACAAATTACAAAGATGCTCTTAATGCAGCTATGAATGAAATTAGACAATCTAAAAGAAACTATGAGCAAAAATTTAGCATGTAACATAAAAAATTACAGCAAGAGTTTTTATGCATATGTTATGAGTAAACAAAACCTACGAGACAAGGTTGGATCACTAGAAGACAGTGCTGAAAATATAATATCGCAAGATTTTTTGTGCTCTCCAAACTTTGTCAAGGGCATGAACTGCTGCCCAAACCTGTGCTTTTCTGCACTGGATGCCATGCTGAGAGTTTGTGTAGGATCCGAGATATTTAAAATCCTCTACTTTCTCAATTTGACTCCCATCTGATGAGTGAACGCTATCATTAGCAGTGGGGGTTGATATGGATGTACTTTGTTTTGCTTGGGTTGAGAAATAGTCCATTAGATTTGGAAGCACTTTCCACTTTATGAAGTAAAAGTTCTGCTTCTTGTATCGTGTCAGTGAACAGAACGATGTCATCGGCATAATCCAGGTCAGAGAGATGTGAGGCTGGATGTCTGGAGCTTCTGTGTCTGGTTAGGGTTAGTCCTTCTCGAGTGTTTTCGAGATAAGGTCGGACCACAGGAAAACAACAGGGGAAACATAATTTAAGACGGGTTTCAAATGGCAGAGATCTGAATGAGTATTTCAGCTAAGTTTTTACCACAGAAGATATCAGCTCACTTCCAGTTCCATTTACAAAATTTGAGGGCAATAAATCAGACCATTTAGGGCAATTATTTGTAACTCCTGAAATGATAACAAAGCAAATTAAGAAGAAGAAAGATAATAAATCACCTGGAGTTGATGGGATACCACCAAAACTGCTTAAGGAAATTGTTGAGCAAATTAGTACACCACTTGCAAAATTTTTTAACTTGTCACTAGAAGAAGGAATAGTTCCTTCAGAATGGAAAGAAGCAAACATTACGCCGCTATTTAAGAAGGGATCGAGGAACAAGCCAGAAAATTACAGACCAGTGAGTTTAACATAAGTTGTATGTAAATTACTCAAAACATTAATTAGAGACCACATGGTGGAATTCCTTGTAAAACATAAATTAATAAATACATCTCAACATGGGTTCCTAAAAGCAAGGTCATGTCTAACCAATCTCTTATGTTTTTTTGAAGAAATGATGGGTCACCAGTCTACTTAGATTTTCAGAAAGCTTTCGATAAAGTGCCACATCAAAGATTGTTACTTAAACTAAAAGCCCATGGTATAGGTAATGATGTAATCAACTGGATAGAAAAGTGGCTTACACACGAAAGACAGAGAGTAATAGTAGAAGGTGAGATTTCAAACTGGAAATCGGTTTTGAGTGGGGTACCACAGGGATCAGTATTAGGCCCTATACTGTTTTTAATATATATATATATCTATATATAAATGATTTGGAAGATGACTTATTTAGCAAAGTACTAAAATTTGCAGATGACACAAAAGTATTTAGAAAAAGTTATTAATGATACAGATAAACAAAGTCTACAGGAAGATCTAGATAAATTAGTTAAATGGTCAGAAAAATGGCAAATGTTATTAAATTTTGGGAAGTGTAAATGTATACACATAGGACATGGAAACATGGATGAAGAATATAAAAATGGGGGATGCTGCACTAAGTAGAACCACACAAGAAAAGGACTTAGGAGTAACAAGGAAATCAAATTCTAGGGTTAATTAGGAGAACTATCATGTATAAGGAGAAACAGCTAATTGTACCCCTGTACAAAGCAATAGTTAAACCACTTTTGGAATATTGTATTCAATCGCGGTGGCCGTATCGTAAAAAGGACATAGACAAGCTAGAAAGAATACAACGAAGAGCAACTAAAATGATTCCAGAATTGAGAGACCTTAGTTACGAAAGTCGCTTATTACAATGTAGTTTAACAACACTAGAGACCAGGAGACTAAGAGGAGACCAAATAGAAGTGTTTAAAATAGTGAGCAGTTATGAGGATGTTAATATGAATATGTTCTTCAAACTTAAAGAAGGCAGTAGAACCAGAGGACACAAAGCAGCTTTAGTTAAGCAGTAGTGTAGGTTGGACATGAGAAAGTACTCTTTCTCACAGAGGGTGATAAATGAATGGAACAAACTGCCAAATGATTGTGTTAATACTAGTAGTGTGAATATGTTTAAAAATAGAATTGACAGATATTTGATAAGGGCGGGCTACACATAGATGAGAAAATTGTTGGACTCTCGATAAGCCAATGGCTTCCTTGTCCACTTGCCATCTTGAACTTGTTGTTTGGGATGGCAGTCTGTGAAGATGTAGATTGTAGAGGTTTAAATCCGTTCTGGTTTGGGCGTAAGATCTTTTCTAGCTCGGCGAATTCTGTTAAGCAGGAGTCGATTGTAGACCTTTGCAGCAGTCTGTGTTAGACTTATTCCACGATAGTTTTCAGGAATATTCAAGTCTCCTTTCTTAGGTGTTGGTACGATACCTGAAATCCCCCATTCCGGTGGTTTATTCCCTAAGTATGTTTTGTTGCAGAACTTTAGTAGATCTTTCCTTAACTTGGGTAGTTGCCACACTTCAATGAGAATGCCATCTAGTCCTGGTGCTTTGCCAAGTTTCATTTGTTTGATCACAATGTTGATTTCTGCTAGTGAGAAGATGTCGGTGTCAATGTTGGGATTGGTCTCATAGATCGGATCAACTGGATGGTTGGATGTTCTCGTATTATCTGAAGAGAGCAGTTGTTTGAAGTAAGTTTTCCAAGCATCCAAACGATCTTCCCCTTGTATGAAGATGGTTTTTGATTTCTTTCCTGAAAGTTGTTTTACTAACTTCCAGGCATTATGGAGAGCATTAGTCGACTCGCAACTGTCAAATGCTCTGAGAATGTCATGGTAGTGCTTTTCCAGGGTTTCAAGTGTTGCGCAGTGTAGTTTGTGCTGTAGAGACTGTCTCTGGTTGTGCACTAATTACAACCTTACATGCTGCATTTACTTCAGTCGTATGGCGAACACTAGTCTTGAAAGCTACGCTAGGTATTAGGATAGCCAAGCCTGCTTTGTTGTATATATCAACATAGTCCTTGTACGAGTTGGTTTGGGTTCTTTTCAATGCTTCCCAGTCAGATGATATTTGGTTTTCAATATGAGAGGCAACATCTTGATTCGTTGTGATTGCATCTCAGTTAAGTCTGGGTTTGGATGAATGTTTCTTTGCTCTCACGCTGAGCCTTAACTTTGCACACACAATCCTGTGATCAGAACCAATAGGGTCGGAAGAGGAGTATGCTTGTGAATCCATGACGCTGTTTCTCCATCTTTTCCAGCACAGAATGAAATCTATTTGAGATTTGAATTTATTCGGTGCTCGGAAAGTCCAGAGTCTTGATTTTGGTTTACAGAAAAGAGTGTTGGTCATCAGAAGGTTGTGCTCATGTATAAAATCAAGAAAAAGCTGACCTTTTCTGTTAGTGCTGTAGTGTGAAAAACCATTTGAGACTTAAGCATTAAAATCACCTCTGATCACAAGACAGGCATGTGGAGAGATACTGTCTGGTTAAGACTTTCGTAGAACTCTACAATGTGTTTTTCATCACTGACATTTGTCGGAGAATAGCATGATATAGCATGGGTCTTAGGGTTCCCTTAAACAGGGTGCGTATGATACGGTCTGTTACCCTGGTGACTGACACAAGATTCTGGAGCAGTGCACATTTCACTACTACATCAATGCCCCCAACTGCTTCACCTTGTCGATTACATGTCGCGGAGGCTGTGAACATTGTGGATCTGCCTATCCTTGTAGCTTTGATATCTGGGTCTTCTTGTATGTGTACTTGTCTGTGTTCTTGAATACAAGTCACTGATATGTTAAAATCGTTCATGTGTTTGTCGAGTTCTTCCTTGGCACTAGTGAAAGATAAGCTCCGACTATTTAGAGGATGTTTTTCTTAAGGCGGCAAAGTCCTTTCATTGTTCTCGCATCAGATGGTATCCGTCCTTGCAGCTTTGGGATGTCATCTTTATACGGGTTGGTATACCCTTGAGAAGTACGAAGTGTTACTGCAGGGACTTGAACCCTGGTGTTGTTGCTTGAACTCATCATGTTTTCATCTAGCTGTTACTACAGTGTGTCGCTACTGCTACTGTGGGTGTTGTTGCTTGAACTCATCATGTTTTCATCTAGCTGTTACTACAGTGTGTCGCTACTGCTACTGTGGGTGTTGTTGCTTGAACTCATCATGTTTTCATCTGGCTGTTACTACAGTGTGTCGCTACTGCTACTGTGGGTGTTTTTAATTCCGAGACACCATCTCATAGACAGGATGCCAACCAAGGCAGAAGAGGACCCATCCCCCTTGAGTGACTACCCCTTGACCTGCCTGGCTTGGTTGAACCTACCAGGGACTTACGTCCCCGCCAGTATAGCTCTCCGGGATACGGGAGTACACAAGCCCCCCACTGCGACAAAGTGGTAGTCATGGGGAAGAAAAAAACTTGTCATTAAAAGAAGGAGTGGTTCCTGTTGAATAGAAAGAAGCAAACATCATACCATTATTTAAAAATTGTTCGAGAAATAAGTAAGAGAATTACAGACCAGTGAGTTTAACATCAGTGATTTGTAAATTATTAGAAAGTTTATTCAAAGACCATATAGTTGACTTCCTTGTTAGGCATAATTATTAAATCCATCTCAACATGGATTCCTAAAAGCGAGGTCATGCTTAACAAATATGTTATGGTTTTTGGAAGAAATCATTAAGTGGATAGACGAGGGATCACCAGTAGATATTATATACTTAGATTTTCAGAAAGGTTTTGACAAAGTGCCACATCAAAGATTACTACTTATATTAAAAGCCCATGGTATCAGGTATGGCATAATTGACTGGATAGAGCAATGGCTGGCTGAGAGAAGACAGTTGTAGTAGATGGAGAGGTTTTAAACTGGAAATCAGTTTTGAGTGGGGTACCACAAGGATCAGTATCAGAACCTTTATTATTCTTAATATATATCAGTGACTTGGATGATAATATAATAAACAATGTACTGAAATTTGCGGATGATACAAAAGTGTTTAGAAGGGTTAACAATGATGGTGATAAACAACATTTACAAAACGATCTAGACAAATTACCTGGTATTGGTCTGAGAAATGGCAGATGTTCAATTTTAAGAAATGTAAATGCCTGCATACAGGACTCGGGAACTTGGATGTAAACTACAATTGGAAATACTGTTCTAGGTACTATTGTAAAAGAAAAGGGCTTAGGAGTTACAATAAGCGCTGATATGAAAGTTTCAGAGTACCGGTAGTGTGGTATTGCAGCTCTATGCTAGTGCTACCAGTGGCCATTTGGGCCATAGGCCACATGGCATCAGATGTGGCTAAACAAAAGTTACTAATTTGAGCCAATTTGGACGCAAGCATTTTTTTAAACATGCAGAATACATGAGTGTTTGTTGTTGTTTTGATGCATGTAACAAATTTGGCTAAAGCAATTTGTATTTGGCTAAGCAAAATTAAGGAGCTTTAGCCAGGATGGCTAAACAGTTTACGACATCAGAGCTAGCCCAGCAGCTTCAAAGGGTAATCAAATTCTTGGATTAACAAGGCGGTTAAGAGAAGATAAAATTGAAGTTTTTAAGATATTGAATGGGTATGAAGATATTGATATTTTTTCAATCAAGAAAGATAATAGAACTAGAAGACATGAGGTAACATTCGTAAAGGATCAGTGTAGTTTGGATATGAGGAAGTATTTGTTCTCACAGAGGACAATCAATGAATTTAACACATTATCTACAGATTGTGTAACTGCCAGCAGCGTGAATATATTTAAAAACAAGGTTGACACATATCTCAGGAGGGCGGATTACACATAGATTAAAAATGTTGGACTCTTGATAAGCCAATGGTTGCCCTGTCCACTTGCCATCTGGGCCTTTGTCTTGGATGGCAATCTTGTTAATTATTGTTAAATCTTGTTAATAGTTGGCCAGTGTTTGGACGAGATCACTGCAAATTATCACATTTAGTGAAGAATATGTGGGCTGTGTGTGTAGACGTGGCTTGTATTTTAGTGAAGGTATTTTATTTGGCTAAAAGTTCCTTCTTCAAAAAGAATTAGAACTAGCAGCAACATCGCAAAGTTGTGTTATAAGCCAGATTAACTTTCATAGACTGGCTGAACTTAAGCGCATCTCCGTGTGGCTATGCTTTATGAATTTTCATTTATCTTGTGTTCTGTTTGATGTATTTATTTGTTTCTTTGATTTATCAGTTGACTGATCACTGATTCAGTTGACTGATCACTGATTGAGTTTGACTGATCACTGATTCAGTTTAGCTGATCACTGATTTAGTTTGACTGATCACAGATTCAGTTTAATTGATCAGTGATTCAGTTTGACAGATCACTGATTCAGTTACAACCATGAAAGAACCAGTGAATTGACTAAATCTGTCACAGATGGTGAATTTCTGTTGCAGACACAGAGCCTGAGATTCCTGGCCAAAGGTCTGTCAACAAACAACTCCTGCACAAAGGAAATATACACGACACTGCGTAAGTAAAATGTAACTTTGTACTATTCTACATCTCACAGTCAGGCTGATAAAGTGCAAGTTAGGATTGGTCATTTTAACAGATTAATATCACTGGGTCCAACTGCCTAATGTTACTAATGTACTGCTCTCATTGAAACACTCTCAATTGATTTAGCCCATTGCAAATCAGATTCATTGATGATCATATTGATAGTGCATGAATAGTTTAAGTAACATGTAGTGTGTGAATAGTTTAAGTAATATATAGTGTGTGAATAGTTTAAGTAACATGTAGTGTGTGAATAGTTTAAGTAACATGTAGTGTGTGAATAGTTTAAGTAACATGTAGTGTGTGAATAGTTTAAGTAACATGTAGTGTGCAAATAGTTTAAGTAATATGTAGTGTGTGAATAGTTTAAGTAATATGTAGTGTGTGAATAATTTAAGTAACATGTAGTGTGTGAATAGTTTAAGTAATATGTAGTGTGTGAATAGTTTAAGTAATATGTAGTGTGTGAATAGTTTAAGTAACATGTAGTGAGTGAATAGTTTAAGTAATATGTAGTGTGTGAATAGCTTAAGTAACATGTAGTGTGTGAATAGCTTAAGTAACATGTAGTGTGTGAATAGCTTAAGTAACATGTAGTGTGTGAATAGCTTAAGTAACATGTAGTGTGTGAATAGCTTAAGTAACATGTAGTGTGTGAATAGTTTAAGTAACATGTAGTGTGTGAATAGCTTAAGTAACATGTAGTGTGTGAATAGCTTAAGTAACATGTAGTGTGTGAATAGTTTAAGTAACATGTAGTGTGTGAATAGTTTAAGTAATATATAGTGTGTGAATAATTTAAGTAATATGTAGTGTGTGAATAGTTTAAGTAACATGTAGTGAGTGAATAGTTTAAGTAACATGTAGTGTGTGAATAGTTTAAATAACATGTAGTGTGTGAATAGTTTAAGTAACATGTAGTGTGTGAATAGTTTAAGTAACATGTAGTGTGCAAATAGTTTAAGTAATATGTAGTGTGTGAATAGTTTAAGTAACATGTAGTGTGTGAATAGTTTAAGTAACATGCACAGTAGGTGTAATAAATGAGTGCATACTTTTGTAAAAATCATTGAAAGAATTTACCAGACCTAGTAAAAAATTATTTGGTAGTTTGTCCCATGATGAAGCTAAATAAAAAATTTGCACAAACGAGCTACTAGGTAGGTTGGATACTAAGTAGGTTGGATTTTTCACGAAATCATTCAAAAGCAAAAAAATTAATTGAAAATTTAAACAACCTTTAACAATCCCACTTGGAATATGTTTATCACATATCAGTTGTCATAGAGATGCATTAATGGTGAAAGTTATATAATTCAGGCACTATGGGGTGCTATATTTGCCCCACTGCATAAACCGTGATGTCGGCAGACTCTGAGCACCTGAATTTAGACATGTACACTTGTGTTATGCTCTTGCATACAATATTGACTGTCATGGCTGTTATACCCACGACTGGGCATAACATTAACTTGGCAGCAAGAAGTTTTGTGCATAGTTATTTATATATGGCATACTAAACTGTGTAGTGGCAGCAACATTTAAACAAAGTGCATGCATGAGTGGGCAGAACCACACACTAAGACTCTCCAGTGAGGACACTGCCATTATATGTGACCAACAGACAGCTATGATCATCTTTATGTTCCCAGAGTTGAAACAAACATTGAAACTATGGCTTTCTCGGTTGCTTCACCAACTCTTTGGAATTCATTCGCTGTTAGTATTAGGTCAGTCGGAAACATGATACAATTTTGCAGTCATCTGAAGACTTATCTTTTCAACCTGGCTTACCCTCCTCAGCTCCCTAGTATTTTCAACCTGGCTTACCCTCCTCAGCTCCCTAGTATTTTCAACCTGGCTTACCCTCCTCAGCTCCCTGGTATTTTCAACCTGGCTTACCCTCCTCAGCTCCCTAGTATTTTCAACCTGGCTTACCCTCCTCAGCTCCCTGGTATTTTCAACCTGGCTTACCCTCCTCAGCTCCCTGGTATTTTCAACCTGGCTTACCCTCCTCAGCTCCCTAGTATTTTCAACCTGGCTTACCCTCCTCAGCTCCCTGGTATTTTCAACCTGGCTTACCCTCCTCAGCTCCCTAGTATTTTCAACCTGGCTTACCCTCCTCAGCTCCCTAGTATTTTCAACCTGGCTTACCCTCCTCAGCTCCCTGGTATTTTCAACCTGGCTTACCCTCCTCAGCTCCCTAGTATTTTCAACCTGGCTTACCCTCCTCAGCTCCCTAGTATTTTCAACCTGGCTTACCCTCCTCAGCTCCCTGGTATTTTCAACCTGGCTTACCCTCCTTAGCTCCCTGGTATTTTCAACCTGGCTTACCCTCCTCAGCTCCCTGGTATTTTCAACCTGGCTTACCCTCCTCAGCTCCCTGGTATTTTAAACCTGGCTTACCCTCCTCAGCTCCCTAGTATTTTAAACCTGGCTTACCCTCCTCAGCTCCCTGGTATTTTCAACCTGGCTTACCCTCTTCAGCTCCCTGGTATTTTCAACCTGGCTTACCCTCCTCAGCTCCCTAGTATTTTAAACCTGGCTTACCCTCCTCAAATCCCTGGTATTTTCTACCTGGCTTACCCTCCTCAGCTCCCTGGTATTTTCAACCTGGCTTACCCTCCTCAGCTCCCTGGTATTTTCAACCTCAGCTCCCTGGTATTTTCAACCTGGCTTACCCTCCTCAGCTCCCTGGTATTTTCAACCTGGCTTACCCTCCTCAGCTCCCTGGTATTTTCAACCTCAGCTCCCTGGTATTTTCCACCTGGCTTACCCTCCTCAGCTCCCTGGTATTTTCAACCTGGCTTACCCTCCTCAGCTCCCTGGTATTTTCATCCAACTGTTGACAACTTGTTGTATTATTAATATTATTATTACTACGAATATCTCGTGTTTCAGTCGAGTTCCTCACCATGCAGTTCCAGTCGGCCAGCAAGGTGAACATTCCCAAAGTGACTGATGATCTGGACGGAGAGAGGCCTGAGTGCAAAAAACTACTCAAAGCTGTAAGTTTCTCGTCTCTTTTTTCCACCAGTGGGATCACAATAAAATTTTAATAATTACCATATTGCAATAATTTAACACTAATGCACATTATTAATCATATTGTAATAATTAATAACCATTTAACACATTATTTGTTGTAAAATTAGTTAAGATATCTAGTCTGGTTATGGAGATATAACCTACCCTTGCAGCTGAGGAAAAGGGTTGTTTGCCTCAGAATAAAGGTTACTGCCTGTAAAACGGTTAAACTAATTTATATAAGGATATTGTTAATTTATTGATTGGAGAAAATGTTCAAGTTTGGGAGATAGTCAAATGAATAATTTTTTTAAACACAGCTACTTTTCTCACTTTCAGTGACTATCTGTGGCCTTCTTGAAGAAAATTAGGAAAAACTTTGATGACATTTTTTTCATTAATTTATTGATATCTTCTGTAGTTATGCATTGTATCTTGTTCTTATGCAGTTTCGTCTGATGAACGAATTCCAGCAGCATATTCCACAGTTCTGGGTCAGGTACCCAGAAAGGTAGGTCATGCTTGTGATTTTATAGAAGAATTATTTGAAATTCATATCTAAAGCTGTGTTCTCAGAACTGTCAGCAAATGTTGTAGGAGTTAGGCATCTTTTTAATAAAAAATTTACACTTTAATGATTGTTACATTTTTGAGAAACATTAAAAAATTCAATCACATGTAAAATATTCAATGCATTGTGTAATGCTATATTGGTAGTAATTACAATTAATAATTCTTAGAGTAATAAGTATGAGATGCTGATTTATTTGTTCTCATAACATGACACAGATTTGTTGGGTGTAAATAGTTTAAGTAATATGTGCAGTCAGTTTAATAAAAGAATGTTTGCGTGCATGTATGTATTTTTGTCAAAATCATCAAAAGTATTGACTAAATGAAGAAAACATGTTTTTGAGAAAACGGCCGTCAAAGATTGAAAAACTGAATTTATTACTTCAAAGAGGCATGCTTTATCCATGAATAAAAGTGATTTAAAAGTATGTAATTGCTATAAAAGTGAACTTTATAGATATAAAAAAATGACATTTTACCTGGGGTGTCTCCCCTTAAATCCCAATAAAAATATTAATGTTAATTGAAGCTCCATCCACAATTGAATCGGGTTTGTTGATGGTCAGATTTGTCCAGTGTAAATAGTTTAAGTAGTCTGTGCAGTCAGTTTAATGAAAGAGTGTGTGCGTGTATGCATGTATTTTTGTCAAAATCATCCAAAGTATTGACTTAGATCATTAGATCAGGTAACTTTACAAAAGTTAATAGCCTCATGTTGCAGTATGTAGAGCCAGACTACTTTTGCCAATTTTTGCCAAATTTTTATTGGACCCAGTAAAAAATAATTTAATAATTTATCCGATGATTTCCTCAAAACTAAATAACCAATGTGTACAAATAAACTAGCATGTCATATTGGATACTAGATAAATAAAAAAAATTTGCAGAATGAAGCTGAAATGAAACGATTGGAAAAATTTTATTAAGGAGGGACCTTTAAACGTTCACTTAATAAAATGTTGCAGGTTTCTCGATGAGATTTTAGAGAATTCGATGACACTATTGGCTGCACACCAAACACCATCCGTCAGCGCCTCGTCACACATGACCCCGGTGCACTTCCTTGCACTCATTGACCCCATCGCAAGCTGGTTCACAAAATGGATGGTAAGTGGTGCTTTGATTTGTGATAAAACAGTTCTTAACAAAATTAAATCAACTCATATAAAATTTATAAGGCACTTGTTGCTCATGTATAAAATATTCTAGTAAAGACGTTTGTCTTCACTTATTATTTATTAAAAAATGTCACTAATATTAATAAACCTACAAGTTTATTTACCTACAATTGTGTTTTACGTACAAGTTTATTTATGTACATGTTGGTCTGATGGTCAAGCATAGATAAAGACTGGAAGTGTCTGAAGATGATTTCACTTATTCACTTTAGCTAGTTCCGACTGGATTGATTACAACAGAACCATCTACTCGCTCTCTTACCAGGGATTATTTTACTTGACATACTTGTACACCTACTGAGCGACTAATTCTACTTGATGTCAGTGTCATATATGTCAGTGTTGTGTGTCATCTGTCGACAGCATGGTCACTACAGTCGTGCTCCGCTGCTCAATGTCCTCTCCAGATACCGCATCATTGTAAGTAGTCAGCAAGGATTGTAGAGAGTGTGTGTGCGTGTGTGTGTGTGTGTGTGTGTGTGTGTGTGTGTGTGTGTGTGTTGGCGTGTGTTGGCGTGTGTTGGCGTGTGTGTCTGTGTGTGTGTTGGTGTGTGTGCCTGTGTGTGTGTGTGTGTGTGTGTGTGTGTGTGTGTGTGTGTGTGTGTGTGTGTGTGTGTGTGTGTTTTGGTGTGTGTGTGTGTGTCGGCGTGTGTGTGTCTGTGTGTGTCTCTGTGTGTGTGTTGGTGTGTGTGCCTGTGTGTGTGTGTGTGTGTTGGTGTATTAAGACATTTCAAAATATATTAGATGAAGTCTTTTTACACATATATGAAAGTAAGTTGCTAATATAGTGTGAAAGAGTAGAACCAATTTTGTAATTCAAATTTTAACTAATAGTATAACAAAGACAGGTTCAACCTAGCAGTAACACCACGGCTCATCCGTATGACGTCTTTGACAATCTGTACAGGTTGACAGTGCCGTGCGAACTTGCCTCGACTACACCGGCATGCGAAAGATTCCCTTCAACATGCTCAGTGAAGTGGCTGAACTGAACACAAGTGGCTCCTCTGGTGTGCTCAGTTAACACTACTTATTTGACGAACATTACGTTATCAGCAAGCCCAGATAAGATTTCATAAATTGGATAAACTCTTCCAGCATTTGGCATATGGGCAAGACAGTGAAACGGTGGATCCAGGATTTGACAGTTAAAATATAGGTTTATTATTTTGAATTTGGAGAGGCAATTAAAGGTCATCAGTTTACATTATGAGGATTTAAAAATGTTTTGGGGCACCAACAATTTTAGTAGTGTCACAAACATTTAAAGGGTCACCAACATTTTAAAGGGTACCACAATAGGAGGAACCTACATTTCAGGGGGCACCTACATTGGGAAAAAGAAAATTTTGGGAGACACCTACATTTCAGGGGACAGCTATATTTTAGGGTGAAGAGATTGTGTAATATGAACATGTTGTTTTGTATACTCAGTATTAATTATACTGTATTAAAAAAAGAAAATATATTTTCCTACAAACACATTTAAATTGAAACTAGTCATTATAGTTTTAACCGCTTGATAGTTTATATTTCTTGATATTTGTAGGGGGCAACAAAAGGAAGAGGTGCACATATGTCAGCCACGAACTTGAATATGCAAATTTCATACATTCCTTGTATCTGATTGGCCGGTTGCTTATGCACAAACAAGGCCGCAATTTCTTCCCTATCAAGCTGAAGGACAGGGAAGGTGAGTGTTGAGTTACTTTATTGTTCATCAATAGACCTGCTGCATCGTAAAGATTTCCCATATGCAAACGGTTTTGAATTTTGGGAGGTACACAGCTATATCCCGATTTTTTTTACAGATTTGTTTCAAATGGAAAAATCATTATGAAGTACATATTTTTTGTTGTGTTCATCCCACCTCGGATGATAAACTTATGGTGGTCGAAGCACAAATACTTTTGATGCTAGGCTGATTTCAGGCAAAACCTAGCGGATTTTGCTTGATGTAGATATATTTTGTGGCCTGATAAAAAGCGACGCTTGATCGGAATAGGAGTGTTGTAGGGTAGTTAACTAATAATTTTTATTTACAGATTTATATGGCTTTATACAGAATTTCAAGTGAAAAATACAAATTTAAACCCAAATAACATGGCAGGTGTGCACCAGCATTTTATTTGCTCATTCTAAATGACACTGGAGGTAGCCATGTGTTTATGCCAGTGTCTTGGGGCTGTGCTGCAAAGTATTGTTATCTGAACTGACCAAATCTGTACAACATAATGTTAAATTAAATCTAATTTCAGAAGTAGTGTATTGCCAGATGTTGAACATGTAATTTTATTTTATATGAAAGGTAATTATCAGACAAAATCTACCCTGACTTAAGGTCTGAAGGGCCAACATTTCAAAACAGCTTATAGGTATACAAAACAACACAAATACTCATGAACCATGTACACAGTATACTCTCGTAATACAAACACCACGCTTGCAGAGTAGAACTGCATACCAATTAAACAACGGATATTTTTATCAAAATGTTGTGATGTTTTGAAACTGAAACAAGTGTGTGTGTACATTACAGAGCCAGTGACAGTTCTGCAGTTACTTGTTCATCTCATTCAACTGATCACGCGGCCAACGTCCCCCATCCAGACTCACTTCCCCACTGGTAGGTCAGTGAGACTGGTCAGACTGGACACCCATCCTCATTAACCAGTGGTGATAGTGTTATCACTCCTGGTCAAACCATCCATACAACCGTGGATTTGTTCTTTGTCCCACTTACTGACCCATCAGATGTGTTGCTACAAAATGGTCGGTTTGGCAAATGTTTAATTGTTTTAATTCGCTTCAGTGATTCAGATAAGAATTGCATGGAATATGTTAATTGAATTGTAGTGTCATAACCATGTTCAGATTTAAAAGTGTAGCTTATTAATACACCTACACAGAACATGTCAATGGGCCAGAGTGTCATGTCCAAAATAACACATACATAAGTGTCATTGTCTGATCTTTGCCGTCCTGGAGTGTGAATCTACCACACTCCAAGACTGTGTAGTAAAACAAACATTCTTTTGACCACACACTGTTTTCTATTCTCAAGATTTGACAAATATTGAATATGATAGGACGGGTCTCACATACTTGATACATCTTGACCTGTTTCTTGCCTAGGTCACTTTGACCCCGCCATGATGTCATACCATGTGCTGAAGAAGCTGTGCAACTCGGAGAGTGTGTGCACTCTCTGTATTTGTAAGGATGAAGTGACTGAGGCACTGCTTTCCCCAATCTCTTACTGGCTGGAGGGTGCCAAAGTAAGTAACCCTGCTCTCCACAATCTCTTACTGGCTGGAGGGTGCCAAAGTAAGTAACCCTGCTCTCCCCAATCTCTTACTGGCCGGAGGGTGCCAAAGTAAGTAACCCTGCTATCCCCAATCTCTTACTGGCCGGAGGGTGCCAAAGTAAGTAACCCTGCTCTCCCCAATCTCTTACTGGCTGGAGGGTGCCAAAGTAAGTAACCCTGCTCTCCCCAATCTCTTACTGGCTGGAGGGTGCCAAAGTAAGTAACCCTGCTCTCCCCAATCTCTTACTGGCCGGAGGGTGCCAAAGTAAGTAACCCTGCTCTCCCCAATCTCTTACTGGCCGGAGGGTGCCAAAGTAAGTAACCCTGCTCTCCCCAATCTCTTACTGGCCGGAGGGTGCCAAAGTAAGTAACCCTGCTATCCCCAATCTCTTACTGGCCGGAGGGTGCCAAAGTAAGTAACCCTGCTCTCCCCAATCTCTTACTGGCTGGAGGGTGCCAAAGTAAGTAACCCTGCTCTCCCCAATCTCTTACTGGCTGGAGGGTGCCAAAGTAAGTAACCCTGCTATCCCCAATCTCTTACTGGCTGGAGGGTGCCAAAGTAAGTAACCCTGCTCTCCCCAATCTCTTACTGGCCGGAGGGTGCCAAAGTAAGTAACCCTGCTCTCCCCAATCTCTTACTGGCCGGAGGGTGCCAAAGTAAGTAACCCTGCTCTCCCCAATCTCTTACTGGCCGGAGGGTGCCAAAGTAAGTAACCCTGCTATCCCCAATCTCTTACTGGCCGGAGGGTGCCAAAGTAAGTAACCCTGCTCTCCCCAATCTCTTACTGGCTGGAGGGTGCCAAAGTAAGTAACCCTGCTCTCCCCAATCTCTTACTGGCTGGAGGGTGCCAAAGTAAGTAACCCTGCTATCCCCAATCTCTTACTGGCTGGAGGGTGCCAAAGTAAGTAACCCTGCTCTCCCCAATCTCTTACTGGCTGGAGGGTGCCAAAGTAAGTAACCCTGCTCTCCCCAATATCTTACTGGCTGGAGGGTGCCAAAGTAAGTAACCCTGCTCTCCCCAATCTCTTACTGGCTGGAGGGTGCCAAAGTAAGTAACCCTGCTCTCCCCAATCTCTTATTGGCTGGAGGGTGCCAAAGTAAGTAACCCTGCTCTCCCCAATATCTTACTGGCTGGAGGGTGCCAAAGTAAGTAACCCTGCTCACTCCAATGTCTTACTGGCTGGAGGGTGCCAAAGTGTAAGTAACCCTACTCACCCCAATGTCTTATTGCTTAGAGGGTGCCAAAGTGTAAGTAACCCTGCTCACTCCAATATCTTAGTAGTTGGAGGGTGCCAAAGTGTAAGTAACCCTGCTCACCCCAATGTCTTTTTGGTTGGAGGGTGCCAAAGTGTAAGTAACCCTACTCACCCCAATGTCTTATTGGTTGGAGGGTGCCAAAGTGTAAGTAACCCTACTCACCCCAATGTCTTATTGCTTAGAGGGTGCCAAAGTGTAAGTAACCCTACTCACTCCAATATCTTAGTGGTTGGAGGGTGCCAAAGTGTAAGTAACCCTGCTCACCCCAATGTCTTATTGGTTGGAGGGTGCCAAAGTGTAAGTAACCCTACTCACCCCAATGTATTATTGCTTAGAGGGTGCCAAAGTGTAAGTAACCTTGCTCACTCCAATATCTTAGTGGTTGGAGGGTGCCAAAGTGTAAGTAACCCTGCTCACCCCAATGTCTTATTGGCTGGAGGGTGCCAAAGTGTAAGTAACCCTACTCACCCCAATGTCTTATTGCTTAGAGGGTGCCAAAGTGTAAGTAACCCTGCTCACTCCAATATCTTAGTGGTTGGAGGGTGCCAAAGTGTAAGTAACCCTACTCACCCCAATGTCTTATTGGTTGGAGGGTGCCAAAGTGTAAGTAACCCTACTCACCCTAATGTCTTATTGGTTGGAGGATGCCAAAGTGTAAGTAACCCTACTCACCCCAATGTCTTATTGGTTGGAGGATTCCAAAGTGTAAATAACCCTATTCACCCCAATGTCTTATTGCTTAGAGGGTGCCAAAGTGTAAGTAACCCTACTCACCCCAATGTCTTATTGCTTAGAGGGTGCCAAAGTGTAAGTAACCCTACTCACCCCAATGTCTTATTGCTTAGAGCGTGCCAAAGTGTAAGTAACCCTACTCACCCCAATGTCTTATTGCTTAGAGGGTGCCAAAGTGTAAGTAACCCTACTCACCCCAATGTATTATTGCTTAGAGGGTGCCAAAGTGTAAGTAACCCTACTCACCCCAATGTCTTATTGCTTAGAGGGTGCCAAAGTGTAAGTAACCCTACTCACCCCAATGTATTATTGCTTAGAGGGTGCCAAAGTGTAAGTAACCCTACTCACCCCAATGTCTTATTGCTGAGAGGGTGCCAAAGTGTAAGTAACCCTACTCACCCCAATGTCTTATTGGTTGGAGGGTGCCAAAGTGTTAATAACCCTACTCACCCCAATGTCTTATTGGTTGGAGGATGCCAAAGTGTAAGTAATCCTATTTCCCCAATCTCTTATTAGCTGGAGGGTGCCACTCATTTAATAGAATAGGTGCATGATAATAAAGGTGTTTCTCGCCTCTCCAAAGTCTGTTCTATCACTCTGGATTCTCCACATCGCCCTCTCCATGGACAGACAAACAGAACATACCCATTGTTGTGTTGCAGCAGGACATGACGGTTGCCAGTGAGGCAACGATGCTCTTGGTGGCAGATCTGTTGTCTGTAATTGTCTCAAGTAGTCGGGGAAGACAACATCTCCTGTACGGAGAGACACAAGAACGCTTCACCAAGTCCAAGTATGTAGCCCTCTTGACTGCTAGATTCATGGAGCATCAATATTACCCAGAACAGCCGCAGAGCAGCCTGGATCGACCTGGTGATTGACAGCCACGTCAACCAGTAACTTCCACCTACTGATAATCACTGGGTGAATAGCTAAGTCTTGGCTGCCAATCACTTCCAGGCTGATCCATGACTGAAAGACATACCTTAATCTACATATATATTTACCTCATTCGACCTATTAAGCATACATGCCCTAATTAGCGTACACCCCCCTTTTTAATCAGCAGGATCCACAATTATTGTAATTTCACAAGTGTGGAACAAATGAAAAGTGTTGGCATCACTTTTCAGTTGTTACCTTATTGTCTAGAGAAAACATTTTGGGTGAATGCTTATAATAACAGATTCAATGACATTTTCCCTCGGCCCAATTTTATTCAAGCGTACTGTATGCTTGTTACGTGGAATACGGTAAGTGCTTTCAATTTGGTGAAAAGTTGCATTATACCATTATATATTTCCACATACATGTAACATAATCATACGGACCATTCAGTGAATGATATTCATCATTCCGTGGCAGTTCTGGGTAATATTGATGCCTCATTTCAGGGCAATAATCACTATTTATGGGAAGACAGCATTTCTGGAGTATTTAAAAGTTCTAAAATCTTTCATGTTTTATGAAATGCTTGTTCAAACATATTTAATAAAACTTGAAACAGAATGTCCGTAGATTAATATCACCATCTTGAAAATATAGTTTTGGCTATTTTTTTAATGAAAATAGGTATTTAATTTTAAATAAAATCCTATCAAGAATGGTACTGTAATAATGGTTTATATTTCTGTTCTGTATGACCAGGTAAAAGTTGATGTCAAGACATCTAAGGCAGTTATAGTTATTCCAATACTAGTTATGCATGCATGCATAAATCTGGCAACAAGATTTAACACTGGTATCTTACCATGTTATCACATGTATTTTGTGCAGTAATGATGTATTGTGCAGTTACCAGTAGTTAAATATGTTTTTGTTAAAATAAGAGGAATATATAAAAAAAATCACATGACAATTATTCAGCTGATTAAAATTGAGTAGCTGCTGTGATCTAGTAAATGCCTGCTACAAAAAAATTTATTTAAAAAAAAGTAATTACACTATATATCATTAAAATGAAATAATTGTGACATGCCTGAGGTGACACAGTACCGATGATGTCCTGTTGTGCACAGGTCTTCAGCTGCTCACGTCCTCGCTGATTTCACTCAACTAGCAATGGCAGAGAAACTGACGTACGGACCACCCCCATCAAAGACAGTGATCGGTCAGATCCTGTTTGTGTGTCGTCAGTTGTACACTACGTGTGACGGACTACTTGCGATGTATTCCTACGACCTGCACAGCACAGTTGCACTTGCCTGGACGGTCGTTAGTTGATGTTAATATCTTAAGAATAAATGTATGACCCTGAGATATAAAATATTGGTAAAATATGATAATGAGATAATGCTAGAATAATTCAAGAATATTAAGAATACGAGAATTACGCAATGAGTAAAGAGACTTTAAAAGTTGTTATTATATATTTGTAATAACTGGCGAAATGTTTGAATGAAGATGAGTGATAATAGTAATGTAATTTTAAAATGCTAAACACTTTTAGATTGGCAACAAAAAGAAGGGTTAGTGGCTATTTTCTTAATATTTAAAACTTCTTAACACAGATTGCTTCCATGAAATTGCAAAATAAACACTTTGGTATGTTATGGTTTTAATAATAATTCAACTTCTACAGAGCCTAAATCGAGCAACAAACCAGAATCATGGAGCATCATATCATGCACAAGCCTACCTCATTTTCACCGTTTTAACGATGCAATAGTACAGCAATAGTACAGCAATTTACACTCAAAATGTTTGATAATTTTCACAAATTACTATGCATCTGACCATTGTATGTGATTGTTATATATATATATATATATATATATATATATATATATATATATATATATATATATATATATATATAGCATCTTTATAATGGCGAAAATGAGGTGGGCCCCGGATTCTAGAAAAGTTCTGAGTGTTGTCCACTATCTGTATTCTGCCCACTATAGCTGTTGTTGTTGAATTCAGGCGAATCGAGAGGCTGACAAGGCACTCACTCCTACACCATCTATGAATGACCACGAAAAAGCATTGGCCGACAGAGAGTCACAGTACATGTGAGTTGGATGTCACCAACTCAACGTGCACGTTAAAATGTTACGCTTTTGGGCTAGATAATGTGTGGGGTGCACAGAGTCAACATGTTAATCATTTCAATTGAGAACAAGACATGTTTTATAATGTTTTGAAAGTGATCGTCATTAACGTGAAAAACTAAAAAACTGGATATTGGTCATATGAATAAAAATAGCGAAAACTGCTAATCAAAACGTAGACATTGGCGTGATTTTGGAATGTGCATTGGAATAATATAATGGAATGATTTCAGTGTGTTGAAGTAGTGGCCTGTGTTGAACCAGTGGCCTGTGCTGAAGCAGTGGCCTGTGTTGAAGGAGTGGCCTGTGTTGAAGCAGTGGTCTGTGTTGAAGCAGTGGCCTGTGTTTATGCCTGACAGACTGATCTGGGAGGACACACTGTTGGACAACCTGCTCAACTTCGCTGGCACCCCAAAGGGGCTGCTGCTGTTGCAACAAACGGGGACGATCAGTGAATGTGTACAGTATATGTACTACAGATACGCCCAGAAGATGCAGGTACGTGTTATTTATGAAGTAATATGGGGTGTGATGGCCGGACAGCTGATCATAGGGACCGTGTACTGTGGGGTGTGATGGCCGGACAGCTGATCATAGGGACCGTGGTTCTAAGTTGTGATGGCCGGACAGCTGATCATAGGGACCGTGGTTCTAGTTCATCTGCTGCTCTTTCGAAACTTGGACAATTTCGTTAACCACACATTGCATGTGTCTTTTGGAAGACACACTAAAATCTGTTGGAATCTGTTGGTCCTTTCTACCTGGTGTCTAGGGGAAGTAAAAGATCCCACACGGAAAGTAGAAGATCCCACACATGGAAATGGAAAAAGAGCCAAAGGTTTTGATCTACCAAAAAATAAAACAGGCGCAGCATTAACTGCTGCCCAAAGTCTTGCTCTGAGAAAGGAGTAAGCGCCATGGGCATCTAGGTGGATAGCGGCAATATATAGTATATATCTTGGGAACTTACAAAAATACACTACTGATATAGAGATCATGTAGGTTGATGCTCAGTAGTCACCATTGCGATTGTGAAGTGCAGTGGTAATGTTGTTCAATTGAAACCTGTCTGTGTTCACTGAAGCGTGTCTGTGTTGCAGGTGAGCAAGTGTGAGAAGTTTGGCTATGGCTACATGTTGTCTCAGGTGGCGGCTACTGCTCCAGGCATTGTCGCCCTCCAGAACACAGGTGGGCAACTATCTTATTTACCTGCTGTCACATGTCTAGGGCATGGTCACATACACCTGGTCCAGAATGCATGCACAAGCATGCACACGTATGGATGCATGCACATGAATGCACGCACCAATGCAATACATGGAGGCAGAAGATTCCTTTAAAATTACAAGTGAAATAGTAAATAAATCTTGATTAACCATCACATTTGCTTGGCAACATACAAACAGGTGGCACCAGAACATTATTTAAAAAGAACATTGTATAATTATTCCGATTCTACTCCCAATATGAAAACAAGAAAAATTAGATAATTTGAAATGAGCAGAAAGACATAATTACTTCAGGTAATAGGAACGTACATCTGACTGGTCCTGTGATGTGGCAAGACAAGAACAATATTCATATTTCTAAAACAGCTTGTCATTGAGGTTGCGTTCTTATACTATTATGAGATATCATCGTACTGATCATAAGATTTTCCTTGTACATTGCCACTGTTCTGTTGTAGGCTTCATTTCGGATCTCATCAAGAAGCTGTGGGGAGAGCTAGAGATTGCAGACGACAGTCCTGTCTATACGCCCAAGTACTGGCCCATCAACCCCATTGACAAGTCGGCCAAGAAGGTCAGGGACATGGGTCTGTTTCTTGGGCCCAGCACGTTTTGCCCAAAGATTTTTAGCTCAATGTTTTCATGTTTTGCTGTAGTGTAAATATTTATGTTTGTTCAGATGTGGGAAACACGCATTGTGAATGACACTGGGCCAAAAGTGCTTTTTGTTGAGATAGTATATACAACATTCTTTGGCCAGAATAAACCTCGTGAAGTACACAGAGTCACAGACCATTGTACAGGCCAAGTCCAAACGCTTTTGCCAGAAAGTACTTACCATATCATGGATGTTTGCTAGACCAAATTAGTGTTTATCTGCTCACCACACCCACATGGGCAGGTGAGCAGTGTTTATGCTATGTGATATATCATTTAGATGTAAATTAGCTAAGAATTAATATCTATTTTCAGAATGTACCTGTATATGTACTTAACATTCTTATTACCATTTGCAGTCATTCATCAACCTCGTGACATTTGCTGCCTTCCTTTGTATGTTCAACCTCGTGACACTGTTGTCTTCTGTTACAGTCATTTATCAACCTCGTGACACTGCCATCTTCCTTTATAGTCATTCATCAACCTCGTGACACTGCCTTCTTCCTTTGCAGTAATTCATCAACCTCGTGACACTGCCTTCTTCCTTTGTAATAGTTCATCAATCTCATGACACAGCCGTCTTCCTTTGTAGTCATTCATCAACCTCGTGACTCTGCTGTCATCCTTCCCGGCCGTCTATGAACTGTTGGCCGAGCAGCCTCTTCTCTCTAGGTCATCATACTCACTGCGAGAGAAGCCAGACTCTGTCATTGTAAGGATTCTTTAATCTCTGAGAAGGTGATATACTTAAATAACATTTACAAATACGGTTGAATGATAATTTTAAAGGTTAATGCTTAATTACAATTTGTAGATTAATTAAGGAATGATCCATCAACTGTTATGATACAAAACCTCAGATTTGTACTGGTTCACTTTAGAATTATATAGTGATTCAGACTGATGTTATCTAGGCCAATGTAACTAATATCATACTAAAACAGGTTTGTACTAGGTGTACTACAGTTGTATTTACAACATAGTAAATATGAGTGTCTTCTGTTGACTGTCTTCCATTCTATGACAGGGTGTACTCGATCGACTGGTAATGGTTGACAATGACCCAAAGATACACTCTCTTTTCAACTACGAACAGTCACACGTGTTTGGTTTGAGGTAAATGTCATATTGTTGCCTTCAATGCATCTTATATTGACACATTGTAAAAGTTGTAACCCTCTTATATAAGTTATAAGTACAGGTACAAATCTTGAATATTTTGTCATGACCATGTAATTATTAGTATTTTGGAAAATTTTAATAATAAGAAATTCTAAATTGTTCTGCCAATAGTGATTTACATAAATTTAAGATTTTGTGCATTTTGCAATTTCCTCAAATTTGTCATAATATGTAAAGATACAATTTTGAACATTATAAATTTGCCATTTTACTACATGACAACTGTGTTATGAGGTTGATGACCACAATTGTTGTTTGTGTGTTTGTGTCAGATTGTTGAGCGTGATGACATCGTGTCTTGACACGTACCTGCTGCTGCAGACCCAGTACGAGTTCCAGGAGATGTTACTGAAATGTCAGGCGGAGAACATCCCTCAGAACAGGTGGCAGCTATGTAGTGATAAGTGATAACTACTGTACTGAGCAATGCCTGAACACCTTCAGTTCATCAGATCAACATAGGCAATGTTGATCAAATGAACAGACAGTTTGAATAAAGTCTCTAATAATATGCCAGTATTAATGTTTGACATAGTGATTACTTCTCAAGAAACTGGTATTTGTTCCGAATATATAGTATTTATGTGTTATTAGTGTTATCATTTTCCATAGTGATTTGCCAATCAATAGATATGTTCAGTGCTATGCTTGATCCAGTTTAGAACAAACATAGTGAAAAGCAGATATGTTATGCGACTAAAGCAACAATTTTGAATGTTAGCCAGCAATTTTCTGGCTATTATACTTTTTGTGACATCCATTTTGAAGTAAGAAACTTTACCATTTGCATCAACACAGTTGTGGGTGAATTTTTTTCTGTTATTTTAAAACTTTGTTTATTCAAATTGTGTGATTTTTGTTTTGTTTTGACAATGCCTTTTGTGCTATATGTTTCAGCACTGAGATAATCGTTGACAGACTGTCGGTGGAGAGGAACTATGTTCTCGTGAAGACCTACCTCGTTGGCAGTGGAGCTGAGAGGATACTGCCCTCAAGGACCATTGCAACTGTTAGTATTGCCCAACAAAACTAAGCATCATTCGATCTGCTTAAACCAAAACAAAAGTCATGGTTTTGGGATTATGCACCTAAAAGAGATAATAAAAACTAACAATGTACAACTATCACGCCAGTGGTTTACTCAGAATGTGTTGTAAAAGTTGGAGAATCCGGTAATTTCTCCGAATGACAGAGGGCTGACATGTTAACCAGCACGACTGATGCGCAGTTCTATGAAATCGAGGTGACCTAGACCAAAGTGACGTATTAAAGGAGGCTCGCATACACAGATTCAATGCAAAGTCTTAAAAATTTGTGTTGTTTTGCCAGAAAGAAGACTAGTTTAGTAAACAAAGACCAAAATATGTTATATATATATATATTTATGCAATAACCAACACAAGTCCGATGTAGTAGAGAATTGAAACAGGCCAAATAAATGAAGTTTTTTATTGCAAAGTGGACTGCTTATCACGCAGCCACTTTGGGAAGAACATTAACAGGAATGTGAGCTCCTCAAAGCAAACCAGACAGGAACTGAACACATGTACAGCCCCGTCCGGCAAGTTTCTCAGAGCCCACATTCCTACAAGCATGACGATAACATATATACATCAAGAAGTCGTCGTGAACATGTAATGCAAAGAATACAGACATTCCACCACCAATACACAAATTTAATTACAAACAGGTGGGGGCCATTTCGCCACAAGGTCACCCACAAACCTACGACCACCCCACCACGACCTAACCTGTTGAGTTTGGATGCAAATAATATGGCCATATCCAACTGGCAAGAATAGGACTAGGCTTATATGAATATATTTTCATTTGGCAAGCGAATATTGTCAGAATACCACACTCATGATGTAGGGTCATCTAACAGTATGGCCCGGCCTATGAAATTAAGATGTGTGTTCCACAAGGTTTTCCTAGTAAACCATCGTCGTGACATTCTTAATTGTAGTTGCAAATGGTTGTGTATTAGTAACTCTTATTGGTGCATAGGCCGAAAACCATGACTTTTGCTTCACTTTAAGAAATCAGTGGTTAAGTTTTTTATATCAGCAATTATTGTAAGCAGTAGTACTGAATATGTGCGCTTTTATGTTGCCATCTCTAAATATTGTTGCCATGTTTTCATAAAGATGAATGGTGAATCCACAACATTTGTGACATGTGTTGTTGGATGGTCTTCTGTATAGAAATAATATGCGATACAAAAATAGTGGAACGAAAATTTTCCGGTACACTTAATATTGGTAATTATGAATGTGTATATGTTTTTACTATTTAGAATTTTATTTCCAATTGTTGCCTGCCTAAGGAAAATCTGAGAATGTATATTGCAGTGAAAATTGTTATTGTTGATAAAGCATGGCTAGCATCAACATTTTTGTAAGTGTTAATATATCTGTTGGATTCTGATATTATCACCAACATCATTTTCAAACACATGCTATGCTATTCTCAATATCGAATCACATTAACTTTAAAGGAATTCATCAGATTGAATGAAAATGTTTAGTATACGCAATAAATAAACTTAATTTTTGTTTTCAGGAAGACAATGGGATATTTCTGTTCCCACTGTTTAGTTCCTACCCTGTCCCAAAGGAATACAATCCTTCCCCTGTCAGCAAGCCTGTCACGAAACAAGGTAGGGATGAGGGCTGATATAAGAGTAGATGCATTGGGTTTGTGGGCAATGAAGCTATACATTGCGTAAGAACCTATCTTTTTAAGAACTTATATTTTTACCTGAGTGTCAACTATCAGTGTCATCACACTTGGAAGGTGCTTGGAACATTGTGTTTTTTCTATAAATTATTGTTCTATAGTGAATAAAAATCTCTCAATTCTTCCACATCATATGTATTTCCTGTATACAATATGGATTTTGGGAGAAATATGGATGAAATCCTGATTTGCTTCAAATGGAAAACCATGTTAAAGTGCATATATTCTTGTGTTCAACATGCAGGTATTTTTTGTATAACATTGAATTAAAAATGTACAGCTGTCGCAGAGTAAGTGGGCTATTTTTCTCCTAAAATACTTTTGATGCAGTGCATATTTCTGACAAAACCTAGAGGATTTTGTTTGAAGTATATTTCGCAGCATGACAGATGGCGACACTTGATTGGAATATGAATGCTACAGGCTGGTTAACCTTACCATGTTAAACATGTTATATGTATACAGAATTAGAACTCTACACAGAATTTAAAGTAAAAAATACGGATTTCAACCCCAAAATTGTGGCATGTCTGATAAAATGCTCTGTTGTTGTAGACAATGACTTGAGTAAGTATCTTGCTGAGACGAAGGACGCTGACCTAAACGTCCAGTGGCTGGAGAAGTGTCGGAAAGTCTTCTGTAGTCTGCTGACCACCAAGCCAGAACTGGCACGCGGCAATGGTGAGCAATGTTACAACTACACTGACCACAAGATGACCGCAATGAAAGCCACGTAGCAAGTAGTGATTCTGAACAATGTTGTCTACTGAAATACCCAGTCGTAGTGAGGTATTCTGGCAGCGCCGTGTTTAGAAATTGACATTGTGGTTTTAGGAATTTACTCATAATTAGTAATTATGGCTTTAAAATTATAATTAGTAGTAGGGGAATTCTGACATACACCTATTTCTGACATACGCCTATGACTGTGATCTTCAGATTTTCTGCAAACAAATGAGTCAACGTAACTTTCAAGTGTCAAGTAAATCAAAATTATCAAAATTGCTTTTAGAGGAAACATCATAGACATAGACATACCCAGTGGCATATGTACATCACATATACACATGTACACACATGTACATGCACACATGCACAAATGCATACACATTTACACATATGCATGCACACATGCATACATACACACGGGCAAATTACACTCTTGGAGAGTAAGTGCAGTGAGTGAATGATCACATATATATATATATATATATATATATATATATATATATATATATATATATATATATATATATATATATATATATATATATATATATATATATACTGATGTACATTCATTCATGTATACATGTACATGTGTGTCTACCAATGTATGTATACATATATGATATCTATATATGTAATTTTTTTCTCAAAGATAAGTTCTGTTTAATAGCCAGTGTCTTTAAAAATTGGTGAAGCTGTGTGTTGCACAATGAGATATAATTGTTTTTACTTGACAGTTGTACAGGATTTATTGCAAAGAACAGCGCAGGTCGTAGGACAAATTCCAGAAGACGCAATATTCCCCGTGACAGACTACTCGGGTTAGTTGTCCAGCAACATATATCTGCATTTTATTCTGCAATATTCCATACTGTTTTCTTCAGTTGATGAAGTGTAGTGATTACAATATCAGGTGTATTTTATTTTCATTATTGGTTAATTTAAATTTACTGCTACCAGCGCACCTTCCTGATATTTATGTAACTGTTATTGCATATGTTGAAGCATACTTTTAATGTTTAGAAACAAAATTGACAAATATCTCAAAAAAGGGCAGGTTGTTAAATCTTGTTAAATACAATGCTATGTTGCAACCAATTAATGCCTATAATGAATAATAATAATAAGACTTGTTTTAATATAGTGCCGGTTTCAAGATTGTTTATGATGCTACACGGCAAATTAAATATTAAGAATATGGCTGACAATTGTTAAATAAACAAATAGATTAAAAATGATATAACAAAAAGATGAAACAGTGGAAGCAGTTTATTTTATTGTACTGCCTATTAATTGAGGTATTCCCTTGGGAATTGTATCAGCCATACCAATGATATAATGTGCATTTCTGGTCACCAGCAATGTTTATAATGCAGAAGAAAACATACATTATGATACTACATGAACAATTATATTGTGCCAAAATTCTCAGAAAGCCTAGCTCAGAGACCAAAGCAAAGGGTTAGGCTATCTCGAAATTGATATACACTGTTAAAGTGGTCAACAGACGGTTGGATACGCCAGGGAGCCAAGGAGGGTGAGCAAGATTAAAATGTGTTCAGCAAACAGAGAAGTGTCAGACTGAGCCTGTGCTGTGTAGTCTCTGCAGGTCCAATGTGAAGACATGACATGTGTACTTGCAGGCAGTAGCAAGGCCATCAAGAAGTTCCGGCTGTCAGCCGTTCAGGAACTTGGCATCAAGGTCACTATTAGGTATGTATATCTGTGTGCGTGCATGTGCGTGTGTGCGCGCATGTATGTTTGTGTGCATGTGCACATTTTCATGCATGTGTGCATATGAGGTTTATGAATGTACAGGTGCATGTGTCTCTGTTAACTGCCCATCGCTCTCATTTGGTTACATTGTCTTCCATTATTCACTGGACACAAAACCAAGCAGGCATTTAGCTCCTCTTCTGCACTCTCTCTGTCTTACTCTCTTCCCCACTCTATCTTTCATTCTCTTGTCTCCTCCTTTCTTCCTCTCCCTCTTCCTTCTCTCTCCCTCTATCCCCCTTCTCTCTTTCTCTGTCTCTCTACCTGTCTTCCCCCTTTCTCCTTCGGTCTCGCTCTTTCTTTTCTCTCTCTCTCTTTTCCCCATCTCTCCCTCTATCTCTCTCCAGCTTTCCTTGTCTCTCACTCTCCGTCTGTCTCTCTCCCTCTCTCATGCACCATGCATCGATCTATCTGTATTGTTAAGTTAAAACTGAACTGAACATTTATCAGAGATATGTGTCACTACCTTGTCTAGAATTAGACTATTTCATTCATGTAGTGAGCACTATTTGACTGGTGGTTGTGAACTGTAGATATGGCAGTCACCTCAAGCTCATCCCTGACACAAAGGAGTCGCTTGAGAAACTGACATCACTCGTGAAGCAGTGCAACCACTTCCTGCAGCAGCAGCAGCAACGTGCCATCGATGTACCTACATTACGTATCCTCCATTGATCACACCAGAATCTTTTGCAAATGGCTAATTAACAAGATTTAACAATATTTAACAAGATTTCCATCCAAAGCAAAAACCCAGATGACAATCAGCCATTAGCTTATCGCTAGTTCCATGATTATTCATCTAAGTGTAGTCATGTTCTAATGTATTTGTCAGTTTTATTTTTAAACATTTACGCTACTAGTATCTGCACAATCAGTAAATTTTTGCAATTAGATACTCATTATTGTTACAGAAAAAACTAATGTTTGTCCATGATTCAAATAAGCGATTTCCAAGGATAAACCATTATTTATATTTGCTGTTCAGACTTTGTAGTGATGTCTGCTTCTGTAAGCAGAACTTTTTCATGGTTTTTATCAAATGCTACTCTCTTCAGTAAGTTTTTGATTTTGCCTGTTTATTGTCAATTAGCCATTCAATATTCAAGAGTTATTTGGCTCAGTTTGATCATTCCTGTAACGTAATCAGCCTGAAACAGGATACAGTAATGTTCCATAGCTTGCAACGTGATTCCTTGACAGAAGATTCAGGCTGCCATGGCAGCAGTTCCATTGGCTTTGACTGGTTTGTGGCGACAGTGTTTCTGCTGATGAATGGTAACAAAGACAAAGCATGGAACCTGCTGCGGGACCTTTCTGTTACATCTGTCTCGGCTCACCTCTGGATGTCACGGCTACATGCCTCGGTGAGTTATAATCAACGTTAGGAGAAAATGACACTGTATCATGATTTGAAAATTGTCTCTTTGTTTATGGATGATTTAAGTTGAATTAGCATTACCGATTTGTTGGGATTACTGCAAGCTGTGTGATTATGTGGCTGATTATTTGTGGTATTAGGTTCTTCTTTTCCAGTTAACGACCATCTTCAACTTGCTGAAGATATTGTCATTCTAACTTCCTTCCCTTATATCAGATGCTAGGCGAGTCAGTGTACCCAATTTTTACTAAGCAGCTGGATTGACTGCCACAGTCAGGTCCACCTGCCTTCAAGGGTCATGTTGAATGGGATCCTCCCCGTGTTCTACAGACCATCCCACGCACGAAACTATTGTGTCTTTGACAGGTCCACCTGCCTTCAAGGGTCATGTTGAGTGGGATCCTCCCCGTGTTCTACAGACCATCCCACGCATGAAACTATTGTGTCTTTGACAGGTCCACCTGCCTTCAAGGGTCATGTTGAGTGGGATCCTCCCCATGTTCTACAGACCATCCCACGCATGAAACTATTGTGTCTTTGACAGGTCCACCTGCCTTCAAGGGTCATGTTGAGTGGGATCCTCCCCGTATTCTACAGACCATCCCACGCATGAAACTATTGTGTCTTTGACAGGTCCACCTGCCATCAAGGGTCATGTTGAGTGGGATCCTCCCCGTGTTCTCCAGCGCCTGTCACAACATTGAGCTCATCCTTCAGTCGGACGTCTCCCACGTCTACTCAGCCTTCAAGATGTCAGGATGCTCCCCCGCACAGGTACGGTTGTCACAATGTGTCAATGATGACGATGATAATGATAGAAATGACACATTTTATGCACCATTATAATATACCAAATTTTATGAGAAAAGGTTTAGAAAGAGGTCCTTCATGAAGCTAGCACTTTGTGAGAGGTTGTCCTGCAAATGGACCTATTATGAAGGAGGGTTCTTTACAAAGTTGTTCTTTGTGATAGGATGTTCTATCAAGGGGGTGATCTTTACAGTGGTAGTCCTTTATGAAATGTTGATTATGTTAAAAAGCAGGACTTTTACGGGTATTTGTAACTGACTGCTGGTGTGAATGAGACTGCGTTTAGCTGCAGTCCTGGAGAGCCTTGTTCTCCCTAGCTCTAAGGATCAGTGACTAACCACCATGTCACATTGCAACACTGTGATAGTAGATGACTTGACACTTCCTCCTAGACTCATTTAGCTCATCGTAGATCAGGTACATTGATGTTTAATTATGTTAGGTGTGAATAGTAGCTTAAGTAATATGCAGTCAGTTAATAAAAGAGTGCATACTTTTTGTTGAAATTGTCGAAAGAATTGACTTGATTGTTGAAAAATAAAAATCTTTTAATAGTTTGTCCGATGATTTCATCAGCATGTTGTTGTGAATGTTAAATACCGTATTTGACCTAATAAGCATACACATAATACATAAGCATTGAAAAAAAATTGAGCCATGGAAAAATTTCAAGGAATCTGTTCTTATAAGCATACGGCAACATTTTTTTCTCTAGAAAATAAGGTAACTGTTTAGCACTAGTGGTGCCATTTGGTGACCAGTGTAGAACAACTGAAAAGTGATGCCAACTATTTAACACCAGATGGCGATGCTTCAGTTGTTTCACACTAGTCAAATTACAATAATTATGGATCCTGCTGATTAAAAGGGGGTGTACATTAATTAGGGCATGTACGCTTAATAGGTCGAATGCGGTATATTAAATTTTTCCAAAATTAATCTAAAAGGAGATGAGCAAAAAAATCGAATTGAAGAGCGACTTTTAAGTAGAAATTTTCATCCAGGAAGGTTGTTTTTTCCCAGATCTGCCAGCACTGGATCCGACAGTGCTTCTGGAACTACCTAGACTGGCTGGACATCTGTCAGTACATGTGTGTGTGTCTGTGTCTTGGAGTCGACTACCAGGTGTACACGTGTGTTGCCATCCTGCGCCATCTGCACCGTGACATCCTGCACCACATGCAGCACAAGAACCTCATCGTTTACCTCAAGGTACCTCATGAGGGGAGCCACCGTGAGGGGGGCACCATGGGGTCGTCTTTCGTACAATACATGCTACCTTATGAGGGGACCTACCATAGAGTCAGACCTGCTACATTTTTATGGTTGAAATCCGTATTTTTTATTTGAATTCTCTATAAAGTATTTTTCATTGGTTAATCATCATATGGTATTCCCATTCTGATTGAGTGCCACTGTCTTATCAGGCAATGAGATATGCCTACATCATATGCTTAGCATAAAAAATATCTTAGGAGAAATATAGCATACTCGCACTTTGTACTGATGTAAGATAAATTTACCACTCGATTGTACAGCTATGTATAAGGCTTAATCATGATTTTTTTAATTTGAAGCAAATCCGTATCAAAAATGCGATTCTCAGCCATAATATTTTCATCACGTCAGAAACCATGTTTTGGGGGCACAATGTCATTGCACTTATCAGTAGTTAACAGACGTGTCATAGATGTGCGAGGTTGTGAGCTCAGAAGTCACATTTAGTGAACAATGTGACTGCAGTTCTATATAGTATCATGTGTAAACAGTTCCAAATGTTGCTACAATGGGTTCAGTATGTCATGATTTTTTTCTAGTGCTTGTGTATGTTTGCATAAATTATGTTTGTATGTGTATGTATGAAAGCCATCAGGTTTGTAATTGTTCCTTTGCAGGAGGAACCGATCCGAGGCTTTCGCATTGGGGAACACCTGGAATATATGCAGCAGTTAGAATGCAAGTTCCGGAAGACTATTCTGCCAGATCTACAGAATATTTCACGACCTTGACCTTCAACATGTGACCTTGACCCATCAACCTAGTGGATGTGAACGCCTGTGTCAGAAGCATTTACGTTTTTACAATGATATATTCACCTGTCGTTTGAAAAGTGTCAATAAGTTTGGATGGAATCCGATATTTGCCTGTCATTTGAAGTGTCAGTAAGTTTGGACGGAATCTTTTTTGTTTTTAGTAATGATAGTTGTACAGAGACATTGGCATGGATTAAATCTCATTTTGGTCAAGCAAATATATTGGACAGGATTTAATTTGAAAGTTTTCCATTGGGCTAAAATGCAAGTTATTTATTTTGTGGTTTCATTGTTCATTGTTACAAAGTGATATGTAATCATGTCTAGTGACTAGAATTATTTGTTAATAATTGTTTATTAAGCTATATATTTATTTCATAATGATGCAGTAAAATTTGCACAACTGTTATTATTACATTTCTTCTAAGAAACATGTATTTCACAGCAGCTAATATAATTAATAAATTATAAATTATTTATAGTTATCAATGTTACCATTTGTATGAGCAGTTAGTAGAATGATTTGTAAATGCTTAGTGAATTGTTTTACATCTTAGAATTATAAAAGAGATCACTCTGCTAGAGAAATAGTGGTTTGCTACATGTCTGATGCTGATCCATTAAAAAATATCACACATCATTCGAGGTATTGTTTAATGTAGTTTGTTGAAATATTCTTTAGCTTACTTTCTAAATTTCATAGAGGTATCTGTCAAGATTTTGACTTACCAATATGGTTATTGTCTAACCTATCATCCCTCAAGTTCCACAGCTTTTCTAAATTTCAGCTGTAAGGATGTCATTGTGCATATTTTGATACAATGCGTAGAACTCAGCAGAGGTAGGGGAAGGTCTGGTATATTGGACCCCCTAAGAACAATGCCGATATATCAAAGGATACTATCAATGTTGCACTTTCCACTATTTAATTTGAAACTCATCAGTGATAGGCGCCATTCGTCTATATATTCTACATTGTACTGGACCGGGTAGTCCGATAAAGATGACTGGTCAATTCAATGGATGTCTTCATTGGGTATATTGAACCACTCTGTTTCAACCAAATAGGCAAAATAATTGTGGTAAATACACATTCCTGATATATTGGACCACCGCTCTGGTATATTAGACCACTGGTGCAAAATACAGTTCGACTACTGGTGCAGTATAGTGGATCACACAGTGATGAACCCGTACGTAGATATCCACAAAGCTAGTAAAACTGCTCTTCAAACCTTCCTCGTTTATTGTTTAAATACTTATTTCACCGCCCATGTGCCTCGCTGAAGCGTTAGAAACTACTTTCCCACATCACTTTGTTTACACACAACCATTACATAAAAAGGTGAAAAAACTAATAATTATATGCTCACCTTTTCGACGTTTTTGCGGAACCCGCCATTTCTTACTCTTGATGCACATTTTAGTTCAAAGTCAGTCGGGAGATGGAGCCACATTACTTTCGGTACTGTAGAGAGGATATATATTATGGCCATGGTCCAATATAGCGGACGGTCCAATATACCCAACATTCCCCTACGTTTATTGTTAAGAAATGCTTCCTGTGCGTATATGGTAAAAAAAAGCACTGAATATCAGCTACATACATATGAACAAGGATTTCAGCTTTGTCATACAAATAAATACTTTATTGCTTCATCACCCAAAAAGGAAAGATAATCTTTATATTTTAAAAGCAGTGTCACCCTGTCCTTGCCATAACATTGTTGGAATGCGAAAATTTTTCTCTTGTGAGTGGCCGTTAAATGGCAAACGGTCATGATTGTCAGTATCTTTGGTAATGACTTGGTGCTCTCTTAGGAGGATGGCGGTGCTTTCTTTGATGCTTGAATCACTTTGTACATGTGCTTTAGCTGCTTCCGGCGGTCATTCAGACAGCCTGCAAGAAACGAGTAACAATGTTAATTAGTGTCCAAGAATATCTGCGTTTTTCGGCCAAAGTTAGTTTCACCCTTCAACATTGGTTATGTAATCCTCCATTAGTATTTAGCACATTGGATGATATTTTCCCCGATATATTCCACGAATGAACCCCCGGGACAGGTTTGCCGCCACATTTACAGAAAAATTTAGTTACGAATTCATAATTCCTTGGAATATATGGGCCCAAAACTGTAAGGGACGTCACCTAGTAGACAATGATTCAGACATGTGGTGCAACCTAGCAGATGCCACATTAAATATTATAGTCAGAGAATTCAGGTGATGACCATGCATCAAGTCCTACCAAGGAATGAGTTGATGGGAGCCGATGATGATCCGGTGCAGTCAAACGCGTCATCATCGTAGATAGGGCCATCGTCCCACAGCAGGTCATACCCACCAACTCGTTTCTCCCTCCCGGTCAACCTGCAGGGGGGCGGAATGACCATTAAAAACCATAATCAATTAATTTTGCCCTTCTCAAATCAAGTTAATTTATGTTCAAATTTGTAATGCATTTAATGAGAGCACATATATCTGTTAATATCATTGGAAAAATTAACTTTGATTGTTAGATTGGGTAAACTGTGAAAGTGTTAATTCTTATGTCATAATATATGGAGAACCTTTTTTCTGAGAAATTTGACTGGATTACTGCTTCAAAAATAATTTAATAATTTGTTCAATGATTTCACCATAACTAAATAACGCATTTGCACGAACGAGCTAGCAGATCGTAGTGGAAACTAGAACTGGCATGTAGTGGATAGTGGATACTAGATGGGTTAAATTTTTCATGAAATGAATCTGAAATGAGACGAGCGACACTAGTTGGTTACATTTCAACACTCGGTCTTATGGCAAAGAACACAGCTGTCATTCCTTAATTAAAACGTTGCTTTCAAACCGCAAAGTTAGATAATAATGACATAAATAATAAAATTTAATTTAATTTAAAAAATACCACCACTATATAAAGCTCATTTATAGTGCTATGAATTATGTCAGCAAATGTTTATATATTTCTTCTTAATGTTCTTTTAACATGTAGAAATAGTAAAACTTGTAATACAGTCAAACCTGTTTTCTAAGTCGACTACGTTGAGCACGTCTTCGAGCAGCCCATACTTGAGGTCATAGTCTTCTTTGCTACTCGCAGTCAGCGACGGCGATGCATTCACCTCTATGAGCCATCTACAAGACATGACACGGACACATGTGAACATCATTACCATAGTGACTAAAGTGAGTAAAGAGTGCACATACTTTGGACACATTACTCAAGTGAAAATAACCCTAGAAAATTACATGTTGGGTATGGTGGAAGGAACATGGAAGAGGGAACGAGCCCACACAAGGTGGATGGACCAAATAAAGGATTCAACTGGACTGTCACTGACTGAACTGAGAGAGCTAGGCGGTGCAGGATAGAGACAACTGGATATAGCTGATCATGTGCATCAGCAGAGGTCAGCTATAACTTGATGTAACACAAAACATAAGACACGAGAAGAGAAATCTTAATGTAGCATAGGCTGTGGACTCACGCTTACAAACACAAAGTTTTCATAACCGAACAAAACATAGAACCATTACACTTGGAACACTGAAAGAACAAGCAGTAAAACTGAGAGTGCATACGGTTTCAGGTTGTCATCAAGCAGGATGTCATAGCCGTACAACTCGTAGCAGTGTTTGTCGTTGATCATGACTTTCTGCACGCTCTGTAGACTCTTGATGAAGATGTCGTCCATTTCACTGAAGCAGACTGCGACCTGACGACGGACACAGAGCAACATTAAACACAACCATATTTTGTATCTAAAACAAGCTTAACCAGGACAAGCACTTTTTCTATGTAGCTGCACCAAAACTCTGGAATGAACTCCCCATCACTTTAAGATCATCTGAAACTATAGCTACCATTCGCAAAAAACTCAAGATATATATTTTTTTGAAACAGCAATGTGTTTATGAACACTCGCCGCATCAATTCCATGTTTTGCTGTTAGGTATCGTCGAAGCTGCTGCACAGACCACTTGGAACCTTTCTCAGGGTCATAGTCTGGTGCCAACTTCTGGATGGCAACATTCGTTAGGTGAACGTCTAGAAAATTGTCATAGAAACAAACAGGTACCACAAGACATTATAAAAACTAGTCATGCATTTGGAGTACAGACTAATAACTAGTGGAAAAAAACTTATTAAACAATATTATATTTATGTGTAGAAGTGAAATTAATGTTGAGATGGTGGGAAAGAATTCTGACTTTTTTACATGCTTAATTGTGACTTTTGTTTATGATGTACAAGTGACTTGAACAATGTATGATGTATGAAAATCTAACTATAATCGAATTAGCTTATGTATGTTTGTATGTGGTTATGTTCACATTTTCCTCCTAGACGGCTTGCACCTCGGGCGCCAAACTTTCAGGGAGTAATCTATGACCCCACGAATGAAATGTAATGCCTTTATTTTTTCGTGGTTTTTATGGTAAATCAAATGTTCGCTACATAAAACGCTAAATTCCAATAATCGCAGAAACCATTGTTTTCTAGCCATATTCATAAAAGCAATCACCTATTTGGTAAACATTGCTATCATGACTGTCACGTATGAACTACCAAGTTATCCTGTCCTGTGGACGAGCATTTTTGCTATTGTATGTAAACAGGGCTTATTTATTGGGATTTTCTAGTAGAAGTAGTGTGTGTGAACAATGATGGACTTGCTATTGAATTATATGCTATAATTTCTGTGCAGACATTTTTAAAGGATACAAGTGTCATCTATGGCATCCATGGAGAATCGGGTGTTGGAGAATCGAGCAAACCCGCCTCGGTAGAGCCACATCTTGAGAGGGTAATACTGTAATAAAACAGAGAGTTTTTGATTGACATAAACTGAAATAATACATTCACAAATATCGCAAAAAACGTAGTAATATTTTTCAATTAGCATACTTATTAAACTGACCTTACAAATTAAAATTATGTATAAAATTACAGGAAATGATATCAGCGTTCTTTTATGAGTATTCAGCCTACAGTCAAGGACACTGACACAGGCAGTTCATAGGTGCAGCAGATGCATTTGGATCTTGTGTATGTTGATGTATAACTGTAAGTCCTGTTTTTAAATAGGTAGTTTCATAGAATAGCTACAGGAATTCATTAAAATACCTAATCTGTGAAATGTGCTATAAAGCTAACACATTACGAAATACACATAAATAGTTCCTACAAATTACGCTACAACCTTTCATGAAGAAAATAAATAACAAATCTTGGTATGAAACATTTTGTGTAAGATCTGCCAGTTTGACCATTGTCATACATTATGAACTACATCTGCACGAACTCTTCCTTTGTCTTTGTTGTATATGTATGCAAGATATATTTATTCCAAATTGCATTTCCACCATAAACCTTCGATTGTCCCTCGTTCTGATAATGACTTTTGCATGTCCTTGTTCATGATTATGATTAATGATTGTTTTATTGCACCTCTGAGCTCAGGTTCCTGAGGATATAGACACCACAGAAGACAATTAGTATCATTATTATAAACCCAGACTTCCATCCACCCTTTCAACAGCAACCTGTGCTCACCTAGAGAGTTATGAAAGGAAGCTTTATGAGAGAGTAACATTTATGAAAGAGTTCTTTAAAACTCCCTCCTCATTTCATTTAGCCCATCGTGAATCAAGTTCATTGCTTTTCAAATCTGTTGTGCGTGAATAGTCTACGTAACAATGCACAGTTGGTTAAAAATGGCTTACGTTTAGTAAAATGTTGAACGAATTGACTTCGATCATTAGATCGGATAACCTGTGAAAGCGTAAACAGCCTTATGTCATAGTATGTAGAGCCAGAACACTTTTGCCCTGTTTTTTACTGAATTTTGACTGGATTTGGCAAAAAATAAGGTACGAGTATGTCTGATGATTTCACCAAAACTAAATAACAAATTTATAGAAATGAGCTGGCATGTAGTAGTGGATACTAGAGCTAGCATGCCGTAGTGGATACTAGAGCTAGCATGTCGTAGTGGATACTAGAGCTAGCATGTTGTAGTGGATACTAGGTTGGTTAATTTTTGTGTGAAATGATTGTAAAACAAGATGACAAAAATAACAGAATTGAGGAGGGACCATTAATTGCCATCTCATCATGAAATAACAGGGTATCCAATTTTACATTTAAGACAAATTTAATTGATAGAGTTAGTATATATTTTGGGAAAAGACAGATAATAAAATGTAAAAATAAATATGTGAAAAATAACACACTCACTGAAGTTACGAGAACATAGACCCGAAGGTCGAATTTGCGTCCACCAATCAGATAAGGATTGTTGATGTATCGCTGCACGACATATGTCTCTGGGAGTTCTTTGTTCTGGTCATTCTGCAGATGTGCCTGATATTCACCCTACAGTATATCAAAACAAATTAAAATATCAAAACAAATTAAAATGGGCCTGATATTCACCCAACAGGCAGAGATATCAAAACAAATATTATATGTGCTTGTTTGATTCAAGAGTAATTATCAAGTTGCATGTGTTTCTCACATGCACCAAATATTTATAGTAATTAAATGTTGCCATTTTGTTTCAGCAATATCAGACAAAGTATTAGTCACATGGTAATGCATATACCTCCATTTGATAAAATACATAATTATCACCACCAGTTCAAATTAATATTGATGCAACTAATTATTTTCATATTACATTAACTGTTTTCATTTCCAGAACTTATGACGTTTTGCGATAAACCCAAAATTCCAAAAGATATAACTATAAGGTTTTCATACATATATGTTATACTCTAGTTATAGTTCCTGCCTTTATTATTTTTGGAGAAGATCCATTGTTATATGCAGTCTTGTTTGTGGCATACGTTGGAGGAAAAACAGTTTGAAAATGCATTTTATTTCATCAAACTGCACTGTATATTGTCTATCCACATAGTCATTTCAACAGTTACCTTTTTCCATTCCACAATATCTTTGAGTCGCCGAAAGAGAAAAATTCCTTTGCCTTGTGACTTTGCAATGGGCTTCATTATCCAAATCTGACCTGGATTTTTCTTGAATTCCTCCACAAAAATGTGGTACTCCGACTGCAAACAGACATCACACAGCATGGCTATCGAAGCATGGTTTGCAAGCAGGTGTATGCTAAATCAATATGATCATGGATACTTTTATTATAAGTAACCTGCAAAGGATTATCAAACACAAACAGCATCATATTAAAACAATAAACCCCAACAAAGTGTTCTTTATGCATTTAAAAAAATAATGTAAATAATACATGTCCATCTGCTCAAAATAACATATTTTTAAACATGAATCATTAGTTCCAGTCATGTCATATATAATGTTATTTAATGTCAAAAATAATAAGGATTTCTATTGACAATATTTATTTATGGGCATGATGTAATATTTCCACATTAAATCTTTAGTAGTGTCATAAGAAAATTGCTTTCTATGACACCATTAAGCATTATCTTACTTATCAAATAAAATACTTACTGGCAGTTCGTAGGTCATGGGGAAGAAATCACATCTGGGGTCAAGGGTCAAGGATGTCACTTACCTGTGATGTGGGTGTTTGCAATGACATTTCAATAATACACTTATGCTGATATTTAAGTAGTTATGAAAATTTTAATCATATACAAATGACTGCACAGACATTTCATTGATATTTTGTTAGTCTCACTACTGACATTTTACTAATGTTGCCATGCTAGTGTCTCAGTTAAGTGATTATACTGATCTGATATTTCAGTAGCGTGGTTGTGCCTGCACTTCAATGGAGTCACTGGTGAGTTTTCAGTAATGAGATAACAATGACCTTTCAATAACACTGAAAACCGGTGTGTGTGTGTGTGTGTGTGTGACTCAACAATCTTTGTTCTAAATGCAAATGTGCTTAAACATTTGTCAACTGATGTGAGCACACTGTGTCCTCAGATGTACTCCAGTGAATGAAAATCCATAGCTGAAGTGAAAGGTAATAAAAGGTACGTTTTTATATAGCGTGGTATCCAGTCCTTGGGACTGTTCAAAGCGCTTTACACTTCACCCCCTGGAAGACCTGTTCATTCCAATGCCATTTTAACTTCTCTGGGAAGCATTCAGCCATGCTACAATTAGTGCGTGAAGACTATTTGTTCCAATATCCACCTCTATCTGTAGCCAGGTACTCATTTGTACAGCTGAGTGAACTGTGGCAATGTGGGATAAACGAAAACTGCAAAAGCTCCGAAATGGCAGCAAGAGGATTTGAACCCAGGTTCTCTTGATTGAGAGCCTGATGTTCTAACCTACAGCGCCCTACATAAGTGGTCATAGTTGAAGGCATATAGCACTCACTGTTACAACTGAAGTAGTTATTTAGCATCAAAGGGTGGATACGTGACTCAGTTATGTCATAATAATGGTGGTTTTAGAAAATACCGGCTATTTTTATCCAACTACCAGTTAGCAGCTACATACAAACTTTGTGTGGTGTGACTGCATGCACGCATCCACATACCCACCCACAGTTGAGTGTTCTCTCAATGCACGCCTCCACATACCCACCCACAGTTGAGTGTTCTCTCAATGCATGCATCCACATACCCACCCACAGTTGAGTGTTCTCTCAATGCACGCTTCCACATACCCACCCACAGTTGAGTGTTCTCTCAATGCACGCATCCACATACCCACCCACAGTTGAGTGTTCTCTCAATGCGTGCATCCACATACCCACCCACAGTTGAATGTTCTCTCAATGCACACATCCACATACCCACCCACAGTTGAATGTTCTCTCAATGCACACATCCACATACCCACCCACAGTTGAGTGTTCTCTCAATGCACGCTTTCACATACCCACCCACAGTTGAGTGTTCTCTCAATGCACACATCCACATACCCACCCACAGTTGAGTGTTCTCTCAATGCACACATCCACATACCCACCCACAGTTGAGTGTTCTCTCAATGCACACCTCCACATACCCACCCACAGTTGAGTGTTCTCTCAATGCATGCCTCCACATACCCACCCACAGTTGAGTGTTCTCTCAATGCACGCCTCCACATACCCACCCACAGTTGAGTGTTCTCTCAATGCACACATCCACATACCCACCCACAGTTGAGTGTTCTCTCAATGCACGCATCCAAAACACACCTTGGATATGTAAAATGAAAGTTATCTGATTTTTAACATCATCATTGTCTGTGATATCAAGATATACCATATTCGACCTATTAAGCATAAATTTTTAATCAGCAGGATCCATAATTATTGTAATTTGACTAGTGTGGAACAAGTGAAAGCATTGCCATCTGGTGTTAAACAGTTAGCACCACTTTTCAGTTGTACTACACTAGTCACCAAATGACATTACTAGTGTTAAACAGTTACCTTATTGTCTAGAGAAAACAATTTTGGTGTACACTTATAAGAACATTTGACATTTTCCATGGCAAAATTTTTTTCAAGCGTAATGTATGTTTATTACATCAAATGCGGTACGTACAATGATAATTGAAAGGATACTTCTGAGCCTCCCCTTTGCCAAGTTCTCGCTCAATCTGTCTGCGGAATCGCTTCAGATTCTTCACCATCAGGTTTTTCCGGGTCAGCTGCAAGTTTCATTTCCTCAAATTATATGTCAGCCATCCTTGTTGCATGTAACAGATTTTAAAAATAGACACTATGGGTTTATTCAAATCAACACAGAACGAATTCTGCTATGTTGGTGTAATTTAGAAATCTGAAGTCTAACAAACAACATTTACTGGCAATATTGTAAATAGGAATGTAATATCATTGTAATTCATACTTCATAATGGTTCCTGAAGTGACTAATCTTCATGTGTTCCTCCAGGTAATAGTGGTCAAAGTACTCTTTCATCCACGAGATGTCACACCAATGGAAGTCCCAGTCACTGTCACTAAAAGATGGGTGACAAGAGCCCATATATAAACAAAAGTAATATGTACATGTATAAATAAGTTTACATGTAGTCATATTTTATATTTTCATTTTGAAGTGTCAGTTCATGTTCAACAAGAAATTTGACATTCCTAATTAATGATATGTAAATGAATAAAATACTAGATTAATAGACTTCAGAAATGGATAAGGGTTATTTATATGGATTTTCAGAAGGATTTTGATACCGTGTAACATAAGAGACTAATAAGTAAATAAAAACGTTTTAACACTAGGAACGAATTAATTAATTGGATAGAGGCATTCATCACAAACAGATGACAAAAGGTAGCAGTAAATGGAGAAGAATCAAACTGACAAAAAATAACATCAGGAATACCTCAGGGATCTGTCCTAGGACCTTTGTTGTTTGTTTTATACATAAACGACATGCAAAATTTAACTAAATCTAATACATTTCTATTTGCTGATGACATCAAGATATTTAGAGCCATAATAAATAAAAATGACCAGGATATACTACAATGGAGCGACAAATGGTTACTAAAATTTCACCCAGACAAATGTAAACACATGGAAATTGGAAAAAAATAATAAAGGTGAAAATTAATATTTCATAACAAGCAATAATATTAAACAATCACTAGCCACCACACATAAACAAACTGACTTAGGAGGTGTAATTATCGATTCAAATCTTTCATTTGATGATCACATAAACCAAGTGGTTAATAAAGCAACCAAAATGAAAAAAAAATCCAAAGAACCATCCAATTCCTAGACACACACACTTTCGTGCCACTACATAAGACAATGGTTAGATCTCACCTAGATTATGTCATAGCAGTATGGTATCCATATAAGATGAAACATAAAATAGCAGTAGAAAATGTCCAGTGAAGAGCCACAAAAGAACTATCTGGTACGAGGGGCTTATAATATATAGAAAGACTGAAATTACTGAAGCTACCCACATTAGCATACCGAAAGCTAAGAGGAGACATGATAGAAGTCTATAAAATAGTGCATGAAATGTACGATAATGAATCCGCACCAAACCTCCTGAAATGGGAGGATGTGTCACTAAGATCAGGAAATAGAGGACACTCTCTTAAATTATTTACCCAAAGAGCGAAAATAAATCTAAGAAAAAATGCATTCCCTCTTAGAGTGGCTGAACCAGGAATAATCTACCAAACTATGTTATACATGCTACATCAATAATCCAATTTAAAAACTGTCTAGATAATTTCTGGTCTACCCAGGCAATAATATATAACTATGAATCTCCTTTAACAATGACTATTGGAACCAGAAATTATGAACCCCTAATATTTGATTCTGATGAAGAAGATCCGATCATGAAGGAACCATCTGGATCCTGTGATCAGAATCGTTATAAGATATAAGATAAATGTCACAGATAATTAAAATCACATACTTTTTTTTCGAAAGAATAAACAATATACACATATATCATATAACCAATGGCAAACCTAATCAACTTAAAATATATAAAAGTAATATAAATCTGGATAAAAGATGCTCACGTCTCTCTCTACTGACACAGTTTTTTTCATACAATAAATGTGATGTTTTCTAGAAATGGACCATAATAAATATTTATGAACACAAGCACACACTTATTTTAGTGGTTCTATTAATTTACCTACCATGTAACCTCTTGCCATCCCCGATTTTTCAGGACATCATAAATCACATTTGTCAAGAAGCATTTGAAGCGAATAACTCTGTCCCTAAACAGAAAATGATAACATTGACAACAGAATAGGTACTTTTTATGAGGACTTGTTTAAAAAATAGAATAATGATTAAATGTATTAAATGCAAAGCACATTTACAAGTGAAATATATTTCAATTTAAGAGCTTTCATATAAACTAAGATATGTGTGACTAGAAACTGCTTAATGATTGTTCATTGATGTAGTCATGTCATGCCCAGGTCATTTCATACCAGTCATTTTATTCCCAAGTCATTTCATACAAGACCATATCATAAGAAGGATACAATTATTATTATAGAACTGAGAGACCCTAATTATGAAGAATAACTGAAAGAATGTGGTTTAACAACCCTAGAGACAAGGAGGTTAAGAGGAGATCAAATTGAAGATTTTAAGAAAATATTGATAGAAATATTTATTTCTCACTCAAGAAAGATAGTAGAACTAGAGGATGAGGTAAAATTAGTAAAGGATCAGTGTAGACTGGATATCAGAAAGTACTCGTTCTCACAGAGGACGACAAATTAATGGAACAAATTATCTACAGATTGTGTAACTGCTAGCAGTGTGAATATGTTTAAAACAAGGTTGACACATCTCAGGAGGGTCGGTTACACACAGAACAAAAATGTTGGACTCTCGATAAGCCAATGGCTTCCTTGTCCACTTGCCATCTGGGCCTTTGTCTTGGATGGCAATCTTGTTAAATCTTGTTGAGTAATTTCATACCCAGGTCATTTCACATCTAAGTCATTTTGCCCAGATACAGATGTACAGTCATGACCCAGAACATTGTACACGTGGATAATAAATCTTATGCCAAGTAATTACTTTACTTACTTCTCTCTGCTGAGGGTTTAGCTTTAATACATGTTTCTACCTTTAGGAAGTTAGGAACATAATATTCCAAGAATTCCACCAAAATACTTGGGTATCTCAAGTCTCAAGTGGTTTACTCCAAACAGCCCAAACTTGGGCTAACGCAGGAGTTTGTGGTGGACTGTGCGCATGCGCTGTGGGTGGTACATTCGATTAAAAGACTAGTATCATTAATGTTGCTGAAATGGTTTTTATCTGATAGTTTTATTTATTTTATGTATAGGATGTTTAACGAAAAATTTTAATAGGTTGGTTGTGTGTATGGATACTGTCGCTGCCTTGCCACATGCACACATAGACAGTCTCCATGCCCACACCATGGATAAGTTTACGCTGAGCACTGTGTTTTAAAGGCAGTTTAGGTGAGGAGGTGTGGTGAAAGGGAGTTCCATAATAGCTTCTTGAAATGATTTTGGGTTTTTTATGTTGGTAATTTTTGATGGAATCATATTCCATATGCGAATGGCTCTGGGATAAAATGAAAAGACCATTGAAATGAACAAGGTACAAAATTACCACATTGAAGGTACAACACGATACCTCTGATGTAATCATCTTAGTCATAGCATTTACTGTGATACACAGTATATAATGCTGGTAAATTATACCAGAAATAAATAACACATACCCAATGCCACCTCTCTTTTGTGATGTCTTTGTCATGTAGTTTGGGATTGGAGGCTGCAAAGGAAACAATAATTAAGTTGGACGACACATCATAAGTTTATAACACATATCATGACAGATGGCAAGTCCAAATGATCTGTCCCATCTGGTATAGCTATTTTCAGCAATAATCAATTACAATTATAACAACTGCCTTCGTGATAAAATTTTTTGTTCGTGGCATTTTAGAATTGTTTCGCGGAAAATAAAAATTACCTAGTATCCACTAGGATTAACATGCTAGTTAATTAAACAAATTATTATTTTTTTTTTTTTTTAAATCACTGGACAAACTGTTAATTTTTTGAATGCATCTAAGCAAATCATTCAACAAAAAATTAGCGAAAGTGGTCTGGCTCTATATATATATATATATATATATATATATATATATATATATATATATATATATATATATATATATACTCAACTTGCCTAACTTCGTGCACCTTGTGGTTCATGATGATGTAGTGCATAATTCAAACAGGATTAACATCAAACATTTACTTTGAAAGAATTAACACTATATGTGTTTATAAATAATAACAATTTAATAAATTTATACTGAATTGCATTAAGCTAAAACTAACTAACGCATCGTGATCAGGTTTGCTGGGTATTGCTGGCATTCCCCAAATTTGTACATGCTATGTATGCTGGGTAATTATGATGTTGCGCATCCTAGATAAGGGTGTCTATGACACACCAACTTGGCAAAAACAGTATGCAATATTCTATTTATAAAAAATAACGGTACCAAATATTCCGAAATATGCAAGGTTGACAAAACTATCCAACTATTCTCTTAGTAAATAAATCGCACTGGCTATTCGCAGAGCAGGAATCAACCAATCACTGTGCACCATTTTTTTGTGCATGTGCAGAATGCAGTTTGAGTATCGTGGTCTTTTGTGCATGTTGGGGCTTTGTGACAATGCTAGCCTTGAAGTGTTAAATTTTTTCTTGCTTTTTATGAACATATATATATATATATATATATATATATATATATATATATATATATATATATATATATATATATATATATATATATATATATGCACGCTATGATTTACATTTTCTAACAATGGAGCCTCTTCTTTTGCAACACCTGGAATTCTTTCCAAACTGCATTAGATGAATATTCGAAGGCTTGCCACGTTCAATTCTATTGTGTTAATTCAAGGACTGTTCTGGCTGCTAACAAGCTGCTGACTTCCAACAGCACCCAATACAACACCAGTATTAAATACACTTACATTCCACTAGAGTGTAAGGTAACCCCAGGAAATCCAGCCGTGGAATTCACAGCAACTGTGCATTATGTATTCAAGTCATCCACTGTAGTCAGGATTTCACATTGTAGAATATATGCATGGTTATTAGTTAATAAAAATCTGTCCTGGTTGTTCACTACAGAGCTACCTCATATTCAATATTATACGTTTTATATATATATATATATATATATATATATATATATATATATATATATATATATATATATATATATATATATATATATATATATATATATATAACATATAGTATTCCCTATGTTATAGTGAGGGGTGTGGCAGGCGTCCCAACCCCCCTATATAGTGCTAAAATTATGGTTCACGTAAAAGGAAATCAAATAGCATGTGCAGAATGACTGCTGTACTTTTAGACTAGCGTAGCGGTCTAAAGGTTCGGCTCATGTACATAAAGTCATCGCCTAATAATAACTATGTATTTTGTAGAGATGCTACGGATAAGAAGAACTCTTTCTGTAATGAGCCCTTCCATAATTCGCAGAGTAACTTTTGCCATAATTCGTAGAGCTGCACTGCGAATAAGATTACAAGTTGTTGTAATTCGCACAGCTGCTCTGTGAATAAGATTACAATTTGCTGTAATTCACAGAGGAGCTGTGAATAAGAATAACTTTTGTCGTAATTTGTAGATCTGCTCTGCAAATAAATTGTGCTGTAATTTACAGAGTTCTCTGCAATGAAGAACATTTTTCGGTGTAATTCGCAGAGCTGCTCTGTGAATAAGAAAATGTTTGCCGTAATTCGCAGAGCTGCTAAATAAATACCTAATGTTTTGTATATGATGTGGACAACTGCAGCTGTCAGTTCAGCGTAAACACTAGTCTCCAATGGTCAACTGCTAATTGGAAAACGATACAATACCAGATTCACACTTTCGGAAGTTTATACTAGATAAACGTACATTTCTGAAAAAACTACTTTACACAGTTTAGTTGCATGACTTCTGTAAAATAAATTGTGAAACATGAAACTTTAAATAACTATATGGTCCATGCAATTGCAGATCACTTTGAACTTACTTGGAAAATATTTATGTTACTTTAGCCTAAACTGAGTTTAGCCTAAACTAAGCCTAGGCATGAATGATTGGAATGTTGGGTGACCACATTTTCAACATATATATGTCGATACAATCCACCACAGCCACTTCCCTGGTTTCAGGGACTTAAAGTACCAACAATTTAAATAGTTGCGTCACCTTGGTGTTTTTTGACATGTTTTTCGCTTGTGTAAACTCGATTTACGAGAAAGACCGTCTTTCGAAAGTTTACATTGACGACAGATCGAGATTGATATCGTCAATGGGAGCTGTGGTTCGCGACAATGCGTCTTTTGCATTTCATTAGTTTAGGATTCGGGATGTTAGAATATTGTTGTTATTATGATTCTAATGCTAGATGTTAATATTCAAAATATGATTATCTTAATAGGCATATTGTGGTTTATTTACACCCAAACGTTACGACATCGTCGATCAGTGTGTCTTCAATTAATGGGGCAATATTCCTCTAAAATATGAATTTCGTTCAAGCAAATTATTTAGTTAAATATTGCACTTAACTTTAATTGTTCCATAAAATACGTAGCTTATCGCAAATAAGTAATGGTGAGACAAGATATTTTGTGTAGATATACATTCGCACTGCCACTGGTCTCGTTAAGGCAAAAACGACACATGGTAAATATTTACTCCGTGACACAACTGATGACGTCATTATATTTTGGGAATCCCGTTTTGTGTTGACAGTGTTGACTTGTTAGTAAAGTATCGGGGGCTTATGGGGACATCGATAGTTCAGTTATACCAGTTTTGCCTAGTTGGAAAAGTAAAACACGCAGTAAATGTAACCGTGCCAGGCACTAATCTACCAGTGCAATGCCTACCATTCCAGGATTAGATGAACAGGATAGGGGGTTTGTATGATGTTTCGTCTTCACTGACGTTGTCGTTGTTGGACTTCACTCAGTCTCAGACTCAACTTCAGCCAAGGCTTCCATTGTCTTCGTATTCCATACTGCATACATGGATTGTACAGCCCCATGGAATAACGAAGAAAATATAGCCACTAGAGTGCTACATAATAGTATATTTGCACATGTATATGTCAGCTACTGTACGGACTTTTTATTATAATATTTACTAGTCTATAGACTATGTCTATGCCATGGCTATGCCTATGGGCGTATGGCATGTTCATGTATTATTAGCTAAATTACTCTGTAAATGTATTGACTATTGTTATTATTATTATACTACAATTATTATTCAAGGTGGCTCTTGTGGTAGCGGCATTGAAATGCCTTAACGGGAGTCTCCTGACCTATTTTATTTACTAAATTATAATATGTACTTGTAATTATTGGTCTAATAAATTTAATTTCATTCATTCATTCATTCATATTAGTGTTTATCAGAGTAGTCTGAATTCAATTACCTTGGGAATATCGCCGTTTTTAGCAGTCTAAACGCAGCCTTGGCTCTACCCTGCCCCTGGGTCTGGCTCTGTTTTGACCTACCAAGTTGATTGCTACTCCCCATCTTTTCAACTGTTTATATGGTTAGCATTTATTTAAATACTAGTTATAGATAAATACGTGTGTGTGCATGTACAAGAAAGCTATATGATAAGCGCAACATATTGTTGACCTCAAATAACAAGCGCAACATATTGTTGACTTAAAATAATATTTAAAAAGAACGTATCACAATTTATTTCAACAACCGACATTCAAAAGGCCAAACTCCAATATGTGAACAAACATATATATATATATAAATTTATGTCGCCAGAAAAAGTAAATATTGAAAATATCAGCATAAAATATGTTTTATCGGTTGACCACCCCTGTAGTAATGTCATTCTTAAATTATGTCAAGGAGGATATTATAGTAAAAGCCTTGAGCATGTTATTATTTTGTGGTGTTTTAAGTGAACAGGGGAATAACTTGTAACATTAAATTTGCATGCATGGGTGCTTACCTGTGTACAAGATTATGTAGTATCACTGACAGATATATTTCTTCCAATTTTTATTACTTACCGTGTCACTCCCAATAGATGCGCACTGCGCAAGTGCAAAGGTTTGGGTGTGCATCTATTAGTTTCTCATAAATGGCACAAGCTGTCGGGGGGGGGGGGCAAATACACAAATTGCATGCAACTCCATGCCAATCAACACTTAGGCACTGATTCAGCACATCTACCAAACCAATCAATGTTTGATGGGCCCATCACAAGAACACACAAGACAGACTAGCCCTAGGCGGTAGCTCTTTCATTAGTTTTTTATAATTCCAGGCAAATGTCGGCCAGCCACCACTTGAAAATTCAAACTTGCATGCTTTGCAAAAAAGCGGGCAAGCGAAAAATAAATAATTACTAGCTGGCTCCAGCAACAGTATAGTCATTCTTTGCATTCGGCACGCCTTCACTCCTAAAAATCTGTTTTCGTGCATGGTTTCGTTTCTAAAAAAGTGCACATCAGTTATGTAGTGTGCTTCTATTGGGAACTATGCGGTATGTGTGCCTAATATTTAACTTGTGAATGTTTGTTTGCAGTCTCTCCTGGTGGAGTCCCTATTCATGGCTGCAGTGGAAACCGCCAATGATGGCTGATTTACTGGATGCAGAACATCGAATGCTCTCAAGTACTAATTATTTTACTTGTGAACACAAAGAATGCATGCGTTAAAAACTTTGACATTACAAATAACTCATCAGTAAATTTCCTAACTGAAATATTACATTTTCATTAGTATTCGTATTGACCAATACACCTAATTTTAAGCAATGGGAATTTATATAAGCTTCAGTCAGCAGTCTTGAATTTGTGTCAACATATCTGTAAATTGTAATTAACCTAGATTCATTTTGCTATGTTCAAGTGATGCTTGTTTGTGTATCACACGAAAGACTACATGTATGTATGCATGCTTATGTGCATACAGACATGATGACATTAGGTCTTAATTGGAGAATTGAGAATGGGAGAAAGTGATAATGTGTATTTTTAAGAAGTTGGAATTATGACGTAAACAGTTGACATTTTAGACATTCCCCTGCATTGATCATGCATGATTAGCCATCCATAGGTCTGTATTTTCTCACTGAATTTTTAGGAGTGTGGCACCTTATCGACAGCAAATTCGTGAGCATCTCAAATGGCAGTAAACAGATCCGTACAATCGTGCTCAACACAAAGTCAGTCAAGATGCCCCTTGTCCTAATTCACGGCATGGGGTCAGGGGTCGGTCTGTGGTCGCTCAATCTGCACAGTCTGTCGTTACATCGACCCGTCTATGCTTTTGACCTTCTCGGATTTGCCGGCAGTTCACGGCCAGAGTTCAGTAGTGATTCGATGCTTGCCGAGATGGAGCTTGTTGAATCGGTCGAGGAGTGGCGTCAGGAGATGAAGCTGGATAAGTTTATTCTTCTAGGCCACAGTCTCGGTGGGTTCCTCTCCATGTCTTATGCAATCAGGTACCCGAACCGCATAGCACATCTAATCCTGGTCGACCCATGGGGATTCCCGGAGAGACCACTGGATGCTGAAAGACGCACCCCGCTGCCAGCGTGGGTGAAGATGCTTGCCACTGTCCTGCAGGTATTCAACCCCCTGGCTGTGCTCAGGGCGGCAGGACCATGGGGTGAGTGTCGTAGATGTTCTTTGTTATAGATGCTCTCCTCTTTGTACATGAGGTACAGGGTGAGGCTGGCATCGATACTGGTCCTCGATTGTTGTGAGCATAAAAGAATCCAATACAAAAACAATTTTTATTCGTTTGGGATTTGGGTGTGCATAGGTGGGGGTCAATCCTATCCAATTTGTTTGGATTATTTAATATTTTTTTTATATTTACAAAACCCCTTATATGTTGGGTTTGCATTACATGGGGAACTCCTCAAAACCTTATGTTTCTATTTTTGTTTTCTTCTTTCTCCAGATTTACATTTGAAAAGTCAAAAGAATGTTTTCTTCACCAGCGAACACATTTTGCGCTGTGCTTCTTCCTTAGTCTTGCTGGATGTTTTCCTAAAGTTTTTCAGTTTTGAACCTACATCATATCACTGGTTAAATATGAACGAATGAATGAACGAACGAACAAACGAATGAATGAAGTTTATTTCAACACAAACATCAAAGCAGAAAATTACAATTGAGTTAGTAATGTCATATTATAAAATGTTGAAAAAGAAGTGTATTACTTATAATACTTGCCCTATTGCAGTACATTATGATAAGACAATGATAGTATATACAGTGGCATGGATGTGGTACAATATCGTTTATGCATATATTCATGACTAGCATATGCTTCTAAGAGTAAATTATTTATAATTATACACACTAACTAGTGCAGAATTCCTCTGCTCACATACAGTGCCTCCTGCTGGATGAAATATAATTATAAAATGCTAGTGGGGAGCGGTGGTCTAATGGTTAGAGCACCCGCCTGTCGATCGAGAGGACGGTGGTTCGATTCCACCTCCGCCGTTTCGAAGCTTGGGCAATTTCGTTCACCCTACTTTGCCCGTGTCTTTCGGAAGAGACACTAAAAGCCGTTGGTCCAAACTCCTGCGTTAGCTCAAGATTGGGCTGTTTGGAGTATAACTACTTGAGACTTGAGGGACCACAAATACACCTGATGATTCTGAATTTAATTTTATGCAGGTGCAAAAGTTGTGTCATTTTTCCGCACGGATTTGATACGGAAGTTTGATGACTTTGATGATGACACAGTGGCCCAGTACGTCTTCCAGTGCAACGCTCGCAAGCCAACGTTAGTTGCACAAAGTTAACGTTTGTTACATCTCTAAAATTACGAAACTGGCTATATTTGAGAATCCGAGATGTAGATGAATAGGCACTTTTTCCATGGTATCAAGCAAAATTAATTTCTGTATATTTTCAAATTTAGAAACATGGTTAGTTCAAGGATCTGTTGACACGTGTTTGGTAGGATTATTGGAACTGTTTAATACTTTCTGGATATGCCTGTTAATTATCCTGCTAGCTGCTGCACCGGTCTGTCTTATGTCATTAAATTTCAAATGTTGTTTTACAACACTAGAGACAAGGAGCTTAAAAGGGTGTAAAATAGAAGTGTTTAAGAATGGTTATGAAAATATTGAAAACAAGTATTTTTCTCTCATTTATGGAAAATAGAAGAACTTGAGAACACGAAGTAATGTTAGTGAAGGAACAGTGTAGATAAGTAGATTAGGTATCAGAAAGTATTCATTCTCACAGAGGACAGACAATAAATGAATGGAACAAGTTATCTACTGATTGTGTAAATGCTAGCAGAACGAATGTTTAAAAACAAAATTGACAAATATCTCGGAAGATGATTAATTGTTGGAATCTTGATAAGCCAATGGCTTCCTTGTCTGCTTACCATGTGGGTGTTTTTGCTTTGGATGGTAATCGTGTTATATCTGGTTAAGACGTGTTAATTCATGTCACAATTTTCGAGGTGCAGCTCTAGAGATTATGTTGCAGTGGTGAGGTGGCCTTTCGCAACATGACAATTCCGATTGGTTGGGCGAAACATCCAATGATACGACGTGTGAACGACCTTCCGCTGGACATTCCCATCAGCATGCTATATGGGTCAAGGTCATGGATCGACAGCAGTGTCGGATGGCAGGTCAAATTCCAACGCAACGACACATATGTCGATATACAGGTAAGTGTTGCCTCTGGAAACTGAGACGTATAAGTTTAAGACCTGTAATTTTATAAGTATATCTGGTTTTTAACACTATGACCCAACTTTTTCTAATTTTAAAATCTCAGTCTATATCTCCAACATGTAGAGAATGTAGGCAGAAGTTTTATGCAGCAAAATTTCATAATACCAGGTTTACAACTGATTTTATTAGTTAAGAAATACTTCAGATGTTTTCATATTATGTAGAAGCATGTTATTCTTTCTTAATGGAAACATCTAATTATATCTGAAGTTTAATGTAATAAAAATAATACACAAGTTTATTTGTTCTGGCTTGTTCCTGTGTGCAGTTCATAAAGCTTGACAGATACATCTAGGTGCCAACCCAGAGTAAAGCACACCTATAAGACTAGTAATATATGAACAGCTAAAATATTCGCAAGTCATTTTAAACCGATGATCTGTTATTCGCATGATTTTCAACAAAGGCAGGCCACATCACATGCCATGATACAGAACTACCGGGTAGTCTTATCCAGAGTGCAAGATTGTACAACTTCTGAACATTTTAAAGACTTACACGCAAACCATAAGAGTTCGCCCCTATGCAGGTATACCTGAATGATGAATAACTAGCTTGTTGTTACTGTCAGGTAATCAAAGGTGCAGGGCATCACATCTACGCTGACAAGGCTGAAGAATTCAACACTAGTATCAACCGAATCTGTCGCATGGTTGATCAGGAGCAGGAACAAGGATTCAGGTCCGTATCAAGTCATCCTCAATCACTAGTTAACCTCTCTTATTATGGCAGCATTAAGACTCCCTCCTCAATCGATTTAGCTTATCCCAAATCAGGTTTGTTGATGTTCATATCTGTCTTGTGTGAACAGTTGAAGTAATATGCGCAGTCGGTTTAATAAGAGTGCATACATGCCAAAACTAAACAACAATTTGTACTAACGAGCTAGCATCATTAGCATGTTATAGTGGATACTAGATAGGTTAAGTTTTTCATGAAATGAATCTGAAAGGAAACAAGTGAAAAATTCAAATCGAGGAAGCAGTTTTAAAGCTGCATTCACCTAGTGAAACTGGAGTGAGCTAACTCCATACTTCAAGCTGCACAAGTTTCAAGTTCAATTGTTAATTCAGAATTATTCCTACTATATCTTCCAGCCTCTGTACAGCATTAAACATTTGACTGCATGTGTTGTCTGTTGTGTGTGCATAACATTTTTTGTTACCCTTTCAACCTCAGCCATTTTTTAAAAATGACTGGTTCCCCAGTTATTTGAAAGGAAAACGTAAGGCCAGGACGACCAGGAATGATAGCCAATGTGTTCTCTTACCTGTCTGCCAGAGTGCGCCACTTGAATTAATTGAAATACGCTGCTATTTTGGGCTGGGTTTGGCTGCATTCAAGTATCAGTCCGCGGATGGGTTTGTCCGACTTGAGGACTAAAGGGTTTTAAAAAGTGTACTGAACTAGACTGACCCATGTCTATGAATACAGCTTAAATAACCAAGGTCACTGATCATCTTCTAATGTGTCCTGCAGGATGTTTCTGCTCTCCACTGCTAACATTAATACACTTCCTTTCTTGTGCTCAGTATATGGTACTTCGACAAGCAGGGTAAACATGAGACATAAATAGCAACACTTGCATTCCAGTGCATTCACATTTCCCAAGCGTCGCCGTACACACAGCGACAGCAGTCTGCCGCCATTTGATCCTCAACCTGACATGACCAGTGCGCAGCAGGGAGGTCGACGTAGTCGTTACGTGCATCGTCAGACCAGCATCCAAGAAGATAACGAAGAGCGCATGTCAGAGGGTGACAACAAACACCAAGAAGACTCAGAACCCGAGGACCTCGACAAAGATATTGACACTGTCGTTTTCGAGTGATTGTCGACATCCACCTCAACGTGATTTTCTAGCAATTTAGACCAATGCATCCTAGCTAGGCTGTTTGAAATAAGAAGCGTTCCGGTCTACATTCGTTCATCAGATACAGTGGAATTGTTTTTAAAGCACTGGAATATACTACAGATACTTAATAGTGGATACTATTTTTGTATCGGACGAGTTAATTGACTTTTGAGTTTGTAGTGCACTGCATGCTCATAAATGCATTGTATTTAATATGTAAATGTAATTTGTAGCAGTGCATGTATTCATATGTAGTTGATCGTTTATTTGAATTTTAACAGCATAACTGGGTGATTACATTACCTGAAATATAAATATTATCACCTGATATCTACCCGTTTGTCATGACAAAAGCGACAGGTAAAATATATTTTAGTTTATGTATATGTGCATATCCTTATTGTGTTTTTTCCTAGAAAGTAATGTACTAATAATATTTGATGATTTTTGTAGGAATGAATCACAACTAAATAGAATAACAAAATCAATTTGTTTACCAAAACATGTATCACCAAAAGTTCTCTTAAGACTCCTCGGCTGCAGGACGATTTTACTATTCTGTAAATAAATCTGATCTCAGGGAAATACTAATTATTGTCTTTTATTGTACAGAATTAAAAGATGGGCAAATGGAGTTGATCACTCTTACCATTTCTGTATGTCGTTTTATTCAGAGACTTAGGATCAACTTTGCGTTCATTTTCAGTTTGAATGTGCCTTTCCCACCATCTGCTGTTCTGTTCAAACAGTTGGTCAGTGAGTAAGTTGACATTTTGACCTTACGCAGTCCATGTTGCCTTGTTTGTGATTATTTTGTGAAATGCTCAAAACTTGCACTTTCACAAAGGCAGAATAATGGTAAAAGACTAAAATATGGATCCAGGATCACTGTGTTGGCTGTTTGAACCACTGTCACATGTTGAGGACGCAGTAGATGTCTATGGCACAGTAGTCATAGACTGGGCAAGTCCTGGTACGTCAGTGTTCGTGAGTTGAGTCCACCAGTGGATGTCAATGATGCAGTAGCTGGGACACTCTGGGCAAGTCCTGGTATCAGTGGTATGTCGTAGTGCTCACGAGTTGAATTCACCATCAGATGACGATGTCATAACCAGGATACTTTAGAGGCACGTACAGATAACTCACAGTATTTATGCATAGAGGCTATGATGCAGTATCTTGTTGACTGTGGCTACGATGTGTTGCGATTTGGCATGAAGTATTGTAGCTTCCGTAATTTGGTAGGATGTGTGCCATGGCACTTTGCATTTTGGTGCGATAGGCCGTGGTGTTAGTCAGCCTTTCATAAGCCATGGTGATCTGGCATGATCGGGTTGATGTAATCTGCCTTGGTAAGTGATTTTGCGAATACCAGGTAACAGTTGTTTGCTTTTACCGATCTTGAGATATACATAGCTAATTAGTGCATGCGCTGTGCAAACAAGGTTACAATTGTTACATTCGTATCCAGTCTCCCCTATGGATAACTTGTTCCCTGCAATGCAACTACCTACTTTTCTAGATGTTATGTAAAAAAAAACATTCAAGAATCATCCATAACCACAGGACTGTTTTTTCTGAAAGAGTTATAACATTTACAAAGAGATGTTGACTTTTCAGTGATATTTATTAATTTCAGTCTATCAATTTTATTTCAGTTCCAACAGGTCCAAGGACCCAGTAACAGGACTAATAACAAGCATGTTAATATACATTTATACACATGTAAAAACTACACAATAAGCATGAACCATACAAGACTACCATTTACAACAGACTAAAACTTAGTAAAAGTAAACTTTTATCAGTTTATATGATGCATTCAAATCAACTTTAAACTTCGATTATATTGACGTCATTGTCACACTAAAAAGTTAAATCATGCAAAAAAATTATTTCGTAGTATATAATGTCAAGGAGAGCCAGCTGTTGACAAAGAGGAGAGCCAGCTGTTGACAAAGAGGAGAGCCAGCTGTTGACAAAGAGGAGAGACAGTCTGTTGACAAAGAGGAGAGCTAGCTGTTGACAAAGAATAGAGCCAACATTTTAACTCGATTACTTTAGTTAATCAACATTGATATTATGTATTTTACTCAACTGCTGCCTTAAATCGCTAAGCTATGCATTTTTTACTTAACTTATTGAATCCGTTTTTAATCGATCTTTACTGCATTTGAAAATTTACTCGTATTGATTATTTAATCTTAAGCGGTACTTTATTTACTTCTATATTTATGTTTTAACCTTTCAAAAGATAAAATGTTTATTTTATAAGGTATATCGTGAATATTTTTTATTGTCTCAGCAGGGGGGGCCTAAGGTTCTTCCAGTCTACAGGACAGTTAGCATAACATCTATCCATTTTTAGGAGGTAAGGAAGTAAACCAATACCAATGAGAGTTCAATATTCTTCCAGTGACAGTGTTATCACGAAGGCTTTACTATTCTATGCTGAGAGCAAATATCGAAGCGCTAAAATATTGAACACCTATTGCATTAAAAACAACTGAAATAAATGTACTCATTGGCTGTCAAAACACCAACAAAATCATTTTATAATAGCCAGGAAAGCAGTATAAACCACAATTGATGGGTGGCGCCATCGCACGGCCTAGGGGGAAGTTGATTCAAAATGGTGAATCGGTGAACGATTGTTCATGTTAGGTCGATGAAGATACCAAAAATAAAAAGATACCAACTAGCTAAAAGTACATGTTTACGAATAGTATTACAACGACATAAGTAGCCCTGATGATTTGTATTGTCAACTATTGTTACTGTCGATAGTTCAGTGAGTCAGTGTACTATTAGCCTCGAGTAAGCTCCGTGATGTGGCGCCATTGTTTGTCGCACACATCGTCGCCTGGATCCAAACAGTTCTTTTCATTGTGACGGAAATTATGGGTGCATACATGATTATATTAATTAGGCTCTCATCGGAGGATTTGGCTCATCAAGTAAAAGTAAACTTTTATCAGTTTATATGATGCAATTCGAATCAACTTTAAACTTTGATTATATTAACACAACTGTCACGCTGAAAAGTTAATGTTGCAAAACGATTTTATAGTGTAGAATCTCAATAATGACGCTGATTGTCTGCTGGCGCTTCACGGTAACGGTTAGTTAAAATAGAGTGGGTAACGGTCAAACCACGTTTTCAGAACCAGATTCTCTTCTCAGCGAATTCACGGAGGCGAGCGGGGAGTCGGATAAGCGAGACTAGTGTCTATGATAACTATTGATAGTTAGATTTAGTAACGTTAATATTGCATCACCACATCGCCTATTGCGATGCATTGATAGTTCGATGTATTGTCGCACCCCTTTTAAAACATTTAAAAATATGTCACCTGGCTGGGTCGAAATTGAGGGGTATCAAGTTTCACTGTTTGTTTCTCTGAAAAACGAGGTGTCGTTTTAATGAATTTCACACATGATGTCGGTTAATTTTGCTTAATGTGATGTGACAGTTTAAAGAAAACCGTTGAAAAAATTTTCCATGGGGTCTATGAAACGCTATCATGGACACCAGTGGCAAATGTTATTGTACTCTTCTCAATGCACCTGGCTGAGAGACAACGTACAGTATGCCCGGCTAACACTAGCAATCTAATTTATTATTCAAACATCGAGGACCTTAATTATTAGTAGTTGTCACGCGACCTTGAGTCAGAGTCCTATAGTATTGTGACAGACATCTCGGAATTAATGTAGCGAATTATTGCACACGTATTAACACGTCAGTTTATCGATTCAAGCGAATGCTAGAAATAGAATTCAAAGTTCGATGACATTTATACAAATGTCACAAGAACAATAATATAAAAAATAATGTTTAGTGCATTAGCATTGGTGCTGTTAAGGGGGTTGGACTCCTGACACGGATACAACGGCGGTGAACATATTTATACACTGATTATAAAAAATGTTTGTTTTTATCGCTGTCATCGATGGTAATGGAACCCTGTAATGGCGCCCACGGCTGAAGACTGCGTCTGGCCACGACAGCGATGGACAGTCCGTCGTCTTATTCCGGTATGAGCGTACCAAATGGGTAGTCCCACAACTTCGACGATATGCCAAAGGCTGCAACAAACAAAACGTAACACAGCCTTACTTTTCGGACATGAGCAACGAGTTGTTAATTTAAGCAAGTCAAAGCAGGCTATGAAGGATCTATTCAATACTCTTTGTGATTATGTCTCTAGACGTAACTCGAAAGTGAATGCAACATTCAGCAGCATGCCCGTCTTCGGGGGGGGGGAGGTCGAACCCCCGTTTTTTTTTATAGAGAATTTGATTTAACCGTAACATATTTCAGAAATAATCTCAGAAATCCTCGACTGTTTGTGTACGTTCGAATCCCCCTTTTCAAACCCCCGAGGACGGGCCTGTGTAGCCGACCGCAGGTAGAGTGTTTCACGTCCGTAGCGAAGGAAACCGAAACCGAAAGCAGTCCATACATTCGAAGGAACAACGGAAGTTAGTAAGCAAAGTACGATTGACTATCTTCTGTACAATTACTGAGATCGAAGGTGTAACATAGAATAGTGTTTTCACTGGCGATTATGTTGACGTGTCAGTGCTATCCGTGACATTTAGTGACGAATTGCCTCAAAACTGTACACATTATTCTATTTTGTCATCCTGTCAAATTTGGTAAAATCCACCTATTTATTTTTTCTAAGAGATTTATAGTTGAAGATGCACGGAAATAAAATAGAGAACTGTCACCCTCTAAGGAAATTGTAATCGAAAGTACCGTTACCGTTCTGTTGGTTGACAAAGTGAAAGTACAGCTTAACATTCTGCTGGTTGACAAAGAGAAAATACCGCCTACCCTTCTGTTGGTTGACAAAGTGAAACTACGGCTTACCATTATGTTGGTTGACAAAGTGAAAGTACCGCTTACCTTTCTGCTGGTTGACGAAGTGATGTTGGACGTGGTAGTGTTTGAGACGCTTGAAGTAGGGCATGGTCGGCGAGCCGTGATGCAGGTAATAATGTGTGAGGTCATAGAGGATGTAGCCGAAGGCAACTCCGGCAGAGACTGCGTTTCCCATACCGAACGGAAAGGCGGCTAAGAGCAGACTGTAGATACCCACGCCGAACAACAAGGCCGGCGCTGGGGGGAAGACGAGACGACCAGCATCCATCGGGGTCTGGAAACGCCACCACCAACAGTTGTAGCGATCGTCGTGGAGCATTGCATTAGTTTGCTGTTGGCATTAAAACTACCTCCTCCATTGATTTAGCACATCGCAAATCAGGTTTGCTGCTCAAATCTGAAGAGCTTAAGTTATCATTTTATTAGCAGTTGGGTTAATATAAGAGTGCGTACTTTTGCTAAAGTCGTCGATAGAATTGACTCTGGTCGTTAGATCGGGTAACTTGCGTTGCTGTAAGTTGTGAGCAACACGCCTGTGTTTTGCAAGCAAACGGGGACGCGCCATTGCGATCCGCCAATGGCAATCTCTACACAGAAATCCCCACACAATAACATAACATTATGATGTTCTCCGAAACAAAGTGGAATCATAGCAGCACGCGAAAGTAAACAAGACTGTAGTCTGTAAGAATCGTGTAGAGGTTTGGTAAAATCACAAATGAGCAGGGAGTTTAAGTTCAAAGGTCGCACAGGATCACGACCCACGGGTGCCAACCCAGAGTGGTGCAAACCTGTAAGACTGGCAACTGAAGTCCGTAACAAACGAACCCCTATGATTATCTACGTCCGCTGGTTTGCCGTGCAAACTGGGATATAGTGATAGGATCTCGCAAGACTTTGGCACAGCTGACTGCGCATAGCTAAACTATCACTATTCGAGCGTGTAGTGAACTGGTGATGTTAGTTGCGTGCCATTTGACAAACGCGGGCCGTACCACGTAATACAAATAATCTTGTTTAAAATGTACAAAACGGTAAGCAATTTCTCCTACGCCCAGAAAATTTAAGAAACTCCGTAAGATTTTCAGATAAACAGTAAGAGTTGACAATCATGCGAGCCGGATGCCGTTCGCTTGCCGCTCACCCGAACTTACGCACCTTATGATGCTGCCCGTGGAAGAGAAAGTGCATCACGATGAGCAGCCGGCTGGAGGCTGGCGGCTTCAGGTGGAACATCCAGCGGTGGATGGCATACTCAAATAATGTCCACGTGAATATGCCACATACGAACAAGAGTGGGGTTTCCTGCCTTGTTATTGGGACGCCTGCAACAAAAACTCCGTGTCATTGTGAGGTGTGCAACACAAACACTCCACATAATTGTGACATCTGCAACACATAAATCCGTGTCGTTATAACGTCTGCAATATACAAAACAACGCTACTGTGACGCCTGCAATATACAACTACCACGTCGTTACGACGCATGTAACATACAAACACCACGACATTGTGACACCTGCAATATACAAACACCACGTCGTTATGACGCCTGCAACATACAAATACCACGTCATTATGACACTTGCAATACATAAACACCACGCCATTATTACGCCTGCAACACACAATGTTATACAATCGATCACTTTTTTCAGATGTGTTAATGAAACGCGGCTATGTGGATGACAAGAGAAGAGTTACAATGTCTGGCGCCGTGGAACACTTAACGCTAGTGCGCTAGATACATGAATTATACTATGCAGCAGTGGACGCGAGGTTAAAATGACATAGTATTTACGTTATGAATAACAAAACCATGATAATCTGGTGTCAACAAGTAAAGCATTTTCACAACACATTTCACAGTGGTGTAGGCTAAGCGACAGGTATTGTGAAGTAAATGACAGTGCCCACAAAAGAACCCTCGACATTAATCGAATCTCGGGGAAATAGATAAAACGGTGGTATAGTTGAGGTGGTGATTAACTATTAAATAAACTAAAATTGTAAAAATCCCGCGGGTGTCCCGGCCTCAACAGGTGCGGGAAGTGAAAGCAGGGGCGGGAAGTGAAAGGTGCACATTGGATACATGACTATTACCTAGATTATATTTTATAGGAGGATAGCGAGGATCGGGGGGTTAATTGGCCTATACTTTTACATCACGTCAATTAAATACATTGAACCAACAAGTATGAATGTGATTTGTAGGACGTTTGCAGTGTATCGATGATGTCAAGAAATGCAATATTTTTTATCGGTTCAGTGTTTTCTACTGGCACATAAAAATTGACCTTTTATCGGACAGCAGGTTACGCGTTTTGTGTAATTGACTGACATTACGCATACAATACGCTAACTTAAATTATGCATAAACAACATTTATTAAGTGTTACAAAAAGGTAATGCGGAGTACATAACAATGCCTGTCACTTTGCCTTTGTGTGCATCATTTGAAACTGGGACCATTTTAGCTCTCACAATACAACTCACACGTCGCCATTTCACCGATCCGCTAACTGATTCAGGTGCTGTACTGTTGTTGTCATAGCCTCTCAATCCGGCGGACAGTATCTGTGACAGCAATGTCTCGACTGTCCAGTACAAAGAGGTCACTGCTGGCATCACTTAATGAATTTCCCATCTATTCTAAACTGCAGGCTTGGGTTCAAATGCATTTGCATTTGAAAATGCCGCATTTGCATTTGTATTTTTGGAAGTCAAGACATTTGCATTTGAATCAAAACGTTTGCAATTCGGAAACAAAAACACGTTCACCCCGTGTGCGATATTTTACCTCGCCTGACACAGGCATCAGGTAAGACGGGACCAACGGTTGTTTACTGTCTCTTCATAAGGACACAGGCAATTTGTGGTGACGAAATTCCCCCCCAAGCTTCGAAACGCCTGCAGGTGGACTTGAACCCCGGCCGTCTCGATTGTCAGTCCGATACGCCGACCTCCGAGCCAGTCAGTGATCGTCAACAAGACCAGTGTTTTGATGATGATGAATGTGCGCGCCACGCCTACCTGAACGACTTCGCCTTGGCCCCCGGGAGCACGCACGACTCGGCAGGTACACAGCATCTCCATTAATTGTCCCATTCATGCAGCCCGGTTGTGAATTAAGACGGGCAGTTGTATTTATGCCTCCTTTCAATTACATCGGCTAAATGATGCGCGCCTGTCCGACATTAACGCTTCTACACGTCCATCATGAAGTAGGGCGCGGTAGACCGTCGGGCTCTCATCGAGAGAACCCGGGTTCGAATCCTCTTGCTGCCGTTTCGAAGCTTTGGCAATTTCGTTCATCCCACGTTGCCATAGTTCACTCAGCTGTACACATGAGTATCTGGCTGCAGACATTGATGGACATGTGAACGAATAGTCTTCGTGCCGTAATTGCAACGTGGCTGAATCTTCCCAGAGAAGTCGAGTTGGTGTTGGAATGAACAGGTCTAACAGGGGGTGAAGTGTAAAGCGCTTTGAGCAGTCCCAATGACTGGATACTGCGTTATGTAAGAACGTACCTTTACAATGCGGCAGTAATCGCAACAGCACAGCTGGGTGATGTGGGCCACATCACCCAACTGTGCTCTTGCTGAAGGTGTAATTCAGGAGAACCGAACAGACGAATCCAAAGATACATGCAGCCCTGTGTCACGTTGTCTTGAGATGGGAGCTGTCATGTGTGAACCCGTCAAACTGTATCACGTTGTCTTGAGATGGGAGCTGTCATGTGTGAACCCGTCAAACTGTATCACGTTGTCTTGAGATGGGAGCTGTCATGTGTGAACCCGTCAAACTGTATCACGTTGTCTTGAGATGGGAGCTGTCATGTGTGAACCCGTCAAACTGTATCACGTTGTCTTGAGATGGGAGCTGTCATGTGTAAACCCGTCAAACTGTATCACGTTGTCTTGAGATGGGAGCTGTCATGTGTGAACCCGTCAAACTGTATCACGTTGTCTTGAGATGGGAGCTGTCATGTGTGAACCCGTCAAACTATATCACGTTGTCTTGAGATGGGAGCTGTCATGTGTGAACCCATCAAACTGTATCACGTTATCTTGAGATGGGAGCTGTCATATGTGAACCCGTCAAACTGTATCACGTTGTCTTGAGATGGGAGCTGTCATGTGTGAACCCGTCAAACTGTATCACGTTGTCTTGAGATGGGAGCTGTCATGTGTGAACCCGTCAAACTGTATCACGTTATCTTGAGATGGGAGCTGTCATGTGTGAACCCGTCAAACTGTATCACGTTGTCTTGAGATGGGAGCTGTCATGTGTGAACCCGTCAAACTATATCACGTTGTCTTGAGATGGGAGCTGTCATGTGTGAACCCATCAAACTGTATCACGTTATCTTGAGATGGGAGCTGTCATATGTGAACCCGTCAAACTGTATCACGTTGTCTTGAGATGGGAGCTGTCATGTGTGAACCCGTCAAACTGTATCACGTTGTCTTGAGATGGGAGCTGTCATGTGTGAACCCGTCAAACTGTATCACGTTATCTTGAGATGGGAGCTGTCATGTGTGAACCCGTCAAACTGTATCACGTTGTCTTGAGATGGGAGCTGTCATGTGTGAACCCGTCAAACTGTATCACGTTGTCTTGAGATGGGAGCTGTCATGTGTGAACCCGTCAAACTGTATCACGTTGTCTTGAGATGGGAGCTGTCATGTGTGAACCCGTCAAACTGTATCACGTTGTCTTGAGATGGGAGCTGTCATGTGTGAACCCGTCAAACTGTATCACGTTGTCTTGAGATGGGAGCTGTCATGTATGAACCCGTCAAACTGCACATGTCATTGAATAATCTGATCAGATTTGTTGATCATCTACAATTTACCATAGCCACTTAACTTAGCATGCTTGATATAGCAAAGTACTTTATGGTTTACTTAATTCAACACATGTACCCAGGTCGTGTTTGACACTCAATTATACGCATGTACATCAAAGTGATATTCTCTAACGTTTTGGCTATCTACTATAGAATTTTGCAAATGCTTGGTCTGTTGATTGAATCGAAAGTGCTTTTTTTGTGAATTCGACAAACGTGACGTAAAATGATTCGTGGCGAGTATTTTTTTTGTAGTTGGCATCACCGTGATCTGTCGACTCTAATGTCACGCTCAGGGTACTCTCGGTCAACAAGTTTTCGAAATATCTTTAAAATCATTTTAGCGAAGATCTTCCCGGTGATGCAGAGGAAGGAGGCCGACCAGTAGATAGAGGAAACCGAGACTAGTTGTAGATTTATTCTTCGCCAGGCTCCCTCGGCTGATGCCTTCAAGGAACAACTGAATACACATTTGTTTACTCGTGCTTTTTAGATTAGATTAAATTAGCTGGAGTTTGATTTCGAAATTTTTTGTGTGATAATTTTTTTATTTTACTGAATGGATTTTTTTAGCATGGAAGAATTCTTTTTTAAATTAATTAATGAACTTGGAAAACGTATTTGAGCAGTTAAGGCAGGAAAGGGCGCTGCGTAAATATACGTGATTAATTGATTGATTGTAGACAAAAGCAAGTTGTTACGAATCGTTTACCTAAACATAGCACACATATCGAGACACCATCGACAGTAGTAGATTGGAAATCCACCAACAGACACACTGTTCAAAAATCGGGAGTTACTAAGACGAAATTAACGAGGTGTGGACAAAAATGACTTTTTAACCACCTAAAACTTGTTTGGGTATGCCCACATAATATCATCTCACTCAGCCACTTTTCATGTTTCGTGAATGAAACCTGAAAATGTATGCTATATAGTAAAAGGGGTTATGCCAAGCAGAAGTTAAACTGAAATTCAGGATTTGTTATCTTCCACGTCCGTTCATCTGCAACAACTATGTTTGGGGCAAATGGTTACATTTGTATTGAGGCAAGTTGTTACAACTGTAACAACGCTCGGGCGGCTCGTACCGATGGCTCAGCCAGCGAGTTGTGGGCTGACAATGACTGAAAGAACAACATTATTTAGCCACGACGTGTGAACGCTTTATTTCACTCATGAAGCCTAGCGTACTGGTTTATAGCCAGTACTGTAAATTATAGCAGCGTCACATAAAATTAATAAATATTGTTGGACTCTCGATAAGCCTGCATTGTCCACTCGTCATCTGGATGTTATGCCTTGGAAGGGAATCTAGTTACATCTCATTGCATTTTATGGCACAGCCCTATTTGAGCAATTAATAAATATTGCAAGATACATTGAAATGTGAATGTTCGTGCGTGTGTGCGTGAGTGCGTACGTGTGTGTATCAATCAAGCAGAAGTCGCATTACATATATTATTGCCATTCAATATCTCATAATCCATTCAACAATTTAAATTCCATTCAAAATGGACTGTCATGTAAGAATCAGGGGAATGAGTGCCCTTTGGTGACTAAAAATGAAAAACTTAAAAAAGTTAATCTGTGAACATCTACATCGTTATGCACACTGTGTATAAGAAGTATAAATGTGTATAATCCAATTATTGTAATAATAGTAACATGTACGAGTGACACTTGCTTTGCGATCAACACGTTCTTTGCGGTGACAACGTGCCCCGTATGATGTAACAACTTGCCTCTCTTACGGGGCTAGTTGTTACTGTTGAACGCGCCTGGGAAATTTCACATATCTACCTAACTACAATTCGGAATATCAATGGCATGGTATATTTTATTAACACGAATAATGAATTTAATGTATACGTTGAACGCTCCTGGTTATGGTCAGGAAGGAAACATTCACGAGGAAACAAGAAATGAAAACATAGCTTTGTGCCACCCATGTCAAGTAAAATGGACGATTGTTGATCACGCTAATTCGTAGTCGCCTGCAATATGCACAGGTGAAGTGTAAAACGATTTGCGCGGTCCTAGAAGGACTTGCTTCTATGCTATATGGGAATTTACGACGTACCAATTACAATTATTAACATTAACATTGAAAGCATCAGCGTACCTCCGAATATCCACGGCAGCCACCTCTCGGAGCCGACGTCGCGGAAGGTAATGTAGCTCTGATAGAGCATCATGCAGATGATTGGCAGCCAGAAGGCCGGGATCGCTTTCCAGGAGCACACGGACAAACTCTCGAGTAGGTCGGACTCGAACAGTCTGATCTGGCGGTCAGGAGCCGGAGAATGCACCCACTCGAAGTAGTTGTGGCCCAGGTTGCTCACCTGGCGCAGTAGCGGCTTGTTCCAGTCGACCAACTCGTCCTGTTAGAGTAACGATACAGTGTCGTAAGACAACAACCACCCTCCCGAACTGGTTGATGACAGACAACAATTCTCCAGATCTGGTTGATGACAGACAACCACCCTCCAGATCTGGTTGATGACAGACAACCATACTCCATATCTGGTTGATGACAGACAACAACCATCCTCCCGATCTGGTTGATGACAGACAACAACTCTCCAGATCTGGTTAATGACAGACAACCACCCTCCATATCTGGTTGATGACAGACCACAACCCTCCAGATCTGGTTGATGACAGACAGCAACCCTCCAGATCTGATTCACGACATACAACCACCTTCCCGATCTGGTTCACGACAAACAACCACCCTCCCGATCTGGTTCACGACAAACAACCACCCTCCCGATCTGGTTCACGACAGTCAACCACTCTCCCGATCTGGTTCACGATAAACAACCACACTCCCGATCTGGTTCGCGACAGTCAACCACCCTCCCGATCTGGTTCACGACAAACAACCACCCTCCCATTCTGGTTCACGACAAACAATCACCCTCCCGATCTGGTTCACGACAAACAACCACCCTTCCGATTTGGTTCACGACAGTCAACCACCCTCCCGATCTGGTTCACGACAAACAACCACCCTCCCGATCTGGTTCACGACAAACAACCACCTGCCGCCATCAATCAATGGCTGTTGTCACATTTAACGAAGTAAGAATGATCGTTAGAATATTTACCGAATATTTATAATTATTGCATTACATTTCACAAGTGAGTGGCCAACAGATTGGAAAGTGATAATATCACCAAAAATAGCAGCTACACAAGACTAACAAATCACACGATTCGAGTCTGATAAGCCATGCATCCAATATACTGTTGAATATCAGCATAGTAGATAGGTAAAGAACAGTTTGGCTTTGTTCAAGGAAAGGACACTACATATGCAGTGCTGGTATTCCGTAACACCCCCGGGGGGGGGTACTCCCTATACTGAGGTTTACATGTATGTGCCGCGCAAATGCCCCTGTTTTTGGCTATTTTTCTCTCTCTGTCCGAAGAAAAAATGTAAATTTTTTCTCTTTGTGCCCCAATTAAACCTGATAATTCTCTCTTTCATCGAAGAGGAAATTTCCCAATGAAAACGTTCCGCCCGGGCTTACCTTACACTTATAGATATTAGATAAATTGTTCAATAATTCTCTCTTGGTGACCATACATTTCTTGATTTCTCTCTCTCTCTCCATGTGCTCCATGGGGCTCTGGCGGCACACCCCCACCGCTTTGGTATGGCAGTACCCCCCCCCCCGGGTAACACCATGCTTAATGCGCTGCACGACGCGTCGACTTCGGTCACTACACTTTATCATATATTGACGGAACCTACTCCTATCGGTTTGACGTACCAATAACATTTAATCCACTTAACGGAACTAACGCACGACCATATCGTGCACATTACCGTCAACACACATTACAATTTCATCAAATTGTTGCGTGCGGGTTCCTTGCGGTTAATCGTTGCATGTGATTTAGGTTAAACGCACCGGCCTTTTCAGCCAGTAGAATACCACGGACCTGTGGCATCTGCTATAACACGGGATAACACGATCCGATCTATATTGCATTGAGGGTTAAAAGGACGTCGTGCCGTGGCGACAAAACAACGTTTTCTGAACATGTCGACTGAATAAACAGTTTAATTATTCTCCGCTAGACACAACTGTTGACTGTTATTTGGCTGAGGACGAAGAAACAACGTTTAATTTCAGTAGTCAGCATCATGGTGACCACGAAACGTCGTCGCAAGAACCCAGGAACGAAACACCCATGCAGTATACCATTCAGGGCTCACCTCTCTCCATCCTTTGGATATGAGCAGAGCGTCGGTCCGATCATCGATGTTTTCATCCGTGTTCTTCTTCGCCTGGAACAACGGGAGAAACACCACATATTATTATGAATTGCGAGACAGTGATACAATATTAAACAAGGATGGGCAAGTATGTATACAAACTTTGTGGAAAGATGGAGCATGTTTTTTATCAGTCTGGAGACGACTACATATTAACTATAACGATGACTATATGATAAATGTTGTGTTTACTACGTGGAAACTGTAGTGTTAACAACACGGTAAATGTAGTGATGACTGCAATACTTTCCAATCCAAGATAACACAACAAGAAATGCTAGAAAGACCAAGTTAGTGGTTTACAACCACCACGAAAACACAAATATCATGACCAGGAAAGATCTGTTTTGGAGAAAGTCGACGTCTTCAAACACCTCAGCCCCTGTCTCAGCAATACCGCCGAAAATAGCAAGGTCATGTAGGTTATGGCGCGGAGAGCACTCAACCAGCTCGGAAAATACGGAAGTCTGCCCTCCCACGCAAAATTAAGCAGCGCACGTCAGTGGCAGCTACATAAGAACGCTGCGAACAGCGTCTACCATTCACTGGCAGCAACATAGAGCTCTACAGTGGAATGAGGAACGTCACAGACAGACACCGGGGATGGAGGCTGAGATTTGCTGCGCATTGCTATAAAGAAACAACGATAAAATGGCATCTATGGTAGGCCAGCCTAGACATTCATCGGCTCGCTAAAGGAAAACATGGGACTGGAACCCGGAGAGCTGCATACATCAATGAGGGACATAATATATGTCAGGCCACATATGGTTGGAGCTTGCAGAGTTTGGCAAGGCGTTGAAAGAGAAGACTTCATATTTCACGGTTCATAAAGCAGTACTTCACGATTCAAAAGCAGGTCTCGTGAAACAGGCACTACTCTGCTCGTCAAATGGCAGCATAGACACGCTCCGTAATAATGTGCTTGCATCTAGAGTATTCCCGCAAGATCGACGGAATGCGGTCTCAGTGCTACAGGCGGCACGCAACGCAGTCATCAAATAATGTTATTTACTTAGTTTTCCAATCAAATTCACCGCAGCCAACTACTGCTAACAACTGCAACATTAGAGATGTGTAAACGCAATTACAGGAAATGCACGCACGCACGCACGCACGCATTTTGCTAGTTCAAGTTAAATAAATTTGTTCGCAGCAAACGTTTCACACGCTGTGTAAAAGTAACACATAACAGCATCTTTGAAACCTAACATATTTTAACTTTGTTTGGCTAGAATTTGCAGCATTTTATGTGATATACATTTCCGCACAAATCAAACGCCAAGTTAAAGCGACCACACGAATTTTGACACGACCCCGATGTTTCGTTACTGTCGTGTCGATTCCTGTCATTAGGATCGCGTGACTGCCAAACCCTGTATCATCGCGGCTCAATAGGCCCAGTTTACAATTAATTAACAGGTGAAGCAAGGTAGATAACTACTGACCGACGGCGGACCACCGACGGCAGCTGAACCGTTGTAATATGCACGTCAATTAGCATGTTTATCTAGAGACGATCACGTTTGCTTGACGAGGTTGACGATCACGTGACTTAGTCGAGATGAAGAAGTTCAGTAACGCAATGCTATATACGCACACACGCACATACACATACAAACACACACACACACGCACGCACGAACACCCCACGCCCGCCCAGGGTCATCGTAATCGTTAGGACGACGCCTGCATCCGTGTCACTTACAAACATCCGTGTCACTTACAAACGGGCTTCAACGACGCGGCATTCGTTGGTAAGATATAACATTGTTTAGTCATGTCACAAGGTGAGGAACATGTGGTGGCAGTTAGACATGTCAGCGGCGGTGGTGAACGGTGGGAGGGAGGGAGGGAGGGAGGGAGGGAGGGAGGGAGGGAGGGAGGGAGGGAGGGAGGGAGGGAGGGAGGGAGGGAGGCAGGAGCCGGATCGAAAGGAGGCGCTATGGTGAAGTGTTGTCACTGTCGATTTTACAATTATATTAAACAATCACAAATCTCGTATTTGCAGTTTCCATATAGAGTAGACCGCAATGTTTGACAATATCCCGTTCAGTATCTTATCAATAGTTATTAGTATCGGCGGAGATAGCTTTGTTTGAACCGTTAAGACAAATGCCTTACGTTAACAAATATATCAATGAGTCTGCGGCAGGGTTATCGGGTTGGCACGGGCTTGAAATCAATGTCAGCGATAACAATGTTTGGTTCAAGATAATGCTAATAATATCACATGAATGGTGCGACGCTTGATGCAATATACTTCTCACTTGTCACAATGCTGACTTTATCTCATAATCATAGCCTGCGCACTTTAATACAGTTCTCTGTAAACACTGACGCGCAACCGTGTTGATTATTGACGTCATGTTGTTCTGATAAATACTTGAAAGAACGATCGCAAAATAATTCAATTCACCATCATCATCCATATCTTTGGTCGGCCGGAGCCGCAGTATTAACCAGCTGTCTCCATAAAGGTCGATTGTTCATTGGAGATGACAGGTCAGCCACGTCAACATCACGGTTTATGTAGATCTGTTTGGTGTATGGTTTGCTTTGTTTCCTTTTGTTTCACTTGCTTTTTGACTTCTGTTTGACATCGATGTCCACAAGATAAATCTTGACACTGGTTCTTCTTTGTGGCGATAGCAGTGACTGGCTAGTTGGAGGCAATTTATTCGAATAACATGATAAGATAAACGAGAAAAACAACATATTATTTGATTGCTGTGGTGTGAAAAGAATGTCGTCCTCTGAAACAAGTGCGCAATGCCGGGTGGCTGCCCGAAAGATATATATATATATATATATATATATATATATATATATATATATATATATATATATATATATATATATATATATATATATATATATATATATATATATATATATATATATATACACATATACACATACACATACACATACACATATACATATATATATATATATATATATATATATATATATATATATATATATATCTCTCTCTTTCGGGCAGTCACCCGTGAAACACTAACTCACTAAACCTATGGATATGACAATATGGAAAGGCTGTTGTTGAATGTGTGTGCGTGCGTGCGTGCTTGCGTAGTTTATTATATGTACGTGCGCGCGCGCGTGCGCACGCACGCACGCACGCACGCACGCACGCACGCACGCACATTCAACAACAGCCTTTCCATATTGTTATATACATTGTCATATCCATAGGTTTAGTGAGGTAGTGTTTCATGTTGGTTATAGGAATAAAATGTGATCACAATTAATTCGCAACAATTGATCACACACTTATCTCGTTTGGAAATCCGATATTCTAGCCGCTATACCACAGTGCACCTTAAGCAACAGCGTTGGCTAGTGGTATACAACTATTATGTACTGGTGATGTTCATGGTGTTGATGTCGACAGAAGGCACAGGTGCACGTGGCAAGGCACCATTAAATACGATTGGGTTCGGCCGGTGGCGTATTAAAACGTCAATTGAAACGTCTTATGAAGATTCTATTTGATTTATCACCTGTCAGAATTACGATCACGCGATCGACTCCTACATCAGCCAGATATTAGAACACGAACACGGTAGTAAATTTGCCACGAGCAAGCCAGCCAGCCCACACAAGGCTCGTACTAAGTGGTCGATTTCTACACGTGTTTATTGTTGTTTTATCGTAGCCATGACAACGGGTGTGATCGCCGGTTCACTGTTCTTCCACGGCAGACCTCTGTTTCCGGCGAATGCGGGCGGCCGAAGATGAATGGCTCTGGAAAGAGGCGGAACGACTGGTGCGTATTTGAAGATACGAGCCCCTTTGCGCTGCCCAAATTTAGAATGCGTTTGCGCAATCATGGGATGTCACTTTTATTGACGGGGTGATTAATATTACAGAATCACGCAATTCTATCTCCGAGACTGACGACGAAAACAGGAAACGGTTCAGTGGTGTCTAACGTGTGAGGCAGACGAACGCAGTTTTGAAAAAGGCGATGTTCTCAGTAATTAACCAACAGAGACTGCCAGCCTCATTTAGAAGGACGAATGAGCCCGGTACTTGGTAATAAGACTGTTTTTAACGAGCATTTTGTCTTGAGTAGGTAATACTAGGTATCCGTCTTGGTGCGTTTTGTCACGCAGTTACGCCACCGAAGGTCGGATTCTGTTCGGAGACCTCTCTCTGTAGCACAGTTAACTACACATTCACTTCGCGGTGAGCTGAAAAAGCCAGGTTTAAATTAACGCGTTTTAGCGCATTTTGTACGTATCATACCATAGGCGTTAGTGTGTAGCTATATCGTCATGCAAATTCGATGGTACAATCAAGGTCGGCTCGATTTTTGCAAGAAAAGCAACATTAGAAACCCTGATTGCACAAACTTTTACACCCACCCGCCCGCCCGCACGCACGCACGCACGAACGCACGCACGAACGCACGCACGGTATGGTCTGCCTTTATAATAATACTGCATGATCACTCCACAGGATCTCGTGATCAGCGTGTCCTAGGAAAAATATGTGTTACGCATTGCCTCTCGTGAAGATGTGTCAGCGCTAATTCAGGTCGATTCATTCACCTGCATCTAATGATTGATGCATGTCACTCACCTGTGACTGAATCACGGTCACGAGACGCACAACACAGGCACACAACATCCACTGGAACAATCTATTGTCACCGATCTCGCATGTGCTTGTATACACATAATGTAATCTGCATTTTTAATAAAATGGTTGCTCCTCGTCTTAGCAACGACGTCGGCGGATTCTGCGGGAAATATGAGATTTGTTGTGTTGTTTTAAATAGTCCTAACGTCAGAGCGTGTGACTAGCATATGACGGCATACGGTCATCGACTCACCGTCAAGCGTGGACCGATACATCACGCGGGAACCGATACAATTACACATACCCTCATAATCAACTGGACCGGTCACTGGCACGTTGCTGTACAACAGTAGTAAGCTGTGACCACGAGTAACCCATTTCTCGCCGCAGTTCGCGACGCTAGTTGACTTTAAAGACGTTTCCCATTCGTATTTTGAAGATACGAGCCTCCTTTGCGCTGCACAAATTTAGAATGCGTTTGCACAATCATGGGATGTAACTTTTATTGACGGGGTGATTAATATTACAGAATCACGCAATTCTATCTCCGAGACTGACGACAAAAACAGGAAACGGTTCAGTGGTGTCTAACGTGTGAGGCAGACGAACGCAGTTTCGAAAAAGGCGATGTTCTCAATAATTAACCAACAGAGACTGCCAGCCTCATTTAGAAGGACGAATGAGCCCGGTACTTGGTAATAAGACACATAATAATACTGCATGATCACTCCACAGGATCTCGTGATCAGCGTGTCCTAGGAAAAATATGTGTTACGCATTGCCTCTCGTGAAGATGTGTCAGCGCTAATTCAGGTCGATTCATTCACCTGCATCTAATGATTGATGCATGTCACTCACCTGTGACTGAATCACGGTCACGAGACGCACAACACAGGCACACAACATCCACTGGAACAATCTATTGTCACCGATCTCGCATGTGCTTGTATACACACAATGTAATCTGCATTTTGAATAAAATGGTTGCTCCTCGTCTTAGCAACGACGTCGGCGGATTCTGCGGGAAATATGAGATTTCTTGTGTTGTTTTAAATAGTCCTAACGTCAGAGCGTGTGACTAGCATATGACGGCATACGTCACTGGTCATCGACTCACCGTCAAGCGTGGACCGATACATCACGCGGGAACCGATACAATTATACATACCCTCATAATCAACCGGTCACTGGCACGTTGCTGTACAACAGTAGTAAGCTGTGACCACGAGTAACCCATTTCTCGCCGCAGTTCGCGACGTTAGTTGACTTTAAAGACATTTCCCATTCGTGCAGTATCGTTAGGCCGCTGTAGAATCAGACAGCGAAGACTACTCACACGTGCCTCGATTACCGCTACTGTTGACGTTAATATACGACGAATATAACCGGGTTTTTATCAGATTAATAACAAAGTGCCATTATTAATTCATGCAAACCTTTTCGCGCATTGGTAACAACAACGACGCGACATAAAACAACAGAATATTTAAACGGAAGTACGCTTTTGCTTGAGTTAACGCTTTCAATCATTTCACAGTGCACTGCCTCGATCGGTCAAGCATTACTTATGGATCGCTGCTATTCAGTGGCGTGCAGAGCTGATACCACGAAACACAGACGTTGATTACACCCAGTTATACTGTACACTGTACATACAATTTCTTACACCGAGGTATGTTTGGGTCAAAGGAAATATTTCCACAACTAACGAGGCTTTCTGGATTAGAACCGTGGAAATATCCCTTTCGTTACTATCATTACGAAATTTATGTACTGATTTACACCGAGCATTCTGTAACATTGATACATGCACATGATATAAATACACACACAAACACACTCATTTGCAAAATACCTCACATGTGTATAGTGGTTTGGCTGCTTTAATTTTATGTCCGATCTTATTAAAACATTATTGCACATTGAAATACATTGTTTCAACCAAATTAAAGCAAATGAATAACTGACGAAACCTTTTTCTTGCTTACAGGCGTAAAAAAAATATGTCTAAATAATATTTTAGATAACAATAATGAACTGCCTATAATACGCCGATCTTATCCTTATGATTTTGAGAACTGTTTTTTTATTTAGTAGCCAAAAATAATAATAAACATTTCAGTATTCTAAACTCTAATATACAATCAATAAATGCAAAGTTTAGTGAACTCCAGGCATTTGTAAATGTCTTATCTTCCTTAAATTTTAAATTTAGTATAATAGGTCTCCAAGAGAGCTGGTTATCTGATATGTATGATTTATCATTAATACAATTAAATGGATATGACTGTATATCCCAAGGAAAAACTGCAACAATAAAGGTGGATTAATAATATATATAGATCAACAATTTAATTATGGATTAAACATGAAATTAAATACGAATAAACATTGGGAGGGGCAAATAATACAAGTAACTGGAGGAGGCTTACCACAGACAGTCACTATAGGCAATATATACCGACCTCCAAGGCCATTAAATGAAATTCATAATGACTTTCTAAATAAATTTACAACGGTCATATCATCAATGCAAAACCATCAAAAATAATCTTATTCTTGCAGGGGACTATAATATAAATATGCTAAAAATAAATGAGCAAGAACATTGTAGCAGGTTCTTTGACATGTTAACTTCATTTAGTCTCTTCCCCCAAATAACTCTTCCTACCAGATTTACAACTTTACAAACGCTTGTTCTAAAAAGATAGTATTTTAAATAAATTAAAACGTTATTATATAATTCATTAATTGTACAACACACTAATTACATCACCATGGCTTGGGGTTGTCAATCAAATAGAATAATAACACTTCAAAAAAGCATTAAGAATTATTAAATAATTATAATTCCCACACATAAAAGCCCAGCATGTTAAAAGTAGATGGCATTCTTAAATTACAACAATAAAATGTTATTATAAATATTTACATAACGATTGACCAGTTTATAAAAAAAATGGAGGATAATCTTCAACTGTGACATTCACAATTATGATACGCGAATCAAGAATGAAATATATACTTATAAAACTAAATAAGAATTTGCAAAGAAATGTCTTCGGCAAAATTTACCATTTTTACTTAATAATATTCCCACTATAGTTAAAGAAAAGCTTAATACACACAGCTTAAGTATGTTAAAAAAAATTACAAAGTTATCAAGATTCACGCACAAGGCAAAATTGCTATACATGTATGCAACATTAAAAAAGACAACCACCTGTTACCTTATACTAAAAGGTGCCTTAACAACAAACATATATAATCAATCGAGAATGTTAATACACGAACACGCACATGCATACGCACACATACACACACGTACACGCACGCACGCACACACACACAAACACACACACAAACGCGTGAGCGCACACACACTTCGTACGTACGTGCATACACAATCAGAAATTATATTATTACTTTTTTTTCCTCGGAAGAATTATAATTCAACATGGATTTATTTATAACATATAACATATAATATATATATATATATATATATATATATATATGTATGTATGTATGTATGTATGTATGTATGTATGTATGTATGTATGTATGTATGTATGTATGTATGTATGTATGTATGTATGTATGCATGTATGTATGAATTATAATTCAACATGGATTTATTTATAACATAATATATATATATGTATGTATGTATGTATGTATGTATGTATGTATGCATGCATGCATGCATGCATGCATGCATGCATGCATATATATATATATATATATATATATATATATATATATATATATATATATATATATATATATATATATATATATATATATATTATGCGAAATGTCTGATGGGTCAAATATAAAAATTCTTCTTCTTCTTAGACCGATACTGGTGAACAGTAAATGTTGACGATTAAACCATACGTTGTCCAATTGTCACAGTATTGATGAAGTAACTGCCAACATAGGAACCCTTTTGTGACAATGCTCTCTGTTGGGGTGAATAACGTGGCCTCGGAAATACGGCTTAAAACCATCCCACTGTATACATGACCATCAGCAATATGCAAAACATCATATTCTGTTGGTGAGAACTTTGGCTGGATGTTTGGAAGAGGGAAGATAAGAAGCTCAAATTCTCAAATCAGCACTCTTGAATTCAACGCGGGATTTGTCAAGCTCCATTGCTATTGAGTTTCTATTGTATTATCCATCGCATCAAATACCATTCTGCACATTCCGGTGAGCAGTAAACAATGGAGGCTAGGGACAATGTTCAGATGGTGCCTGCCTTGTTGTAAGCATGTTGAATCACAAAACTGGCAAGAAATAATCGTCTTCTGAAATCATATTTCTTAAGCAGTACTACTTTTTGTTCCACAGTTTTGGTTCCCCTAATTACATTGTTTCGCAATTCGTGCTTGTGGCATGTTCACTGAGCTTAATGGCTTGTCCAATAACACGTCCGACGCTTGTAGAGCTCTAATTAGTCGGTTCGTCGGTTCGCCGGTTCGACGATAACCAAGGTAATCTTGAAAGAAAAGTCAACGGTCCATATAAATTGGTACGAGCTTGTGCATTCTTGTTATTAGCACGGCTTTCTTCGGTTGTATCCAGTACGTCATGCAGGCGTACGCGGGCGGAGCTTAGAAGTGACAAGGAGCTCTCCGTGTGACGGTGAATCGAGTTTGATACTGCGGCGTTCAACAGCCAACTGATGATATATCGTTTTGAAGACTCGTCATCGCCGTCGTTCTCCTTCTTATACTCACCAAGTGGTGTCATCTCCTCGGCTACCTTGCATTGCCACTCCTGTCTGTGTTGTGTCGTTCTCACCAGATCATCACATTTCACGTTCGCCACCCATGCCTCGTAACTGTCTGTCCGTGTGACTATTGGCCTTCCCCCGCTTCTTTTACAGTCAACCACTCCCTGTATATTTCCGTTGAATCCCTTCTTGTCTGATGATGTGACCAAACAATTTTAGTTTGTGTTTCTGCATGTTATTGAACAGTTGTTTTTGTACACCTGGCCGCATTAGAGCTTTTATATTCGTGACACGCTCCGTCCAGCTTATGCGTTATATTCTCCTAATACAGCACATCTCGAATGCCTCCAGTCTCTGCTGATTCCTTTTGGAAATTGCATGTCCACGTTTCAGCAGAATCATGATGAAAATAATTACATCCATCCAAAATGCAGAGACATGCCAAAATCATGGCAGCAAATGGCACTGCTTTTCCGCAACGTTCACTCAATGTAGTATCGGAAACATTTAACCATGCAATTTTTACCTAACGATGAACCATTTTTCTAAGATAAGCTATTTCAAAAAGTGAAGATTTATCCGCAGTGGCCGAAACAATAGATAGCGGCGGTCAAATCACATGTTTAGGCGAGGGAACAGATGACGCCAAACTAGGTGCAGGAAGCTGCTACCGTTACGAGGCACCGGATTTTCCTCGGGTTTTTAAAAATGTGTGCACAAATATGTAGCTCTCTCTCACTCCACACCCGACGCCCCAGTTAGTAAGTAGCAAAACATCGAAACCAGGTCATGCGAATCGATGTCTAAGCAGCACCGCTCCTACGTTTGATGTATGTTTCCTTCATAGTGTTCAGAGAGTCGGCACGCTTGGCTGCGCATGCAGTAGGAGTAACTGCTCCAGTCAAGAACTGCAGAGTTGACAAAAGACGGTGTTTACGCCGCAGCGATAAATCACAGTTAAGTATAACACGGTCAACTAACGGAATGTTTCATCCCACCACAAGTAGAGGTCTACGTAGTCGGGTCTCGCAGGGCACACATTGGACATTATTTACATGACAATATCCCCATCACAACATATTTTGTGGCTGTAAAAGGGGAGCATATATTCGAGACTCAGGTACACCAGCGATATCCCAACTCCTCAAATATACGCACATCTCCTCACTGTATGACCGTTGTTGTATCAACTTGAACGATCCGGACAGTATGTCCCTTGTTTAGTTACATCTTTAAAAAAAACTGTTTTGGACTGGCAGGAAGCGAGGTCACAACAGACATTACGACTGCAAAACATCTCATGATCTACGAGTATGAGGGGTATCTTGCTTACTTGTGACGCTGTTTTCTGTATCATATATTACAACACAATGAGTGTTGTGTCAAAATTGCCGTAGTATCACGCGACAGATAATAAAAAAGACAAATGGATGTGTCATGAAAGGTTTATATGTATATATGGACACTGACATCCATGGCACCATCCACATGTCACCACATGGCACCATCCACATGTCACCACATGGCACCATCCACATGTCCTGTTCCCCAGCTGCGGTTTGTGGGGACTGTTCACTATCCGATTGATGGTAACTCTTGAACGTCAGTATTTTGTTTGAGCTTAGTTGATGGGTCACCAGTGGGTGTTGTCCACTTATATTTTCATAACAATTTCGATAAAGCTAATAGCTTTGAATGGAATCTTGTTTCACTCGTATCCTCTTGCGAGGTAGTTAGCAGAATTGATTGAGCCGCGCCATGGACGCTTCTGCAGTGGCTCATGAGAGCTGGAGTGGCCCTTCGCCTGCAACGACCATCCATCCGTATTCTGAGTTTGACCCCTGTATGGAGTCAGCTATGTACACACTGTCGTACACACTGTCGTACACACTGCCTGCTCGGCGTATCTCACGCGCCCGACTGGCAGCTCCGGCCGCGGGAGCTAGAATCAGGTAGTTAGAAATAGACACGATCACTCCGTGAGTTCACGACAGGTGACACATTTACGCCCTGTGTGTGGGATCTTTTACTTCCTCCTTCCGAAAGACGAAGTGGGGTGAACGGAATTGCATAAACTTTGACATGGCGTTAGGTGGAATCGATCGACAGATGTTCTATCCACTAGACCATCACCCAGAGGCGATCAGATCACGTGTGCCATACACTGTTATATCTAATGTCACGAGACTGCATCCCCTTGTTCGTCATCACACTGTCATCGGATCATGTTGTTTTCGGATATTGTGGACACATGTGGTGGTCTTCTCTGCACAGGGTTCAACTGTAAATACGTAATTTGTAATTAATTACAATTACTGCTTGATTTATTGTTTTTAATGCAACTGTAATTGAACTTTTTGAAGTGTTGTAATTGTTATTGAGCATTTATGATGCTGTGTAATCGACCATTGTAACTGAACTCAACCCTGTCTCTGCAGCGTAAACAATCCAGTGTTGAACCTGTCGATGCAATGCGTCAAAGTGTGTGACAATTATTTCTTTATCATACCCGCAACTGTAGTTCTCACTAAAGCCTATGTGTATGGCACACACGTTCCTTTTGGTCGAGGTCTAGTGTTCAGCTCTCTGTCGTACTGGTTTCGAATATTAAAGATATGTCTGCGACACTGTTGTAGGCCGTCGACAAGATGGCCGACTGTTCCTTCGAGTGATTCTCAGGTCGCACCTTTCAACAGGACACCGACCCATTACTAGCCATCTGTGTATGCAGATTTCTACAACAGCCACAAGGCATTCTCTCCGGGGGTGAACTCAGAATACAGCGGTGGGTCATGCTTGCATGTTTCACACGCACCACACGTGTGAGCTGTTCTCTCCGGGGCACGAGCCAGTCCATCCGCCCGCTCAGAGATGTTGCTAATGCTGCTGCCAGTGATACCCAGCTGGTGGAGCCGTCGATCACGTGTTGCACTTGATCACACTTCTTACAAATACGCGTCTCGCAGCCAGCCAATGTTGGCTGTACCATTAATCATTTCATTCGTTCGTTCGTCCGTTCGTTAGTTAAATAATTAACTCAATCATGTGACTGAGCCGCGTCACACAGACTCTTCTTCCGTGACTCGTGGTTGACAGATGGAATCTAAAGCAGGTTACACGTTTACCTCCTGTGTGGGATCTTTTACTTTCCCTGTCACAGACAAAGAAGAGTCGAGAGACCAACGATTTTTAGTGTTTCTTCCGAAAGACACAGGCAAAGTGGGGTTAACAAAATTGCTAAAGTTTCGAATCGGCAAAAGGCGGACTCGAACCACAGTCCTCTCGTTTGACCTTGCGGCATTACTGTTCAACTGGAATTGAATGCTTGGTATGTTTATAGTTTTACTTTGTGGACTCATTATATTTAACCTTGGATTTTTTTTTAAGTCACCTTTAAGGTAAATTGGCACACTGTTAAATAAACGGTTGCCATTCCAAACTGCCGTGTACGCCTTATACCCTGAGACATCATCAAATAGTAGATGCAGGTCATCGTGGAGGACTAGGGAAGATAAATTGTCAATCTAAATCATCTGGGTTGTCATCTTGATAGCACACAGTTACTGGAAGCAGGGCCGTTAAATTAATACCATTATATTTATATAGTTTGATACATATACTAAACTTATTAAGACTATTCCTACGATTTAATCTTTAATAACCAGTAAATATGTTAAACTCTTGGTGTCCCTAAAACACATTAACATTGTCATTTATCATCTAGATGATAATGTGTTTGCCAACAGCCCCTTGTTGGTTTGACCCAGACATAAAACAAGTCAAAGCTATGCATATTTACTAATACTTTTCATGAAGGTTACACTAACTGATAGAACTGTCTTCATGTTCCATATAATGATGAAATTATAAGAAAGAAAAAAATTTTGAGGAATAAATTATGCGAGACTTACCAGGTGGTTAGGGTGCCAGCATCACACATGACAACTGCCACGTGGCAGATTTAGTCACAACGGAATTAATTAAAACTACATGAGATTTTGGTTAATTATTTACCAGTTAGGAACAATGAACCATACAATTATTACAGAATTACGGTATTTTTTAAAAAACTAAAACCTTAATAATAACTGTTAATATTAAAAAGAGATTTAATTTCTGTTGTTGGTCATAGTCTGAGATACCTGAAATCCGTAATGATTACGGAAAATCTGAATTGGTATTCAATCCTTCTAGAACGTAATTATTAATTAACCCATTGTAATAGCGTAATGGGGGGGGGGCAAATATCGTAATTATTACGCCCAAGTCGTAATGGTTGGTAAAATTTCACAACTCAGCAGAATGTGTGTTAAACTTAATATTGCTTCCAATGTGTCAGTTCGTCAAATCAGTGCACTGACATTTTTGTTATCCATACGATTTCGCAAAATTGGCGAGACAATCCAATTATCCTTTCGCCATATACCGATTCGTTTCGCCACTGGCGTAAGGCGATCGGTTAGTGTGAGCCCAGGGTCAAGTAAGCTCATTAAGCAGTGGCGTCGCTGGGTTAGTTTTGACTAATACTGACAACAGACGACTCTGTTTTATGCCACTTGATGCAACCACTTGATTTTACTATTTGGTATGAAGGCCCACGCACTGCTGGCAAATCCAACGATAGGATAAACAAGCTGTTTCATTCAACATTTTATATCCAATTTGGAAGATCGTGTAATGCAGAAAACTCAAAATGTGTCATGGCGCCACCACATTACCAACCAAGAACTGTACGGCTCCCTCCCACGGATCACCACCGTCGTGAGCCAACGGCGTCTTCGTCTGGCAGGTCATGTGATGCGCCATGACGAAGCAGCCAACAAAGTCCTGCTCTGGAAGCGCGATGGCCCTCCGAGAAGAGGTCGACCAACAACTACTCTACAAAATAAACTAGAGAAAGATACGAACCTGAGCTGGACAAATCTAATAGCGGCAATGAAGAACCGAAACTGGAAGGAAATCATCATGTCACCACATTAAGTGGATGACATAAGTAAGTGTAACGTAACATTTAAGGCATGTTACCTGGGCGAGGTTTCTGACCCATGTAAACGACTGAGGCCCCACGATGTCATCGCAACTCGTTATAGCTGTCATCTGCGTTACAAATTACATAGCTGTCATCTGTGTTACAAATAGTGCGATATAAAACTCTAATGTATCCATTCTAATAGACTACGTGATGTAAGTCATATAGTAGTCGCGCTAAAAAACACTAATGTATCCATTCCAAAAGACTACGTGTTGCAGATGTACGTCATATAAAAATGTAGTTATCGCGACAAAAAACACTACTAAACAGATTACTGAGTACTATATGCATTTTAATAGACTGTGTGAAGTAGAGCTCTCCATAAAAAAATGGCCACCGGAGATTGAATCCTATCAAATTAATTCCATTTTCTTACAACCACCGTCAATAATTCGTGCTGCGATCAATATCTACCTAAATACAACATAGGAATGATAGAAACTGAAGCTGTAGCAATTACAATTGTTTCGCTCGTTATTGCATCGCGACAGAAGTTGTTTTCTAACAGGGACCAGCATGTCGATAATGTTTAGAATGCACTGTCGGCCGACTAAACCGTCCAACGCGCTCATACGGGCTAGGTGTCGAGCTACTGATCTGTGTATGTAAATCAACGTTTGCGACAGAAAAGAAACGGCGTTCAAAATGACAACCAGGCATGTAACGGGTAGTCGTGCATTTCAGAAGATAAAAACTTACAACTACGTAAAAAACGCATAGCCAACAGTGTGTGTGTGTGCGTGCGTGCGTGCGTGCGTGCGTGCGTGCGTGCGTGCGTGCGTGCGTGCGTGCGCGTGTGTGTGCGGTTCACGTGGTTCAGTGACGTCAATAATGACATCGGTTTACATTCAGTCGGTGATTTCTATGCTATGCTTCAGAATAGTTTCACTCGCATTACTGCAGCGAGTGATGTAAATTTTCCAGAATAAAAAGTATAATGTAACGATTTCGAACGGCTAGCGGCGAGTGATACCGCAGAATCATATTCGAATTCGGCTCTTTCGGAGCACTTTAGCGACGCCAGTAGCTTTTGACTTCGAACTTATTTACTTTCTGACGGAACCATGAAAGCGACTACATACATAACTGCCAAACTTCTCATATGTCTACCATACGCATACACGTGTGACGTGGTCAAACATTACTCTTACTTCCATATAATTTTTTTTCATTTGTTATCGTTACATGGAAGGAAGAGTAATGTTTGACCACGTGACATGTGTATATGTATGGTAAATATATGTGAAGTTTGGCGGTTCTAGGTGGTCGTTTTCATGGTTAAGTAAACATCTCAATAGCAGCTGACGGGTGGTGGTGATTTCGGCCCTAGGAGAATTCGACCCAACGCACGATCTACTCAGTTCTAGCTAGTAATGGATTAGCATTCACTTTAAGGGTTTGTTATTCCTGTACTTGTCATCAGAGGGGTGCTAAGTTGAACTAGATACTGTTGAAGTACAATGGGTTGTCTGTTTCGTACAGTGAGCAGGTGTGAATAAAAGACCATGCTTCACATTCAAAACGATCTGACAAAAACACTGTATAGAGCAAAGACCATATGCAGGTGGCTCCGTTGTATTCACAATACAATAATTTCTTATCACTGCCACTGCTCTGTATTTGTTTTAATTAAAAACAAATCTGGGGAGAATTTCCCTTGATGAGGTACAACGCATGAAAATAAAATCTGAACTATGGAAACAAGATATTATGACAATTGTAATTTAAATTATTTAAATTATTCAACTATTATAGTTTTTGGTGAAATATATGATATATCATACGATATGAATGTTAAGGATACAACGAAATGCATAAGTTTTAATGATCGTCTCGTTGACTGCGTGTCAAAATTGAAAAAATATAGCGCCGTATTTTATGCGAAAGGAAGCGAAAGCTATAAAAGCGGTTACAAAGTAACAATTTTGGGTTAATGTGGAACTGAATCAATCAACAAATGAGGATAAATAGTATGCTTTATTCACAGTAAGACACACACTAAACTTCATGTGCTCGCTACACAATCGTTTGGGCCGAGATCACTATGACCGTTGTGCTCTGAGGCCGAAGTTACCAGAGTTGCGGGTCGAACTCTCCAAAGAATGCTGTCCGGATTCGCCTGGCTGAATTCACCGTGAGCCGACATCATCTGTATCCGCGCTGACAGCTCACTGACAGCTCGCTTCGATCCTAAGTGACCGTGGTCGTCGACGCCTGTGTCGCTGCTTGCGTTCTACGGATTGGTGGCAACAACATAGCTTCCACTACTGGGAATAATGTGGGCTCATCGTCCTCTTTCAACAGATTTTAGCACCCGAACAACCCAAGGCTGCCATCTTCTCTGGTCCGGATCGCGGTCGAAACACGTTTTTTCGAAGCGAGCAATGGCGGCTTGACGTTTGCTTTTATTTTACAAAGTTGGCCCCGTAGGGAACTTAAGCCGATTACATGTTACTTTATTCTTACTACTGTTTGCACTACAATCGATTGCCGCACAATAAACCATTCTGACGCTCGCTTCTAAACAACCGCTATCGCTGTCAACGATACGGTGAACGAATGGAAAGTTCCAGTCTCGTAGCACTTCCCTGTCATCAGTGACGTCACGTCGACGCTTGCCGATAAGCGCGGGAAAAATATGCAATTATTAATTAATTGAATCCTAATGAATTTTTCGGTGTTGTGGTAAGTAAAGTACAACGATGGGTCTCAAACTCGTCACACTGTCTTACCGGGTGTCTATAGTAAGATTAAGAAACCTCTACTAGGTTCCAATGGTTCACTTTGTTCCAGCGTGTCTTTGGAGAATTCCGCAATGGGGTTTGCCAGACATCTGGCCGCTTACATCTAGCTACCCTCCCGGGATGCAGTCGTACCTATTTGTCCTGTTGTTGTTGTTGTTGTTGTTGTTGTTGAGGTCAGTCGTCGCTGCTAACACCTCGTTAGTGGTGGCGGGTGCGTGGAGAGCTGTAGAGGTGCCTTCAAATAGTGAAACTCCTTCGGTTACGAAACCACGGAACTGCTCGGACATGTGCGCCAAACTTAGATGGATGTCGAACCATTCGACCTTCTGCAGCAAGTATCGCATGGGTTATTGTCATTATATTATATTAAAGTGATGAAAGTGGTCCAGCATCCAAAGGTGTTTATCACGTTACAATAACGCACTCCAATCGTGAAACACGGGTGGTGCGCCGACAAACACGGGTGGTGCGCCGACAAACACGGGTGGTGCGCCGACAAACACGGGCGCCCACATTACCAAATGTTGAAGTCGCACTACGCGTTCATGTATCTGTCTGTTGGTATATACAACTTCAGTGGAGAGCGCACATTGTTTGCAAGCAAAACGGATAAAAATGAGTTGCGCTCTACAATGGGGCAGAAGAGGATGAATTGGTCAATTTAACTCGCGATTTCGTTGTATTTCCTGTCTACTTCAGTAGGAGCCTCTGGGGCTCTCATGCCCTGAGGCGCGTGCCCCAGTGGTCCCTATATTAATCTGCCACTGTGCGTGCGTGCGTGCATGCGTGCGTACGTGCGTGCGTGCGTGCGTGCGTGCGTGCGTACGTGCGTGGGACGTTGGTGGCATTGGTCCATTGCCAGTGGTATCAGTGTCATCAGTATCATATAACGAGCAGTAGCATTACTAAACATGATGCCGTTCACGCACACCGCACGGTATGATGTTTCATAATAATATTTATAATATTACATGACATTGTATCTAGGCAGGCATCCGGTAGCTTGAAGATGATCGATACCGGCGAGACGGGACGGGGCACAGCGGTAAGAACGCTGCAATGCAAGTTCTCTAAGCACCAGTCGGGGAGATGACTGATCCCACCTGAGCAACCTCAGAGATACTCACCCTCTGTCGCACAGCACTGTCGGAGTCGTCGACCAGGTCCCCGATGTAGTACTTCTCGAGTACCCGATACGCAGTCGACGAATGCACGTGTGACGTATCATCACGCAAGGCATCCGTAACGTCTTGGCCGGCGTACTGCTGAAGCAACGCGACTCCGCCGGGGTGACGGCCCGCGAAGTCCGTCACGTTATAGATGCGACCATCGACCGCCAGCAGCAGCCGGTCGGCACAGGTACGCTGTCGCAGCTCCTTGGTCGTGTAGTTCGGCATCGTTGTCGCTCGTCAGTCCGACGCGGTCGTCTATTCGAGATGTGTCACCTGTAAAATTATATATGTACACATATGCGAGCGTCCGCGGTGGGTGGCGGCAACGCGCGTCCTCGAACGACCCACAACGTTGCCACCAGATGGCGCCGCGTCGACGCAACGTAAACAACGTGTCACGCGCACGCGGTGACGATTTGCTGACGGCGCGTGGAAATCAGCGTTAACTCTCTCACTGTCTACCGTGTCACGGTTACTTGCACCGCGGCTACAACACACAGCAATTTGACCGGAGGCACCGGGTCATGACATATGACGAAAAGTCAGTCAACAACCAGGGTGTCTAGGCTCGCTATTTATGTATGCCGAGACCACTTCATAGCTTGTTAGACACCGGTGCCCTATCGTTGCAGGTGCTGTAAACCGAACATGTAAACGAAGTCCAAAGGGCTGGGTAAGGCCTACGTGTGTTCATTCATACGAACCTTAACAACCCGCTGCTTACAAAAAAAACATGCACATATTGGCGACACGCATGGCTACGTACGGTATGTCAGCAATGAGAGTGTCACATTGTAATTTATATTCTATTTTGTACGTACAGTCATGCACATAGTGATGACTGTTGCAGTCTCGTAAGCTCGTGCGTTCACACACGCCCGCACATAATGTGTAAAGAAATCAATGCAACCAAAATAAAATATAGGGAGTGGCTAAAATTGCAACACAAAAGTGCCTTAGCTTTAATTACGGCATAGTCATAGCTACGATAATGTGCCACGAGTGCTAGAGCTACTGCAGTACCGTAACTTTAGCCACGGCCAATAAAATATTGTTATTAATTTTTTTCTGACGGAAATAACCTGGCACTTTGTTGAGGAACATTATTTGTCTACATTTGAACAAAGAATCATTTCTCATCCAAGTTGCTCCCCAATGAAGTCTCGTTTATTGCAAGTCCTACCACTGGAGTGGCATAGCATGTGACTAAATTGCTCGTTCAGGATTGATTGCACTGCTCAGGTATTTATGTAGTGTACTGCAATTCCTTATGCTACCGTCGTACTTAGTAGCGTTGGCGAGGGAATACACAGTGGCCAGTGCATCAGAGTATGTGTTTGTCTGCAGGAGTTTTGAGAAGGCAGGAGGCAAAATCGAGCAATGAAATCCTCTCTGGGCCTCTGCACGCGGATAAGAATTTCCATTCCACCTGGCTAGGACTCCAGAGTGGTGTATATTAACACGTGTCCCCAAAGCGCCAGATATTCATTTATACAGCCGGGTGAACTGTGGCAGCGCGAATTGAACGAACTTGTCCAGGCTGCGAACGGAAGCAGGATATTCGAAACCCGGTCGATTGCAAAACGGTCCCTTAAGCAAGGCTTGTCATAAAGTTGTAATTTTGTTTATTAAAACAATTTTTTTTACGGAATCATCTGCTCCACTTATCTCACATCTGTACTAACCACCACCCGATATTTGTCTCTTGAAAAAAGTTCTTGCAAAATGGCCCCCTTCACATCCACTTTTACTACTGGGCCATCATCACATATTTCGTAAACTAATTGTCCCCGCTTGTACCATGCACATTCCTGGTGTGGCCACGCCGTACACTATCCAGAGTTCACCCATTCTTTCCCTTCCTTACTGTTCGAAAACAGTTCGCGGCAGTACAAACATGGTATATTATCGTTTTCTGTATTAAGTTTTTCGCTTATTATATCATTCGTTTTATTTTATTATTAGTCTATTATTATTTTATTATTATCATTTATTTTAGTTACATATCTCTGTCACACACGATCTACCTTGAAATTACTGGTGTATACGCTACACCAACAACATACCGACCAAAGCGGGCCCATGTTGGCAGACTGGGGGGCCCGTTTTACCAGCACAACACGGCTTCTAGTTTTTCGCCTTTTTAATAAGAACGAGGCATGCACTTTAAATCTAATATGCACATATCAGAGCATACACAACTGGCTTAAATATACCAGAGATTCCTTAGTTTTCAACGCGCACAAATGGAAAGTGACATTTGGAAAACAATGCTAATATTTTAAGAAAAGTGAAAAACAATCTTGTTGTGCTAACTTCGTTGCATTTCACGCTTCCGACCAACGTTTAGTTACGTAGTGATCGCCTGTGAGTTACTTAGCAGTGACACCACTAATACAGTAACGCCATGCGGACGGGGGCTCGTTTTGGGCGTTGTTCGCTGTAGTGTAAAATGCAGTAACAATACGCTTCGTGATGTGTGCGACAAACGGTGGCGCCACAGCCCGGATAATCGAGGCTACGCTACTGCACACCTAGTTTCGCTTTTCCTACTCTCGCTCGAGAGTCTGGCCTCAGAGGTGTGGTCTCGTTGTTACCCACTGTCACCATTACATTTTGTGTAGGCGTTTCCTACAGTCAATCAGCATCGTTATCGAGATTTTACAATAATACACTGACAATGCTCTTCCTGATTTAACTTTTCAGTCTGACAGTTGTGTCAATATAAACAAAGTTTAAAGTTAATTCGAATTGCATCGTATAATCTGATAAAAGTTCACTCTTAGTTTATGAATTAGCCAAATGTCCGGATGACATCGTGATTAGCTAATTATGTATGCGTCCAGAATCTGGGTGCATACGTCATTTCCGTCACAATAAAAAGTACACTTTGCGTCCAGGCGAAGATGTGTGCGACAAATGGTGGTGCACGTAGTCTCGATGCCACTGCATACCCAGATTCTGAGTATACATCCGGGGATTTTCATGACTTATGAGTAACACTTTATAAGTGTATGCAATGCATATGAAACAATTATAAAACGTTACTTATATTGAAACAATTCACACTATAAAATAAAGCGGAATTAACATTTAACAGTGTTCGTTCCGTATAATACATCCGCCGGCTTTTGATATAAAACAGACACGCACGTATCACGTGTATTCCGTGATATACAATCTGCACAGTGGCATCAAGCAGAAGAAATATGCTCCAAATAATTGATTACAAGTACATTTTTGTCTAGTTAGTGAGCGAAATTGTTCGTACTCGACATCATGTGATGTCACTGTCAAGCGATGTATTTGACGCCAGACTGTTCTCGGTGAGCGATAGTCGGATAAGAGAGACTACGTTAATTAAGCATATTAATATTATATTATTAAGCATATTTAATAAACGCACCGTGTTCACAACCGTTCACTCATACGCAAAGCACACAACATAAGTTACTTATCGATTGAGTGCAAACAAATTGTTAGACAAGTTGTTTTTAATTAAATACGATTATCGAAATGCCTCACTGTAAAAGTCGTAACGCCAATGGACAGTTTCAGCCACACGTTCCGTGCTTCGAACGTATATCAATACTTAATGTCTAGCCTGTAAGTTGAACTTATCTCATACGTAGCCGTAGTGCGGTTTCAGCTAAGTTTGAAGAAATGAACTTGCCAATTAAGCGCTAGTGTGAGCAGGTGTGGCAAAGTGAGAGGTTGGTCTTACAAGTTAGTGGGAGGTGGGAAGCTGGCCTCAAAAAAGAGGTGGGATTGGAAGGAAGTGGACTGTCAGAATTGGCGGCAAGTGGGAGGTTGGCCACCAAAACATGTGGGACTGAAGATGATTGCCACAGATTTATGGTTAGGCTGGGATAATGCGGCGAGCCAATGGACATACTTGTTATGGTTCAGTGTGTATATGTTTCCCTTTTAATAACAAAACTAAATATTATAGTAAACAATCACAAATCAAGTATGCTGAATAGAATTACAATCTATCAACGTCCAATATTATTCGTGACTATCAAATCACAGTTTACGTAATAATCTCTTATGAACTTGCTGGCGTCGTTCCTACGATATGTTTAGAAACAAGGTTGACACATATCTCAGGAGGGCGGGTTACTCGTAGATGAACAGTGTTGGACTCTCGATAAGCCAATGGCTTCCTTGTCCACTTGCCATCTGGGCCTTTGGCTTGGATGGCAAATCTTGTTAAATATAGATTTCCAGGGCGTGTGGTGCCAAGCTAGCTACAACGAATGCAATCCTGCGTGTCCAGCGAGTGCAGTCAAGCATAGAGTGCCCCCACCCGGCGAATGCAGTCAAGCGTATAACGTGCCCCGGCGTATGCAGTCAAGCGTGCAGCGTGGAATGTCGGTGGAGGAATCACAAGGAGGCGCGTCTTTGTGTAGGCAATCGTCGCCCCGTCCGGACAACGAATAGTCCTCAAAGTCAAAGAGGTAATCGGTGTATTAATGTTCACCGATACATAATCGACGACGCTAGTGATGAAATAACGGCGAAATAATCATATCTTGAGTCAAGAATAATGCACCGACAATTTGTATCCTTGCACGTCTAAACTCTTAACACGAGAAATGAGTATAATCACATTATCTTACTCGGTGAATGTATTCCATTCGACCGAACATTGCTTCACATTTCCATGTCTGGAGATAATTTTTCGCTTCACATGGCGATTCACTTCGTGAATCATCCAACGTCTCAGATGTCTGATTTATTTCAATTGTCCGACCAAGACATTAGGCGTCAGCTGTTTTGTACTTCTTCTACCACCAACAACAGTTATCGTCTCATAATAAATCAATCAATCAATTATTTTAGTGCATACAGAACTCACGTAGACCACGGAAAGGCTTGGTTGTCTATACAACTTGCAAGTTGACTTGTGAACAATTACGTAATAGTTGCATCAAAACACCCTAGTATCAAACATCCAAATAATATTCTACATAAAATCTATATCATAAGAATCTAGACAATACACACATAATGACGGTGTACACCAAAGTACATCTGGTACTAGATTTATAACAGAAAAAGCACTTTACAAATGTCCTTTATATCAATCCATTGTCAAAAGTGAGACCGTAAACATATTTACTTATTCATTAGATAGAAATATAAATATTTTTTCTCACTCAAGAAAGATAACAGAACTAGAGGACATGAGGTAACATTAGTAAAGAATCAGTGTAGATTGCATATCAGGAAGTGCTCGTTCTCACAGAGGACAATCAATGAATGGAACAAATTATCTACAGATTGTGTAACTGCTAGCAGCGTGAATATGTTTAAAAACAAGGTTGACACATATCTCAGGAGGGCGGATTACACATAGATTAAAAATGTTGGACTCTCGATAAGCCAATGGCTTCCTTGTCCACCTGCCATCTGGGCCTTTGTCTTGGATGGCAATCTTGTTAAATCTTGTTAAATTATGCTATCACCAACACAAATCAACAACTGGTACTATATCTCAATATATTTGGTCTCCACCATAATTAAATGCTAACACAAGGATACATATCAGTAAACAACGAGTTTTCCAATGATACCAAACATGACATTTCATTTATCTGTTAATCCGTTGTAACAACATTTTTTTCCGAAATCTTGATTTGCCACTGGTCGCTATTCGGCGCCATTAGCACGACTCTCAATCACTAAGTACCATCGCTGATTCTATACAACTCACACAATCTCCGAGCTGTGAAAATGATGAGACCCTTGCCACACTCCTTCTATTGTAGTTCTTTGCCTTCAACCCTGCCACCGCTGATACCGTTGCCTGAGGCTGAGTAGTTTTCACCAGCTGGGTATCGACTCGTTCTTAAAGTATAACTACAGTAAAATTACTAGTCCAGTGTTTTGCTTGTCCTGTTAAGTTATATTTGTTCTAAGACTAAAATACCTAGTCCTAAGCATGTCTTCTCTGACGTATAAAAAGGTCATTCTATCCGTATTTACGTAGACGCGTGTTGTTTATGCGTATCTCGGCGCGAAACTTATTTATTAATGTCATATTGTATTATTGGATAACATGTGACCGGCTAATTAATCTGACGTCAGTACCTATATAAGTTGCGGAACTAACGATAGGTATACAGAAAATGTATGACTGAAATTGTCTAATGCATGAACACTACGGACCGTTCGATGACATTCCTGTAGCTGTGAACATAGATTAATACGAATAATTGAAATATATTATCATGTTTACATCAACACAACAGTCACCGACGCCGACGGCGATGCGCGGTGTGGCGATAATGTGTTCCATGGCCATGCCAACATATTTCTTACAAACCTGTTTATGTCTAAAACAAGTTATCACAATTTGACGTTTATGCTCCGAAGGACCGATATATCTAGTGATACACAACGAACATGTTAGAATTTGGATAGTACCATACGGCATACCTATTTCAGTATTTGGCGACATGCTAATGGCGATGCGTGCAGAATATGCATTGTGATTGACAGTTATTTGTTTTCGTATTTTTTTAGGAAAACAAAACAAATACAAGTGCTACACGTTAATTATATTTTATTTTATTGTGTGAGTTGTGTCAATGTAGGCAACATTTACAATTGTTTCGACTGCAATGCAAACGCTCATACACATTTATTCAATTTGATTGGTTAGCTAAATTCCGGTGTACCAACGAAAAGTGGCAAGTGAGAGCGACAAACAGAATTGTTAGCAAAGCAAAGTTATTTCGGTTTGTAATAGTTTTATTAGGAGTCATGATTCATCCGTTTATAATCATGTATCTAACATATCTTCTAGAACAATAAAAAAAGGAAATTTCACACTATCTGTGTATTGCCAATCAGGAGACATTTACACAGTCACAGTGTAACGCTTTTTTATTGTCATCCAGGCCCAGGGGCCGGTTTCACGAGACGGCGTAAGTCCTATTTACGACGCCGTAAGTCGAATTGGTCGTAAAGTTACGCCAAGAACGTTTCATGAGTCAACTTACGACCAGTTAGACCTTGCCTTTTAGTCGTAACTTTACGCTTCATATTAGCAGTCGTAAATTTACGACGCCGTCGGCGTCTCGTAATTTCACGCATTAATTTTGGCGCTGATTATTCACACAGTACAATGCCAATGCCAATGGCGAGATGAACTATACCCCTATGTCTCCAATTACTGAACACAGTTGGTTAATATGGAATAAATTAAATAATGTCAACAACTACAGTACTCAGTAGCGTACGTGTAATGAAAAATGTAGCCGCGATGTCATGTTTATACTCGTTGACGTTGCCCATGTTAGGAACTTAGGGTCATTTTTTTTATCTATTTAATACAATATGCCATTAAAAACCTTCGCTCAAGATATATATATATATATATATATATATATATATATATATATATATATATATATTCAAAATCATTAACAATTATTTCATCGATTAAGTGCAACCAATTTGTTAGAAAAATTGTTTTTGAATTAAATATTTATGATTATCGAACGACGAAAACATGATTCGCGAAAAGTCGCCACGGCACAAAACTGCTACGCTTGGTCGAACGACTTCGCTAGACGCTACTTCACAACATTACTAACACTTTGGAGAAGCCTCACAGCATGTCAAGACGTAAATAAACATTTAAAGTACATACACCACTAGACCCTTGTTCACTTTCCCCTATAATTATTACTTTAAGAAAATTATTTAGTTTGACCTATTTTTATGTATCATGAAGACAGTTATATTGAATAGTATTAGGTTTACACATCATGCGTCTAAAGCACTTGCTTTTTAAACCGTTTTAATGGGCAGCGTAGATTTGTTTAAATCGTTCCAATGATCTTGCATGTTTATCGCAGAATTTGGTGGTAGCATTCTGCATCGAAACACTGGCACTGCACCGTTCTGCGCCGACGTAGTTACGACAGCCGGACAGGGCGTACGTTTTCTCATGAAACCGGTCTAAAACTACGCCAGTGGGTAGATCTTCGTCTTCGTCTAACCCTGGCCTAGGCTAGGCCTAGGGCCTAGTTAGTAGCCCCTAACCTTGGCTACGCTACTACTACATTTAGGAATAATTGTTTGTGATGCCATTATCAGTCTGACTATGACTATGACAGTAAATCAAATTAAATTAATTAGGTATATCAAATTCCGCTAGATGGCGTCACTTTTTCGTTGTCGAAAATAGCGTCATTTTATGTGTCCCATATTTGGTACGAAGGCGTTACGCTCGCATCACATGGTCGCGGGAAAAGCCAAAATACTCGGTATGCAAATGACGTGGCCGAGTTTGTTTAACTTCATATCGACCAATGAATGTCTTCTTTACATTATGGGCGCGATAATTTTTTCATTCCGACGCTTTTGTGACTGCACGAAGGTAAGTAAATTTTGTTTTGCTTAAACTTGTTAAAAAGTACATATAATATAAAGAAGAATTTTATAGGACTAAAAAAGAACAGTACAATAATTACTTAGCTTTAAAATGATGTGCATATTATTGCACTGGACAACTGCCGTTTTTCAGAAAAACGTGGGCAACATGACCCGGTGCGCGCTAATTTGTCATGTTTTGTCGTTCGGAAGCTGCGGTCGGTGGCTTCGCGTGAACGTATATTGTAAAGACCTTTCGACGCATCGTAATCCGTTGACATCCGTATTTCTGCGATTAAATTATTGCATGTTTTGTTGATAACAGTTATTATAAATGTATTATTGTTGTCTATGCGTCAATATTTTTATGTTAAAAATTACGAAAGGTAAATTACTGCAAGATGATTTGACATCGTCATGGCGTCATCTGCAATACTGGAATATGAAATCTTTTCTAAGAATCCGAGCAATCCACATTTCAACAATTAATTGCTGGCACATTTTGTTTATAGCATTTGTTATATGTCTTTCTGTAGTTTGTGTAGCAGTATTTACTAGTTGTCAGAAATTATGTTTTATTGGTTTTTTTTGTTGCGTTATACTGCATACCTTTTTTACTGATTATATAATTTGTAAATTGTAATAACTGGTGTGAGTTGTGTAGTGTTTCTAAGATATGCATTTATGATGAATAACAAAATTGTTGTGTATTTGTATATACCTATATGTTCGGTCGCCTTCCAGTGATTACTGTTAAAAACCAAGTAATCATTGTTTAAAGCTGCAGATACTTTTCACTTTAATATTTGATTATGCATATTTTATACTTAATATCTGCCACTATTTGTGTTTTGTTAATTTTTAGTTGCAGTGATCATTTATGCCAACTTGAATATCTTCTTAATTATCGTTATTTTATTTTACACATTATTTGACATCTTGGATTTTAGAAGATCCAGTTTTTATTTGTGCAAAATTTACTGTTATAAAATGTACTTTTGATATTTTATCATCTGATTATATCAGATATATAATATTATAATTATTAATTTAATTATTCAAAAGTATTTTGTGTTACAGGTAAAGGTATTCAACAGCAACTTGTGTGTACAGACTTCAGCTAGTTTGTAATTTATATGGATTACAATCGGCTGTTATGATACAAATTAATCGAATGATGAACACCTTGGAAATAACACTGCATGCACTATTGCAACATCATATAAGACTTCATCTCAGGACAACTGTTTTGAGATGAGCGACATCAAAGTGATCAATTCTGGTTTTGACAAATGTGCTGTCGTCTACGATAACCATTATACTCTTACACGTGGAAATTATTGCCATGCACTCATCTAACATGATAAACAAAATCATGTGCTTGATGCTGAGACAGTGTGCTTGTGGAACATTGACACACTATTGCATTTGCCTGCAAGAAATAAAAAATATAACGAACATAGATAGGCATTGACATTGTCTGAAGAAACGTATGTGCATATAGAAATAAATGGTTGCTTTTGAATAACATCTAGCCTTTTCATAATTAATACATGGTAAAATATGTACAATTAACTGTAATATAATCTAAACACATACAATTATTTTGATGCCCCTAGCCCTGTATGGGTGGACCAACTTATTACCATGCTATTACTCCCTGTAAATAGGTCAAGTGTGAAATGCAGGTAAACTAATTAGGTAATGTAAAATTACATGGTCACATAGTATTCAAGTTGATAAATTGACATTTTCCATCCATTAAAAGTTAAATAGGCCAATTACCTATTAAATAACAGCTAAATTAGCCCATTAATCAACGTAAATAGGTCAAATGTAAAATGTAGGTCAATTAATTAGGTCATCAAAAATATGGATTTACCAAGTCACATGACATTGAAGTAGATACATTGACAATTTCCATCCCATAAAGGTTTAATAAACTCATTTACTAATTAATTACAACCAAATAATCCCATTACTCCATGTAAATAGGTCAAAGGTTAAATGTAGGTCAACTAATTAGGTCATGTCAAGGTCATATATTATTAACATTAGTTTCTGGGTCATATACCTTTTTATTTCACATCAATATGTTCAATACATTAAAAACTATTGCTATTTTCATATAAATGAAATACAGTCCTCAGCATTCCGGGTCACAAGAAATGGAACCAAATTGTATAGACATCAATGCTAATTTTCAGAGATCAAAAAGTGGAATAACTTCGGAAATAATGTAGATATCAACAAAATTCTAAAAGTGTTATAAACTTTATAGGACACTCTATCCTGTGGAACCATTTAAATGATCATCTGATCGATTTGAATTTTTTTTTGATATACTAACTATGTACATTAATATCAATTTAACTAATTGTATTATTATTCACTTTTTTTATTCATTTATTTTGCCATTTATATTGGCTTTAATGTTATGCCTATGCCTATGGCTATGGCAATAAATAGCGCATTTTATCGCTCAAAACTCCGTCTGAACCCAGTCTATGCGAAGGTTGACAATTGTATGTTGTAATATAATTAATTAATAATTCTGAATGCTTGATAGCATGCCATAATGCTGAATTGATTATATAATTTAAGTATTAATATTTCGATGCGTTTGGTCACACACCTTTCGTAACTGTGTCTGTGACCTACTATGCTCTATGACTATGTCTATGTCTACGACTATGTCTATGTCTATGAATAGGGTCGCGATCCTACAACACAAATCACAATTCATCCTTCATTTTCAGTCACCAGTTTATTTTTAGGTACAACAACATAACAATAGTTGTAATTCCACGGCAGTGCAGCAATGTTTGCACAATTCTGCAGGTACAATAATATTTGTAATTCCAAGGCAGTGCAGCAATGTTTGTAAAGTGCTGCAGGTACGGCAACATAGCAATGTTTGTAAAGTGCTGCAGATACAGCAACATAGCAATGTTTGTAAAGTGCTGCAGGTACGGCAACATAGCAATGTTTGTAAAGTGCTGCAGGTACGGCAACATAGCAATGTTTGTAAAGTGCTGTAGGTACGGCAACATAGCAATGTTTGTAAAGTGCTGCAGATACAGCAACATAGCAATGTTTGTAAAGTGCTGCAGATACAGCAACATAGCAATGTTTGTAATTCCGAGGTAATGTAGCAATGTTTATAAAGTAAGCACCTTCTCATAGTAAGTTTCTTATATAGCGCGGTATTATCAGTTCGTCGGACCGCTCAAAACGCTTTACACTTCACTCCCCCGTAGACCTGTTCATTCCAACACAAACTTGACTTCTTTAGGAAGAACTCAGTCATGCTGCAATTACTCTATGAATACTACTTGTATAGCCAGGTACTCATTTATACAGTTAAGTGAACTGAGGGATTACTGAGGCAATTTGGAGTGAACGAAATTGCCCAAGTTTTGAAACGGAAGCAAGAGGATTCGCTACCGCGGCCCCACGTAATGTAATTTCCAGTTGATTAAACTATGTGTAGCTATTATGACGCCAGCCACTTGCGCAAAGATCGGAGCTGCCAGCCTTCGAAGAAGAATCGAATTTTGAGAAGTTAACTGTTAAAAGAGAATGGCAATTTCTAGATGAATCAGTATTTTTAAAAGTAACTTTTAAAACAGAATAATAATTTCGAGCTGTCATATATCATTGAAAATATCATCTGCCAAGGAAGATAAAGACTTACCATGAATGGTGTATTACATGGAATTTAAGTTATATATACAGTGGCATCAAATGTGTTCATTATCAATATAATAAAAAAAAAATAATGAACAAATGGTCTAGGCAGAATTGATGTAAACTGAAGTTGTGATTTGCCAAATACTGTGTCACATAGCTGTATTTTTAAAAGTAACTAATAATAGTGGCTGTTTTTTTATCAAACTGGTTTTGGAAGAGAGATATGATGAAATCAGACTTCATGAATATATTCAAACATGGTTATCAAATGTATTTCACAATGATAAATGTATTACCTAGAATATTTAAAGATGTATTCGAGTTTGAACCGTACTTAACGTTATTACCGGAGAGATTAAGAATTGTTAAAAAAAATTAGTATGGGAAACACAAAACTGCCTATTGAAACAGGCAGATGGTTCAATATTGATAGACATTAAAGGTATTGTACTTTGTATAATATAAATGCGATTGGGGATGAATTTCATCTAATGTTTCAATGTGACACTTTAAGAGACCACAGAAATAGATTTCTGACTATATATTTTATTAATCACCCTAATTCTTTCAAGTTCTCTGTGTTCTTTAATATTCATAGTTTAAATAAACTAATAAGAATTTGTAAATTGATCAAAATAACAATTGGTAAGTTTAACTAACATTGACTGTTTTTTATTACTTTTAAATGTTTTGAGTACTTGCAAGTACTCTGGGTATTGTATATTTATCTCATACACCATTGTATGGTATTACTATTAGAGAATAAAACTGGAACTTGAAGTTTTGACAATTTTCAATAACAAACCACAACCGAAGTTGTGTCATCGAGTATACCAATATGAAGTTTATGGATGTACATATTTTGGTTAGACACTGCTAAAAATGTCCTCAAAATTGAATAGCAAACGTTTCGCGGACATCCTTGACCTTCGCAATGCCGTAAGACAGCGCACACGACGACTTGTCAACGTCAGTGCTGTAAAATTGATGCTGTAGACAAAACCCATAATTTACGAACTTTTCATCGCTCACATTCAGTCTTCAAATGCATTTGAATGCGCATTCAAATGCCTCCATAAATGAATGCGACATTTGATTTGTGAAATGCACAACCAAATGTGCACTCAAATGCATGCGTAATTCTTTGAATAATTATTATTGTTAGATTCACTATCACAAGTTCAAAACATGCCACTGGAAAAATTGCTCTGTAGTGAGCAGTATTTCAGCGGATTATAAAAATTATTGTCTGACCTGTGACTGCACTTTCACAACGTGCTCTTTGAAAAAGTGCTCTGTAGGTCAACTGGTCAATGCCTAAACTGTTATTTATACAACATGAAAATACCAACTGGTTTATAGGTTGGTGGCTTCAGAGATTACCTATTCATTGAAACAAATCAAACAATGCAGACAAATGACTCCCTTGTGTTGTGTTGACACTGTTGGGGAGGGTTGTGGTGGCAGCTCATTGGGGAGTAAACATTAACAATACCAGCCCTGAATATTTACCGCCACAGAGAGTGATTAGTGGTAGCTGTAATTATTCACCAGGTTATCTTCCCAGAGACCCACCAGTGGACAGCCTATTGTCTTGGGTTCCCCTTCCGTTCTGGTCTAACTAAAGGATTAATATTTCATACCCTGCCATGTTTCCCAGTAAACTGTCAATTGTCTATTCCTCCCTCCAATTTCCACCACCTCTGCAGGCCTGGAACTGTGTGACTCGGTATATGTAGTGATACTTAATGGTTACAATAATGTACTACTGTATTTATTAAATAAACGAATAATGTGTTTGTATACATTACGTTGTTTTTTCTCCAAATAAAACAAATCGTTAATATAAAGCTAAAACATTTGAAATTAATTCAAATGCATTTGCACATGTGTAACCAAAACATTTGCATTTGAATGCGACCGCAACACATTTGCATTTGAATGCGTTCCTGGACAATGGCATTTGCATTCGCATTTGCGTTTGAATCGAGTGAAACATTTGCATTCAAATGCGTTGACATACATTTGTTAACAAGCTTGCTCACATTTTGAAAACTTATTTGACGGAAAAAAACTGGATCTCTGCGTAACTAACGGGCTCACTATGAATCCGTGTTGTCATCACTTGACCAGCGGACATGCTTTCGTGTGGTCAACACCCTGCTAAAGCCGCCGAGCACTAGTTGACCACAATCATCAAGCACTGAGAAACTGTGCAGTGACTTTGCTACTTACTTCGCTGAAAAAAACAAGGAATCAGAGTGCAGATCCAGAAGAAGCTGATAATTGATAAAGAATGTTCTGATTAAGTCGTCGATGTTAGCAGCCAACCAGTACCATACCAACTAAATCGACTACTACCTACGACTGACGAGGAACTGAGGAACATCATCAAACTGTGCCCCTCAAAGACATGCAGTCTGGATGCCTGCCCAACTGAACTCCTGGAGAGAACACTGCATATCCACATTCCCTATTTGGTGGCCATAGTAAATAACAGCTTCGAACAAGCTGAGAACTGCAGTTCTGAAACCACTGTTGAAAAGTGACACGATAAATAAAGATATGCTAAAAAACTACAGACCAGTCTCCAACATAGCGTTCATCGGCAAAGTGTTACAGAAAGTTGCAGTCCATCGGCTAACAGAACACTTAACTATGAATGGACTGCACAAAGAATACCAGTCTGCATACAAGACACGGCACAGTACCGAGACAACCCTGTTGAGAGTAAAGCATGACATTGCAGGAGCTCTTGACAGGAACCATGATATGATGTTTGTCATGCTAGATCTATTAGTAGCATTCGACACTATCGATCATGTACACTTGTTGAAACTTCTGCAAGATGAATACGGTGTGCGTGGAACGGCACTAGCTTGGTTCCGGACATACATGGAAGACCGCACCTATCGCGTCCAGATTGACTCAACAACATCAGAGCTTATTCCTCTACAGTGTGGTGTACCACAGGGCTCGGTCCTTGGGCCAGTTATATTTACTTTTACACCACGCCAATGCAGCGCATATTCAGAAGATATGGAGTACACTATCACAAATATGCGGATGACATTCAACTATATGCATCCTACAATCCAGCTGTGCCGGGCGACCAAGCAGAAACAGTGAGGCAACTCACAGACTGTATTAGGGAAGTTAGACGATGGATGACTCTTCGTATGCTAAAATTAAATTATGACAAAACTGGGATGATTATTTTTAATATCAAAACATCATCTCAAGTTATATGGAATTTGCTCTATGACCATTGGAGCTGACATCATTTCACCAGTAGACTGCGTACGAAATTTGGGAGTTCATATGGATCATCTGACGATGACACATCATGCCACAGCTGTGTGTGCTGCTTGTAATTATCATCTATACAGACTATCACCAGTACGTCACTATCTCACAACAGAAGCCACCAAAAGTGCTATAAACGCACTTGTGACCTCTCGCCTAGATTACTGTAATTCGCTCTTGGTTAACCTTCCGGCATCACAGTTACTTCGACTTCAACGAGTACAGAACAATGCTGCTAGACTAATTACGCGCACCATTAGGCACGACCACATAACACCAGTCTTAAGGGGCTTACACTGGCTGCCGGTAGCAAGTCGAATACATTTCAAGGTGCTAGTGTTGGCGTACCTATGTTGGCCGAACCTTTAGACATCCGAACTCCTGATGGGCGTCTACGCAAGGACTATGCGCCAACACTGCACCAATGCATCACTAAGAAGAGCATTGGTGAATCTGTATTTGGAACAACAGCGCCTCGACTTTGGAATTCATTGCCCACAGACATTCGTAATTCCAAGACGCAAACATATTTTAGGAAGTCTTTAAAGACTCACCTTTTTATTGGTCACTTCAAATATATGTAAATGAAGATAATATTATGTGATGGTCACTATGGATGGACTATTTGTGATATACATTAATTTTGCATTAGGATTCTAACCAGATTTTAAGGTTTTCTAAATTATTTAATTTATTTATTTCTAAATTAATTTTATTTATTTATTCGGCGTTTACACATGTGTGTTTATAGCTAAATAGTATTTTGTACCATGTGAATAGTATTTTATACCATGTACAGCGCATTGATCCATATAAGTAGTATGTGTGCAATTCTGAAGCCCCAAAATTGTGGGGCCATGTTAAAAGATAGGACTTTTTACGTAAAAAATGCCCAAATATGGCAGGGGAAGCCACGAGGTAATCCCCTATTATCGCTTCCGAGGCACTGTTTTGTGGTAATATTGTCGCCAGAGGGCGCTACGGGTCAATTGTGTCGACGGCTCTGATTGGTCGAGAGCAGTTTCACCACCAGAGGGTGCCACGTGTCATCCCCTATTATCGCACCAGAAGCATTGTTTTGCGGTAATATTATCCGTCACTAGGGGGCACTACCGGTCAATTGTATCGACGGTTTGTGACCTAGTTTCGACTGTTCTGAATGGTCGAGAGCCGTCACGTGACCTATGACGTCACAGCTCATTTGCATAAATTTGCATAAATTACACCGTTTTGTAGTGAAACCGTTGCCAGGGGGCGCCACGAGTATGTTGGTGTTTTTGAATCAGTAAAAATTGCGGTAATGTTGTCGCCAGGGAGCGCTACGGATCAAGTTTCACCACGAGTCTGCAAGAACACCGCGAGGTCAAAAGGTCAAGGTCAACAAAACAAACACCGCCGCTAAAACAAATGCCGCCGCTTTCTAGAACGTTCGAACGAAGTCACGCCTTTTCACCCAGCTAGCAGACTGAAATCTAGCGGACGAAAGTTCGTGCATCCAGCGGGAAAAACGTAGCCGTGCATGTAAGCTATAAGACGCATATCGCATCGTTGCATTATATCGAGAACTTTTCGACGTATGTCGTTTCGCGAAGGTCAACAAACACCGCCGTTTTCTGGAACGTTCGAACGAAGTCATGGAATTTTCCATAAACATCGCGAGGTCAAAAGGTCAAGGTCAAGGTCAAAATCACCGTCGCTTTCTGGAACGTTCGAATGAAGTCATGGAATTTTCCATAAACACCCCGAGATCAAAAGGTCAAGATCAACCCAGTTTTCCCGCGAAATGTGTCAAGACACATCGATCCGGTATGTAACATGAGCTTGTGCGCTTCCATTCGTCTTGTCTTTTTGACATTGGTCAGCCACTGTTTCACATTTCACCGAATCAAAAGGTCAAGGTCAACAAAACAAAACAAACACCGTCGCTTTCTGGAATGTTCGAACCAAGTCACGCCTTTTCACCCTACTAGCAGACTGAAACCTAGCGGACGAAAGTTCGTGCATGCAGCGGGAAAAACACGGGAAAACCCAGAAAAAGTGCATCGTCAGCAAACTTTCAGGGTAAACTGTAGGAGGTATGGGTAAATTGAAGGAATTATGGGTAAACTGTAGGAGTTATGGGTAACTTGTAGGAATTATGGGTAGACTGTAGGAGTTATGGGTAAACTGTAGGAGTTATTGGTAAACTGTAGGAGGTATGGGTAAACTGTAGTAAGGCTTGTGCGCTTCCACTCGTCTTGTCTTTTTCAAACTGGTCAGCCGCTGTTGGTGGACTTTTTGGCTTGTGCGCTCCGACTCGTCTTGTCTTTTTGACACTGGTCAGTCGCTGTTGGTGGACTTTGGCTTGTGCGCAATGCATGGAGATATTGACCGTCATGTAACATGCACGAAGACATTTGACACCATGTGATATGTATGGAGACATTTGACACCATGTGACATGCATGGAGACATTGACTGCCATGTGACATGCATGGAGACATTGACCGCCATGTGACATGCATGGAGACATTGACCGCCATGTGTCATGTATGGAGACATTGACCACTATGTGGTATGCATGGAGACATTGACTGTCATGTGACATGCATGGAGACATTTGACACCATGTAGTATGCATGGAGACATTGACCGTCATGTGACATGCACGGAGATCTTTGATACCATGTGATATGTATGGAGACATTTGACACCATGTGACATGCATGGAGACATTGACCGACATGTGATATGTGTGGAGACATTTGACACCATGTGACATACATGGAGACATTGACCGCCATGTGACTTGCATGGAGACATTGACTGCCATGTGACATGCATGGAGACCTTTGACAATGGTGGACTTTGGCTAGTGCTCTCCCACTCGTCTTGTCTTTTTTCACACTGGTCAGTCGCTGTTGGTGGACTTTGGCTTGTGCGCTCCCATTCGTCTTGTCTTTTTCACACTGGTCAGTCGCTGTTGGTGGACTTTGGCTTGTGCGCTCCCATTCGTCTTGTCTTTTTTTGACATTGGTCAGACGCTGTTGGTGGAGTTTGAATTGTGTGCTCCCACTCGTCTTGTCTTTTTTGACACTGGTCAGTCGCTGTTGGTGGACTTTGGCTTGTGCTCTCCCACTCGTCTTGTCTTTTTTCACACTGGTCAGTCGCTGTTGGTGGACTTTGGCTTGTGCGCTTCCACTCGTCTTGTCTTTTTCACACTGGTCAGTCGCTGTTGGTGGACGTTGGCTTGTGCACTTCCATTCGTCTTGTCTTTTTTGACACTGGCCAGTCGCTGTTGGTGGACTTTGGCTTGTGCGCTCCCACTCGTCTTGTCTTTTTTGACATTGGTCAGACGCTGTTGGCGGACTTTGACTTGTGTGCTCCCACTCGTCTTGTCTTTTTTGACATTGGTCTGTCACTGTTGATGAACTTTGGCATGTGCTCTCCCACTCGTCTTGTCTTTTTGACACTGGTCAGCTGCTGTTGGTGGACTTTGACTTGTGCGCTCCCACTCGTCTTGTCTTTTTCCCACTGGTCAGTCGCTGTTGGTGGACTTTGGCTTGTGCGCTTCCACTCGTCTTTTCTTTTTCACACTGGTCTGTCGCTGTTGGTGGACTTTGGCTTGTGCGCTTCCACTCGTCTTGTCTTTTTTGACATTGGTCAGTCGCTGTTGGTGGACTTTGGCTTGTGCTCTCCCACTCGTCTTGTCTTTTTTCACACTGGTCAGTCGCTGTTGGTGGACTTTGGCTTGTGCGCTTCCACTCGTCTTGTCTTTTTCACACTGGTCAGTCGCTGTTGGTGGACGTTGGCTTGTGCACTTCCATTCGTCTTGTCTTTTTGACACTGGCCAGTCGCTGTTGGTGGACTTTGGCTTGTGCGCTCCCACTCGTCTTGTCTTTTTTGACATTGGTCAGACGCTGTTGGCGGACTTTGACTTGTGTGCTCCCACTCGTCTTGTCTTTTTTGACATTGGTCTGTCACTGTTGATGAACTTTGGCATGTGCTCTCCCACTCGTCTTGTCTTTTTGACACTGGTCAGCTGCTGTTGGTGGACTTTGACTTGTGCGCTCCCACTCGTCTTGTCTTTTTCACACTGGTCAGTCGCTGTTGGTGGACTTTGGCTTGTGCGCTTCCACTCGTCTTTTCTTTTTCACACTGGTCTGTCGCTGTTGGTGGACTTTGGCTTGTGCGCTTCCACTCGTCTTGTCTTTTTTGACATTGGTCAGTCGCTGTTGGTGGAATTTGGCTTATGCGCTCACACTAGTCTTGTCTTTTTAATAGTGGTCAGTTACTGCTGGTGGACTTTGACTTGTGCTCTTCCACTCGTCTTGTCTTTTTAACTCTAGTCAACCGGTGTTGGTGGACTTTGACTTGTGCTTTGCGATGATACGATCGCCAGGCGCTGTTGGTGGACTTTGACTTGTGCGCTCCCACTCGTCTTGTCTTCTTTTTTTACACTGATCAGCCGCTGTTGGTGGACTTTGACTTGTGCGCTCCCACTCGTCTTGTCTTTTTGACACTGGTCAGCCGCTGTTGGTGGACTTTGGTTTGTGCGTTCCCACTCGTCTTGTCTTTTTTGACATTGGTCAGCCGCTGTTGGTGGACTTTAGCTTGTGCGCTTATGTTGGTGACAACTTGAAGAAAACAAGACAATGTTGGAGACAACTTGAAGAAAACAAGACACTGTTGGTGACAACTTGAAGAAAACAAGACGTTGTCATACAAAACTTGAAGAAAACAAGACTTTGTTGGTGGCAACTTGAAGAAAACAAGACACTGTTAGTGACAACTTGAAGAAAACAAGACACTGTAACACAAAATTTGAAGAAAACAAGACATTGTCATACACAACTTGAAGAAAACAAGACATGGTTGGTGACATCTTGAAGAAAACAAGACACTGTTGGTGACAACTTGAAGAAAACAAGACATTGTCATACACATCTTGAAGAAAACAAGACACTGTTGGTGACAACTTGATGAAAACAAGACACTGTCAATGACAACTTGAAGAAAACAAGACACTGTTGGTGACACCTTGAAGAAAACAAGACACTGTAACAAAAAAATTTGAAGAAAACAAGACACTGTTGGTGACAACTTGATGAAGACTCTGTTGATGGCAACTTGAAGAAAACAAGACTCTGTTAGTGACAACTTGAAGAAAACAAGACACTGTTGGTGACAACTTGAAGAAAACAAGACACTGTAACACAAAACTTTGAAGAAAACAAGACATTGTCATACACAACTTGAAGAAAACAAGACATTGTTGGTGACAACTTGAAGAAAACAAGACACTGTTGGTGACAACTTGAAGAAAACAAGACATTGTCATATACAACTTGAAGAAAACAAGACATTGTCATACACAACTTGAAGAAAACAAGACTCTGTTGGTGGCAACTTGAAGAAAACAAGACACTGTTAGTGACAACTTGAAGAAAACAAGACACTGTTGGTGACAACTTGAAGAAAACAAGACACTGTAACACAAAAATTTGAAGAAAACAAGACATTGTCATACACAACTTGAAGAAAACAAGACATTGTTGGTGACAACTTGAAGAAAACAAGACATTGTCATACACAACTTGAAGAAAACAAGACACTGTTGGTGACAACTTGATGAAAACAAGACACTGTTAATGACAACTTGAAGGAAACAAGACACTGTTGGTGACAACTTGAAGAAAACAAGACACTGTCACACAAAATTTGAAGAAAACAAGACATTGTCATACACAACTTGAAGAAAACAAGGCACTGTTGGTGACAACTTGAAGAAAACAAGACACTTTTGGTGACAACTTGAAGAAAACTAGACACTGTTGGTGACAACTTGAAGAAAACAAGACACTGTTGGAAACAACTTGAAGAAAACAAGACACTGTCACACCAAATTTGAAGAAAACAAGACATTGTCATACACAACCTGAAGAAAACAAGACTTTGTCATGTCTTGTCTTTTTTGACATTGGTCAGGCGCTGTTGGCGGACTTTGACTTGCGCGCTCCCACTCGTCTTGTCTTTTTTAACATTGGTCAGTCGCTGTTGGTGGACTTTGGCTTGTGCGCTCCCACTCGTCTTGCCTTTTTTGACATTGGTCAGTCGTTGTTGGTGGACTTTGGCTTGTGTGCTCACACTCGTCTTGTCTTTTTGACACTGGTCAGTCGCTGTTGGTGGACTTTGGCTTGTGCGTTTCCACTCGTCTTGTCTTTATTTATTTATGGCGCCACTGCCAAGGCGACGGCAGTGGCGGCGCCGCTACGGAAACGCCACGGAAAAAGCCTAACCCCAACCTATTGTCGGTTGTATAACCCTAGATTGCCTGTAAAAAGGTGTAACCCCAACCTGGTGTCGGTTGTATAACCCTAGATAGACTGCATCGAGACAGTGCTGTTTGCACAATCCTACCAGCTTCTTAGCGGCGACGGTACGGAAAAAGGTGTAACCCCAACCTGTTATCGGTTGAATAACCCTAGATAGCCTGCAAAAAGGTGTAACCAATATCAAAAAAGACAAGACGAGTGGAAGCGCACAAGCCAAAGTCCACCAACAACGACTGACCAATGTCAAAAAAGACAAGACGAGTGGGAGCGCACAAGCCAAAGTCCGCCAACAGCGACTGACCAGTGTCAAAAAAGACAAGACGAGTGGGAGCGCGCAAGTCAAAGTCCGCCAACAGCGCCTGACCAATGTCAAAAAAGACAAGACATGACAATGTCTTGTTTTCTTCAAATTTGGTGTAACAGTGTCTTGTTTTCTTCAAGTTGTTTCCAACAGTGTCTTGTTTTCTTCAAGTTGTCACCAACAGTGTCTAGTTTTCTTCAAGTTGTCACCAACAGTGTCTTGTTTTCTTCAAGTTGTCACCAACAGTGCCTTGTTTTCTTCAAGTTGTGTATGACAATGTCTTGTTTTCTTCAAATTTTGTGTGACAGTGTCTTGTTTTCTTCAAGTTGTCACCAACAGTGTCTTGTTTCCTTCAAGTTGTCATTAACAGTGTCTTGTTTTCATCAAGTTGTCACCAACAGTGTCTTGTTTTCTTCAAGTTGTGTATGACAATGTCTTGTTTTCTTCAAGTTGTCACCAACAATGTCTTGTTTTCTTCAAGTTGTGTATGACAATGTCTTGTTTTCTTCAAATTTTTGTGTTACAGTGTCTTGTTTTCTTCAAGTTGTCACCAACAGTGTCTTGTTTTCTTCAAGTTGTCACTAACAGTGTCTTGTTTTCTTCAAGTTGCCACCAACAGAGTCTTGTTTTCTTCAAGTTGTGTATGACAATGTCTTGTTTTCTTTAAGTTGCCACCAACAGTGTCTTGTTTTCTTCAAGTTGTCACCAACAATGTCTTGTTTTCTTCAAGTTTTGTATGACAATGTCTTGTTTTCTTCAAGTTGTCACCAATAGTGTCTTGTTTTCATCAAGTTGTCACCAACAGTGTCTTGTTTTCTTCAAGTTGTCACCAACAGTGCCTTGTTTTCTTCAAGTTGTGTATGACAATGTCTTGTTTTCTTCAAATTTTGTGTTACAGTGTCTTGTTTTCTTCAAGTTGTCACTAACAGTGTCTTGTTTTCTTCAAGTTGCCACCAACAGAGTCTTGTTTTCTTCAAGTTTTGTATGACAACGTCTTGTTTTCTTCAAGTTGTCACCAACAGTGTCTTGTTTTCTTCAAGTTGTCACCAACATTGTCTTGTTTTCTTCAAGTTGTCACCAACATGAGCGCACAAGCTAAAGTCCACCAACAGCGGCTGACCAATGTCAAAAAAAGACAAGACGAGTGGGAGCGCACAAGCCAAAGTCCACCAACAGCGGCTGATCAGTGTGAAAAAAGAAGACAAGACGAGTGGAAGCGCACAAGTCAAAGTCCACCAACAGCGCCTGGCGATCGTATCATCGCAAAGCACAAGCCAATGTCCACCAACACCGACTGACCAGTGTCAAAAAAGACAAGACGAGTGGAAGCGCACAAGCCAAAGTCCACCAACAGCGACAGACCAGTGTGAAAAAGACAAGACGAGTGGAAGCGCACAAGCCAAAGTCCACCAACAGCGACTGACCAGTGTGAAAAAGACAAGACGAGTGGGAGAGCACATGCCAAAGTTCATCAACAGTGACAGATCAATGTCAAAAAAGACAAGACGAGTGGGAGCACACAAGTCAAGGTCCGCCAACAGCGTCTGACCAATGTCAAAAAAGACAAGACGAGTGGGAGCGCACAAGCCAAAGTCCACCAACAGCGACTGGCCAGTGTCAAAAAAGACAAGACGAATGGAAGTGCACAAGCCAAAGTCCACCAACAGCGACTGACCAGTGTGAAAAAGACAAGACGAGTGGAAGCGCACAAGCCAAAGTCCACCAACAGCGACTGACCAGTGTGAAAAAAGACTAGACGAGTGAGAGCGCACAAGTCAAAGTCCGCCAACAGTGACTGACCAATGTCAAAAAAAGACAAGACGAGTGGGAGCGCACAAGTCAAAGTCCACCAACAGCGACTGACCAGTGTCAAAAAAGACAAGACGAATGGAAGTGCACAAGCCAACGTCCACCAACAGCGACTGATCAGTGTGAAAAAGACAAGACGAGTGGAAGCGCACAAGCCAAAGTCCACCAACAGCGACTGACCAGTGTGAAAAAAGACAAGACGAGTGGGAGAGCACTAGCCAAAGTCCACCATTGTCAAAGGTCTCCATGCATGTCACATGGCAGTCAATGTCTCCATGCAAGTCACATGGCGGTCAATGTCTCCATGCATGTCACATGGTGTCAAATGTCTCCACACATATCACATGTCGGTCAATGTCTCCATGCATGTCACATGGTGTCAAATGTCTCCATACATATCACATGGTATCAAAGATCTCCGTGCATGTCACATGACGGTCAATGTCTCCATGCATACTACATGGTGTCAAATGTCTCCATGCATGTCACATGACAGTCAATGTCTCCATGCATACCACATAGTGGTCAATGTCTCCATACATGACACATGGCGGTCAATGTCTCCATGCATGTCACATGGCGGTCAATGTCTCCATGCATGTCACATGGCTGTCAATGTCTCCATGCATGTCACATGGTGTCAAATGTCTCCATACATATCACATGGTGTCAAATGTCTTCGTGCATGTCACATGACGGTCAATATCTCCATGCATTGCGCACAAGCCAAAGTCCACCAACAGCGACTGACCAGTGTCAAAAAGACAAGACGAGTCGGAGCGCACAAGCCAAAAAGTCCACCAACAGCGGCTGACCAGTTTGAAAAAGACAAGACGAGTGGAAGCGCACAAGCCTTACTACAGTTTACCCATACCTCCTACAGTTTACCCATAACTCCTACAGTTTACCTATAATTCCTACAGGTTACCCATAACTCCTACAGTTTACCCATAATTCCTACAAGTTACCCATAACTCCTACAGTTTACCCATAATTCCTTCAATTTACCCATACCTCCTACAGTTTACCCTGAAAGTTTGCTGACGATGCACTTTTTCTGGGTTTTTCCCGTGTTTTTCCCGCTGCATGCACGAACTTTCGTCCGCTAGGTTTCAGTCTGCTAGTAGGGTGAAAAGGCGTGACTTCGTTCGAACGTTCCAGAAAGCGACGGTGTTTGTTTTGTTTTGTTGACCTTGACCTTTTGATTCGGTGAAATGTGAAACAGTGGCTGACCAATGTCAAAAAGACAAGACGAATGGAAGCGCACAAGCTCATGTTACATACCGGATCGCTGTGTCTTGACACATTTCGCGGGAAAACTGGGTTGAGCTTGACCTTTTGATCTCGGGGTGTTTATGGAAAATTCCATGACTTCATTCGAACGTTCCAGAAAGCGACGGTGATTTTGACCTTGACCTTGACCTTTTGACCTCGCGATGTTTATGGAAAATTCCATGACTTCGTTCGAACGTTCCAGAAAACGGCGGTGTTTGTTGACCTTCGCGAAACGACATACGTCGAAAAGTTCTCGATATAATGCAACGATGCGATATGCGTCTTATAGCTTACATGCACGGCTACGTTTTTCCCGCTGGATGCACGAACTTTCGTCCGCTAGATTTCAGTCTGCTAGCTGGGTGAAAAGGCGTGACTTCGTTCGAACGTTCTAGAAAGCGGCGGTGTTTGTTTTAGCGGCGGTGTTTGTTTTGTTGACCTTTTGACCTCGCGGTGTTCTTGCAGACTCGTGGTGAAACTAGATCCGTAGCGCCCCCTGGCGACAACATTACCGCAATTTTTACTGATTCAAAAACACCAACATACTCGTGGCGCCCCCTGGCAACGGTTTCACTACAAAACGGTGTAATTTATGCAAATTTATGCAAATGAGCTGTGACGTCATAGGTCACGTGACGGCTCTCGACCAATCAGAACAGTCGAAACTAGGTCACAAACCGTCGATACAATTTACCGGTAGCGCCCCCTGGCGACGGATAATACCGCAAAACAATGCTTCAGGGGCGATAATAGGGGATGACACGTGGCACCCTCTGGTGGTGAAACTGCTCTCGACCAATCAGAGCCGTCGACACACTTGACCCGTAGCGCCCTCTGGCGACAATATTACCACAAAACAGTGCCTCGGAAGCGATAATAGGGGATTACCTCGTGGCGCCCCCTGGTGGCAGTATGACCACGAAGGAGTGCGGTTTATTTTTTGGTAATTTATGCAAATTTGGGTAGTTGTGACGTCATAGGTCACGCCCACATTACCATATTTGGGCAGGTGTGACGTCATATGTCACGCCCATATTACCATATTTGGGCATCTGTGACGTCATAGGTTACGTAAGACGTGTCCCACATTACCATATTTGGGCATTTTTTACGTAAAAAGTCCTATCTTTTAACATGGCCCCACAATTTTGGGGCTTCAGAATTGCACACATACTACTCATATAGTGGGAATTAGCGCTTTTATAAATGTTGTATTATTATTATAAAAGTGGAGTCAAGATAATACGCAGTTATATAAATTTGACTGCTTATGGTGGATATGTTTTGCTTTATGAGCGGTCTTACCTCGTCGTAAGTCAGGAGCGTTTTTAAGAGCGTTCCTATGAGTGTTTTTATGATTTATTCTTAGTGAAACGCAATTTCTGTTTTGATCATAACTAAGGAGCGAAATCGATTTTTAAGAGCGAAATCGTGCTTATGAGCTCATAAGAATATGTTAGTGAAACGGTACCCAGGATACACATTTACACCAGTGCCACCAAGTCTCACGCATTTAGGTTGAGACTCACGAAATTATGGTTTCATGCTCACGCTATCATGCAGTTATCTGTAAATCCCACGAATATTGGCCGTTTCAATAAATAATTAATACAAACAAGCTCATTTCAATGTACGTTATTATGGCGTGTAATATATATTATATATATATACACACGCACGCACGCACGCGCGCGCGCGCACACACACACACACAAATCTTACAAGAGACCAATATGTTATTAAATTGATGTGTATGTGTGTATATATATATATATATATATTCATACACACCAATCTTACGAGATATTAATGTGTTTTACCCTAACTGCTTCAGCTCAATCGGATATATTTCGTTTCATATTTAAATAAACCGTTACAGCACATACTATGACAGATTTATAAAGCGCTATCCTAGGTAGACTTGAATGGCTAGAAGTCCTGCCACCTGGTTCGGAACCTGGACACTCCTTTTCAGCTTTTGGATTCGCCCACGATCTCACCCATGTTTCTTGACACAACTTGAGGGACATCGCATCAGCTCTCAAAGCCCCAAAACGCATATAACGTTTAGTATTTTTTTCAGACTACGTGTTCGGGGTGTGGGACATAAAATCATGCGTATATAGCCACCGGCCTCCTATCCACATGTAACCATGAATACAAACCATAACAAGACGTTTAAATGTTTATTCATCCAAACATTATATTAAAACACTAGAAACACCAGAAATGTAAATAATAAAGTATGCGCCTTATAAAACAAATGTCGAAGTGTTAAAACAATTTGTACAGCCATTAGCCAAGCGATAATTAATATCCATCTCACTCTTTAGGTGGCGCCACTGCCACTATTCCCACAAAACGTGGGAAGACCAAACCATCACGCACCAATACGTAATGCTACACATTTTTAGGACTTTTAAGAATTAATGCGGCGACCCTGGTGTTCACGCACAAATAACAACAAACATGTAAATTATGTCCCATATTTATTTTACATTTCACTGTGCAGGTTGCCCATACTGCCGACAGTACCCAGTACAAACGTGAAAAGGCTCTATACAGATATGACAATGCCCTTACAGTCTAAGTCGCTGAGACGCCAATCCGTGTGACTGAACAGACAAGTACAAATCAAACGAATGAACACATCGATACATTCCAGCCTATAGTACGTTTTACTGAGATTAGCGCCATAGGTCTGCCTAACAGTGCCTATTATTTTATATATTATATTATTTATAGTTTGTATGACCATACAGCGTCAGTGCTGTAAAATAGACGCTGTAGACATAAGCCATAATTTACGAGCTATTCATAGCTCACATTTTGAAAACTTATTTGACTGAAAAACTCGATCTTTACGTAAAAGTGGAGTCAAGATAATACGCAGTTAGGTAAATTTGACTGTTCATGATTGATATGTTTTGCTTTATGTGCGGTCCAACCTCGTCGTAAGCTAGGGGCGTTTTTAAGAGCGTTTCTATGAGCTTTTTTTATGATAATATTATATTCTTAGTGAAACACAATTTTAAATTTCGATTATGGCTAAGGAGCGAAATCGATTTTTAAGAGCGAAATCGTGCTTAAGAGCTTATACGAATGTTAGTGAAACGGTACCCTGGTGACACCAAATGTGTAACTAATTGACTGCATCAGGAGGCAACACGTGCAATAGCATCTAATATCTGTAGTGGTCTGGTTTGTAAGGTCCCTGTGGTGGAATGCCAAGATACTCTGCCTGGGCAGGGGTCAACGTCGTCAACTTGACTCCGAGGTGTTCCAGATGAGCAGCTGCAACCTCCTCGTCCAACTATAACAATCACACCAAAACTCTTATCTCAAAACGCTTTTATTTAAGGCCGCATTCACCAATTATTTGTAGAATGACATTATTTTTATAATATGGTAGCTAATACTGCCACTTGCATATTTATATCTTACTCTATATCGTTTTCTTATCGTATTTTATTTTTACTTTTTTCTACAGTAGTGTACGTTCTATACATGGTCAGTTCTAAATACCTTATTTTATGCATTGTAGTTTTGGTGTATTACATTACTAAAATCAAGGATGTAATATATTTATATGACACTTGTATAGATGTATGTCTTTTATTATATTGGTTACATTTGATCAATCTTGTACTTTATTATAATTTAGGTGTGTGTTTTCATGCAACACGATGTCGCCTAACCATTTAGGGTACAATTCACACATGCATATTGGCCTTCACTATTATTGATGGACAAACGCAATAAACATACCTTCTTGGGCAGCATGTGCACCCCAACCTTGTATGTACCCTTCTTTGACCACAACTCAATTTGGGCCAGGACCTGGTTGGTAAACGAGTTGCTCATCACAAAGCTGGGGTGACCCATAGCGCACCCCAAGTTCACGAGACGACCTTCCGCCAGCACGATGATGTGACGGCCATCCTTCAGGGTGAAACGATCCACCTGCGTCACAAAATGGGGGCGTGTTAAAATGAGCCAACATCATGATCCATGACAAAGGAGCAGCAATGCATTTCTGGAACAGTAACAACTACCACGCAACAACATATGACATTTTAAAGTTAATTTTCCCTTTCCTGTTTTGAATGTCATACAAACAATGGCATTAAAACCAACCAGCAAATACGATGGAGAATGTCAACAATAACCTTAACTTAAGTTCCCAAATAAATGAAAGTTCACATTAGGGTTGGTCAAAACAAAGGAAAAACATTTAGTATAGGTAAAACGGGCGGACAAGTTCTGCAAGCAGTTTGAGGTTGTACCACTCACAACTTATTCATCCACTCACACACTTATTCATCCAACCACACACTAATTTATCCACCTACACATCACATTTTTTCTAGTGGTGTTTGTGAATCACGAATTCTTTTTGACAGATTACCGAATTTAATACCTTGTACCGGGACATGCAGGCGCACCACCTAAATATGGAGACATATAGTGACGTCTAGGTGACTTCCAGCAAAGTACCTGTGGCTTTATCGTGTCCTTAGCGGCAGCGTTGTCTTCCAGCCACTTTACGTCAAACTCAATATCAAAGTGACCAATGTTGCATAAGATCGCATCTTCAAGCATCTGTGAGAAGTGCTCCCCACGGATGACGTCTCGGCATCCAGTCGTAGTGACAAAGATGCGTGCCTCTTTGCAAGCAGCTTCCATTGTCGTCACTTCATAACCTGCAGTAAATGGTGGCGCAACATTAAACAATACATTTATATAATTATTTCAGGTGGCGCCATCTACTAACTCGAGTTAATGCAAATTAGCAACTTTAATTATTACGTCACAAACTTTGCCAATCTGATCATGATCCCCCATTCATAGGTGGTCATCGACATGTAGATAATTTTACAGTCATGAATCCCCCAAAAAATTAATATATATATATATATACATATACAATTATCAGGAAAATATAGGAATGCTGGGCACCCTGTACTAATAAATACTAAACAGTGTGAAACAGGCTTTTTTCTTCCTTCAATCCAAACACAATTTATTACTATTCATTACTCAACTAATTACTAATTATTGTGCACTGCAATCATTAATTACATTATCTCCTTGCAGTCTCTACCTACCCTCCATAGATGCCTGCAGAGCATTGATCGGGTCAATCTCGGTAACGAGTACTCGAGCACCGAACGCCCTCAGCGCCGTGGCACAGCCCTTTCCCACATCTCCGTAACCTGCAACGACAGCCACCTTGCCGGCCAACATGATGTCTGTAGCGCGCTTGATACCATCAATCAGCGACTCCCGGCAACCATACAAGTTGTCAAACTTGCTCTGCAAGCACACACACCATAAATGGTCGCTTCTCAAAAATGTCAAATATCTCGACTAAAAAAAAAACATTACATGAAATTGATTTTTTTAAACTTCAAATTCCCTCTCCTTGCTACACGAAATTCGAATTACATCGACCTGTGGATGGGCACTTGGGTGAAAACGTCATGGTACTCCATGCTGCAACATTTATTTTGTATTTATATTTAAAAGTGATTTAGCCATTTGAAGATGTAATTGCCTCCCATGAAACCTTGCATGCACATCGCAACGTGTTCTAAAATACAAAATTGTAACTTTGCAGTAGTTTAGTCAAAGTTTCATCTCATACGGTCAGTGTGGAATATCATATCAGTGAATAATATATACTAAATCTCAAGCAGACCAAGCATGATATCACATGGACTATTTGCCCACTTGAAAGGCATTAGAAATGCTTAGTAATTTCATACCCAACTGATTTACCTATTGAAGTAAAATATTTTTAGCAGTATCTACCTTGGTGACCGAATCATTGACGTTGAATGCTGGTGCCTTCAGTTGACCATTGGCCATCAGCTTGTAGAGGTTGTGGACCCCAGTCGTTGTCTGCTCAGAGATCCCACTGATGCCTGCAAGCACAACGGTACGACATATAGGGTTTCCTTCAATACAAACACGAGTTGCTACCCGAAAGAGCCCCTGTAAAATGCTGCACATTTTGAGGGTTCCTGTCAATTTTGTTTAACCATCTTATGATATTTGCACTACCTTAGTAATCATCATTTACTTGTAACGTTGTGACACTTTTATATCGCATGGAATGTTGCAGCAGTTTAAATATACATCTTATTTATAGTCCTGTACTATATATAAACACAACCAACATATTTGGTACAGGTTCGTTTCATGCTTGCATTCCAAACATTCACAACAGGAAACCTAAAATGAAACTTGATATGTTGTCAAAAACGTTTAAAATCTTTATATTTTCAATTTAAATACTGTTTAAAAAGCCACCATAACGTCTGTTTTCATTTTTCACAGGCCCACATACTTGTCTGTGATTTGAATAACAAAAAAACAAACGGAAACTTCAATGCAAAACCTGACATGGCATGATCCATATAATTACTGCACGCTGATGTTAATATACATGTCAAGGCAACGATTTAGTAATCACCTGGCAGATACTGTGGGTACTTTGTATGTACAATGTTTGTCAATTCACCGCCATCATCCAGGATCATGGATAGAGGCTCGCCGTTAGGAAAGATAAGGGACTGAAAATATAACACAGCATGGAGTGGTTAGGGAGCAACGGGGGGGGGGGAGGGGGCAGTCATATGGGCAATGAAGCAGCAGGGTAGCAGCTGTGCAGCAGCAGGTGGTGTGCAGTGTGCACCATGTACGTAAAAACTATTTAGAATCCACTACACCATGGTGGCTCGTTTGTGCAAATGTATTATTTAGTTTTGGTGAAATCATAGGACAAACTATTACATTATTTTCGACTGGGCCCTGTCAAAAATCTAATGATCAGTCGATTCTTTTGAGGATTTTAACAAAGGTATGCACTCTCTTATTAAAACGACTGTGCATATTACTTAAAACTATTCACGCACTACAGATATGAACATCAATTAACTGGATTCGTAATGAGCTAATTAATTGAGGAAGAGTGTTATTATTCTGCTTTCAACAGTTGTATCCTACCTGCTCTATGCACCAGATGTACTCCTCGTCTGTCTCTCCCTTCCACGCATACACAGCGACACCACGTTTGGCAATCGCAGCGGCAGCATGGTCATGGGTCGAGAAGATGTTACTACTCGACCACTGCACCTGCAACGTTGCACAAACATTTGTGTTATACAAATATTTGACATCTAAACATAATAACATTTTCATTGTCAACTAGGTGGTGCCACTTGTGTAATATTGTCATGGCCCACTAGGTAGCACCACTTGTATAATATTATCATTGTCCACTAGGTGACACCACACACAGGTAGAGGTTACATTTCAGGCGACAGGACTCGAAAACAGATTTTTTCAACTGAAATGCACACACTGGCAAGATCCGTTTTAAAAGCCATAAGAGACACAAACTGACCAGAATGGAACTAACTTACCTCAGCTCCGAGCTCCAGTAGAGTCTCAATAAGAACGGCCGTCTGGATAGTCATGTGCAGACAGCCACAGATACGGGCACCTCGCAGGGGCTTCTGGGGACCGTACACACGGCGCATCATCATCAATCCTGGCATCTCAGTCTCAGCCAGGGTCAGTGCTTTGCGACCCCACTCAGCCAGGCCAATATCGGCTGTAAAATGACAAACAGTCTCCAAAGTCCAATTACTCTCTAGTGGTGGACTTTGAATGCATTCACAGCAACATATCCTCAATAAAATTCTGCTTTGCTCCATCTATGCCAGAGTGCACAAATGGGTCTTGACTTGTGGATTACACAGCCAATTACACATCAATCGAGTCAATTGCAATTAGTCTTCCACCAAAACTATCTACAATCAATTTGGTTAATTTATAAAATAATTACTTGGAGTTTATGGTCATTCCTTTTTTTACACATATCTGTCTTGTAAATCGTTTCTGCATCAAATCATATATGGAGATGAAATATATAGTGTTATAAAGGCACAGCATATGAAACTGTATGCTTAATTTATATGCACTACCGAGTACATGATAAAAATCACCAACTAAAATGATTTGGTGGCAGTCAAACTTCAAACTCCATTGTGAAAATGTGTATACTAAATCCCTTGTAAGAGCTGTAACCACACTTACATCGGTAAAACAGGGAGAACATTTGGAAAAAGACTAAAAGAAAACATCACAACCGGACGATTTACCTGGGAACAGAAAAGTGTCAACGGTGATAGACCATGCAGTCAGGAACAATTGCACCATAGACTGGGAGGGGGCAAAAGTGACTGACAGAGAGTGTAGCAGAAACGCAAGATGGATCAAAGAGGCCATGTGGATCTGAAAGACAACTCTCCAGTCTCCAGGACCAGATAAAATTAACCCAAAGTTACTAAAAGAATGTGCGAGATAATTAGCCAAGCCACTGTACTTGATTTTTCGGAAATCACTGAATGAGGGGAAGACTGGAAAACTGCAGTTAGTTACACCTATCTTCAAAAAAGGAAATCATACCAAAGCAGAGAACTACAGGCCAGTATCACTGACATACATATCATGCAAAGTGTTTGAACCAATACCAAAGGATCATATTCTGAGTCATATTGACCAACACGACTTGTTTACAACTAAACAACATGGTTTTACAACAGGAAGATCTTGCCTGAGCAATCTTCTTGAAACATTCGAAGCGTGGACTGAAGCTTTAGCGGGTCCGGGTCTTTTGCCCCCCTGGTCTTTTGCCCCTAGGACATTTGCCACTTGGTCATTTGCCCCTCCGGTCTTTTGGCCCTTCACTTATTGGAAATCTGGTCTCTTGCTTCCTTTTTAAATAAATAGTTTGAAGTTTTTTTTGTGGAAATATGTTTTACATCTAATTTCTTCATTACTCTAACAATTTAATAAAATGAGTAAACCTAATTGCAATTATAACTCTCTGTGTCAGATCAGCAAAGTAAAGTAATTGAAAGTTAATCTTTGATGACGAGGTTGATCCTGTAATTACTACTAATCATGGGCTCATCTTTGATCATATTTATTGCAATTGAGAAGGAAGAAGCCGTGTATTTAAGGCTTCCTGTTGACGAGGAAACGAGAAACCAACACAAAACGGTAGGATACGAGTACGTATTTTATTAAGTAACTTGATTATGTGTTATTTTAAAATATTCGAATATGTCATTTAAAAATATTGGTATTATTAATCATAATGTTATTTTAATAAAATGAGTAAACCTAATTGCAATTATAACTCTCTGTGTCAGATCAGCAAAGTAAAGTAATTGAAAGTTAATCTTTGATGACGAGGTTGATCCTGTAATTACTGCTAATCATGGGATCATCTTTGATCATATTTATTGCAACTGAGAAGGAAGAAGCCGTGTATTTAAGGCTTCCTGTTGGATTCTTACGCAATCAAAGAAGCAATACATTCCAGGCCTCCTTCTGTTCCTCTGTTTTGCAATTAATATTGAACACACTTAAGGGGTTAGGCCACTGTATCAGACTGAAGTGATTAAATTTGTTCAAATGCACATTGTGTTTCATAAATAAAAATTAATATCAAATTATGTCGTCAAAATGTCTGTAAAAATATATACATACATGCATTCTCTATTTGTTCACTAAGTCATTTCACATAATTACATTTACATCCGAAGAGGGGCAAAAGACCAGTAGGGCAAAAGATCTAATGGGCAATTGACCGGGGGGGGGGGGGCAAAAGACCGGGGGGTGGCAAATTACCGCAACCCTTTAGACAAGGATTATTGGGTTGATGCATTTTACCTGGATTACCAAAAGGTATTTCACACGGTGCCCCACAAGCGTTTTATACACAAGATGCATGGGTATGGCTTACAGGACACAAGCGCTTGATACACAAGATGCAGGGGTATGGCTTAAATGGAAAGGTTCTACAGTGGATTGGAGATTTCCTAACCTACAAACAGCTGTGTCCATTGTCTAAATGAGCCCAAAATCAGTTTCAACTTAATAAAATTTGCGTAATGTGTAGTCTGCTGGGAAGCCATGTACATTCCATAAAGTGTAGATAATGCAGCAACCTACCCACAGTCTCAGTAGACCTACACATACTCTTCCTGAAGTACTGTCAATTAGTATCATGAGTGGCAGAAGTGGAAGGCCGGCTGACAACATAAGGCAATCTTTTATTGCAATACAGCTTAAAATATAATCATTCTAAGAGTTTTTCCCATTTATCCCGGTTTTTACCACTATGAGGTTTGTCCTAAGACAGTATTTACCAGGGTGGGAAAAACGTGCCGACCCTGGCTCGAAAGCAGTAGCTACAGCGAAGTTTGTACACAGATCCATCAAAAGGAGTTTTGATCATTTGGATACTGAAAGTTTCAATATTTTGTATAAGACTTACGTCCGGCCGCACCTAGAAAATTATATACAAGCCTGGAGTCCATACCTTGTTAAAGATATACAACAACTCAAAAAATACAGAGGCGATCCACTAAACTGATGGCAAGCATCAAACACCTGCCACATGAAGAGTGACTTCAAAGACTAAATCTGTTGAAGCAGAGGCACCTGAGAGGAGATTTGATCGAATGTTACAAACTATGCATTGGGAAGGAACATATACAATTTCACCTAGCAGAAACCAGCACACTTTGTCTTTGCGGAAACTTGTTAAAACTCTTCAAAACAAGATCAAGGCTACAAGCAAGGCTGACTTTTTTTAGCCGAAGAGTGGTTAATCACTGGAACAAATGACCAAATCAAATGTTGTAACCGCCACAACAACCGATGCCTTTAAGGCAAGATTGGATAGCTTTTGGAAACGGGAAAGGACAGACATGGAGCAAATCAGACCCGGCTTGTAAATTCCATTAAACCTGAACTTGAAGTGTAAGAATCATCATACTTAACGTCAAAACAAAATTTCACCACAGTATAAGAAATTGTCCATTGCTATTACCATATCCAATTCAGTGAAACGAATGTAGTTATTTTTGTTAGCAAATTAAGTATATTAATAACCAACACTCAGGAGGTAGCACTCTTCCACGAATATGTGGTTAGCTCTGAAGAGACGTTGTTGTCCGCCTCCGTGTCACAGTCGTCCCCGCTCGACCCAGACACGTCCGTATCATCGTCACTATTTCCGATCGGGTGTGTCCCAAAGTAAACACTCACAAGTTCACTGAAGATGTCTTCGCCTGCGATATCCTGCATGTTCATCAACGTCAATGCGTTGAGATATCGAGCAACATCGTCCGAGTTCGATCCAGCCATGGAGTCGGACACAGCCAACTTGGCTTTTACGAAAATTGTAAACACGAAACGGAATTCGTCCCGTAGTCTACATTTCCAATTAAATCCGCTTCGACAACAGGTTAGACAGTTCAGTAATATATACATATATAAATTACAGCAGCATCAAACTAAACGAATCACTAATCGATCTACATAGACACCCCAATCCAACTTCTAACTTCCAAATGCCTAATAAAACACAAGTTAACTTTCTATGCGCACCACATCATGCGCACTCAATTTCCTTTCAATGTATTCATGCGCACTGCTGCTATGGGGTCTGTTCTGATGTTCAATGCAACTTGGAAGTTCCATACATGCATGCATGCATACATACATACATACATACATACATACATACATCTTCTTCAGCTCTTTTAGGCTAATATTTATTATATTTGGCTTGCCTAACTTCGTACACTTTGTGGTGCATATTCCAAAGTATTAATGTACGTAAGACGGTTGCACTGAATGAAGATATGTCAGCCAGGTTTACACACAATTGTTTGTAACTGCCAGTTTAGCATAAACTGTGACACAAGGAGCCAGTCGCAAGCGAAATGATGACACGCTGCCTAAGCGACACGAAAAGGGCGATGCAGGAAAGTTAGAACACGCAATTAACTATATGCATCCATCAATATATCGAGTGCCTGGAGCACAACCATGATAATGTAAAAAAATTACAATTTTGAGATTGTTGGTCCAATGGATGTGCTGCAGCGTAATTTTGTTGAAGCACAAACCTAATATGTCCAGTAACTTAATTTTGACAGAAAAGCCATTTTAGTATCCTCTTATGCCCAACGCTGCAAACATGTATAAAGAGCACAAAAATGATATGTCCGGACATATCAGGTTTGTGCTCTAGAGGTTTGTGTACCGGGCTAAGAAATCCTTACGAACTCAGTGAAATAATAAATTTATCGTTATTTAACCTAAAATCAACCTTTCCATAACCCTAAACTGAGTACCCTTATGAAAATATATAATGGTATTCCATAGTATACCATGGTATACCATGGTATTTACCATGGTTTACCATCATTTACCATGGTTTACCTCTTTCAAAGCACCATTGTATACCATGCATTTACCATGGTATATTTTTATAAGGGTGAATAGCCTATATATATATATATATATATATATATATATATATATATATATATATATATATATATATATATATATATATATATATATATATATATATATATATATATATACATACATACATACATACATACATACATACATATATATATATATATATACACATATACCGTAATCATCGTCAGGGGTTTTAGGACGAGGTCAGGTACTGACGCTTTCCCCTTTTTTGTGGGTAATAATGTGTACACAAGGTTTTTACCCTTGTTTGTAGAATGGTGGGGTCCTCCACCTGCGTGTGGTCGGTTCCCCCACCTTTACTGTTAGTTGGTGAATTTTCAATTACCTAGATTGGATGATGTCGTTTTATATTATATATGCATATTGTATTTTTGCATAATCAGTTGGCTTACTATAAAAGCTCGTATACAAACATACATCTGACTTGCACTTTTGTCTTCAGCAAACTAGCCACGATTCCGAGTCAATAATATTAGCAAGTAGCATTGTCCCACACACACACACACACACACACACACACACACACACACACACACACACACACACACACACACACACACACACACACACACACACACACACACACACACACACACACACACACACACACACACACACACACACACACACACACACACACATATATATTTATATATATAATTTGCCCGGCCGCGGCGGGGGGGGGGGGGCAACAACATCATGCACGAACCAGGGCCTGACGAGGAAACGAGAAACCAACACAAAACGGTAGGATACGAGTACGTATTTTATTAAGTAACTTGATTATATGTTATTTTAAAATATTCGAATATAATATCATTTTAAAATATTGGTATTAATAATCATAATGTTATTTTAAAATATTTGAATATAATGTCATTTAAAAATATTCGTATGAAGTTCAAATGTTATTCTTCACCCTGGGGTGCAGTGATTATATAATCTAGCTGTGTACTGAGAAATACAGCTAAAAGTGCAGTTGTAGGTATGGTGAGAATTAGAGTTAGGGGTACATTAGGGGTGTGGTGAGACTTACGGTTAAAGGAACTATTAGAGGTATGGTGATATTTACAGTTAAGGGAATGTTGAGAATTACAGTTAATGATATAGTGAGAATTAATGGTAAGTGTATAGTTAGGTGTATGGTGATAATTACAGTTAAGGGTACATTAACCCACTCCTATTTATGCCTGCTCTGTGCATCAGTCACGTTGTTGAGACCCACCACTAACAGGGTTGCCTACCGACGCTGTCTCCATTCGAACGTATCTCGACATTTCCGTGTAGAACGGTTGACTCCTAACCGCCAGTTATTTTTAATAGTGCCGTCATCGCCTTATCATTTAAAATTAGCAATATTATCAGTAATTTACTTGTGTAACTTTTACAATTAGCAATATTATCAGTATGTTCACTTTATAGTAGTATATATTCACGTACCTTTTAGATTTAGCGTCATTGATAGGTTGCTTTGTAATGTTATACTAATAAAGACATGATGAATAGACCGCTTAAACATACGTCTTGTGACCTTCTTTAACACATAGCGTACCGGTAAAAACTACACCGCTTACTTGGTGCAGGTCGCTGGGTCAATCCGATAAGCGGTCTGGTATGAACGCATGGCCTAGTCATAAAAAGTACGTCTACTGTTAAAAAAACCGCCTCCTCTCACTCGCTGTCAGTACGTCGACCACCAGTCCATAGCTTTTTTAAATAGTTTTAATGGCAGTAAAAAATAATGGAAAGTTCTGGCAATAAAATACCGCTAGTCCTTTCGTCGCTAGGGAGCGCTGCTCGTGGCCCTCGTGTAGTATTACAGCCAACAGGGGACGCTGATGTCCTCTGAGCGATATTACACCTCTTTCCGTATACTCTCACCATGCACAAATCATCCGGGTTTTCCAAAAAAAATTATTTATAGTAACCTTCGAACACATGGAACTCATCCTTGCTTGTTCAGATCAGCACTATAACTACTGGTTAATATTGGAAAAGTCCACTCCGTACACCATCAAGTACAAATACAGTATCCAAAGTGAAGTATTCATGGAGCTAGTTGTCTCAATTGAGTATGGTAGACGCAAGTCCATTGGGAGTCTAATTGTTCAACAACTTTATAAGAGCCGGGTTCCCATCTCAGAAGAAGACAGACATGATCTCATAAATCTCCTGAGCAGACGTGTCATACCTGCTAAGTACCAAGCTTATTACGAGGGGTTACCGTCGTCAAGGCGTGTTGCTGCTATCGTGGATGAAGATGGTGAATAGTCATTTAAGCCTTGTACGCAGTTACTCTATGCATTACTTGACTGAACATTTTATTTTACGACGAGTAAACGACGAGTATACAGGGGTAATTCGATTGTGGAGTTTCAAATCGGACGGGAGAACATATAAATTTTTAATTACTTGTGTAAGGATTGTCTGACAGAAGAGATTCTGTGGCTGGACGTTGGCAATAATTTGCTGTGCAGCACGTATAACAGCAATTTTATTTAATACATTTGTGAAATACAAGACTGATTTGTCTTTAATACCTTGATTTATTACTAAGATAATGATTTACATGTACTTATGTGTCCTAACTCTGGTTTACCTGCGCCACGTTTTTAGAGCACAAACTTGATATGTCCATTTTTGGTAATTAATTAGAAAACGGTAATGGCCACAATGCTTACAAAGCATGTGCTAGAAGATGGTAATATCATCCACAATGTAGCCAAGAATAACCATGATTGAACAAGAACCTGATTTTACAGATCACTTAAAACCTTTAACTTTGATTTTCTCGGATCTTGAAAAATGGACATATCATGGCTGTGGTCCAAGCACTCGATATAATGTATTACTTTTGCTCTACTCTACATGTTTTTAATAATTGTTTTGAGGATTAATTCAGGCCCAGCTAATAAGCCTGTAACATTATAAATTTGTATTACTCTGGTGAGACCATTCCTAGATTATGCATCAGCAGTGTTGTCAACTCACCTGGTCAAAGACAAGGTTAAATTGGAGGAGGTTCAGCAAAGAGCAACATGGATGATGGGAAATATACGCAAGCTACCATATGAACAAAGATTGAGACGATGCAAATTGATGGCTCTAGAAAGCCGCAAAAGAAGGTACGATCTGCTACAAACATTTAAGACATTGAAAGGTATCACGGACATTGATTACAGGAAATTATTTGTATTGCACATTGGATCCAACTGGAGAGGACACACAATGAAACAATTAATACACCAGAAAGTATTTCTTCTCGCAGCGAGTCATAGACGACTGGAATAGACTACCTCAGGCAGCAGTAGATGCAGAAACAGTTGACCAATTCAAAGAAACAATTGACCCAATATTCAGTAATAGAAGGGAGCTCTACAATATCTCATAAAGATACCCGCCCAAATCCTAATTTACGGTGAGTTTGCAGCAAGTGGATGGTGCGTGGTGGTCATAAAAAAATGGTGGGAGGTGGGAGGTTGACCTAAAAAAATAGTGGGAGGTGAGATATCAAACATTAATTTTTAAATAAATTATATAAATCAATATAGTAAAACATCATTAACTATATAAATGTCATTGACATTTAATTAAATTAACAATTAAATTAAATTAACAATTCATTAAATAAAAACCACAACATAATGAACTATTAAAATATAGTAAACCATTCAGTATAAATAAACATGATATAAAGTCACCACTGTACACAATAATTGATTTAACAGTTACATTAAATTAACAATTACATTAAATTAACAACTACATTACATTAACGATGAAACTAACAATATTTATACAACTGTGTGTCTCCACCTCCGGCCAGTACAACACAGTGCAGCAGGTTCCTCGTCCTGATGGCCTTTCTTTCACAACAATGGAATGTGCCATCTATGCGTAAGTTGATTATGGGTTGTTCGTGTGCGCTCAGTAGGCTAGTACGGCTTGTGGATGTTTGAGTTTTACACCCTAAAAGTTGGAGGTAAGTGTGGATAGCCATCCTTCATGTCGACCACTGTGAAGACCTGCTTGCCAGAGAGCTGTGCTTGCACGTCACACGGCTTTGGTATGGCGTGCCGCTCTCGCTTGATAGCGGCGTTCAGTGATTGCGGATCCAAACATAGCCTGAGGGCGCCAGATTTCTTCTCTACTATCCCACTCGGTCGGTTCGTCGACATCCGCAATAATGTTTAGAACCTTCAGTTGATCTAGCGCTTCTTTGAGTTTGGGCTGAATAGCATACGGAATTTTCCGTGGTGGCTGGATCACTCCTTGTGCGTCTGGGTTGAGCTCCATGTGATACACTTTGTCAAACTCACCGACTCCAGTGAACACATCCTTGTATTCATGTCTCATGCGGTCTTTAGTCAGAGAGGGAGTTTTCGTTGGCTGGTTCACGTTCATGTAAACCCGCTTGATAAGATTCAAGTCATCGCAAGCCTTGTGACTCAGTATTGGAACAGCAGCACTGTCTGTGACGTAGAATAGAAGTCGTTCTCCCTTTGCAGTGGTGCAGTCGAGCGTGACTGTACATAGTGGGATTACCTGATGCTCTCCGAATGCACATAATAGAGTCTTGGTTTTCTCCAGCTTGACCGACTTCATTTGATTGAACACTGTTACTGGTAGCACATTTGCCTCGGCGCCAGTATCAAGCTTGAAATGTACATTGTGGCCTTGTACATTCAACACTGCTTGCCATTTCTGCTCGGTCTTTGTAGGGTGTTTGCTGTCAGTCACTGTACCCACAAAGAGATAGTCACTTCCACCTTCATGATCATCAGTGTGATCTGTCTCTAGTTGGTAGATTTTCTTCCTGAACCTTTGCCCACCTTTGCAAAGTGGTTCCGTCCTTTGCATTTAGAACAGGTTGCACCAATGCAGGGCATTTGCATGGCGGATGCTGACTGCCACAATACCCATAGTTACGGCCTTGATAGAACTGTGTGTGTTGCTTGTGAGAGACGGCGCTGGCCTCTGCTGGGTTGTTTTCCCGTCTGTGTGACTTTCCTGTGTTCTTCTTGCTAAAAATGTTCACTTCGTGTCTCTGTTGACTGTCACCTTCCATCACTTTCATTTGGACTTTGCTGGCCTCTGCTGCGTGACAGATGTCAAGTTCTTTTGCTAGATTCAAGTCACTTTCACAAAGTAGTCTCTCTTTGACACGTATGTCTGCCACCCCAAACACAATTCTGTCTCTCAGATTGCTTTGTTTCTGGTCTTCATATTCGCAACTGGATAGCAGTATTCTCAGGTCATTTACCCACTGATCAATTGTCTTCCCTTCACGCTGGTCTCGCTGCCAGAACTTGTACCTCTCAAACACCTCATTTTTTCTAGGTTCGCAATAGTCTCTGAATTTCTTGAGCACATGCTCCCAGTTGGAGTCTTTGTCGTCATCGGTGTTTGCAAAAACAAAGTTTGTATATATGTCCTGTGCTTCGGGGCCTGCACAGTGCAGTAGTACGGCTACCTGTGACTGTGTTTTGGCTGTCTTCTTGCTGAGCTCAGCTGCTGCAAAGTAAAACCGGAATTGTTGCTCCCAGCGACGCCACTGCTCTGCCGTATTGCCGGTGGTGAACGACACAGTTGCTGGGGGTTTTAATGCTTCCATTTGTGGGGTCTTTCCGTCCTGACACCATGTAGTATATTGTGCTTTATACGACTGAATAAGAGCACACGTGTTGTCTGTAATATAACTCAACAGGAAGTGCTTTATTCATAAAATTGGTAAAAGTTGCATCCGTTATATCTTTAGTGTGTCTAGTCCACCAGGTGGCAGCACCTTACGGTGTGTGTGTGTGTGTGTGTGTGTGTGTGTGTGTGTGTGTGTGTGTGTGTGTGTGTGTGTGTGTGTGTGTGTGTGTGTGTGTGTGTGTGTGTGTGTGTGTGTGTGTGTGTGTGTGTGTGTGTGTGTGTGTGTGAATCCATCTGTTACACTTGTAATGTTTGGGACCAGACGTTGTAAGGATGTTGGGTTTGGTTATCGACTTGATTTCAACGTTGTGTTAACTTCAAATTTCCACGTCTTTACAACGTCGATGACCAGTTTTTTTGCCACACGTTGTAAATACGTTGTATTTACATTGTTCGACATCGCTACGTATATGCAATCAATAATCAACGTCATACCGACGTCATATGCCGGCTGGGGTACGGGAAATTTCAAAATGTTCTGTGTTAAACCAATATTTTGTGGTATATGTGAACATTGTGTGTTTGAAAATCATGTTTTTGCACTGATTGATTAGGACACATTTACACCTCAGAAGTTCCCAGGGCAGAGCACACCTGAGACCTCCATTACAAAAAAATTTCCCAGAACCCCCGCAAACAGTGCGCTTACAGAATGGATCCAGGTGAATGAACGATTAATTATGGCAAGATTTGAAACATCGAATGCCAAGGTCACCATCATTCAGTGCAAGCGCCACCCAACAACAACGATGACTGAGAAAGACAGCTTCTATGAACAACTACAAGACCTGGTAGACAAGATTCCACACCATGACATAACCATTGTTATGGGCGACATGAACGTCCAGATCGGTGGAGATGGGTCTGGTTTTGAACAAGTCATAGGACCACATGCATTTGGGAAAAGTACAGAAAATGGCAACCGCTTTGTGCAATTCTGTGCAATGAACAACTTGATAATCGGATCCACACTCTTTGAGCACAAAGACGTACACAAGATAACATGATTTTCAAATGACCACAATATATTCACACAGATCGACCATTGTGCACTTGGATCAGGCTGGAGGATTCCATGTCTGCAGGACATCCGAGTGCACCGTGGAGCAGACATCTGTAGTGACCACCACTTGGTTATTGCGAAGATCAAGACCAAGTGGAGAAGACAAAAGTCAAACACAGCTAAGAGATTCGACATCAACAAGATCCAGAACCCAATGACCAAAATGTGAATTACAAGCCGTCCTGCGAAATCGTTCATTGGAATGGTGGGAGAGGATGAAAGCTGCGATGATGGCAGCGGACAAAGACGTTCTTGGATACCAGACATCTCTGAAGGAGTCTTGGATCAACGATCACACATGGGGATTGATTTCACAAAAGAAACTTCAGCAACAGAAACGACAAAATGAGTCAAACAACACTTCTTTCTACGGGGACTATATCAATAAGGTCAGGGAAGCGCAGCGCTCAAAATGACAAACGCGAATGATTCGACAGGCATGCACTGGAGGCTGAGGAAGCAACTGCCCGAGACGACATGAAACAGGTCTACCGCATTACCAAGACAGTCACCTGCAGCACAAAGGCAAGATCCGGGACGATCAAAGCCAAAGGTGGATCTTTAATATCGAAAGGAGAGGACAAACTAGAGAGATGGGCAGAACACTTTAAAGAAGTTCTCAATAGACTTGCATCTAACACACCTGCCCAGACCGACAACTCTCAGAACGTGCGCCCAATAGACACAGAGGAGTTCACGGAAGATGAAGTGAGGAAGGCCATTGCGACACTTAAGACAAACAAGTCACCTGGCATGGATAGAATCACAGCTGAAATGATGAAAGCAGGTAGTGAAACAATTGTACAGTGGGTGTGCGGAATATGCAACCAGATCTGGGAATCTGGCATCGTTCATGTGGACCGAGAAGACGGTATTGTGGTCTGTATCCCCAAGAAAGGAAACTTAAGTGAATGTGACAACTGGAGAGGCGTGACACTGCTGTCAATACCAGGAAAAGTGTATTGTCAGATGATACTGAACCGAATGCGAGATATGGTAGACGGCGAACTGCAAGAGGAACTAGCAGACTTTAGGCCTAAATGCTCTTGTGCTGAGCAAATATTCACACTCAAACGCATTGTAGAGAAATAGCAAGAGTACATACACATACGGAATCCCACGAAAGATTGCATCAGCAATCGAGAAGATATATGGGTTAAGGAGGAGCGTTTGTCAGACCTGGACTTTGCTGATGACATTGCCGCCCTCTAGACACCACCCAGGGCCTACAATGTCTCGTGGAATCAATCGGCAGATACGCTGATGGTTTGGAGCTTGTAATCAGTGAAAAGAAGACTAAAAACATACATGCTGACAGGCGAACACAAACTATCCACATATGTTCTTATCAACCACAGCAAAGTGGAAACAGTTGAAAACTTCACCTATCTTTGTAGTTCCATCAACAACCAAGGAATAATCGATCACGAATTAAACTGCAGAGTGGGGAAAGCGTCAGCAAAATAGATGCATTCGACACCAAATGCCTGCGCAAGATCTTGGGCATTCATTGGAGCGACCATGTGACGAATAAATAGGTTCGGATACGATCAGGTCAACCTCTGGCGTCCGCAACCATTTGCAGAAGACGCAGACCTGCCCAACAAGCACTGTGGTGGACACCAGCTGGTCAGAGAAGGAGAGGAAGACCGAGAATAAACTTGCGCCAGACCGTCGACGGCGACCTACAGTTGGTCAATAAAAGATGGAGTGACGTCAGAATACTAGCGAACAACATATCTGGGGGGAATGCTTTGATTGCCTCATGCGTCTATAGACACAGGGGCCAGTAAGTCTAAGTAAGTAAGTTAGCATAGTCACAGGTGCGAACTAGATGGATGATTGGTGTTAACTGGACCAGGTGGAATGGCCAATGAAACATCGACGAACCAGCGGAACAGACAAAGAGCATCGGTGCTCTTTGTTAGACTCTGGCAAGGGTAATCAATATTGCATTGATCAGGCCGAACATTTATTTAGTATCTACGCACGGAGGAGAGAGATTAAGGACAATACGTCATCTCCATAGATCGTATTGAGTTATGGGTGCCATGAATTCTCAATGTAGTTTATCAAACAATCGAGGTGCCGCACATTTATCTTGAATGGACAGTTCAAAGGAACTTCCTACGCACCAAGGAGTCACGACTGACTAAGTATATAAAGGGCGACGTTTGGTTGCTAGGTAGACAGTTCTCAGTTCTCATATTTACCCATGCCAGGGAAGATGTTATCCATATGTGCCTGAGAGACTTTCGCTGTAGCCTACTGATGTGTAAATGTTATATTCAACAAAAACGTACTAACGTAAGTCGAACCTGATGATACACTCACGTGTATTTATTAATACATTGAACACGTCGGGACCGACCGCTGAACGACGTAGGTGTGAAGTCCTGACGTGAACAACGGAACTGTAATTAGGAAAAGCCAGTTCCCAATTATAGGCGGATCCTAAAGTTTCGAGATGTAGCCACACGCGTAAGCTATAACCTAAAGCAAACATGAATCAAATATGTTAAGCAGTATTGTTTTATTATGTATTATGTAGGGACATATAAAATCGTTAAGTTTTGTTTGCGTTGTGTTTCCCACACACATCAAAGATGTTGACTGGCAGGTGGATACAATGTAATTACTGGCGGGCGGCCGGCTTCCAAGAAAAGCTTGACCTATTTCTCACCGTCTGAATTTGCCACAGTGAACTGAATTTGCCACAAGTTGTAGTTTGCGTTGCGTTTGATAACGGGTATGTCGGATTATAAAACAGGCAGTGTTTAATTAATGTTCCGTAGTCAGATATTTTTATTTCCGTAATACTGTGGCAGTTTCTGTAATATGCGTTAATATTCCGTAATGATTACGGAAAATCCGTAATAGTAGGCAGCCCTGGATATACCAATGAGAGACGAAGCTTCTTATTGGACAAAAAGTTCCACCTGGCTGGCAATCAACCAATAACAGCAAACGTTCTAAATCTTGATCGGAGTGACAAAAAGCAAAATACACGTGCAACCAAATCAATACTCCCGATCTCGCCGGGAGGTTTCGGGAAGGGTGTAGAGGGCTACCACCCCCCCCCATTTGAAAACCGGATTCACAGGAATCACATAAATTATAATTTTCACCCAGAAAACAAACGGAAATCAAGAAGAAAAAATAACGAAAAATTCCCATCCCTGACATTTACACCAGTGCTACCAAGTCTCACGCATATGGGTTGAGACTCACGCAATTATGGTTTCACGTTCACGTTATCGTGCAGTTATCTGTAAATCCCACGCATATTGTCCATTTCAATAAATACCGATAATAGGATCCCGTGAGATTTGTTTGCCAAAAGCGATTTTTTTTGCATGAATGTTTTCCTTAGGGTCTAAGTAAGCAAAAAATCAAAGATGGTAATTTTACTTTTCGTTTTTAAAGTTTTTATGGGGTCTCAAACACACATACCCCAAGTGCCTCTAATTTACACGTAACTGCCAAATTGGCTGTCCATATATGAACAAGCGTGCGCGCACGATTCCCAAGCACTGGCGAGCTGGCCAATGGTTTGCATAATTTTGACTTTTTTGTATATCCTAGCTTAATCTATTTATGTATATTTTATATCACATATATATATATATATATATATATATATATATATATATATATATATATATATATATATATATATATATATATATATATATATATATATATATATATATATATATATATATATATATATATATATGTATATCTTATATCATATGGACCAGTTTGTACCTGGTAAAACGGGTTAATTTTAATTCCAAAACGAGCGATCCTGGGAACCGGCTGGGGCCAAATTCGCTATATTTGATATAATATAAAGTTTTGCCAAAAACGCGTAAGACATTTTTGATCCAATGATCGATGTTCTGATTCAGTAACAGTTATTTCATCTATAATTGTTAGAAACGTTGTTTTGAGTGTAAGAGTACGTTTATCGCGTCGACTGTTTATCGCGTCGAATTTGAATCTATGCATACTATTATAGTATGGAATGCCATTCACGACATTGCTCACGATTTTGTAGGTAGTAAATACAGTGTTAAATTTTAACTATGTACGTTCTTAGTTAACGATATTAAAATAATTAAATTGTAATAATATATCGTGAATTTTGTACCGATACAAATAGTACAGAGAGTGCCTAGTAAGGAGTTATATATATTTTCAGGCGGTATCAGCGACAGTGCTTCTGGTGGGGGTTGTAACACTATACGCCATCACTGTAACAGATGAACGTCTAAAAATGGCTGCACAAACATGTATAATTTGTAATCAAGAGAGCCAGGAAGGACGTACCTGGGTGGAGAACGCTGCCTTGGTTTCAGTCTACACGCTGTTGGACTTTGCTCAAAAGCGGGCAAAATTTGGTGAAGCACAATATACTTTGCTCGCTGAAAATTTGGAGAGATTGTCTTCAAGTGAACTCGAAAATACCACACAGCATGTTATAAGAGTGTAGTTCATAAAAGGGTGTTAAAAAGAGCAAAAAAGAGACTCCGTGATTCATCTTCCCGTGAACTACAAGTAACGCCGGCAAAGATTGGGCGTCCATCAAAATCAAATGATGTGAGTGGAGATGTGGGTCGTGTACGAAAACGTAGTAGGACGGATCTGGTTCTGGTTCAAGTCGTGTGCATTTCAATGTGAAAACCCCACCGAAGGCAAGCTGCACATTGTACAAATTGATGACATGGGCAAAAGGTTTATTGACATTAAAGAAAGGACAAGTGACAGCAGAATCAGAACATGCCTGTCACTGCTGCAGGTGCCAGGTGATGCTGCTGCACATGAACTTTGGTATCACAGAGATTGTTTACAGAAGGTTGAGCGTCAATGTGATCTTGTTAATCATGGCAATCCATATGTCGGTAAAATGTTACTAGTAAACGTGGGATCAATGATGACCGTACTCGATAATGTTAAAGACGGCATTTTGCACAGAGATGATAAAGGGTAATTACGGTACGAGAAGTTTGTGGCTCACAGATTGGTAGAAGCCTCTCCCATGTCTCTTTGGGATAGGATGGAGCGGCTAAAACTAAAGATGCACGGCACATGTGTGAAGAAAGTCAGCGTTGGAAATAAGGTGATGAAACAAGGTGATGAAACAAGGTGATGAAACAAGGTGATGAAACAAGGTGATGAAACAAGGTGATGACACTTCGCGAAGATCGACAGTTATTTGCTCGCTTCGGGAGTGGACATGCTTACAGAAGATATACCAGAACCATCACAGATTGATAGAGATAATGTCGCCATTATTGATGGACAAGCTGTCGTGCAAAGCATGACAAAATTGCTGGGTATGGACAAAATACGTGACTTGGGTGATGCGTTTATTAAGCGAATCGACAGACTGGTGAAGGGTTACTCAGAAGGTCGAATTATATTTGACAGGTATATCACTGGGTCGTTGAAGGAGAAGACACGGACCAAGAGAGCAGGGACTACACAGCCAGACAAGTTCATCATACAAGACTCAATGAACATAACAATGTGCCCATAAAACTACTGTTGTTCCATGTTGACACCAAGTCCCAACTGACAGAATGTCTTGGCAAACGATTGCTGGAGGATTTTGTTATGGGTGAACAAGAGCTTGTTTTTTTCTTTGGAACAACAGCATACACTAACAAAGACAACATTGTTAACGAGAACCTATCGACCCACAGTCACGAGGAGGCAGAGACTCAAATGCCCTACATATGATTGATGTCACAACACAAGGAACATCAATTAGAGATATATGTGTGGTCTCCAGACACAGACGTGTTCCTGCTGCTGGTGGATGTTGTTGCAACTTGCACAATACACGTACCAGGTCAACTGCAGCTACGACCTGGCAGAGGAAAGTTCTACCGAACAATTTACATAAAGGAAAGATGTGCTGCAATAGGAGTTGAAAAGGCAAAGGCATTAGTCTGACTCCATAACTTCACCGGTACAGATTGGGGTGGAAAATTCTTCAACATATCAAAGAAGACATGGATAGTGAAGTTTCTAGCACTCGCACCCGATGATGAAATTGTTAAAACATTCAAGTCATTTTGATGTTCGGAAGAAGAAACTATCACTTAAAATTCTTTGCAACCACGACGTTGAGTCCATAGATCAGAAAACAACTTCAGAAGGCAATGTCAGTATGGCAAGGACAGCTGATCTGACAGCATACCGAGTGACAGCTTGAGTATTCTTCAGAAACTATACATCCATCATCATATTACATATATACATGCGAGATCTCTTGACACTTGGTTTTAGGGTTTTTCGCGCCGCCGCGGTCCAACTTTGACAGCGCGTCGCTGTCAAAGTGGACAACTCCGCTAAGTTATTGTCAGTGTGGTTGCTAAAGTTACTCCACAATATGTTCAACTAAAAATGTTCGCAATAAAACTTCTCAATGTAAAACGAACAGTGCCCGATCTCCGTTTACCAACGACTCACCAACTTTGAAAGGCAGCTTCTGCGACATGACAGGAGTTTTATGACAACCACGACAGTTGCAAACTGCAGAATGAAAGGCCGATGACCGGCCACGCGCACTCTTTTATACCACCAATCATTGGCACAATGCTAAATTTAGAACCACGTGACTCCCCGTTACGAGATAATTGGTTGACAAAATCCTTTGCCTGGCCAATGGCAAGTGCGCTTAGAACACTGCTTTCACGTGACTCTTGTGAAGGCCTTCGCCATTTTCTAGGATTGTTTTCGCTTTGGATAGTACCATACCTACTTCAGTATTTGGCGACAGGCTACTGGCGATACGTGCAGAACATGCTCTTATATAAAAGGATAAAACTAGAAGTGCATAGTCACAGGTGCGAACTTGGTGGATGATGGGTGTTAACTGGACCAGGTGGAATGGCCAATGAAACATCGACGAACCAGCGGAACAGACAAAGAGCACCGGTGCTCTTTGTTAAACTCTGGCAAGGTAATTAGTATTGCATTGACCAGGCCGAACATTTGTCAAGTATCTACGCACGGAGGGGAGAAGTTAAGGACAAGACGTCATCTCTATAGATCGCGTTGAGTTACGGGTGCCACAAATTCTTAACGCAGCTTATCAGACAATCGAGGTGCCTTACATTTATCTTGAAGGAACAGTTCAAACGAACTTCCTAAGCATCAAGGAGTCACGACTCACTAGGTATATAAAGGGCGACGTTGGGTTGCTAGATAAACAGTTCTAGACACACAGTACACAGTTCTCATTTTACCTATGCCAGGGAAGATTTTCTCCATATGTGCCTGAGAGACTTTCGCCGTAGCCTACAGTATTGATGTGTAAATGTTATATTCAATAAAATCCTACTATTGTAGGTCGAACCTGATGATACACTCACGTGTATTTATTTATGCATTGAACACATCCGACCGCTGAACTAAGTATGTGTGAAATCCTGACGTGAACGATGGAACTGTAACTAGACAAAAACAGTTTCCGATGACGGGGGATCATCAAGTTACAAGATGTAGCCATATGTGTAAGATACAACATAAAGCAAACATGAATCAAATATGTTGAGCAGTATTGTTTTTATTATGTTTTATGTAGACACATGTAAAATCATTCAGTTCAGTCTGTGTTGTGTTTCCCACACACACATCAAAGATGTCGAGTGGCAGGTGGATACAATGTAATTACTGGCGGGTAGCCGGCTTCCAAAAAATGATATAGGCTTGACCTATTTCTCAAAATCTGAATTTGCCACAGTCAACTGAATTTGCCACACGTTGTAGTTTGCGTTGCGTTGGATAACGGGTATGTCGGATTATAACACAGGCAGTGTTTAATTAATGTTCCGTAGTCAGATATTTTTATTTCCGTAATACGGCGGCAGTTTCTGTAATCTGCGTTAAATTTCCGTAATGATTACGAAAAATCCGTAATGGTAGGCAGCCCTGGATATAGGTTGTGATAGACGAAGCTTCCTAATGGACACAAAGTTCCACCTGGCTGGCAATCAACCAATAGCAGCAAACGTTCTAAATCTTGATCGGAGTGACTAGTTTACAAAAAGCAAGGTTTCGGGAAGGGTGTTGCGTGCTTGTATGTTACATGAGTGATAACTGGGTGACCAATACGATGCTCAACAATACACGTCTAATGTGTATACGATTCTATACATTGGTGTGGCGTCTCTGTCTATAGCAGTGGGGCGTAGCGCTACGCTATATACCCATTCGTTACATTAGGGGTGTACATGTTGTAAGCCAGGGGCATACGCTGGCGCCGTCTATGTGATGCATGCAAGAACACTACATTCCTCCCTGTATATAACCTCCTGGTTATATACTGTCAAGGGTTTGGTTTCTTCCGGAAGAAACCTATTTCTTCCGTGAAGCCCTGAAGAAACTGGAATCAAGTCGAGTCTCGATTTTGGACGTCGACGAAGCAACATTTCAGCAGGCGAACGATTCGTGGTCGAGTGCGGTATTAGCCGATAGTTTGCGAGCCATCGCGTCAAGCACGGTTGCAATGGTGCAGGTTACATGCGTTTCATCCCTTCATTGAATGACTGAACAGCTCTCTCTGCTAAGCCATTCGATGACGGATGGTATGGTGCAGCGAAGATATTCCCGATACCATTGGCAGAGGTGAACTCACGGGACTCCTCACTTGTGAACGTCGGACCATTGTCACTCCCAATACAATCCGGCAGATCATGAGTGGCAAAACAAGAACTCAGTCTCTTAACTGTACCGGCTCGTTATGTTCTGCATCTGTAACACTTCCAACCACTTGGTGCGAGTCAACGATCACTAGGAACATGTGTCCTAGGAAAGGAACCGCAAAATCCACATGCAGTCGACTCCATGGATATGCAGTATACTCCCACAGATGGAAGAGTGCCTTTGCTGGTTCATGCTGATTCAACTGACACGAATGACAGTTTTTCACAGCAACTTTTAAATCTGCATCCATTGATGGCCACCACACATAATTTCTCGCCAGACTCTTCGTGTGTGAAACACAAAGATGTGTCTGGTGTAGTTCTTCCATTAGCACGGAAAGATGGATTGTTGGTACAATGACTCTTGTACCCAATATGATACAACCATCTTCGCAAGACAGTTCGTGTCGTCGCCTGAAGAACGGCATCAATTCATCAGCTGCATTCTTCTCAGGCCAACGTTGTAACACGTACTGCAGGACACGTGGCATAACTGGATCGGTCTTCGTCGCTTCCTTGATCATTGTTTCTGTCACAGGACCTTCCTCCAGGTGTTGTAACAGGTTCAGCACAGGTTCTGGCATTGGAACCTTCACGGTTTCTGGAAGAGGCAGTCTGCTTAGTGCATCTGTATTCACAATGCTTGTACCAGCCCGGTAGATGAGCTTATACTCGTAGCCTTGCGTAAGAAGAGCCCACCTCTGCAAACGAGCAGAGGAGTGTTGCGGGAGAGGTTTCCGTGTAGATCTTGAAGTTTCGACCCCATAGATACTTGTGACATTTGCGAACACCACATATCATTGCTATAGCCTCTTTTTCTACCAGAGAGTAACTATTTTCTGCCGGTGCTATGGTTCTGGAGTGGAACGCAACCGGTTGTTCTTTATCCTCGGTTTGATGAGCCAGTACAGCACCTACACCATAAGACGATGCATCACAGTTCACGAGAAGTTACTTGTTGACATTATAATTTGTCAGGACTGAGCCTTTCCTTAGAAGCTCCTTTGCTATGTTGAATGCTCGCTCTTGATCAGTACCCAATCTTAAGACATGACCTTTCTTCAGCAACTGTTGCAGTGGTTGAAGGATCGTAGCCAAGTTGGGTAGGAATCGAAGGTAGAAGGTCAACATGCCCAGGAATGACTTTACCTGTGTGACGTTTGTAGGTGTGGGTGCCTCAACAACCGCTTTAACCCTCTTGTCCAGGGTAGACAACCCATCCTTGCTGATCCGATGACTTAGGTATTCCACCGCAGCAACGCCGAAATTGCACTTATCCTTCTTAAGACTTCTTAAGACTTCTTAAGGCCTGCCTCAGCAAGTTGACGTAGGACTTCCTTCAGATTTGCCTGGTGTTCTTCTTCGGAAGCACCAGTTGCCAGGATATCATCCAGGTACAACACGACGCCTTGTCATATGCATCGATTTTACGGTACCCTTGGCGCTACGCGTAGGCGGCGTAGGAGAGGGCGATGTTTTGGTAAATTTTGATCGTTTTGAGAAAGTAAATATACTTTTTTGACCACGTGACATGTGTATATGTATAGTAGATATATGAGGAGAAGTTTTGGTGCTCTAGGTGGTCATTTTCGTGGTTAGGTCAGAAAGTAAAAGATCGCCATGTTATATTTCGTGGACCAAAAAAGCAAACTTACTTGGCAAACTTTATTCGGAAACCATTTACGCACAAGATTACAACTCGGTCACCTCGTTGGTCTCGGGACCCATCATTATTTCAGTCGTAGTACAAGATATAACCTCCATATTTGCCTGAAATAAAAATAAGTCTTATTTATTATGTGGGTTGGAATTACAATATTACAAACCATGTGTTTAGATCAATATCACTAGCTTAAGATGATTTATAAGGATTGTTTAGTTACATACATTTTCTTCCGGAAGAAACTGGAATAAACTATTTCTTCCGGGACGGAAGAAACTGGAAACAATATGGAAAAAACAGCCCTTCGGAAAAACTGCAAACCCTCATACTGCCGTTAGTATAATATAGAACAGACAATGTTTAACTAGTCAAAGAGATAGTCAATAGAACAGACAATTTTTTACTAGTCAAAGAGATAGTCACTAGTAGGCCTACAGAAAATGTATGTAAAGTCCAAGAGTCACATGTAACTGCATATTATTACTACATTGTCACACATGATGGTACGTAATTGTCCAAATAGAATAATTGTATTAATGTTCGCTATTTAGCCAGTTCTTAAACATCTAACACTATTCCGCCGGTTCGTCAACATCTAGCACTATTCCGCCAGTTCGTAAACATCTAGATGTGCAGACGTCTTCCTGCGATGATCGCCGGGTTTCAGGGGTCGTCTCAGCAGGAGATGCGTTGCTGCGTGTTGCCTCAGGCTCAGCTTACGATGCGTCGCTGGGGGCTGTCTCAGCATGAGCGTTCACATCTCGCGCGTTCGCTGGAATCGCCGGTGTATCTGTGAGTGTCGGAGAGTAGACGTCGACATCTTTGTTGCTGTCAATGACCACAATACCCGGTTCACGTTTAATTAGTTTGAAGTGTGATGCATTTCGTGTGATGTTTCGATCGTTTCGTTTCGCCGTAATCAATATTCCTTTCCTGTTCACCACTGTATACGGACGATGGTCGAATGGTGATGTTAGTTTGTCTTTCCTGTGTTGTCCTACTGACACAGTGTTTCCTGGAAGCATTTGGCGCGTGATAGCATGTCGTTTCTTATCCGCATACGATTTCATTTAGTCTTTGACAGGATATCGTGAGAAACCGTCAATCATCATCAACATATATACGCATGACTGAAACATGTTTTTATGTAGAAACATGTAAAATAGTTCAGTTCTGCTGATTTGGGTTTCCCCACACACATCGAAGATGTCGAGTGGCAGGTGGATACAATGTAATTACTGGCGGGCAGCCGGCTTCCAAGAAAATGATGTTGGCTTGACCTATTTCTTGAATTTGCCATAATCAACAGAATTTGCCACACGTTGTAGTTTGCGTAGCGTTGGATAACGGGTATGTCGGATTATAACACAGGTAGTGTTTAATTAATGTTCCGTAGTAAGATATTTTTATTTCTTTATTACGGCGGCAGTTCCCGTATTCTGCGTTAAATTTCCGTAATAACTACGGAAAATTCGTAATGGTAGGCAGCTTTGCGTATGGGTTGTGAGAGAGCTTCCTATTGGACAAAAAGTTCCACCTGGCTGGCAATTAACCAATAACAGCATATATATATATATATATATATATATATATATATATACACACACACGAGACATATATATATATATATATAATTTTTTTTTATATATATCTCTTACGAGACATCAATATGTTGTTACCCTAACTGCTTCAGAACAATTGGATATATTTCGTCCCATATCTAAATAAACCGCTACAGCACATAAAATGACGGATTTATCATTCATAAATGGTTTCCAGTATTCCAGTTTTCAGCGCTGTCCTCTGTAGACACTTGAATGGCCGGAAGTGCTGACACCTGGTGTCGTGTTTGGAAACTGGACACTCCTTTTCAGCGTTTGCAGTAGTCTGGCTTATGGGGTATTCATATGATGTGACACACGTGCAGTTGAGCAGGCATATTCACAGGTTTGTTTGTAGAAGCTATTGGCGGTGAAATGGTGCATTTTTGAGTTTAACAGACGGAGGGATTTATGGGAATTGTTCTGCTATGGGCCACGTGGGCGCATGAATACAATTTAAAAAGAGCTGGAGGTATGTGATTTTGATAATTGGTCAGTATGTCAACGAGATGATGACAGTTGCTGTGAACAATTTTCAGAATTTTTGATGGTCACATTTTCTTATAATCAGACAAAACGTTAACGTGGCCACCAATGCAATTCTCAACAGTGGTCTGACTCCTTATCCAACTCTCGCTCGGCTTCGCGAACCCGCCGGGAGGAGAGTCTGGCAGCAGAGGCGTGGTCTCATTGTTATCCACTGTCACCATTCCATTCTGCGTTCCCGTGAAGCGCTTGCAGCCAATCAGCGTCATTGTCGAGATTATTTTGTCTGATTTAATTTTTCAGTCGGAGAATTGTCAATATAAAGTTTAAAGATAAGTCTTATTTTATGAATTAGTCAAATGCCCGGATGAGATCGTAATTAGCTAATCATGTATGCGCCCAGAATCTCGCATACATAATTTTCGTCACAATGAAAACCCACATCCAGGCGACAAACGGTGGCGCCACAGCGCGGAACCTGGATAATCGAGGCTTCGTTTGGATTCGCCCACGATCTCACCCATGTTTCTCGACTCAACTTGGGGATCATCACATAAGTTCTCAAAGCCCCAAAACATAACGTTTAGTATTTTTTTCAGACCACACCCCGAACACGAGGTGTGGGACATAAGATCATGCGTATATAGCTGCCGGCCTCCTATCCATATGCAACCACGATTACAAACCATAACAAGAAGTTTAAATGTTTATTCATCCAAACATTATATAAAAAAACAATAGAGGCACCAGAAATGTAAATAATACTGTATTCGCCTTATAAAACAAATGTCAAAAAGTATTAAAACAATTTGTGTAGCCATTAGCCAAGCGTTAATATCCATCTCTTTAGGTGGCGCCACTGTCACTTGTCCACAAAACGTGGGACGAGCAAACCACCACGCACCAATACGTAATGCTACACATTTTTAGGACTTTTAAGAACTAATGCGGCGACCCATGGTGTTCATGCACAAATAACAACAAACATGTAAATGGCGTCTCATATTTATTTAACGTTTCACTGTGCAGGTTGCCCACACTGCCGGCAGTACCCAATACAAACGTGAAAAGGCTCTATACAGATATGATGATTCCCTGAACAGAACAGACAAGTACAAAATCACACGAATGAACATGTCGTTACACTCCAGCCTATAATACTTTTTATTTAGATAAGCGCCATTGGTCTGTCTATTATTTCATACAGTACTTGACTAGATTTAGATGAGTAAAGTGAAACGACAACAAAGTGAAGACATTTCTCTTACTGTACCATTTAAATAGTTTGCATGATTATACATGATGTGGTGATTCCAAATGTGTTATAAAGAAGCCTATGTTAACTGTGTGACATTCCATGTAACTAATTGACTGCATCCGGAGGCAACACGTGCAATAGCATCTAATATCTGTAGTGGTCTGGTTTGTAAGGTCCCTGTGGTGGAATGCCAAGATACTCTGCCTGGGCAGGGGTCAATGTCGTCATCTTGACTCCGAGGTGTTCCAGATGAGCAGTTGCGACCTCCTCGTCCAACTGTAACAATCACACCAAAACTCTTGTCTTAAAACACATCTATTTAAGGCAGCATTCGCCGATTATTTGTAGGATTTTTTTTATAATTTGGTACATAATACTGCCACTTGCATGTTTATATTTTACTCTTTGTCATTTTCTTATTGTATTTTATTACTACTTATTTTCTGCAGCAGTGTATGTTCTATACATGGCCAGTTTAAAATGCCTTATTTTATTCACTGTAGTTTTGCTTTATTACATTACTAAAATAAAGGCTGTAATATATTTATATGACAATCATATAGATGTACGTTGTTTATAACACGATGTCGTCTGACCAATTACCGCCCCCGGTAGAGCACAATTCACTCATGCATATTGGCCTTCACTATTATTGATGGACAAACGCAATAAACATACCTTCTTGGGCAGCATGTGCACCCCGACCTTGTATGTACCCTTCTTTGACCACAACTCAATCTGGGCCAGGACCTGGTTGGTAAACGAGTTGCTCATCACAAAGCTGGGGTGACCCATAGCGCACCCCAAGTTCACGAGACGACCTTCCGCCAGCAGAATGATATGGCGGCCATCCTTCAGGGTGAAACGATCCACCTGCGTCACAAAATGGGGGTGTGTTAAAATTAACACATTATGAACAAAGGAGCAGCAGTACTATTTACCACACACTTACTCATCGACCCACAATTTTTTTAGCAGTGTTTGTGAATCATGAATTCTTTTTGACAGATTACCAAATTTAATACCTTGTACCCGGTACACAAACACGCGCACGCACGCACTATATGCTGCACAAAGATACACAATTAACAATCATCCCTAAACTAAATATGGAAACATATAGTGACGTCTAGGTGACTTCCAGCAAAGTACCTGTGGCTTTATCGTGTCCTTAGCAGCAGCGTTGTCTTCCAGCCACTTTACGTCAATCTCAATGTCAAAATGACCAATATTGCACACAATCGCATCTTCAAGCATCTGTGAGAAGTGCTCCCCACGGATGATGTCTCGGCATCCAGTCGCAGTGACAAAGATGCGTGCCTCTTTGCAAGCAGCTTCCATTGTCGTCACTTCATAACCTGCAGTAAATGGTGGCGTAACATTAAATACTTTTATGTACATGTGGTAGAAATTATTTCAGGTGGCGCCATCTACACTTCAGTTAATGCAAATTAGCAACAACAAAAAAAATTCTATCCTATTATGATCCCCATTCATAGGTGTTCATCGACATGTAGATAATTTTCCAGTCATGAATCCCAAGAAAAATCCAAATATACCGGTTTATACAATTATCCGAAAAACAGGAACGCTGGGCAGTGCCCAGCATTCCTATATTTTCCTGATAACTGGGCACCCTGTAATAATAAATACTAAACAGTGTGAAACAGGCTTTTTTCTTCCTTCAATCCAAACACAATTTATTACTATTCATTACTCAACTAATTACAAATTATTGTGCACTGCAATCATTAATTACATTATCCCCTTGCAGTCTCTACCTACCCTCCATAGACGCCTGCAGAGCATTGATCGGGTCAATCTCGGTAACGAGTACTCGAGCACCGAACGCCCTCAGCGCCGTGGCGCAGCCCTTTCCCACATCTCCGTAACCTGCAACGACAGCCACCTTGCCGGCCAACATGATGTCTGTAGCGCGCTTGATACCATCAACCAGCGACTCCCGGCAACCATACAAGTTGTCAAACTTGCTCTGCAAGCACACACACCATAAATGGACGCTTCTCAAAGATGTCAAATATCTCGAGTAAAAACACCAGGATATTAAAGGACTAATCTCCGATATAAAACATTACATCAAATAGATTGTTTTTAAACTTCCGATGCCCTCTCCGTTACACAAAATTTGAATTACATCGACCTGTGGATGGATACTTGTAAAAATGTCATGGTAATCTATGCTGTAACATATATATAATTATATATATATTATATTTAAAAGTGATTTAGCCATTTGAAGATAGAATTGCCTCCTATGAAACCTTGCATGCACATCTGTAAGTGTTCTAAAATAGCAACTGTGCAGCAATTTTTTAAAGTTTCATCTCGATATATCATACGGGCAAACTTTTGATCAGTGAATATTATATATTAAAATCAAGGGGAACCAACAGGATTTCACATGGACCATTTGCCCACATGAAAGGCATTAGAAATGCTTAGTATTTTCATACCCAATAGTGGTCAGCATCTACAGATGTTTTAAAACATTATGACTGATTTACCTATTGAAGTAAAATATTTTTAGCAGTATCTACCTTGGTGACCGAATCATTGACGTTGAATGCTGGTGCCTTCAGCTGACCACTGGCCATCAGCTTGTAGAGGTTGTGGACCCCAGTCGTTGTCTCCTCAGAGATCCCACTAATGCCTACAAGCACAATGGTACGACATACAGGGTTTCTCCCAATACAAACACGGGTTGCTACCCAAAAGAGCCCCTGTAAAATGCTGCACATTTTGAGGGTTCTTGTCCATCTTGTTTAACCATCTTCTGTTTGTTTGCAACGTTGTGACAATTTTATATTACATGGAATGTTTTAGCAACTTAAATATACATTTTATTTACAATCCTGTATTCTACATAAAAAAACCAATGTCTTTGATAAAGGTTCATTTCATGCTTGTGTACCAAACATTCACAACCTAAATTGAAATTTGAGATGTTGTCAAATACGTTTAAAATCACTATATTTTCAATTTAAATATGGTTTATAGAGACAACATAAGTGCTTTAATTTTTCACAGGCCCACATAATTGTTTGTAATTTGAATAAAAACAAACAAACAAACAGAAACTTCAATGCAAAAACTGACATGGCATGATCCATACAATTACTGCACGCTGTTGTCGATATACCTAATGTCAAGGCAATGATTTAGTAATCACCTGGCAGATACTGTGGGTACTTTGTATGTACAAGGTTTGTCAAGTCACCGCCATCATCCAGGATCATGGTCAAAGGCTCGCCATTAGGGAAGATAAGGGACTGAAAATATAACACAGCATGGAGTGGTTAGGGAGTAACCGGGGGAGGGGAGGGGGGGAGGGGAAGGAGGTACAGACATGTAGGCAATGAATCAACAGAGTAACGCCATGTATGCAAAACCTATTCTACGACATGCTAACTCGTTTGTGCAAATGTATTATTTAGTTTTGGCGAAATTATCTGACAAACTATTAAATTATTTTCAAATGGGCCATGTCCAAAATCTAATGATCACTCAATTCTTTTGAGAATTTTAACAAAGGTATGCACTCTTATTAAACAAACCTATTCACACACTACAGATATGAACATCAATTAACTGGATTTGTGATGAGCTAATTAATTGAGGAAGAGTGTTATTATTCTGCTCTCAAGAGTCGTATCCTACCTGCTCTATGCACCAGATGTACTCCTCGTCTGTCTCTCCCTTCCACGCATACACAGCGACACCACGCTTCGCAATCGCAGCGGCAGCATGGTCCTGGGTCGAGAAGATGTTACAACTGGACCACTGCACCTGCAACGTTGCACAAACATTTGTTATACTGTGTTATATATATTGTGTTATGTTAAGTATTTGACACCTAAACCTTGGACTGACTTGTCAGCTGTGTCTACAAGGAGGCAACTTAATTATTATATATAATAACATTTTCTTTGTCAACTAGGTGGTGCTACTTGTGTAATATTGTCATGGCCCACTAGGTAGCACCACTTGTATAATATTCACATTGTCCACTAGGTGACACCACGCACAAGTAGAAGTTACATTTCAGGTGACAGGACTCAAAAACAGATTTTTTTTACTGAAATACACACACTGGCAAAATCTGTTTTAAATGCCATAACAGATACAAACTGACCAGAACGGAACTAATGTACCTCAGCTCCGAGCTCCAGCAGAGTCTCAATAAGAACACCCGTCTGGATAGTCATGTGCAGACAGCCGCAGATGCGGGCACCTCGCAGGGGCTTCTGGGGACCGTATACACGGCGCATCATCATCAACCCTGGCATCTCATTCTCAGCCAGGGTCAGTGCTTTGCGACCCCACTCAGCCAGGCCAATATCGGCTGTAACATGACAAACAGTCTTCAAAGTTCAATTACTCACTAATGGTGGACTTTGAATGCCTTCACAGCAACAAATCCTCAACCAAATTCTGCTTTGCTCCATCTATGCCAGAGTGCACAAATGGGTCTTGACTTGTGGATTACACAGCCAATTACACATCAATCGAGTCAATTGCAATTAGTCTTCCACCAAAACTATTGGCAATCAATTTGGTTAATTTATAATCACTGAAAGTTGATGGTCATTCCTTGTTTTACACATATCTGTCTTGTAAATCATTTCTGCATCAAATCATATATGCAGATGTAATATATAGTGATGTATGACTAAAGGCACAGCATATGGAACTGTATGCCTAATTGATATGCACTACCGGGGTACATAATAAAAATCATCAACTAAAATGGTTTGGTGGCAGTCAAACTTCAAACTCCATTGTAACTGAAGTGGACACTGGTCAGGCGTTAATCTGAGGGTCAATGTTCATGTGGGTAAGATAACCATGACATTTGGCTTCTATCAGAACAAATATTATGTAACAATGCTGGGGTGACCGATACTTAACCCTTGCAATAAGAATTCAAACCGACATATTTAACACGACATATTTTGCAAACAAGGAGACAAGATAGAAGTTCTTAAAATTATGCATATATTATATGACTGAATCCACACCTACTTTTAAAATGCGAGGAAGCATTTCTGAGGACAGGAAATAGAGATCACACTCTAAAGAGCAAATCTAAATGCAAGAAAAAATGCTTTCCCTCTCAGAGTGGCTGAACCATGGAATAACCTCCCATAATTAGTAGTATAGGCTAAATCTATTAACTATTAACTTAACTATTTAAAAACCGGCTAGACAAATTCTGGTCTAACCAGGCTATTTTATTTGACCATGAAGCACCACTATTACTAACAACTGGAACTGGAACCTTTTGAACTACTGTTGATTCTGAAAACATGGGTACCATTTACCAGGATTCTTATGAGGTCATCAGCCTGATTGTATTCTTTAAAATCAACTTCACCCCTTAGCTTTAATCGAAACAGAAAATTGCATTTTACTAAGAATAAATCACAAAAATGCTCATAGAAACACTCCTAACTAATGAGGATAGGCCGCTTGTAGAACCAAACATAGCCATCATTAACAGGCAAATACACCAGTTTTACGCGAAGATCTTTTTCATAGTCAAATAATTTTTTTTTAATGTGACTGATGAATAGTTTGCAAAATGACTTTTGTTTAAAACATGTATTTTATAGCACTGACGTTCACAAGTCATTGTGTGCGCGCAGTTTTATGGCACTGCAAAGGTCAAAGCTGTTAGCGAAATGTTTGCTATTCAAATGTGAACATATTTTAAGCTGTATCTAACTAAATCATACACCCCTAACCTTCATACACAACTTTAGAAGCTTTGCCGGCATGTCACATAAATAGTGTCCTCTTTTTTGTCTCTTCACCCAGTGAGCAAAATAGGTCAAACAAGGTTGAAAAGTGGTTTTTACAACTTTTCTATTTATTTTGCCCAATTGTGCACACTGTGGACCTTATGATAGAAATATCGCTCTTTGGCATATGATGGATTTAGCGAGCATGTTAATGAAACACATTTTTAAAACGCTCTTTACATTTAACGACAGATTCTGGCTTATGATGGATTTTCCTTATGAGCTCATTATTTTAGTGAAACGCTCCCCAGGCCCAGATCAGACATAGAGTAATGAAATGGATCCTGCGATCAGAACAGTCCTAAGCTAAGGCTAAGGTTAGGTAATTTGCTTTCCTGTTTCCACCGAAACAACCACTTCACTTGTCATTAGTCAGTGAACACTGTCATCTGGCAAACCAACATTGGCAACAATATATTATAATCTTGGCGATATTGCCTATAATCTTTCGGACTTATATAATTTTGAAAACGGCATCGCCTTAAAATTCTTTGCAACCACGACTTTTTGTCCAAAGATCACAACACAACTTCAGTTCAGAAGGTAATAAAATGTCAGTATGGCAAAGACAGCTGATCTGACAGCAAACCGAGTGGCAGCTTGAGTATTCGTCAGAAAACAACACATCCATTATCATATTACATTAATACATGCGAGATCTCTTGTCAGTTTGACACTTAGTTTTAGGTTTTTTCGAGCCGCCACTGTCCAACTATGACTATGACATAGTCTATGTCTATGACAGCGCGTCGCTGTCGAAGTTGACAACGCCGCTAAAATATTGTCAGTGTGGTTGCTAAAGTTACTCCACAATATGTTTGCAGTAATGTAATCCAAACAGTGCCCGATCGCCGTTTGCAAACGACTCACCAACTTTGAAAGGCGGCTTCTGCGACATGACAGGAGTTCTATGTAAACCACAAGAGCAGCAAACTGCAGAGTAAAAGGCCGGTAATCGGCCACGCGCCGTCTTTTATACCACCAATCATTAGCATAATACTAAATTTAGAACCATGTGACTTCCCTTTACGAGATAATTGGGTGACACAATTCGCTGGCTGGCCAATGGCAAGGGCGCTTAAAACACTGCTTTCACGTGACTCTTGTGACGGCCTTCGCCATTTTACAGAATTGTGTTCGTTTGACATAGGCTGTCTGTGTAATCAAATACGATGGCTGAGTATGCTTTTAATATCGACAACGGCTACCTGGAAGGGTTGGTGAGAGGATTCAAAGGTGGAATTCTGCGACAGGCAGACTATCTGAACTTGGTGCAGTGCGATACGTTAGAAGGTGTGTAAGCGGTTTCATCGCTGTCTGTCACCGGGGTGTCATTGTAACGTTACGCCTGTTGACATTCATGTGTCAACTGGACTCAACCCCATCCAGTTCGGCGTGACATCATCTGGTTAAATAGTCACTCATTTCATTTCCAGCTACACGAACGTATTTCGATCATATTGACCTTAACATGTGTTAATGTTATGTTGGTAATTCTATTCTATGCTTTATGATCTTTATATAATTGACATTCAACGTCATTGTCAATAAACTTCAGAAGTTCAGTGTGCCGCACCGTTTCGTTTGGCACAGTGACCGGAACAGTTTGACCCAGGCAAAGAGCAAGAAGATGTGTTGCCATGTGTCTTCTCTTGTGTAGCCGTCGTCTAAAACTATCATTACCTACATTGTAGTATGTAGCATCTACACAAGGTTATGCCATCCACAGGCAACTGAATCAGCTTGAGCCCCTGTAACTAATATATATATATATATATATATATATATATATAACAGGGTATGCAACTAGGAATGACCCCACTCACCTTTCAACATCCGTATCTGGGCGTTGCAATGCGTAATCCGAATGCTACAACCATATGAATAAACTTTCACTACACCTACTTGTCATTAAAAACATATATGGATTTCTTATGAAAAGAGGTATGTTAACAACTGTATGCACAGAAAGCATATACGGCGAATACGATCATGTGACAATATTACCGGAAGTGAGGTGCGACATCCCTTGTTAGCCAAATAGTCTACCCAACAAAAGGAGTCAATGATCAGTCTGACACATTCTACAACAGGTGACAGGTGTACGTCAACAATTTTCTTGCAAAGGTCAAACACATGGCAAACTTTTGCGGACCATTTCTAGCAATTGTTGCATTGATGCAACAAACAGCATTCTGTATCTACGGGATATTGTTACACAATCTAGACTTGGAGAAAAAGTTGTATGTTTTAAAGGTTCATCCTCAATGTGATGTTTTTGTTTTATTTCAGACAAAAATCAAACCTTGACTTATTAACATGAGTCATAGAGGCTGAGTCTGGCTGACTTGAGTTGGACTCGAGCCTGCCATTTTGATTTGGTTTGACTTGCAATTCAGCTAGAAATGACTCGATACTTGACTTGGAGGTCATTAATTTGAGACTTGACGTGACAGTTTGTGACTTGTCAGCAAGTCTCGTGGCTCGGAACACACACAAAATGAGACCATGTTGTTGTGACAAGGTGCACCGAATACATTAATGATTAAATTGCTTGTTATGATTGGCTAATGTTTTGGCAAGATGGCATCCACATAAAATTTTCTGTTAAAATTACTGCAGTCATCAAGGTGATTGGTGAACGCTGGTGGCTTGGGGCTGACTCAAGTCACCCATTTGTGACTTGACAACAAGTCTGGTATTCACTAGTACTGACATGCTAGCTCGATTGGGCTAATTTGTCATTTAATTTTGGTGGAATTATTGGACACACTGATCAGACCTGGGGCCGAGTACATTTTCACGAGTAAAGTACGAGTACGGGTACATTGGTGATGGCTGAGTACAAGTACGAGTACATTGCTCAAAGCTGAGTACGAGTACATTTCCATGAGTACGAGTATATCTTGTATGATATTATAGTAACTCTGTACAGTAATAACATATTTAAAAAATAAACATTGTGAATGAATTTATATAATTCAGGACTAATTCAGGAGTTGCCTGTGCAGCGGCAGTTGATCAAATTTTTTTATGAAGAAAACTGTAAAAAACCTATTTATGTTTGGGCCCAAACTGGGGTTGCATTCCATTCAAAGGTGCGTTTTGCATTCAAATGCAAATGTTCAGGGTATGTTTTCAAATATGCATGGGTAACAATGTATTTAAATTGAAAATACTTTTTAAAATAAATTTCATAGCACAACATAACAAGAGAAAAGAAATAAAGAAATATAACCATTAAATATATATGATATATGAATCAATGAACACTGTTAGGCATGTTGTGGCTGGCAGTGACCACAAGTCCACAACTAATGTTTGCCGAGATGGTGAATTAGCATGTGCCAATGTCCATGGCTCAATATCCCCTTTGTACTTTAACCACACTACAAATTGGCACCAGACAATACTGGTGCAGGCTGTCTGACTTGAGTTGCCAAACTTCTTTTTCAGAAGCTGCAGCTAGCTGTACTTAGTACTCAGGGTTGGCATGTAACGAACTAAAAGTACTTTGTTACAATACTTGAGTAGTTATTTCAAGTAATTGGCATGTAATGAAGTAGAATTTTGACTAAATACTTTTTACTTGTAACGAAGTAGTTTTATCTAAAGTAACACGACTTTTTACTCCGTTACTTTTAATTACTTTGCAATATATATATTTGTAAAAAAAATTTAATAAATAAATAAACCATTGCTGCCGGGGCACTCCACCGTCAACGACATTTCAGAAACTATTCATAGTCGTCAGGCCAAAAGCTATTAATATCATTCAATCGCATGCCAGTTAGCGATCATATTTGCATGCATACCTCTCTTCGGGAAATCTACGCAACCACTGTTTTATATCTACGTCAGTGAACGAAGTCTGCCAAATATTGGCATAGGTCAGGTCAAGGCCGTTGACATGAAATGTCATTTCGAGCACACAACGCTTGAACGCCATCTCAAACCACGATGCAAATGTCTCCGTTGCATCATATAAACTATTAATCAGTAAGTTTCCAATATGTATTATAAATATTAAAATTTGCAATTTCGACAATGTATTGAAAATCCCCATACACTGACACAATTCTGATATTCGTGAGCGAACGCGCATCGTGGAACGAGAACTGATTTTCACCTATTGGCATTGTCAGCAACGGCCTTACTGGCTTATGTCATCATTAAACATCATTTTACTTTCACGAATAAAATTCATATTGAGATGTTTAATAAATTCATAATAATGATTACTCGACAAAACTAAACAGTAAAGAATTGATACTCTGCCATTTGGCAGCATCTTTTCCCAGCAATGGTTTATTATAAATAATATCAAAGACTGGGACAGGGGTCATGACAGGTCACTTTTAATTGCAATTAGCAATAACATTCCTGTGTTGCACTGGTCTGTCTTCTAATCAATTCTAGCCCCAGCTGGTACCAGGTAACCAACACAGCTAGCTGCTAAAGCCTGTTGTTTCAATGTTTGTGTGAGCTGATAAGACATGTCTGGGAAGACATGAGAAGGGGGTTTGATCAGCTAGGCATTAAATGTCTTTGTTAATTTTTACTATGGGCAGTGCTAGGTTGTATTACCTCTGACCAGTTTCCATGAGAGTCTAGTACTGGACTGACCCTCTACCTACTCATATACAATCACACCTGCGTATACATATCCTGTTGTACAATCTAGCTCCTCCCATATACCTCAGTGGAACAGGTCGATAAAAAGACAGACTGTGCCTCATCATTAATTAAGTTCTTTATTTAACTGAAATTATTTGATGTTGTGAGCGCTCATTAAAGATAATGTAATTGTCCAAGCATCCAAGTGAGCACCGTGTTTAATGGTGGCAGACCGATTGACCAGCTAAGGTTGTCTGGGAGCACATTGTTATATGTAGAGTGGTTGCAAAACAGTTGTCAGATGCAAGTTGTATAATTTATATAATATTACTCATGATTTTGTTGTTATTTCTAAGTGTTGTACTTTTACTTCTACTTTTACTTCAAGTACTTTTGAAAAGTAGTTTTACTTTTTACTCAAGTATTTTTTTTTACAAAGTAATTTTACTTTTACTCAAGTAGTTTTTAGGTGAATTACTTTTACTCAAGTACAACATTAATGTAATTCAGTCAACCCTGTTAGCACTGTCACTTGTGAGAGCAACAAAGGCATTTTATGGCTAACTGATGAATGACCCTTTCATTATGGACTTACTGGACTTCCTGACTTAATTAAACAAACACAAAGATTATGGCCTAGACTGGTAACAAGTACAAAGATGGATATGAACTAGGGGTTTCTGATTGGGAAAAGAATCAAAAGATGCTGCCTTTTGAAGCGAAGCACTGAAGCCTTTGTTAGGCTTCAGTGCATTCAATGTGCAGAAGAGTGATCCACGGTATGAATTTGTGAAAACTTATCAATACCAAGTAAAAATTAAACCACATCTACTAAATGTAACAATAATAATTATTACAAATCAGGGGATATTACACTGCAATTAATATCATGGTTATTGCAATAGAATTGACATAATAAAAGTGTTTTTAACGATCCTGCATTAGAAAACATATAACTCAGTTGAGATGCATGCAAAAACATAAACAGTTTCGTTAATTTGATTCATATGCAGGTAATACAATTTGCTACCATACTTTTTGAAATTGTTGTAGTTGTTAATGATTTGATAAAATAAGAAATAAAATAATTTTTACAATGTCATATTGAGAAAGTACTCAGATGTACTCGTAATGTACTCGTTAAATCTGAGTACATTGAATACGAGTACTTGACCATAATTTCTACGAGTATGAGTACGAGTATTTAAAAAATGTACGCGAGTACCGAGTACTTTGGCCCCAGGTCTGACACTGAGAGTATTTTTGACTGTTATCGGTCAAAAGGGGCGAAGTCAATTTGTTCTGCGATTTTAGCAAAAGTTTGCACTCTATTTAAACATACTGCACATAATATTTAAAATTAAAGTTTGCACTCTTATTAAACATACTGCACATAATACTTAAAGTTAAACTATTCACACAGTACTTATTTCAGCGTCAACAAGCCCGGTTTGCGGTGAGCTAAATCAATGCAGGATGGAGTTTTAACATATCAGAATATTGTGCAAATTATAGAATGACATGGACCATTTCTAACATTTGTTCCGTTGAGGCAACAAACACTATTCTATCGCCACATGCTAAAAAACACTATTCTATAGCCACATGCTAAACCCTATTATATAGCCACATGCTAAACACTATTCAATAGCCACATGCTAAACACTATTCTATAGCCACATGCTAAACACTATTCTATAGTCACATGCTAAACACTATTCTATAGCCACATGCTAAACACTATTCTATAGCCACATGCTAAACACTATTCTATAGTCACATGCTAAACACTATTCTATAGCCACATGCTAAACACTATTCTATAGTCACATGCTAAACACTATTCTATAGCCACATGCTAAACACTATTCTATAGCCACATGCTAAACATTGCAAAGAACTTTGTATTGTAGGTTGTGACTACTGTAACCACTATTTGCAGACTTGAAGCTTCACCTGCAGAGCACAGACTATGGCACATTCCTTGCGAACGAGGCAAGTCCGCTCACTGTGTCTGTCATTGACGACAAACTGCGAGAGAAACTGGTTATTGAATTCCAGCATCTGCGCAATCATGCAGTGGAACCACTGGCAACGTTCCTCGACTATGTCACGTAAGTGGCAGCTTGATGCTACGCATAGCAAGAAAGTGTTTGCTGTGGTTTATGTATGGGGTAAAACGAAATAGAACTAGAATGTTAAGAGTAAAGTTTTATGTTGACAAGCTTATACTTTTGTATTTGCATCTGTTTAATTATGCTAGTCATTTGTTTGTAATTTGTATTGTCATCTTGTTTTATTTTCTAAACTTGAGTAATGTTGCATTCAGTTTAATTCATCTTCTAGCTTTATTGTGATACAGTGTTTTTTGAAATGTTGTTATCAATTGTAACCATGGTTGTAATCATATAATGTAACCATTATTTGTAACTAGAAGATAATGTAATCATGCATTAATTAATTAATCTAAAATATATGTTATTTTTGGGCATAGAGTATGTCTATCGTTGCTCTGTTCACAAACTGTTATTTCGATTGGGTATTGGTATTTTTTAGGTGTAATTGGACTTGTTTGTAATTGATGTGGAATTGATGTAATGTAATTGACATTATGATTAATTGTCTGGTCATGAGATAGTAAGCATTCCGTCGGTGTTTGTGTGTTTTAGATACAGCTACATGATAGACAACATTGTGCTGTTGATCACTGGCACGCTGCATCAGCGCTCCATCTCTGAGCTCATCCCTAAGTGTCATCCCCTCGGCAGCTTCGAGCAGATGGAGGCCATCCACATCGCCGCAACACCCGCCGAGCTCTACAATGCCGTCCTGGTTGATACCCCTCTCGGTGGGTGCATTTGTCACTGGTGTTGTCCATGTCTTGTTATAATATGGCACCAATGCTGAAAGGTTGCATTGTGTAGTATTATTGGCGCCATCTAGTGGACCAGCAGAAGGTTATTGAATATGTCCCACATTCAAAATTCCTGAAAATCTGGTTGGGATAATTTTGTTTAAAGATGTGTTAGCTTGGAGTTTCTCCTGTCTGGCTACAGTATAAAAAATTGCACAAAATATCTGCCTCTATCTTACACATACTACCATATATGTAGATAAGAGTGGTTGAGTCTGTTAGACTTACACACTTTCTTACTAGTTTTACATTCTGATAGTTTCTGCTTTTTTCAACCTTATTATTATTATATTTGCCATGTGACTTTTCAGCGAACTATGTCCTTGACTGCATCTCAGAGCAGGATTTGGATGAAATGAACATTGAGATCATCAGAAATACCCTGTACAAGGTGTGTAGTACTGAGCACATCTGATGCAGATGAATGTTGAGATTACCATAAATCCCCTATTTCATCCAAACATTCACAGGGTGCGGTAGCATAGCAGTTAGAATGCCAGACTCTCAATCGAGAGAACCCGAGTTTGAATCCTCTTGCTGCTGTTTCAAAACTTTGGCAATTTCATTCACCCCACATTGCCACAATTCACAGTTATATAAATGAGTACCTGGCTACAGGCAGTGGTGGATATGTTAACGAATAGTCTGTGCAGTTATTGCAGCATAGCTGAATGGTTCCCAGAGAAGTCAAGTTGGCATTGGAATGAACAGGTCTGCCAGGGGGTGAAGTCTAAAGCACTTTGAACAGTCTGAAGGACTGGATAACGCGCTATTTAAGAACGTACCTTTACCTTTTTTACATGGATACCTAGACCCAACATCACAATAGCTTCAAACTGATTTGTGAGGTGTTTTATGTTGACAAATGATTGTCACAGATCTAGGAAGCTAAATAAACTTTCTGATTATTTCTTGATCGTAGGCATTAGTTTTCTGATCCTAAGTTGTCTGGACTTGTGTAACATATTTTTTCACTCTTACTTTTGTTGTCTTTCACTCACCCAAACTGCTGTACAATTTGGTTTTCTAACTTGCATGAATGTTGTTTTGTAGGCATACCTCGAGGATTTCTACAAATTCTGCCAAGAAATGGGCAGTGAAACAGCAGAAGTGATGTGTGAAATCCTTGCGGTACGTACACTTGTTAGTCCACATACAATGTATTGTAAACGTATAAGACGAGTGATCTTTAATATGGATGTCATATCACTGGAAGCTGTTCTTGTGGAGACTGACTGGTGGATATTCTGTCATGGTAAGCTTTTTGTAGTTTGAGAAAAATTGGAGGGTGTTTGTGGTAATATTCTTGTAGTGAGGCAAATTGGAAAGCACATAGCATTCTATTCTTGACCCGAGGGTATTCTTGTAGTTTGAGGCAGATCGGAGGGCGTTCGTCATTACAATCAACTCGTTTGGCACCGAGCTGTCGAAAGATGACCGAGCCAAATTGTACCCGCGTTGTGGCAAGCTCCACCCGGACGGACTGGGAGCTCTGGCACGTGCCGACGACTACGACCAAGTGCGGGCAGTTGCAGAGTACTATGGGGTAAGTGTAGCAGCGCTCACACAGTGACACAGTATTAATCATATCTAGTGCCATTCATTCAGTTGTGTTTGGCAAAATTAACTGAGCTGGTGCAGATTACACATTTACCTACGTCCTCTCGATCGACAGTGTGGCACTAACTGCTGAGCTACCATGCCACGTTAGACCTTCGGGACAGACTCCTGCAAATCTGTGGCCTTCATAATAGATACAAAAAGTTATTAGTAAATATAAACTGTACTAGATTATTGATTGGTACTTTTATTTTCAGGAGTATCGCACACTGTTTGATGGTGTGAGCGGCAACGCTGGGGAGAAGACGCTTGAGGACAAGTTCTTTGAACACGAGGTTGGTTTATATTGCTTCACTTACATCTTGTCATTCTTATGTCATGACAACTACTTATTAACCTTAGGTAAAGCTTTGTGGTGATACACTACGTGGCTTCTATATTCAGCTCCACACATCAAGTCTGTTCTGTGCTCTGATTGTATATCTTCTGGCCGACTGTCATTTATAGCATTGTTATAATTATACCATACTGCAGTGATTTTTTTAAGGCAATCTACGGTCCCAAATTGGAACAGTAGATTTCAGGGACGGGTCCGTTTTTTATGTTTGTTTTTCCTATAATGGTTGGTGGCAAAGCAGAGCATGGGACTGTAGAATTCAAGTGAGGGACCGTAAGTGAAAGTTCAAAAAAAATTGCTGCCGTACTGTACAATAGTACATTCATCCGTCTGTACGTCTTCTGGTCAACTCTTGCAGGTGCAGCTCATGAAGAATGCCTTCATGCAACAGTTCCACTTTGGCGTCTTTTACGCATATGTCAAGCTGAAGGAACAGGAGTGTCGCAACATCATCTGGATTGCCGAGTGCGTGGCCCAGCGACATCGTGCCAAGATCGACAGCTACATCCCAATATTCTAGCATCTTCGATTCGCAACAACCTCAAATAATGGCTTTGTAACAATGCGCAGATTAACATGAATGCTCATTAAATGTGTTGGCACTTAATGCTGTATAATCAGTGGTGGATCTTGACATAGAAATCAGAAAGAAGCAGCCAAATACTTTGGTGATAAAGGTGGAGATATAGGTTCATTTACTAAAAGGTAAATGATGTGGATGTTGTTTACCTGTGGAATTGTAATTAAGCAGAAATGGTGATGTATTACACATGTTAATTGCCCAAGTGTGTATGTGTATGTAAATATATACTGTTTATGTCTGCGTAGAGGAAGAAAGGTGTATCTTATGGAAATTGTTCCTGGCAGACAGACTACTAAAACTAGACCAGGCCATGGTCTTCTGATTAAGTTTAGGTGGTGTGAGTGGGCATGGGTGGGTGGGTGTGAGTGGGCTCGAATGGGTGTTCAAATGTCTGTTGTTTGTGTGTAAAGCTCCTAGCTGCGCTGTCATACGCTCATACACGCGTAAACATTCCAATGTGTAAATACTATCCTAGCGTTATAGGGAAGGAAGTTGGGGCTTCTGACCAGTAACTTTGGCTCTATCATCAAATTACTCTTGTATACCATCTTTATTTTATACAACCGGTGCTGTGCTTACTAATCCTGTGTCACCAGCTATGTAGATTACTTTTTGACGGAGGACCTTGCCCTTGTCACCACTGTCATTAAGGGCTGGGTAAAAGGTTGCTTAAATTCAAATGTGTTCAAGGGTCGTCTCCTTTTCTTGCTAAAAAGGTATCTGTTCAGTGGACAGCAACATGAACTAAGGTAGTTATTAATGTGTAGAGAGAACTTTGTTACTAAAGGTGTCTGCATTTAGAGTGAGAAAGTAGTACAATTACTGAATATGTATAGACATTAATGTTGTTTTTGGAGGAAGATGGCAGTCAGATAAAACACTTAATATAGAAGAAAACTAATAAATGTGTATAGCAAATAATTTGCCGTTGTTACCTTTGATATGTACTGAAATTATAATGTTATGATGATGTGAAACGACCATTCGTACACAATGTTTTAATGAATGATGTAGCACATGCATTTACAAACAACACTATACACCATTCACACTAAAACATTTACAAACAACACTATACACCATTCACACTAAAACATTTACAAACAACACTATACACCATTCACACTAAAACATTTACAAACAACACTATACACCATTCACACTAAAACATTTACAAACAACACTATACACCATTCACACTAAAACATTTACAAACAACACTACACCATTCACACTAAAACATTTACAAACAACACTATACACCATTCACACTAAAACACTTTTCCATGCTCTCCTGTTATGACTATACCAAAGTCTACATCTATGTACAAAGGCACTTTCATGAGGCTACGTGCAAATATATATATTTGGTCTGTGATGTTTCACCAAATGGGTTAGACAGAGGAATGATTATTTCTACAGGGAAAGCAAGATCACCCCAATTGTAGAAGTAATCAAAATGAATAAAAACGCAGTATGGTCATGCAGCCACCTACAGGAAAAGAATGCCAGCCTCAAAGAAGTTTTAAGAACAGAATGGTACAGGAACCATACAGAATGGAGGAAGTTGAATTCCTAACTGGAGTAGGGTGAGCAGGACTCTTGGCAGGTTGACCTTAAAATAGGCACTTTGTAACAACATACGTGAATACAGCTGATTAGGTGTCCACTTTGTGAGGTCTTGGTACCTTCTAGTGTCTTCATGTTTATATTGTACGACACTGGGACTATTTGGAGCACTTCACACATCAACCCTCACACTGACATCAACATGACAAAGACATTGTCAAGTTCACAAATTGATGTCCACACCTTCCATGCCAGGTGCCAATGCCCTGCCACTGTGCTGTTGCTACCAGTGTTACGACACCCTTGGTAATCGTGCAACAGCTCAGGTAGATATTCATCGGTGACTGATTTGTAATGTTAAACACTCATCGAATCATCCACTCATCCACTGTGGTTGTGAGAGATGGGTTCATGTGACGTGTGATGTCCTGTTGCACACAACAGATTTCCTCCCGGCAGATTTCTTCATGTGCAACTTTATTTTTGATGGTGCCTGAAAATTCAGAGCACAAGATGAAGTATGTATTGTGAATGTGCCACATTACGGACTTAGGAACGTTTCACACAAATAATGAAGTCATCATTAACATTGTCAAGTTTATAATTATATTACGTGTTTTAGTGATTGTCCAAAAAACATCAATAACAAAGGTTTAACATCGATAACAAAATACTTTCGCAATCACAAAACAAAAAGTAATATTTCATAACTATTTTAAAAGTTGGTAATTATTTTATAGAGGTGTGTAGTTGTGTTTAACATAATTTTAAGAAATAATTTAAAGCTAACTTTGTGAGCTGCAAAAAATTAACAGTAATGGGTAACAGTAATTCTCATGATGCAAAAGATGGCATACGTTTTGTAAACAATTGATTTTATTTTGAATGCTGCACAAAATAGAACTACAGTAAGTGGACACCACATCACATGGGTGGTTTTTCCTCAATACCTACACTAGAATAACAGACGACTTTCATAAAGCTTCAGTACGGATGGTGTATGAATCATGAGACATGTAGGCCTTGAGCCAGCTTAGGTCTTCTCACTAACAAGAAAGTGGGAGGAAACATGTTGCCACTTCCATTATGTCCAAGGACAACGGTTGATGGTGACAAAGAAAATTCTAAATGCTGCCAAAAATGAAGAGGTGTACTTTGAGTGAATGTCGTGCCATGTCCTCTGTAGCATCCTGATGACCTTGTCCTTGTAGCCAGAGACACAACATGGAGTCCTCTCCGCCCGTCACTGCCATCTCAGTCTGCAAAATAATCACCCAAACAGTAAACACAGTTCATGTATGTTTTGGTCGTACGTCAATAAAAATATATTAATTTATATTATCAGCCTTATGAGTCTCTAATGATATAAAAAGTAAACAGTTATCTGTGTTTGCATTTTTAACACATGATGCACATATCATCCACTAGGTGGCAACACATATTACATTTTTTTATCTCATTTGGTGGAGCCACAAACATACATAAGTAATGTCAAATACACACATAAATTTCATCCTAAAAACCATGACATCAGCAAAATCCGAGTACTAGACAAGTTCACTTTAGTTGGGCAGGTACAATTCTTGTGCAATCTATATTGTAATATAGTAGTTTGTGACTCGATATGTTTGTCTGCCTGTCTGTCTGTTCCCTCATATCTCCGTCACTTTTTTGCTGAAATTTTGTAGGCGTGCCCAGGGGTCCATGGGGATAGTTTGTACATTAAAACAAATAAAAAATTCCACCAGGGGTGGGGTATTACATTGAAGGAACCAATGTTGACGTTTGATGTAAATTACATAACTCAAAACAATAGCTACGTGCAATTGTTGGCAATGCTATACGTAATCTATGTCAAACGTCTAACGAACACTTCAGGAAATTGGCTGTTGTACGTGATTTTTGTGGCGCGAAGAGGTCATTGGCATTGCACTACCAGAACTAGAATGGGTATTGCAAGGAGCCATAAGCGGTTTCCTTTTCTTCCGTGCAACGCTGGGCAACTGGGCTAGTTATACATAAAATTAAAGCCTGAATTTTTCTGGCACCGCACACATATCTAAAGCGGCCACCCAAGTGACTGAGATAAAGTGGTCTGATTAAAGGGGTGATCTAATTACAGAGGTTGGTCAAATATACAGATATGGGAAAAACAGACTGATACAGTGGCCGTTTAAAAAAATCGGTGGCTGTTACGAAGCAGTGGCCGCTTCGAGGGGTTCTACTGTATAAAACACAAAGCTTGCCTGTGGATCCCAGGTGAGGCAGCGGACGTCCTGCGAGTGACCGCCGTCCAGGGAGGAGACATGTTCTAGACAGTTGGGGGAGGACGTCCTCAGTAGGTGCAGGCGGCCACTGTCAAAGGGAAATGACCATTAATGTCCGAGCATTATTATAGTCTTCTTTACTGACTTGCACATTTGATCGGTGAGTCTATCTTTCCATTTATATGGAACTGGTATCTGGCACCCGAGAACCAGATGGAGGGAAGCCGGGCTTAATGGCAGTCATGGAAGTCTACCTAGGAGAAGGCACACCCTGAAAACAAAACTGATCGACAAGTCTTGTGGCAGAACTAGCTTTTAATGTTCAATGGTAGGAATGACATTGAAACAAGGCTATTTCCATATTTGAAGACTTGACAATTTTCAAATATGGAGTGACTAGCAATTACTAAAAGATGATGAGGTGTTTCATAGTGTGCAAATGTGTATCTTGACACAAGGTGTCCGTTTTATTGTTTTGGGCATACACACAAGTAATAACTCTGCTCTGCCGTTTAGATGTGTAACTGCCAAGACGGTCTGTGCGATAAGTGAAATGAAGACATAGAGAGACAAGACACCAACCTGTGTGTTCCAGCCATCACGTGCAGTCTGTCATCGCCCACAAGTTGGAAACAGTCAACTATGTAGTCCAACTTCTTCTCACCCTGTTACAAGTAAAATACAATGAACCAGGGGAAGAGAAACTGATAAAAGACTGAGCGTGAAGAACAAGTGTTAAGCAAATTAATTATCTGTTGTGAGTATTGAGAGCTCCCCCAATCTTTCGCCAGCTTGCGTCACAACCTTGGTTATATATGTGATATGGCCACAGCGATTCCAGTTCATCGATGAAGGCCGAGTGAGTTGGCCGACATATTTGGAAAAATATACAACAATTTATAGTCTTCCAAGAATAGAGAAGAGTACACACCTGAAATGCATCGCGTACGTCCTTGACTTGTGTGACAATGTCAAACTGCAAAAGGACAGCAAGATGTGTGGCACACGAAATATGGCAAGATGCACATTACACAATTCATAATTTTACACATTAACTGTAATTTGCGTAATAAATTTCAGTTCTAAATACTCTGACCTAACAGACATATTTTTCACAAAATATACTGAGACTTATGGGGAAAAGCAAACTGAATTGTTGCACAGACACAACCGGTTCAGTTTTTGCACAGATGGCAAACATGCTGTTTGACTTCAAACCTAGTTTGGGATCTAATCAGCAAGAGTTTTCATTTACAAAATGCCAAAGTAATCGTAAATTAATAGAAAACATCATCCCTGCTGATGCTATACTATGTATATAAATATGATCCAAATGTTCAGTCATATTTCTGAGCTCTACCAACGACTCACCTCGATCGAATGCCAAACGTGCAGCGTCTCTATGTGCGTGGTACAGTAGATGTTGCAGTGTCTTTCTCCACACCACCCTATCTGACTCTGAAACACAAAACGTCAATTTGCAGTTTTTTCTTACATTTCTCTATCTTTCCAAAACCATACCTTACACTACACATTTTTGAATTTAAAATCACTCCATCCTGCACACAAATTGGTTTCCATTTTCAGATCTGAACATCAATTGTAACCAATGAGATGGTCCTGTTGTTGTGGTGGAGTCATCCAAGCTTCTGCTTTAGTTCAACGAATTCTCTACAAATTAAGTTGAAAGATGGTTCCACATATTCTCAAACAACCAAGAACTTCAACTGAAACAGTGTTTACATAATAACTGCCAACACATCAAAACAAATATTGGAACTTTCTTGTTTGCTGCACCAACTCTTTCGAGTTCACTCCCTGTTAGTGTTGAGTCAGTAAGAAGCATAATAATATCTTTTCCCTCCTCAGTTCCGTAGCATATCCATCCATCTGTTGACAATTTTAACATGGCATATTGATTCTCCGATTGCCTAACTATTTCATTTTGATGCGCATCCAAGGATTTAGGCGTGATAGAAGTTTTTTATTATTATGACTATATATATATATATGAATATAAAATGTGTGAAGTGAACTCACAACAGAGGACTCTGAGTTAAGCGTTCCTTGTAACGCGTCGTCCTCAGACTCCTGACTGATGTCGAACACACAGACTAGTCCGTCTGTTGACCCTGTCAGTAGACTGTCTCGGAGTTGTGGGTGGAAACACACCTAGAGCAGATGTAACACACCTAGAGCAGATATAACACACCTTACGGTGACAACAAATCCATATTTGCGGTGACAACAAATCCTTAATCCATACAATGTTAAGGCTAATCTTCATACACTCCAACAATTTAATTAATCCTCTTCAATCAAACTGCAGCATAGAGCTGAAACGCACTATGTTTTGGGCTGGTTTCTTCATCTCTTCCTGGGTGGTTCCAAACAGTGCCATTTCTTCAGCTACTGACCACCCCCCCACTTAAAAAACTCCATGCGAGTGTTATTCCAGTTTTCAGATACTCTGAGTGACTTTTAAGACCAGTTTCAGATATAGGTAATCTTAGTAAATTATAAGTCCAGTCAACATATAGTCTGGTTGACTTTTATAAGGCCAATCTTTAGTTAAACTGAAGTAGTTGAAATAGTCAGCGTGACACAGTCAGGTTTTATAAAACCAGTCTTTAGGTAATGTGTGACATATATTGCACATTTGTTGACTCGAGTCGTAGGGGCTGACTTGAGTTGCACATTTCATGACTTGTGACTTGATATGGAGGTCCTTGACTTAAGACTTAAAATTGATTCGACTTGCCAGTTTGTGATTTGCCAACAAGTCTGAAATGTATGCAAAATGCGTTTTTGTGACAGGCTGCACCAAATACAATAATTATTAAGTACTTAATGATGATTGGGTAATGTTTATGGTGGGGCAGCATCCGCCTAAATTTCCCGCTAAAAATTACCACAGACAATCCACAATGATCATGGCGATTATTGAACCCTGGTGACATAGGACTCGACCTGGAATAGAAAGAGATGACTTGACACTTGACTAGGACATCAATGACTTGACTTGATGTCCTGGTCAATGCGAGACTGTGGAACAAGAGTACACAAGAATTAGTTGGCCAACCGTCAGTAGAAAAGTTTAGACAGTGCCTTCTCACCATGCCAACATAGAACAATTATACAGTCCTTATTATTAGATATCATATAGTCCATGCACTGATGTATTGCCTAACTATGCAGGCGCGACATATTCTGACCAACACGGACCCAAACCAGCACTACATCACCTGCTCCACGCAATAGTGATCACAACTCGAAAATACTCTAGCCACATTTATATGTGGTTAACGTAGCGTTATGAGCTCAAATGGAAGAAGAGTTGACTTGCCAGTTTTGGGTTTGCCAACTAGTCTGATATACAATGCAACAGACTGATTAGGCTATACTGACCTGTGTTATGTCATCATGGTGTGACTCAGAGTAGCACCCAAGTGGTTGTGGCTTCCTTGTGTCCCTGCATACCCAAAAACACGCAAATATACACATGCACACTTTTATTAAAATTTATTTTCCACTTCGTTTTTCGAAATGTGAAACCCAATTCCAAATCCTTTTCAATCAAACGGTTTTCCGTTAGTTTAGTTAACTGTTTTTTGCTTCAATTCCTTTGTAAACCGGTTCCTAATTAAAATAAATTTCTGCTTTAACATTTCTGTACTTTCAATGCTTTCGATCAGTCAGTGTATAGTGCTCTGATAATCTGGATGGAGAATTAAGAATAAATTTATCTCAAAACCAAGTGACCATAGTGTTTCTGTTCACATATAAACAGGATTGGTACTGGTTGTAGTAGGTGATTATCACTATCTAGACAAATATTGTTTTTTATTCTACTCCCCAAATAAAGGTGAAGAAATTTACTGCAATGTCAGCAACATTCGACTGCGATTATGTCAATATGACTAATATCTGTATTTCAAATTTCCCTCCAAAATTCATTCATGAATCAGGTTGGTTGATGTTCAAATATGTAATGTGTGAATAGTAATATTGGTTTGTTTAATGAAAGAGTCCAAGCTTTTGTTAAATTCATTCAAAGAACTGACTTTGATCGAGAGATTAGGTAACTTGTGACAACCACTGCCTTTTTTTTCCAAAATGTTGACCGAGTTCAGTCAAGAATAATTTAATAATTTGTATAATGATTTCAGTGAAACTAAACCACAGGAGGAGGCACCTTTAAAATGCTAAGAACTAAACCACATGTTTTGTAAAAACCTTCCATTTATTGGATTGTTCAGGTGGTATTAATGGATATTTTAACATTTTCTAAACAAAAAAACCCACTCGTGATTACAGTATATAATATCTACTTAGAAAAGTTTAACATACATGACAGGGTGGGGCAACCTCCCATCAATTTCACAACTTACTGTGCCTAAAACAAAACTTAACTTTGGCAAACACACCTTCTCTGTCACTGCACCTCGGGTCTGGATTGATCTCTCCATCACTTTGAAAACATCTCATGTTTATACTTAATGATTCCCCCCAAACATTATGTATAGCAATGAATTTAGGCCTTAGTAAATGTTTGTACAAAAAGGTTAGGAAGACAACAATTACCAGAAGTAGATGAAGACACCATCAGCGTCTGTGGCTTCTGTTCCCGTACAAAGTAGTCTGTCGTCACAACTGACATCAAACGAACTGAGGGCTTTCGTATCACCTTCAGAACCTGTACATGGCACGTACTGTACATGGCACGTACTGTACATGGCACGTACTGTACATGGCACGTACTGTACATGGCACGTACTGTACATGGCACGTACTGTACATGGCACGTACTGTACATGGCACGTACTGTACATGGCACGTACTGTACATGGCACGTACTGTACATGGCACGTACTGTACATGGCACGTACTGTACATGGCACGTACTGTACATGGCACGTACTGTACATGGCACGTACTGTACATGGCACGTACTGTACATGGCACGTACTGTACATGGCACGTACTGTACATGGCACGTACTGTACATGGCACGTACACATTTATGAGAGACTATGCATCAAAAGATTAAAGAGTAAACAAAATATTCATAAAATACTGGTGAAGAATTCAGTGTATTTGACCTAATAAGCGTACATTACGCTTGAAAAAAATTGGGCCATGGAAAACTGTCAAGGAATCTGTTCTTATAACTGTCAAGGAATCTGTTCTTATAACTGTCAAGGAATCTGTTCTTATAACTGTCAAGGAATCTGTTCTTATAACTGTCAAGGAATCTGTTCTTATAACTGTCAAGGAATCTGTTCTTATAACTGTCAAGGAATCTGTTCTTATAACTGTCAAGGAATCTGTTCTTATAACTGTCAAGGAATCTGTTCTTATAACTGTACCAAAATTGTATCTCTAGACAATTAGGTAACATTTTAACACTAGTGGTGTCAATTGGTGAGTAATATTAAACAAGTGGTGCCAACTGTTTAACACCAGATGGTGACACTTTTCAGGTGTTTTACACAAGTCAAATTACAATAATTATGGATCCTTCTCATTAAAAAGGGGTTGTACGCTAATTGGGGCATCCCGGGCATGAACGCTTAATAGGTCTTACTGTGAATTGCCAACAGGAATATTTATCATGAACTATGAATTTCTTATTTGTCATAAAATGGGAACTGAAATGAGAATTACATTAACATTTTTAATAAGATGTGGCCAGTGAAAGGCAGCGTTTATGTTTGTGGCTGAAAAATATGAGTTTTTCTGAATGAATAAACACTATTTTAATATAAATGAATCTGTTTAACTGAGATTGGTATTTATTCAGTGAGGTCATGTTAGGTAGAAATAAACCCAGTAACTATTGCATTATACATTAAATGTACTGTGGGTTACTATGTGAAAGTGATAAGTGAACACATGCATGATGCAATAGAATAACAATAGGTTGTCATGTAAAATGGGAACATGCCTTTCCCTGTAAACACCTGTGCTGCCTTTTTCAGACGATCTCTTGTGTCCCAACATCTGCAACATGTTGCCACCATACAGATCAAGTCATTACACAACATATTAAGGCCAACTCTCGTTACGTATATTCCCACAGGTGGTTGACAACTTGACATTACATGACAGACAGTTCACCTAAGATGGTATAAAAATCACATGCATCTTTTTAATTTTTTATTTTGTTATTAGCAGCTGTTGTACTGTGTATGTTTCGACTCTGTATACCATTAATTCCAGACAACAGAGACTTGCCACAGCACTCAAGTTATGTAGGGTGAATTCAAGGTGATATCATGCATGTGATGGCTCCAAGATATTTGCTGAATATGCAACTGGAAAGTTGCCTAGGGTGGTGTGAAATGAAGACACTGAGTTCAAGCTAGGCAAAACATTCTTTCAGTCAATTTGACTACTAAAACATGAATTATATCTTAACTTGACTTAATGATTTGATGACTGAAGTGCACCAATTGCGATAGTTCATTTATTTAAAGCATGGCTGGTTTCTGTGTTTGCAGGGTGAATCTGATAACATATGGTTTGATATCTATTAATTAGTAGTGTTGAAAGCGAAATCATGTGATTTAAATGTGTGCTCACCTAACAGTGCCATCTAGTGATGATGTGTAGAGAAGGTGAGGTGACAATTGGGCAAACTTGACACCGGTGACAGTCTTAGTGTGACCTACAGACCACAGCATAACATTCTTATTGACTGCACTGAAATTTGAGGTAAAACATACAAATCATAAATATGCCTTGAATTCAAAGTACACCACCATTTGTTGAGAATAAAAATTGCAATTATTACAGCTGAAATATGGAGAATGACATGAACAGATGAGAATAAATTGAATGTTTTTTAAAGAACATTCCTACAACGAATATTAAATATACACTGGCCAATGAAAATGTCAAATGAAGAGCTATTCAGCTGCACTTGTATGCCACCAATATCCAAATCAGATGATGGAGATGGATCAGTTGCTCACTTAGGAGATATGGGAATAACAAAACAAGGTAAAAGAGAAAGATGTAGCAAATAATCAACATGGAGAAGCTAGGCTAGAGCTTCCAGTGACCATTTGCACCATAGACCACATGACATCAGATTTGGCTAAACAAAAGTTACCTGTTTGAGCCAATTTAGCCTCTAGCATTTTCATTGAAAAGCATGCAGAATACATGAGCATTTATTGTTGTATTGCACATTAAACAAAATGGGCTAAAGCAATGATGGAAGTTAATAAGTGGCCTTATGCACCAAATAGGGTGGGACGAGGATAAAAAAGTAATAGATGGCAGTTCAGAACATTGTATACATGTCCTACCTGAAATGCTGCCCAAGTAGCCTAGAGTATGGCGAGTATATATTCTTACGGTGTTCTCCGAGCTTGTTGCAGCGACTCGAGTGTCAGCGCCAGAGACAGAGCTGAAGTCATGGATGTAACCATAGATATGATTGAAATATGTACCTGTAGTAGTACAAGTGTAACCTGTTAGTTCCACAAACAATAAGTTAATTAGTGTGGCTTGTGTATCATGTTCCATTAAATGCATACATGTATTTACCCCAAAACAATGAACTGTCCAACATTTGTTTGGCATCATGTTAACATTTAAACTATTATTAGTGTTAGCTAGAGCTCTAGTAGTATTACATAAATAATACTGACACGTATATATAGAGTTTGGTGCTCAGATAATTTGTTAATACCACAAAAACCTACCCAACCGGCATAATCGGTGAATCGCACAATTTATATAATGCCAATGGCAATAGTTAATACAAAAAAGAGAGGGGAGTGGCAGGGACCGGTCTCAAAGTCCCATCTCCCACCTGTTTGCATGGCTAACCTCCCTCCCGTCAATCCTATACACCACCTCCCACCAATTTTGCAGTCCAACCTCCCACCTCCAAGTGGCAGAGTCCCACAACCCCCCTCAAAAAGGCAACAAACATATTCATACCTCAGCTGGGAGTCTATATGGAGAATATACTCTGGTTCTGTTTTTTCCAAAGATATTGCCGACTTCTCAGCCAGGTGAAGAGTGGTCAGTTCCCTCATTACTGTTTCTATTGACATACTATATCTAAAAAAAGATAATATTTGCAATTGACATCCACATGTTCCCGTATTATCGCCCTCTCGTCATGTAATTACCACACTTATGCCTCATGATATATCAAATTCATTTGGCTCTAAATGCTGCCCATAACAAAAGGTATTCTAAGAATACTTTGTATATGGGAGTCACTTCACACACAAGTAAAAAAATAATAATTTGTCCAAAGACCGCAACACATTTAGTTCAGAATATATACAGCAGGTGGCGGAATGAAAACGGTAAAACACTCATACAGATGCCGATAGTCCATACCCAACTTACGTAACACGTGTTGCTTGCGTAGTGCCGATTTCTACATGTATTGTTATTATTTATTTCGACATTTTGCACGTAATCCATGTTGAGTAGTGCATTTGGTCAGCAGTATTACTGACACGGGTTGTCGCAGCCTGGGCTGACGAATAAGTGCGATATCGATCGTGCACCCACTATCACCGTGTCTGAAACTGAGTGTAGTTGTTTTGTAGTGCAGATAAACTCGCAAAGTCTAAAGTCTTCTGTCAGATTTGATCACGTAAACATAAGCATAATTGCGTTTGCGTTGTGCTCCACAATGAATGAAGAGTGTCTGAAACTGTGTGAAAAACTCATCCCAAGTACGTACGTGCAGCAGGGATCGCAAGCGAGGAACACGCACGAGAATAAAATTAGACATTTACTTGAACAGGTAAATTAAACAAGTTTGGAAACATTAGTTTTTGCTCAGCCTCGGTGACAGTCAGACTAAAAAGCTAAACAGAATATGAGACAGTACCAAAAGACATGAAGAGATGGACCTGATAGACGGCATACTAAGGAAGTAAATGAGCTTCCATGACAGCTCTGAATCTGTGACTATATAATGAATACTTCAACCAGTTGAGAACTTGAAATTTAGAAAGGAGCCCCAGTTGTCGAACGAGTGCACTGGAATGCAGCATTAATCACATATAATTAAATTGACTAGAGTATTGTCGAGCTGGGCGCATTTGCTCCATTGGTGGGTTGGAGATAGACACCACTATGTGATTCTACAACAGGTTACACATTCGCTCCATTGGTGGGTTGGAGATAGACACCACTATGTGAGTCCACAACAGGTTACACATTCGCTCCATTGGTGGGTTGGAGATAGACACCACTATGTGATTCTACAACAGGTTACACATTTACCCTATGTATGGGATATTTCACTTCCCTTGGCACAGACACCAGGCAGAAGGCACCAATGGCTTTTTGTGTCTCTTCTGAAAGACACAAACTTCCAACTTCCTTCCCCCATATGCCAGGTGCTAGAAGAGTCAGCAAATTGTACCTAATTTTTAGAAAACTGCTGGGTTGGCTGCCGGCCTGGGGCTCAAACCCAAACCATTGAGCCAGTGCAGAGCCACAAAGCTGTTGGACTCATGAAAGTAACCACGCATGACAAGTTTCACCTGTTGAATAAAAACATTCTTTTTATGCCACACACCTTGCTCATGGCATATTAGCTACATTCTGCCCTCAGCAGACCTATTCATGCTAACTCCATTTTAGCCTATTTTTGAAGATTGCATATACACTACAATTTGTGCACATAAGCTATTAATCCATTTAAAATGTATTAATCCCCGTGTGGACTGACCAAAGGGTCATTCCATCTTAAATCAACAGATTTGCAGAAGGGTCCCAACTGGATGGGCTCAGATTTTGATGAAAAAAATGCATAAAAATACCTTTATGGCTATCTTAATATAATGTTATGCTACTCCTAGACACTGCGTCTCGGGCGTCAAACTTTCATAGTCGGGTCATTTTTAAATTCACCCCACTTACCCTTTCTATGAACAATCGAATTACCATTCGTAGTTATTACGTACATCTGTCTGCAACGCTGTGCATACAATTACATACAATTACATACAATTACATACAATTGTTGACAACATCATGTGTTTTTTCTTTGATTGTCCAAAGTTACACCATATACAAGGGCAAGACATCACTACACATTACTACAACTGCCTGTATTACGTCATAATCTTCAGAGATATTGACTGCAAGTACCAAGGCATAGGTGGATATTTCTGTGATAATGTGTTTCCTAAAATTTGGTAAACACGAACTACCAAGTTATCCCGTCCGGAAGATGGGCATTTTTGTTAGTAATGTTGACAGACCGAATATTAACCCTCAACTCCAAGTGGTTTTGGGTTTATGGCCCCTTAAAAATAGGGTGCCACACCCTTTTTTGGCATTCGCAAATTGTGTCTGTTTTGTTGATGTTTTCTGAGGATAATAAATCACCACTGAATAGAGATATTAAGTAAGTAATTCGCTACACATCAGATGGCAGCAATAGGATTAAAATTCTGGAACATTTAAATTTCTGTACATGCCCCACACACAACATGTGTGCACACCCCATAGTAGATGGTTTCTGTGACAGAGGAAATGGCCGACAGACGGCTGGGACGATATCACCATAGAGTACATCATTCAACAACTGTCAGTAATGGACAGCAACAACTTCCTAGGGAACTGTGGCGTGGGAGAGAGGGAAGCCCGCATTGCCTCCCAACTAGTGAGGAACCGTCACTTCAGGTAGACCACTATCATTGCAGCTAAATCTTGTTAATGCTTATGTTGCTTCTCTTACAGAAGGTAGCACATGATTACATTTACTGCAAAGTTTTGAAGTAGCAAAATGTTGGCCATGATGATGGGAAAGTTTACTGATGATTTGAAATAATGATGTTTGCGTTTATGCAGCTTAAATAGTTTGGACAAAGATAAAATATTAATGGAAATGTAAAATAAACTTTTGTCGGTTATCTATTACTATTCTGTAGTCTATCTGATGATAACCAAGACACAAGGGCTAAATGTACAAGACCATGACAGTTGGTGTTCAAACTGTGATTAGTTAGGAACTTACACTAAAATTTAATTTATGATGGCCAAATTTATTACAAACGCAAATTTAAGACCACAGCACATGCTCAATTTAAATGTACACTACAAGTTTAATATTAAACAATGTTTAATATTAAACTTTGAAATTGATCATTCTTTTTCATTACTGTATTCTACCTATAACAAGATATGTTCTTATAGTTATCATTCAATATGAAGTTTTGTTGTCAATTGTAGTAAACGTATCATACGTATTGTGTACTGTTGTAGATTAGGTCATGGCATTGGTAGATCAGGGGACATTTCTGCTGTGCAACCAAAGGCGGCTGGTTCAAGTGTGCTTATGAAACTTGCCAATGCCATGGTGCTGGATGCCGTCAGACTTCTGGGTAAGATCACATCTAACACCTGGTGGATTATTCATATCATGACTGCGTTCAATTACATAATTGTAACGGTAAAAATGCTCTCACACATTTCTATCAGTCATACAAATTATCTACTGATTGTGTTAAAATTAAATTAGCAGATATGTAATAAGTTGCCCTCTTGAAAAGCCAATGGCTTCCTTGTTCACTTGCCATTTGCACCTTGTTGCTTTGTGTGACAATCTTGTTAAATCTTGTTAAAGCAGAATAAAAAACTGTTCTAACGTATTATGATGTACGATGTGATGTTTTATAACTGCAGGTGTTCCTTCAGCTGCCGCTGCGCTCATTGTTCCCATGGCAACAGGGATGACCCTGGTTTTGTGCATGCTGACCTTTCGACAGTTCCGTCCAAATGCCAAATATGTGCTTTGGCCAAGAATAGATCAGAAGTCATGTTTCAAGTCGATTGTCACAGCAGGTGGGGCATGCAATGATGTTTTGCATGAATAAACAAATGGGTTGATGTGGGAATGGCAACACATGCACTTCCTGACTCGGGGAAGTTGGTTTAAATCACACTAGAATATTTAACTGAATTTGTGTGGGTCTCATGTCAGCTTAATAGATAACATAGCCAGAAGCCAATGTCAGAAATTAGTCACTTATGTTATTAGATGTCAAGTAAAAGGAGTGGCGGGAACAGGAATGACAAGAAACGTGTTCATAAAATAATGCTTACTTCATTTAAGAAAGAAAATTACACATTTTGGTTGGAAACAACTTCAACCCTACATGCACTCGCAGGAAAGGTATCTTGAACATTGCCTGTTAATTATAACATAGTGTACACTTGGTAACAGAAGTGAATTGATTTAAAGGCACAGCTTAATGGTTGTATTTCTTTGTCTCTGCCCTTTTTGTTTCATCCAATCTAAATCCTGACTATAATCGTCAATCCCTGTTTATTGTTCTTCCATGTTTAAACCTAGTGGGGCGCGATAGCATACCAGTTAGAAGGCCGGACTCTCAATCGAGAGAACCCGGTTTCAAATCCTACTGCGGTCGCTTCGAACCTTTGGCAAGTTTGATCGCTCCACGTTGCCACAGTTCACTCAGCTGTATAAATGAGTACCTGGCAATACAGACAGTGGTGGATATGTGAACGAATAGCCTTCGCGCAGCAATTGCAGCGTAGCTGAATACTTCCCAAAGAAGTTGAGATGGCCTTGGAATGAACAGGTCTGCCAGGGGGTGAAGTGTAAAGCGCTTTGAGCAGTCCTATGGACCGGATACCGCGCTATATAAGAACATACCTTTACCTTTGAATTTAAGTAATTTGTCCAATGTATATCATATTAATCCATGTGTGTGCAGGGTTTGAGCCGGTCATCATTGAGAATTGTCTCGAGGGCGATGAACTCCGCACAGACGTAGCGGCGCTCGAGGGTAAGATTACTGAGTTAGGAGCAGACAACATCTGCTGTGTGATGACAACGACCTCCTGCTTCGCTCCTCGAGTCCCCGACAGGTAACCAACTAAGGGGTCATTTCATCTCCTGACAGGTATCTAAAGGATGATCTCAAAACAGTGTTTTAATATCATAGCATACCCTGCTAAGGCAACACCCTTATGAGCTGTGATAAGAGCATAAACAATGTTTTTGGGAAAAATACATCAATGTAAGATCTTCTTTTTCTTCCCCTTGGGGGGTCCACGTCACTTGGTAGCTTCTTCCACTTTTATTGTTAACTCTCTACGTCTCCCTCTGTCTTCTGTGATGGTCTTCCACTCTTGGCCGTACGTACCTGCCCTCGTTTGACACGGTCTTTCCGTCGCAGCTTTGGCATAAGATGCTAAGCCAATAAAATTCCATATAGTATCACACATCAATCATTTTAAAGTCATTCCTAATAATTAACAAGAGTTAGGATATAAAAATTCTTTGTGTCATGGCAGAATAATTTGCTTTTCTGGAAGTCTGACAACTTTATGAAACACTCATTAATCACACTTCTTTAATCTGTATGTGCTCTGCCTACCAAGTTTGGTGTGAGATGCTGTGATTGTTTGTTGTTCGCATCAAATTTTTTTTTTTATGTTTCAGACTGGAAGACATTGCTGCTCTTTGTAAAAGCCACAACATCCCTCATCTTGTGAACAATGCCTACGGAGTGCAGTCCTCACAATGCATGCATCGTATACAACAGGTAAAGTCTTCTGAATCCCTCCCTCCCTCCCCCCCCCTCCCTCCCTCCCCCTCTCCATCTCCATCTCTCTCCCTCTCTCCCTGTTCCTCTCCCTCTTAGGGCCCCCATCGGCACCACTATTCAGGACGGTACATGGAACAGCCAGTGGCGGCATAATTTTACTAGTGGATGCAGTGTATAGGGAGGGTTTTGACCCTTGTCAGCACTTCACATGGGAGTACAAATGAACTACAATAACTTGGAAAGTATCTGAAATTGCTGCAAACATCCAGCGACAAAAGTGTAGACATTATTATCTTTACGATTACGTATAAAAATGTTTTTAAATCATCCCTAATGATTAACAGGAGTTAGAATTTAAAAATAAAATCCCACACCGGGCAATTTTGAAAAAACTAACAATGTAGAAACCATCCCTGTGGGCCCTGAACAGGCCTACAAAATTTCGGTTTGATATATGTGAAACTGAATGATATATGAATAAACAAACAAGCACATGCACAAACGTTTTATAGTATAGATGGCACTTGACAAAATAGTGAGAGAAAAATTTTCTCACAATTTTTATAATAACAATATATAAAATACTTCTATTGCACTAAAATCATTGGGAGAACAAAGCTCGGCAGCGCACCAAAACAAAAGGGCTTAAGCAGTTCATAATCGATAAGCAGTTCCAGTTCTAAACAGTTGCATTGGTATGTTGGGGAGCTATGGAGGATAAGCAAGTTTAAGCAGGTGGGTTTTTAGTTTATGGCGAATCGTTGTTATATTTCCTACATACTTAACTCTAACTAACGGAGTGAGTTCACAGAGTCGGTGCAGCAACTGAAAAAGCTCTAGTTCCGACATTTGTTTTAATACTAGGAACAAAAATTAGTTAGAATGTGATTGAAACTGTCTGGGCTGTCTTGCAGGAGTGAGTACTGAATGTAAATATGGTAGTTGCTTGGATGAAAGTGCTTGATAGGTAATTGTTCAGATCTTAAAAATAATGTGATGTCGGACAGGGAACCAATGCAATGATTTAAGAAGTGGTGCTGAGTGAGAGAAACGAGAGACCGGGTCTACCCATGCAAACAATTTTGTGCTCGTTGAAGTTTCAAGATGTCATTGAGAGCAATGTTATGATAAATGGAACTGCAATAGTCAAGTCTACTGCTTACAAGAGCAGTTGCAATAGTTTTAGTGACAGCAAAAGACATACTGGCGAATACGATGAAAGTCACGAATGTAATAAAAGCAGCAACGACAAGTTTGTGAAATATGCTGTCTAAAATTAAAATTATTATCAAAAGTGACTCCAAAGTTCCATGCTGAGACGGGCGGTTTGAAATTTTGGCTCAGTATAGGTGTTGGGGGGAAAAAACAATCACGTTTACCTCGCTGCTTTTGTGTACCAATAATAAGAAACTCTGGTTTATTTGCATTTAACTTTAATATATGGATGCTGATTGTTGATAGGCAGCAAGACTTGGGCGTGTCGATGCCTTCGTCCAGTCAGCAGACAAAAACTTCCTCGTTCCAGTAGGTGGCGCCATAGTTGCAGGCTTCGATGTGGATCTCATGAATACCATAAGCAAGACGTACCCAGGTAATTTGAATCAGATAACACATACAACACAGTAATTATGATGTCTTGTTTACAAGGCATATCATATCATTTGACACCGACTTCTGTGTTAGTCAAAAAGTCTTAATGATACGTGCATAAACAATGTAATAACATGTGTTCATTACTTGGGTTTGATATTGGTCATGACATTCTAACAAAAATATTCTCGCAAGATTAAATCCAAGCAACTCTGTGATCTTTTGTTTTTTGTAGTGTAGTGCTATGGGTAAATGCAACTACCGGGTACAACTCTTGTGGGGTATGAATACCATATTATAAAATTCGACGGCAGTTTCCAAAATCAGTGGTTTAGAAATGTTGATACCTTGAAAATTTTTTGTTGGGATAATACTGTCTGTTGGAGTTATTAATTGGGTTCTTGGAACTTCAATGTTTCCCATTATCTCTTCAGAACCTCTTTTGGATGTGACCTTGTAATTTAAGACTTGACCTTGTCATCTCAGGGCGAGCATCTTCAGGCCCCACACTTGACCTCTTCATCACCCTTCTGTCCCTTGGTCTCCATGGATACCAGAAATTGCTCGCTGAACGCAAGCAGATGTACACGTATATGAAGACAGCACTCAGTGAAGTTGCTCAACGTCACGGAGAGCGAGTGCTAGAGACGCCGCACAACAACATATCAATAGGTAGGTGGAGCCACTGGGGACTAGGCATCATTAGGGGGTAGGTGGCGCTACTGCAGACACAAATTATTGGTTTGGTGCTAGAATCTTTAAAATTGAATCTTGTATTTTTATGACCTTGAAAAGGTCTTAAAAATAGAAAATTTCAAAGTAAGATCTTAAAAAGATCTTACATTTAATTTCATCCAACTAGGCCCTAGGCTGTAATTCCACAAAAGTTGAGTTGACTGCATATTGCCGAGTGATATGCTGGATGACTGGCATTTTTTAAAAGATGGTGGCCCGAGCCAGAACTTGCTGGTTTTGGACCTCTGGAAAGGCACCAATTTCCTGCATGTGACATAGTTAGTCATGTGATGTCAGTCATGTGACACTGTTGTTTCTTCAACTGCAGCAGTGTCGTTGAGTTGGTTGTCCCCCAGGAGTGCCACAGAACTTGGGGCGATGCTCTTCACCAGATTTGTCTCAGGAACAAGGTGAGGCCAAAGTCTGCATAGAAATGGGTGCACTTGGCACCATGGTAGTTGTCAGTAATAATGCTTTACAATATGAACATCTCGTCTGAACATGTGTTCATACTTCAGCTGTCACTCATTAATTGGGCAGTATATATGATCAGATTTATTGTTAAAGGTCCATCCTCAATTAATTTTTTTTTCCGCATTTTAGAATCATTTCATGAAAGATCAAACCTACCTAGTATTCACTATGACATGCTAGCTCTAGTATCTACTTTGACATGCTAGCTCGTTTGTGCAAATGTGTTATTTAGTTTTGACAAAATCATTGGACATTACTAAATTATTTTTGACTGGAGTGGGAGTTTTAGGTAACATTTTCTATATTAAATTTTTCATATGAAAATTGTCACTGGAATGTTGAAAATCATTTTGGATGTCAACAGGGTCCGTCCCGAATGCTTTGCTGTTACAGGGTTGTAGCCCAGGGTGAGATCAAGGAAGTATGCAACTACACATTCCGAGGATTTGGAGCACACTCTAGTGTGTACCCATGTAACTATCTGACGGCTGCGGCAGCTGTTGGCATGACACGGAATGACGTTGACACTTTCATCAAGAGGCTGGATAAAGTGCTTTCAAAATGTATGTCATCTGTGGCGTCAGGTGACACTAGTGACGCGAGTCCTTCACTGAAAGGGGACCCAGAAGGATCTACAGGGAACAAGTTGTGTGATTCAGATTGGCATGTCATTCAGTAATGCAACTCTCAAGTTTGTTTCGGTTAATAGTCATAAAATCTATTGCTAATGCGCATGCATGGGAATATTGTCTACAGTATTATTCTATCTCATAATAATAACAAGAAATACATATGCATATACTTTGTATTCATTTTATTTATAAGATTATCACTGATATGGTAAATGTATAAAAACCTTATTAATTTTACATTTTGATTTGATATAAAAAGACATTCATGAAAAGAACAGAATCACTTATACACGAGACTATGTAATTAAAGTGGATGTAAAAGTAAGTTCAGATATAGTGCGGTACCAGTCCGTGGGACTGCTCAAAGTGCTTTACACTGTAAATGGTGTAATGGTTAGCACATGTGCTTTACATGTCAGAGACCTGGAGCAAGCATGGGTATGTTTGGTGTAAAAACCTGGCTCTCCACATTGTGGACTGTGTAGCCTTTGTGACTTGGATGATCACGTTAATGTTGATCCCATCCTATTAATTGAGGACATAAAAGAACTATTGAAGAAGCCAGCATTATAAAGGTTGGCTTGGCAATAATGTTACGAAAAAGGGTGATTAATTGAATGAGACCTTGTAACATCGTCAAAGTGTAATAACTGCAACATATACAAACTAGTCGGTTAATAGAACGTTGCTGAATGCTGGAAACAACTAGAACCACTTCACCTATTCATTCCAATGCCAACTCAACTTCTCTGGGAAGCATTCAGCCATGCTGCAATTACTGTGCAAGGACTATTCACTCACATCCACGCCTGTCTATAACCAGATACTCATTTATACAGCTGAGTGAACTAAGGCAGTGTGGAGTGAGTGAAATGAATGAAAATGCCAAAGCTTCAAAATAGAATTAAAAAAATTGCTAAAACTTCAAAATGGCAGCAAGGAGATTCAAAACCGGGTTCTCTTGATTGAGCCCGATGTTCTAACCACAATGTAATGTTTATGATTAATAATTCTGGTTTGTTGCGCTTCTGAGCTCAGGTTCCTGAGGATATCGGCGTTATGGCAGTTCATTATTATTATGCCACCAGAAATACTTGGAATGCTATTGCCTGTTTGAGTTTTACTGACTGGATGTGAACAATGAATGTGTGATGTCTGTAATAAATTAAGAGAATTGAAACACAAAACATTCCAAATATGGATAAAATCATAAATTGTCTGTCTGATTTAGTTGATATGACTAGTTTGCATGTGTAAGTGATGATAGCAAAAATAATTGAACAAGATAACAGTAATTACAACACTGTGTTGGTCTACCACACCTACATTCTTACATGTAATATTATTTCACAGTAGTAATTTTGACCTTCTCTGAAATTTCATATCTTAGACTTAAAAATTTAGGCCTGTACTCGCCACACCCTGTGAAAGGAAGGTTCATAAAGTCGGGCACAAAAAACATATTTGATATCTGTCTCTGGATCTGAGAAACACAATGACAGAACGAGTTGATATCAATTGACATTAATATGTAATTGTAAGGACATTTCTAAAATTTGCGTTGCTTAATATTATACACTGTATATAACAACAGGAATACTTGGGTCTAACCATCTCTACACCGGTTGTGTAGTTAACAACAGGAACACTTGGTCTAACCATCTACACCGGTTGTGTAGTTAACAACAGGAACACTTGGGTCTAACCATCTACACCGGCTGTGTAGTTAAGGCAAATCCAGATACTTACTTAGACACTGACCGTTACTTCAAAATGAACACCACAGCTACCGAATTATATTCTTGCACTGTCCCAGTATCACAGACACTGTTTTCCAGCCTACAAATGTCATCATGGGCCATACCGGGTGACTAATGAATATGGTGAGGGTCTATTCCAGTAGTCAACTGCTCTCACTCGGTAAAAACCCCACACTAGGGTATCTGCCAAACCTGCAGAATAAACAGAAGGGTTTATTTACAATCGTGATAAAGCATAATGAAATATCAATGTAACAATGCAAACAATTATTCTGAACAATATTGACAACTTAAAATTCCAGCTATTTTGAGAGAACTTATGCATATGCTGTATTCACTATCCTTGTATAACCAGTAGCTACTATCTGCTTCAAGCCCTGGCACATATTCTGTTCATACTAATCACTGAGCCTAGGTATTTGAACTTTGGGATCAATTCAGTCTCAGTGTTGTCAATTCGTACTGGGTCTGTTCCATTCAGAGACATCATGTTTGTCTTTGCTTCATTGATTGGAACACATACCAGAAGATATTTGTATTTTAAATCATTCGCTAACACAAGTTCGCATGCATGCACGGAGACACAAATACACATGCACAAGCACACACAGCCTTGCACACACATGAGAACATGTACACAAAAGTACACCCATACACATACACAAAACCAGTTATGCAAGAGTATGACACATGGAGAGTTCAGGTTGAAACTAGATGTCTGATCTAAATGTGTTATTGTTGTGTACCTTGTGCCAAGTTGTCTGTCTCTGGAGCATACACAAACGTTGTCACAATGCTGTCTATTGTGTTGACCTGGTGGTATTTGCCCGTTGCACTGTCTCTACAGAGTTCTACTTCATATCTGCGAAGACACCTTCAAGACAAACGATGTGAAATAAAGCCAAAACATATGACAATGTTTATTTCTCCTGAAAGAGTGCACATGACATATTCCATGGAACATAAAATATTCAATACAAATAAAAAATATATATACAAATATACCCCAGTAGTTACTGGGATGTAATATTTCCTATATTTTATATTAAACATAAGTGTAATAAATTAAAATAATCTAAATAAACAAATGTGTTGGTTGTAATATTTATGTATTTCAAACCTGCACCTCACAGTTGGAATCGGATGACAGCGGATGACTTGTTCATCGTTGTGCTTTATGATAATCTAACTTCATGTATATACAGTCAAACCTGCTCAAGCGACCACCTGCATTAAACCACCTGCATTAAGAGACCACCTGTCATTAATGACCACAGTCGACTCCTCCCAAAGTACCACCTGTATTAAAGTGAAACAGAAGTCATGGTTTTCTAAGATTTACTAAAACAACCATTTGCAACTACAATTAAGAATATCATGCCAGTGGTTTACTAGGAAAACCTTGTTGAACACCCATCTTAATTTCAAGGGACGCACCATACTGTTAGATAACACTATATCACGAGTGGTATTCTGGCAATATTCACTTGCCAAATGAAAATATATTCATATACACCTATTCCTATTCCCAATAGGATATGGCTATGCTAGTTGCATCCAAACTCAACTTATGTAACACAATTTGGCCTTTGTTTACTAAAATAATTTTCTTTCTTGTAAAATAACACGTTTGTTTGAGACTTTGCATTGGTTCTGTGTATGCCGGCCACCCTTAATACATCACTAGCCTAGCTCACCCTGATTTCATAGAACTGTGCATGCGCTTATCAGTCATGCTGGTTAATGTGTCAGCCCTCAGTTATTTGGAGAAATTACTGGTATCTCCTACTTTTAGAACACATTCTGAATAAACCACTGACGTGATATTCTTGATTTTAGCTGCACGTGGTTAGTTTATATTATCTCTTAGGTGCATAGCCCCCAAACTATAACTTTTGTTTCGCTTTAAGATACAACCTGTATTAAAAGATCACTTTTCAAACATCCGTTGATTGGTCGATTAAGACAGGTTTGACTGTAACTCATAGATATCCCATCATAAAGATGATCAAGTCACATGACATGTGCTTAAGTCACATAACACTGACCTTGAGTGGACACAGTGGTCAGACCAGATCACCAGTACCTGGCCGCTGGTGATGTTCACCACTCGCAGGTCAGATACCTACAAACAATGGCAACGTCAGAGAACTACACGCAGCCACAAGTGGTTATTTTTTACCATGCAGTGGCAGCATGCCCATCCACTTTTGGTCAAAAATTTATGGCAAATACAAGAATTCAGAAGAAAAAACAGGTATTGTAGTGTAGTGTAGTGCCAGCTGCATTTTGTTAGACGTGGGGCTAGCTAATGCTCTCCAGTATAAAAAGAATGTCAATTCCTATCGGCCAGAGATATCTGAGATGTGAATAGGATAGGTCTAAAAACCTGAGGACCAAACACTGACAGTGCACACTTACTTGACTTGGTGGCATCTGTGCCTTGGCACAGGCATGGAACAGAAACACCCCCGGCAGGGCAACATTCCAGCTGAATGTCACATGACACTTGGATGATTCGGCCAGTGTGAATGGGCCGTCACTCTCGGGTTCCTGAAGTGAAACTGTAGGTTTATCACATGGAAAATTACCTTCACAAAACAGCATTTTGGCTTTGAAATGAATAGCAACCATAAATAAAACAAACACTGATCACTGTAAAAACGTAATATAATGCTAAATGGCAGTTTAGTTTATTTCACATGCTTAAAATTTAATTAAAACTGTTCTATGTTGCAGTCAGTTGTCATTTGGTTTTAAACAATAAAACTTGTTTCTTGTTTTGTACTTGATTACGTAAACAAAACCTTTCATTGAACATGCATGTTAAATCTTGTTAAACTGTGTGAACAAAATGAAAAAACGTTCTACCTGTCTGTCCCTCATGGCCTGTAGCAGTGACCCACTGGGCTGGACAGGCTGACCAGCGTCCTCCCACACTGCATAGGGACTACCATGTAGGTTGTCAAGTCTGTATGTCATGTAGGTGATGTCTGCATAGTCTGGCAGCTGGTCGACATGAACCAGTAGTGACGCATCACCACTGACATTGTGTGTGTCATCACTGTTATAAACCAGCACACTGAGTCGCCATCTAGTGAATTGAAATAAATAAAATAACCATCAATGTATGTGTGATCATTATTATTACACAAAATCACCCTCTCTGCCCTTCAACTTTCCCTGTGACTGTATCAAATGTGAATGTTGGCTGAATATGTTTCTGAATATATTTTGGACAAATGGCTTCCTTGTCCACTTGCCAGTTAGAGCCGTTTGTTTTGGATGTCTTCTTTAATTAGGTATCAGTCATTCGGGATTATGCCTCACTGCCGTGGTGAAACAGCTTCTGTTACTACTAATTTAATGTAGAAAACTTACATAGTTAGGACTTCATGGTGTTTTCATGAAGTCCTAACTATGTTAATGCAAACTATGCTGTGTTCAATTAATACATTATAACATATGTTTTCAGATAGGTATTGTGAAACCATTCTTTGTGTTGTACGCAAAATAAGTAATGACTCGCGTGTCCAATGTGTTCTGTGGGGCGTGGGTGGTTGCAATGACCCCTAGACGGCCCTTGTCATCGAAGGTCATTCCAGTTGCGTCTACAACATTAATCATACAACAACACATTAAAACAATGTTTCTTTCCATTATCAATTTGGAAATTAATGACATAAAAAACATCATATCTATCATTAGATGTTGAAAAGATCAGTGATTTAAGAACAGAGGACCGAGGGTCTGGGCTTCGAGTCCATTTGCTGCTGTTTCAAAACTTTGGCAATTTTTTCATCCCATTTGCCTGTGTCTTTCGGATGAGACACTGCAAGCGTAGGTCCATTCTATCTGGTGTCTATGCCAGGGAAAGCAAAAGATCCCATAAATGTGTAACCTGTCGTGGACTCAAGAGTGGTGGTCTCTATCTCTAACCAACCATGTATGTATAGACGCACCCAGCTTAACAATACTCTAGTCTCATTATATGTCACTTAAACAGAAAGATGAGCTGTAATGGATGAAGACCAACAGATCGCTTGTTGTTTCATCAACTTGTCTACAAACTCTTCAATATTTCCGAGTTCGCTGCAGACAACACTGCCATCTGGTGGTCCAACAAACAAATCATCCCTCTGAAGAAAACTGTCGGCCTCTTCCACATACACATGATGGTTGTTATATTGATCTTACCTGATATTGTAAAAAGTAAGCCACTCCAAAATTATTCTCAAGGCAGCATATCAAGATATAATTCTGATGGACTGCGATATATTAGATTTGGGCAGTTGGTGTTTTCTGCATTTGATACATTCCACTTAATACTCACCCACCCGAACGTTTTTAGAGAAATATGTTGATTAAATGTGTTGGTTTTCAATTCACCACAAAGTACATTAAGGCTCACGATGTACAACTTACCAATGATCATGCTGTGGACTTGCGTCTCACCCAGCATGCCGAGCAAGGCCATCACATTGAATGCAGGTTTACGAATAAAGTGTACGTGTGGTGGAGATGTTGTGTTCATCTGAAATCTCGCCAACAGGGTACGCTGTGTGAAGAAATGCGGGTTGTAACTGAGGAAGCCATTGTCATTGCTCAGGAGTGAAAATGTCACTTTAGCGTCATCGCCGACTTGTCTAGTGTGCTGGTGATGCCACCTTTGCTGGTGTGAGATGATCACCTAGAAATATAGATAACTTGTGATTGTCTGTATGAACTAGCTATGATAAAACTATTTAAATATTTTAAAATAATATCTAAAATAACTCCTTTACCATACAGCTGGAATGGTTCTAAAAGCTGTAGTTTTAAGCAGCTTTAAGCCAATGAGATCTGTCAATATCATCGTTACCTTGGCGATAACAGCAGCATATGTTGCATCCGCTCTCCAATATCTTGGTTTGCTCCATCCCACCAATGGATCAGCCTCACTGCCAACACAGGACAGGGGGTCACTCTCTAAATACACAGGAGGGGTCACTCTCCAAATCCACAGGAGGGGTCACTCTCTAAATAAACATGTCAATACAGACAAGGGAGATTCCATGTCAGCATGCCACAGTCAACATATGGGTAGACACGTAGCCATTTTGTTAACGCAACACACAGACGTCTGTGACTGTCAACACACAGACAGACATTGTCATTCAAGACACATTACATAGGTGTCCATTGTGCAGTTACAAATGTGATCATTCTCTCAACACACAAATACAAATGTAATCATTCTGTCAACATACAGTTACAAATGTGATCATTCTGTCAACACAGTTACAAATTTTATCATTCTGTCAACATACAGTTACAAATGTGATCATTCTGTCAATAGATAAACACGTTTGGTTATTCTGTCAACACAGTTACAGAGACGGCCAATCTGTCAACCCTGAGAATTTGTTCTCCTTCTGTCCCACACAGATACAGACAAAATGAGATTGCACAATCCATGATAATGTCTGTAAATTCAGGCATAGTATTTCATTTTATAACTACTTAGAAGAAGAACGACAAAACAAAGTACCTCAATACTCACTCATTGTAGATTGGAACATTAAGCAGCAGGGGTAAATATTCACGTAAAATCTCAACAAAGGCAGATTCCTTCTTCAACATGATATCCGTGTTATTGGGCTCTCCCCCCTATAAATACAATGAACACTGCCACAGTGTCTTACAATTACCACCACATCAGTAGCCAAAGATGACATTTTTACACTGATATTAGCAGACTGTCCATCAAAAGCATCAATGACAGAATTAAAGCTGTGACAAAAGTGCCATAATTCAACAAATGGTGGGGTCAAATGTAATATTTTCAAGTTACATTGGTTGTCATGTATGGCAGTTACACTTTTACAGTTGTATCAAGGGTAAGATATGATGTGGTTACATTAACAGCAATGATAAGACATGATATTCTTACAATTACAGCAGTGGTTAGTGCGATGCACTTATATCAGGGTACATGTTAACAGGAAACAGGAAATATTTATTCGTCCCAAAGACAACAAAACAGAGTATTCAACACAAAAACCATACAATATATTACATCTATGTCGACATGAGAAAACGAACTGGTAAGAGTATGGTCTGAAAATAAAAGATAATGTCATATAAGGGACAGGAGACTCCTACTAAGACTAAAAATTAATCACTGTAGTAGGAGCCACCCTGTCGATTAATTTCACCCGTTATTTAAATTTAAAAAATCCCTATAGATATTAATCCATAATTACCGAGTGAAAAAAATTAATATAGATATGTCTGTATATTACAAATGCCAATTATATTCCTACAACTGGATATACACAGAGTGATTTTTAACCAAGGAGGAACGGAGACATAGTCAGTCATGTTGACATATATATAAAAAATTTGGATTGCACATTGTTCAATGTGTGTATTCAGATAATAAAGTTTGATATAATTTGAGAAACCACGTAAACTGTGAGTGGTGACCTTGTCTTTTAATAAATCAGGTGCATTATTTATGGTATGTGGCAAACTGTACCTGAGACTTCGTTTAGCAAACTCATGGTGTACCCTCCTGATCGTACATATATTTAACAAGATTTAACAAGATTTAACAAGATTTGCCATCCAAGCCAAAGGCCCAGATGGCAAGTGGACAAGGAAGCCATTGGCTTATCGAGAGTCCAACAATGTTCACCTACTTATAACCCGCCCTCCTGAGATATGTGTCAACCTTGTTTTTAAACATATTCACGCTGCTAGCAGTTACACAATCTGTAGACAATTTGTTCCATTCATTTATTGTCCTCTGTGAGAACGAGTGCTTCCTGATGTCCAATCTACATTGATCCTTTACTAATTTTACCTCATGTCCTCTAGTTCTGCTATCCTTCTTGAGTGAGAAAAACATATTTCTATCAATAATTTCATACCCATTCAATATCTTAAAAACTTCAATCTGATCTCCTCTTAACCTCCTTGTCTCTAGAGTTGTTAAACCACATTCTTTCAGGCGTTCTTCATAACTAAGGTCTCTAAGTTCTGGAATCATTTTAGTTGCTCTCCTTTGTATGCGTTCAAGCGTATCTATATCCTTCTTACGATATGGTCTCCATGCTTGTATACAGTATTCTAAATGAGGTCTAACTATTGCTTTATAAAGAGGTATAATTAACTTTTTTCCCTTGTATGTTATGTTTCTTCTAATCAATCCAAGAATTTGATTACCCTTTGAAGCTGCAATACCACACTGCTCTGAAACTTTCATATCAGCGCTTATTGTAACTCCTAAGTCCTTTTCTTTTACAGTAGTACCCAGAACAGTATCTCCCATTTTATAGTTTACATTCAAGTTCCCATGTCCTGTATGTAGGCATTTACATTTCCCAAAATTGAACAGCATCTGCCATTTCTCAGACCATTTCACTAATCTGTCTAGATCGTTTTGTAAATGTTGTTTATCACCATCAGTATTAACCTTTCTAAACAGTTTTGTGTCATCCGCAAATTTCAGTACGTTACTTGTTATACTGTTATACTGATATTATATTGACTACGTGTATTATAGTTGTGAACACTATCGTTTTGATCAAGTGGTAAGTTTTGCAAGTAGACAGGTAGTTTATTGTTTGAAAATTTATGATATAATTTTAGTTTGTGCAATTTTAGAATATGCTCTACTTTTAGTAAATTAAGACTTTTGAACAGTGGATCGGTATGAGCATTATATTTGCTTAAACATATAATTCGGACGGCTTTCTTTTGAAATTTTTTATTCTATCACATCTATAGCCCCAGGCCGTTAAGCCATAGTTTAGGTGTGACAATATCAAAGTGTTATACAACATAATCTTTATATTAAGATGTAACAATCGTTTGAGTTTATTTAGGATACCTATAATTCTGGAGCACCTATTTGAAATTTTGTTGATGTGACTTTGCCAGTTTAATTGTTCATTAAAACTTATCCCTAGGAAATTGAACTCATCTACTCTTTTATATTTAACGTAATCCAAGCGGATTTCTTGTGTTTGTATTTTGCATAGTTTAACTGTTTTATATGGCATGTTTATTTTTTGCACATTGCATTACGTCATGTAGGATATCATAATTTACATTAGGGTTTGCATTAGGAGATTGGTCGAGTTTACTGTAAACATTTGATGTATAAAATCAGATAACACAACAATAAAAAACTTCTATAGCGCCTAATTCTTTGGGAATCCAAGGCGCAATGAACCAGAATCTTTAAGCATTATATCATGAACAGGGACATGCAAAAGTCATCATGAGTACAAGGGACCATTAAGGATTTAGGGGGTACGCAATCTCAGATACATGTCTTCAGTTTTTTACTGTAGGCAGCTAAAGTTTCAGAGGATTTAAAACTGATGGGGTCTTCGCTCCAGATTTTTGGTGCATCTATATAGAAAGAATGTTTGCACAGGTTAAGCTAAGTTGTTGGAACAAGAAGTTTTTGTGAGCTGCCTGGTCATACTGGTATTTATAACATGCAGAAGACTAGCCAAATAGGGTGGCTGTTGTTTAGATAGAACATGATATGTAAGAGTGGACAGTTTAAATTTGATTTGATAGATAACAGGAAGCCGGTGTAACTGTTTAAGTAAGTGACTTGCTGTAGCCAACCTTCTTGTGAATGGAGATGAAGTCAAGTCTCGTCTGTGTGCGGCCAGTGAAGAAGTTGACCCCATTGTTGGCGTGTTGCAGCAGCGCCCAGCAGTAAGTTGTTGGGTTGAAGTGGTCAACACATGCTCCACCAGGGCCCCCCAGTCTCAGTGAAGGGCTGGCAGTCTTCAGGCCCACCCAACAAGCATCAAAGTAATTAAGGAAGCCTGAAAGAAAAATGAAAGTAGCCCACAAATATCGGTAGCTGCTCTATAATTCTCAGTAATTTTAGTGAACAAGGAGATGATATCGCCAAATGCGTGTGTGTGTGTGTGTGTGTGTGTGCGTGCGTGCGTGCGTGTGCATGCTTCCGTGTGTGCGTGTCCTCTTCGTGTCTACTGGCGCACAAGGCAGAAACAAGACATCTCCAAGTATAGATACTTCACAAGAAATGTTTGTAATTATATTACTTATGCTGTATAGTTCATTGGTTTCTGATAGGTAACTAAATACCACTATGTTAGGTTTCTGATAGGTAACTAAATACCACTATGTTACCACCTATGTTCATGGAATACAACTACTTTATTGTGTAATTAGTTCAGAAAGAATTTAAACATCTGGATTTTTCATTCTTGGTCAAACTGGCCTTGTATTGTAAAATTAAGTCCATCAAAATGCTTCATCTTTGGCTCATTCCATGTCTCAAAGTTCCACGTTTGCACGAATCCCAGTCCATACATATCTGCAAGATATCACAAGTACTAATAGTGATTTCCATCGAAACATTGCAATGTCTAGAGAGATATTGTATGAATACATAGACAACTGTTTAAATCTGGTAACAAAATTAAATACAAATCTGCAAGACAGCACAAGTACTGTAATATACTATTAATATATGTGTGTGTTGTCGATATTGGTGCATAAAAGTGGGACAAAGAAGATCAACATTTAAATTCGATAAAACAAACAGGTAATAGCTTGATTTGATTCTTCAACAACCTCACGATAACAGGAAACAGCAAAAAGATAGTTATGGAATTGTAAGTTTACAAAACTTGCATTATAATACATGCCCTGTATTATGTAACATTCATTACTTGGTGTTCTCCAGTGACCTTTTATACACTTTTATAAAAAACATCTATGCAGACAGAATGTTCTTTTGAAACGTAACACGAATTGTATAATTATGGTTTCTTTCATGCAATCTTTCATGCAATGCTATGTTATACGAATGTATAAAACATCTATGCTGACAGAATGTTCTTTTGAAACGTAACACGGGGCATCATATATCTACCTATGCTGTTGTCATTTATTGAATCATCATTTCTTACATTTTAAACAGCTTTCCGTCTTTCAGATTTTAAGATCAAAATAAAAAATAACAAATTGTAATGAACGGTCTTTATGCAGACAGTGATTATGGTGTCCTAAATATATTGGTGGTGCACAAACCTGTCTGATGTGGCACAACAAATGTCTTGCAAAAAGAATTTAGTTTGTCATTGCAAATCAGTGCTAAAAATGCAAGATCTAATGGAAAACACATGTTGCATCTCACTTACCGATGTAGCGCTGCGCAATTTCATGCACCAATTCTCGCCACAAGTTCACTTGCGTGACATTCTCAAAGTCACTGAAGAAATTTGAAGGGTTGCCCATGATTTCAAACCCAGGTTTCAATCCATTTGATGAGAGCAACTCTACGAAACTGTCGAGCTGAGAGAAGTTGTAGTGAGGTGTCCCATCTGCTATTCTGCAAAGAGTATGTTAATTGCATTAAACTGTTTCATGGTATTTAAGAAGCTACGAACTAATTGTCAAAACAGTCAGAATCCACTGCCAAATCTATAATTACAGATACAGTGGCCTCGAGCTGTATGGACTCCTGATGTAAGGAACAACTTCGTAAAAGGAACAACTTTTAACATTCTGTTTTGCCCTGCATGATTTAACATGATTGCCATCCAAGGCAAACCACCCAGATGGCAAGTGGGCAAGGAAGTCATTGGCTTATCGAGAGTTCAACAATTGGTCATCTATGTGTAATCCGTCCTTCCGAGATATGTCAAATTTTCTTTTAAACACATGCTGCTAGCATCTACACAATCTGTAGATGATTTGTTCCATTAATTTATTGTCCTCTGTGAGAATGAATACTTTCTGATATCCAACCTACACTGATCGTACACAAAGTAATGTTAGGTAAGGATCAGTGTCTTTCATAAGTGAGAAAAATATTTCTATCATGTTCTAACATGTTCCATATATAGTTTGTAGTGAGTGTCTGACTATTATCTTTATTTGTCAATGTGTTTAGATTCTGGATTGTCTTCGTGCTCTGTAGTAATAATCATGAATGTCTAAACAGTACAAGTGGAAGGTTTGTGACTTGTCTGTGTCTTCAATTGTAAGTTTTATACTGACTTTTAAACTGGCCTTTACTCTGAGGTGTGGCTGCGGTTATCAACCTAAACCGGTTTTCTTGCCAACACATCTGAACTACACACGCATCTGCTACCAAGCTCTGCGCTAAGCTTGCTTAAGGTAGCGACCGCTGAAGCATGTCACTGACCAGAACGTTCTTGCTAAGTGTAAGGAAATGCCTGCAGCCACCTAGTCACCCGTGGATGGCAACAACTGAGAGACTAAATCTGTGCCAGCAACCATTCCAGACCAATAACCATGGTGGTCAGCCGACAGTGCCATGAGGTCAGTTCTGTTGATAAACAAACTGGTGTAAACACTGCAAACTTAATTCAACTGATGTCGAGGGGCTCTGATAATGGGTCGTTCATTGCTCGAAGTTCGCCTGACCTTTGTGCTAAGTTTTCCCTGATCAACGTAAGATCCATTTGCAACAAGGCACTACTCATGCGTGACTATGTCGACGAGTGCGAACTGGACGTCGTCACCTTAATGGAAACTTGGTTGGGAGAAGACAAAACAACTCCTTATTTATACTAGTGTATAAATAAAGTTATTATTATTATTTAATATTATTATTAACATCTACAGTAATGCAAGGATTCACTTGTAACATGCATTTGAGTGATTTTTATGGCAGAAACATGGTTGGCACAATTTTTATTTTTAATTACACATTCTTTTGGACATGTTTGCATCACACAATGTATGATCACTGTGGAAAACTTCACTGCACATCCACTGGATTTTGTTAGATTTTCGTCTTGAGATAATTTTATGGGTTGTGGCTTTTTTTGATAGACATTGTCCTTAAGATAGCCCCAAAGATAGAAGCCTGGCAGATCACGTTAGTGCATCGAAGTGTGTCTGCTGGGCCGTGGTCGACATCTGGTCCATGTGCTGAAACCTCAACCAAATCAAATATGTTAAATATATCTGGCCAAATGTTCCACAGTAATCCTGCATTGAGTGAAGCAATTGTGTACCAAAGAAGATCTCATTTGAAATACAAATAAGGAAGTTACAGTAAGTTGTATGGGTACCATTTTTTGTAGTCACCTTCAGGGTTGTTTGATTTAAATCATTTGATTTAAATCATTGATTTAAATCATGATTTAAATCATTGCCAAAAAATAATTGATTTATGATTTTATTTCCGATTTTTTTAATCGCTGATTTATATGAATTTAACACAAATAATTGTTTACAACATGCAGATCAACAAAGTTTTGTATGTTTTTTAATACAAAAGCACAATGTGCGCACACTTCTGTAGTTGTATTGTCACCAGATAGACTGATAGTCAAATATTTTATGACATTATGTTTGAGCTATTCCCTTTCTGAATGCAGTGAAGCCACACAAACTTGTCTTCAAGAGGAAGTATCTTTTCAAGTCAGAAGCCCTGAGTTAAAGTTCACTTAGAGCTTGTGCTAGCTGTTACCAATTCAGTATGTTGACTCAAGAGAGACAGTCTTGGTGATAATTGTTTAATACTGTACCAGTTTGCAGACTGGTTGGAGACCCATAGAGTACACAGAGCCCTGGACAGGTGCTAATCCACCCTCTCAGCAAACAATAATTAGCACTGCTACAGCCACAGACACACAGCATGCTTTCCTTACCAAGACAGATTATGCAACTACAGGGGGTGAGGCCTTGTGGACATTGTCTAATGTCTTTATATAAGCAAAAATCATGTACCCTTTGTTAAGACAAGTACCCAAATCAATATGAATAGAACATGTTTGAAAGAGTTTATAAATATAAACATCTATATAAATATCTATATACAAGATTTAAAAAAAATCAAATAAGATTTATTTGATTTTTTTTAAATAAAAAAATCCGATTAAAAAAAAAAAAAATTTTCAACCCTTGTCACCTTGTACACACATATACTGACCGCGTGACAGAGACCAAGTCCAGGAGCCAGTGAGTCCTCACTTGCTCCAGTGAGTCGTGAGGCAAGGACCCGAGATAGGCAAGGTTGTGCCTCATGTCTTCACCAAGTAGCCACTGGACGGCAGTACTGTGTGGGTCGGGTGGACTGTAAGCGAATATTAACCCTGTTGAACATACCAAACTTTCATGGATGTCACATTTAATTTCCTACAGCTTACAAAATAAATATTGTATTAATTTCTGGCTGAATAACAGGGTGATATAGTAGTTGTATTTGATTAAAAAAAATTTACATAGCAGACTAGGAAGATCAGAACTGACTTAAGGGTTCCTGTGTGAGTGGGCAGGCATATACTCGGCCTGCTGCCACAAACGTAGTACAGGGTTTTCTTAAAGATGCCTAAATTAACCATTAAGTTTATCTGCATGTGCAGCAGCTAGCCCAAGCTAGGCCTATATGATTCAGGAAGTGTGATTTTTGTGTGCCAGTACTAGTAGTATTACTATTATTTAGTATTAATGGCAGTATGTGTTGACTCATGGCATGGTCCACGCCTGCCCTGGTTACAATCATGGTGCGGAGATTTTAGTTGCATGATTACGTGAACGTGACAACACTAAAGTTATGTTCAGTCTTTAATTCAAGAGAAAATTACCAAAATCCTGTACTTTTCCAGAAGTGGGTTAAATTGGTAACGATATTGCCAACAGAGACATAGAGTGTAGCTTTTGGCTTCGTGCCGTGACAACAACTTGTATTATCGCCCAGGCGCCCTGAAGCAGACGAACACAATTCCGTTGTCGACCGAGGATTAGTCACACTGACAGCTCCACAGACAGTTTGCAACATTAAAAGGCTGCATATCGCCATTAAACAAGCCCCGTCTTTCTTCACAAACATGGTTTTGTTCACAACACAGTATGCCTATTTTAGATGGCATCAGTTAGTATTCGAAAGTTTAGCACTAGACGGAGCCACCAAATGGACACAGACCATTATTGTTTTTTCCTTCTTTCAGTAGATGTCCCGAATATCGAGGAATAAACTCTACATGGGGAGTAGCGTGCGGAGCGAGCAGTTTTCCAGTGATTAAAAGGTAGCAGTATAAAAGTTACGTTAAAAGTTAAAAACGAAAAAAGATAATCACAATGTAAACGTTAAGAACTGATAAAAAGATCTATTTGACGATTATATGTGCCGTGGTGCCCCATCCATCCCTTCAGTGAGGACTCGAATGAAGGCAGGGATGTAGCTGATGGCACATTTACAGGAACACTGTTTCCAACATATTTATAACATTGATGGGCTGTATTTAAACAGAATGTTGATTACCATCATAAATGCAATCTACGCCTAGATATTTCACAGATATGTAATGAACCCGCAACTTTGTTGCCTCTTCTTATATATCAATAATAAAAGAACATGTTGGCTAAATTTTACTGAAGTGACGTTACTTCCTATGTGTCAAATATAGAATGTTGTCGAAATTGAGCTAAAATATTATGGTTTCCCGTGATTTAATAAAATACATAAAATAAATAATTTTACCATTTCTTAATGAATATTTGACATATTGTGATTTATATAATTTGAAAACGTCAAACTGCAATATTCCTGCAAGATTTATATTTGAATAGTAAATAAGGATACTAATAATAGTAAAACGTCTATAGCGCCTATGTCCTCGGGAACCTGAGCTCAGAATCATTAAGCATTATCATGAACAGGGACGCGCAAAGATCATCATCTCGTGCTACGACTGGTTGTGATGAGAGCACTGTAATTGGTTAAGGGATGAGGTGGGGGTCTCAAAAAGACATAACATAGCTTACTATGACGTCTGAGCACGGACGTCATTTAAAAACGCTACGTAACGTTCGCACGTGGACGTCATGGTAAAACGTTCCGAAAAGTCCACGCATGGACGTCAATGTAAAGAGATGACGTCAAATAAACGAAGACAACTTTTATATTAATATGAAGAACATCATATAAACTTATAACCTTTCCAGTGAACAAGGGGCGTTTATGGCGTTTCAAAGATCTTCGCAAAATATAGGGAGGCTGGGGGGGGGCAAGCTATGTCACCCATTAGTTTACTATGCTCCCGTGTTGTGGAGCAACATGTGACATTGGGGAAAACGAAATTTTTAAGCCAAGTGGGGTCATGGCCGAATGTCCCCACAAATATGCGAATTTAATAACATGGGCCCAGTAACGTAAACGTTTAGAGTTTAAAAATGTCGGCTTACTAAGTCGAAATTTTGATATTTCTTTCTTTCTACACATGGCAACAATACGCTTCCGTGTGTTAAACATTGAACTTCTGAGATAAGGTTAGTAGCTCATGTTTATATTCTGTTCAGCTTGTCAATGTTCTTATATTTTAGCCTCTGTGCTTGTGTGCAGCATTCTAATGAAAACATTCTCTTCAAAATGTGAGCAACTACGGCAGTATCTAGAGTGGCTAAGTTAAGGTAGTCAGCTCGCCTGGTGCTGTGGGCTTGTCATTTGAAACACTTTCAGAAGTATGTGATTCAAATGCTTAATTAAATGTCAGTTGACATGTCCCGTTCTCATAATTAATTCATGGGAATAATATACATGTTTATGCTTTGTGCAATGTAGTTGTGTAACACTGTGCTCGGTAGTTTCTAAATACGAAGCAAAATTATCTTCCTATGCATTTTATTTTTAAAAGACAACGCACGGCAATAATGCGCCTGTGCGATAATGAGGAATGGACACGTATGCTAAAAAAACATTTATACATTAATCATCCGGTTCTTTTCTGATTCTTTTTAACCCTAGTTACTGCATTTCACAAAGATTATTTTGGTATTCAGTATGGTTTATATCTGTAACGATTAATTGGTAAATTGAAGGTGCGCTTGTTTGTGTCAAGTTCACCTTACTAATCACATGGATCGTGACAATTGTGACGATTGCGACAGTTTGTTTCCCTAGTTATCAATAAATCAATGTACAACCACGTATCAATATAAAACATTATAAATTCATAGCATGCAGCAATTATACAAGAGCCCGTAAAACTTACCAAGTAGGCGGAGCTTAACATGTAAACATCTACTGCGCATGACACGACCCTGCCAATCTCCTCTGTAGTACAGACGAATAACCCATTGTATGGCTAACAGGAGTGAACTGTAGTAACGAGAACGATTGAAGGTGGTAATGTTATCAATGTCTCTGAGGCTGGCTGGTAGATTGCTACACAAGTGTACTGCCAGTTTTTTGGCAAAGGTTCTTTCGCCGTAGGTGCCTGTCTGTGCGTGGCACGGTCAACTACAGGGGATACTGTTGGCGCGTCACCAACTTTCAAAGATATTTTAACACCAGGATAACCGAAGGCTGCCATCTTCTCCGGGTGGCGGTATGAGCAAGTTTGTGCTTCGACGGCCTGAAGTTTGAAAGCTTTCTTTCCACGAGCCATTTCTTTAGCAAAGTTGGCTGCGTAGGGAACTTAAACGAAATGCATATTACTCTATGTTTTACTAGCGTTTGCATAACAAAGTAGAACATTAATTAACTAAGTTATCTTTAACGACTTTGATTCATTCCTATGATATGGCAAACTGCTTGTTTCTTTGACTTATATAATACTAACGTTATCACCATTTTAATTTGGAAATTAAGTTGTAGAAATGGTAACTTAATATGTGCACATCATAAGTGCAGCCAAGAACTGCAATTTAAGTAATACTTTGAAACATTGTACATTAATGACTTTTAGTATAATTAAATGGTACTGTAAAAAATAGTAATTCATGATAGTAAATAGGTTTAATTTTAAAACACAATACATGGAATAATAATAATCGTAATAAATCAATAAAGCGATATTCACATTACATTTACATTGTCACGATCATAGAATGTAGTTTACAGCAACAAATAAATACATTTTGTGACTGTGTAGCAGCATTTGTAAGTCAGTCTTGCTCAGCGTCATCAAATTAAAACATTCGAAGTTCGATAGCGTAACAAGTTAATCCTTTTGTGAGTGTAACGAATTCACACGGTGACAGTGTTAAATGACGTTACCTGGCGGTTCAGTAGGCAACAAGATAATTCAACATTTGCGAAACAAAGTTTGTAGTTTGATAACGTTTCTTACCAATCCCACTGCGAGAGCGACGATGAAAGTTTTAGTTAACGCTACCTTAACGCAGCACAGTAGGCGACGGCCTGCAGACCACAAATAGATGACTTCGGGCATTACGCAAGCACGTGCAAGCGCGTGCGACAAGCAAGCGCGTGTCGCTAAGACCTAGACGCATAGGTCTAGCTTAGTGTGGATTTGATGAATTTTAATATTTTGGTCTTTCACCAGAATGTTTCCGCTGCATAACCAGCAGTCATTTTTTTTACCGGCTTTCTTTAGCTTTCTCAGTCAGTATAACAGCTCCGAGCTTAGCTTGGTTAAATCTTAATTTTCAAAAATACGATTGTACTGTTTGTCTTCAAGTTGCTCCGATATTTGCAGATAGCGTCACGGCGACGTTCACATTTGAGTCGGAAAATAACCGTGCGGGGGGCGTCCCTCGGCAACTTGGCGGCCGATTTTGCTAAAAGCTACTTCTACCTAGTGTCTAATGTCTATGCAGGGGAAGCAAAATATCGCATATATGAAATTAATCAAGAGATTAAGATTAATTTGACTTGCTTCACAGAAGTTATATCATTGTAGACCACTCAAACGTGTGGCTCTGTTGTGTTGCATATTCGGCTTTAGCTATTCCGTTACGGCTGCATCTGGGGAATGTTTCACTAATGCGCGTAGATGCATGTATATACAGATATCAACAAAAGCAAAAAGTCAACAAACACAAAATCAAAGACGTTACACCCAGAAACTCCTTAAAATCCTCTGCAATACAGGACATTTCGGCTTGAGAAGTGCCGGGGATCGTGAGTCCTAGGTCAGGCTGTCCGTTCCGCGCACAGACCGGCACCTGCGGCGAACCAGCCAGCCTCAGGGACACTGATAACATTACCACCTTCAATCGATCTCGTTGCCACAGTTCACTTAGCTCTGAATGAGTACATTGCTACAGACAGTGGTAAATATGTGAACGAAAAGTCTTCGCGCAGTAATTGCAGCGTGGCTGAATGCTTCCCATACAAGCCGAGATGGTGTTGGATTGAACAGATCTAGCATGGGGTGGATTGTAAAGCGCTTCCGTGCATCTACCTGTCCCAATGACTGGGTACCGTGCTACCATACTATAAAACATGCACGTACACATGCACGCATACATCCAGTCATACAGGCATACATGCACACGCGCACGTACTCGTACGCAAACAGTTCATGTCGCGGCTGTCAAACATCGGTCAAGTGAACAGAGCAAACCAGAGCGTGTCTTAAAGGGACATTCTGCAGTCGCATATCTCTGCACAGAGTTCGGTCCCATCGAAACCGATGTGACAGGCCGTTCCAAGATCCTTACAGTTTTGACGGAGAGTGACATCAGTCGAATTCTGGTGCTCAACTTCCACGACATGTACCGTGTCATGTAGAGAGCCAAACGTCGCATTCATTTCTTTGAGACGAGTGAACCTCTTAACCATTTCCTGCTGGAACCGGTCCAGAGTGCGTTTCATGACACGCAAGATTTCCTGTTCGGCCGAGAGACCTTCGTCTCGTGCAAGTTCTCCGAACATTCTTTTCCGTCGTCCTCCCCTTCTCTTGTTCTCCACAGTTCATGCCATGTTTTAGCGAAATTATTAAAGTGGACTAATAACGCATATGCATTTATAAGTGTGGTACATATCTATTCCGTATATATATATATATATATATATATATATATATATATATATATATATATATATATATATATATATATATATATATATATATATATATATATATATATATAAAGCGTCACTAGCTTCACTGTGGTCTCTTCTTTTGTATGTCCATTATTTTAATATTTTGATTGACATGTTAAATTTATGACAAACTAGTGTTACAATTAGTGTTACAATGTAATGCTTTTATTTGGGAATACTCAAAAATTTAACGGAACATGCAATACTCAGTTGCTTCACCAAGTGATATATAGAAAATATATACACTTATGGGGCAGAAGTACTCGTGTACTCGAGTACATTTTTGAGGTACTCGTACTCATATACCTTATGGGTCATGTACTCGTACTCATTCTCAATATACTTAGATTTACGAGTACATTTCGAGTACATCAGAGTAGTTTCTCAATATATGCTGTGAAAATAAATTAATGTATTTATAGTTCACTAAAACTTACCTGAAGTATTTAAATGTTCAGCTATTTTTTTAAATACTTTTTTATTATTATGACTATGATACCACCGAGTTTCAGTACCTCCGGAGACGGTTATCCACCTTACCATCCCTACACCCCCATGGTGGCATTCTCCCATGACCATGACTATGATACCCAAAAAGGCAACAGAAAGAAAAGCCCAGTTAATCAAACAATTAAGCACTACCAGTTCAGGCCATAATCCCTTTTTCTTTAATAAAGCCACCAGGATGTCATCAAACCGCCATTCGTTAGTTAACCCACCAGTTAGCCATGGAATGCAATCAGGAGACCATGCCGTTGGGCACTGGCGGACACCACTAACTGCGAAGAACTACAAGCTGAGTCTTCCTCTGTAGAAGTAAGGTGACTGCAGCCCTACACCAGTATAAGAATAAGCTGGTGCCAACAGTATGATTTAAAAAGCACAAAGAGGATTTTGAGCATGTTATATTGGCATGTGCTATCCCTCTCAACAACCAGTAGTCTAAGAGCAGAACATATAAATGGCAAACTTCTAATATAAACAGATTACAAATTGCAACACTGCCTCTGTGCACCCAAAGAAGACAAACTGAACCAATGTGTCAGCATGTAAATTGGTATGCTGTGTTCTTTATTCAAAACATGGACAAGCAAGCTTGATTGAAATTGTAACACATGCCCTTTGTTCCAATTTGGACAAATCTTCTCACCTTCAAAATTAATGATGTACTTTACATGCTTGGGGGGATGTTTAGTCACTGGTACACTAATCACAAGCAAATATATTGGTTATATGGGTATTATTATGCCAATGCGTGTGGTTTATAAATTGTTAATTGCAGTTAAGAAAGGACTGATTTATGAGTAATACCATGTCTGTATGTTTGTAAAAGGGAGGGGTTCGTAAAAGGTAACCGTATGTTTGGGAATTGAAATGTCATTAAAATGTACACACACACACGCACACGCACACGCACACGCACACGCACACGCACACGCACACGCACACGCACACGCACACGCACACGCACACGCACACGCACACGCACACGCACACGCACACGCACACGCACACGCATATACGCACACACGCACACACCCATACACGCATACACGCACACACGCACACACGAACACACAAACACACACACATATTTATGTACATACATATATATATATATATATATATACATATATATATAATACATATATATATATATATATATATATATATATATATATATATATATATATATATATATATATATATATATATATATATATATATATATATATATATATATATATATATATATATATATATATATATATATATATATATATATATATATATATATATATATATATATATATAAATATATATATATATATATATATATATATATATATATATATATATATATATATATATATATATATATATATATATATATATATATATATATATATATATTTATATATATATATATATAAATATATATATATATATATAATATATATATATATATATATTTATATATATAATATAAATATATATATATATTAATATATATATATATTTATATATATATATATAATATATATATATAATATATATAATTATAGTAATATATGGATATCCAAATGGTAAACACTGTGTGGGTCAATGTCGACCATGGACGTGACTTCCATCCTCTCGCCGATCACATGACAAAGTTAAAAAAATTCACCAAGGAAGAAAATCGTGATTTTTCAGCATTTCGATTTTCAATTAAGTTTATGCTTGAACAAGCATTAACTAACTTAATGGTTTGTCAAAAAACTACATTCAAAAGTTGCACATACTAGCTAGCATGTTGCAGTGGATACTAGGTAGGTTTGGTTTTTCGCTAAATTTATTTGAAATGAGACCCCCCAGCCCTTTCATTTGCCCCCCCAGTCAAACCAACTTGCCCCCCCAATGCGTGCCCCCATTCTCCTTAACCAGCCCCTTGTATTAATGTAGGTCATAATTTGTATTCTTCTTGTTAGTGTGATTTAGTTAATTTTCATTGGTGGCAAAATCAAGAAAGTACCAAAGTTAAAGAAGGGCAATATGTCTACAAAAGATCAATTTATTGATATGGCTCAGAGGGGAATCTTTTATTTTCAAAAAAGGCTTTATATTTCCTGTTCCATAACTAGATGCCAGGTTACTATTTTCATGTTACCATTTTCATGTTCGATGCGTCTCGAATGGTGAGGTTTACTTTCGACTCGAAAGTCGAAGAATAATGGCAATATCATGGACATAGGCAGTAGTACCCGAGTTATGGTGTGTTTATGTTAATGCATGCGACAGGAAGTGAGGAATGTAATAGCATCATAGCATTAACAGTGACGTATTGCCGAATGGCTTCTTCATACAGTTCATGCGAAGAACTGAAAACGTGCGTTGGCATAGCCATACCATAGCCATAGAAGTGTCTACTTATGACGTCAGTGTTCCGGTGCTAGAATAGCTAATGATTATGTATATGTAAATATGTGTACATGCATGCCCATTTGCTATTACCATTGGTCGAGAGCGAGCGGGCGGGGATTAACGATGTATCAACAACCTTTCAGTCGGCTGTTTTTTTTTTAAATAATAAATAAACCTGGCAAAGTGTGTGCAGTGTCCAACGAAAGCAATTGGAAACGTTTAACAAATATCACAAAATAATCACATTTTAATAATGATCCCTCTTGTAGTTAAGATGATACAAACATCACAACAGCCATAAACCTGTCAGGGTAGAATTTTATTGAGGCAGTAACCTAGCCAATTCATTCTCCGCATCTTTGAGAAATAAAAATTTTAAGCATGGTAACTCAAAGAAGCATATTGTATACATACTAAACAAATAGATTTTAAAATGTATGAGTAGTTGATAGTGGTCTACATGTGAGATGGAAAGTTGGCGGTCAGCAGGGACTTCAACTTTTGGAAAGTTACTCAAAAGGTGGTGGTCCACATATTAACATAAAATGTAATCAACATTTGCACATGTCACTTTTGGAAGTACGTATTTTCTATATTTTGATTTGTTATGTACTTAGCCAACCATTTGATTGATAGACATGGTATGCATGTTTTGTATTATTCTCTTTTCTGCCTTAGGCCTATATCTTCAGTATATTTATGTCTAGAGTCTAGAGCATGTCGCCGCTCGCATTGTAATTCCACTATAAAAGTGTTTCAAATAGACATGCTTTTCCTGAGTTAGTTATTACATTTAACCATCTAATTTGTCCAGGTCGATATCCTGCCAGTCATGCCTAAGAGAGACAGAAATGCAAAACGAAAACAAGAAGAGCTACAGTCACTAGCAAAAACATCTCATTTATTAAGCACCTTTAAGTAACCGATTACCAGTCGGTCGTTGTCTCGCTAGTGGCGCCATTACACGACCAAGCATCGTATAACCATATTCCACTGATCTCTACAGACTATCATGTATTGACGTATATCTCAGGTCTCAAGTAATTATGCTCCTAACAACCCAATATTGGCCTATCGCAGGAGTTTGGACCAACGACTTTTAGTGTCTGTTCCAAAAGACACAGGCAAAGTGGGTAACGAATTGCCCCAAGCTTCGAAACGGCGTAGGTGGAATCGAACCACCGTCCTCTCGACAATTAGACCACCGCTCCCTACATACATGCCAACCCCGAATGGTGCACACTGCACACATGCGATACTGGTAACAGAAATCCGTAAGACTACAAACGAACCTGTATGCTGATCTACGTCAGCTGGTTTAGAGCGCATTCTCACATTTACTTTGTCGCTGCTGACTGCGTACAGCTAAACTATTCGTGACAGTCGTTCTTCGAACGTGTTCTAAACGGTTATTTGGTATGCGAATAATTTGACAAAAGCGTGCAGTATCCCGTAAGGAATGTCTCCTAAGCACATAAGAGCATCAACTTCAAGAACATTCGTAAGACTAGGGTAAACCGCACTGATATCTATAATATATCAGTATTGTAGTCGCACTGTCTCCGTTAGACCCGCTAAGTGGAGCAACTATTTTGACTCGCTGAGAATCCTTAGGGTGGTCTGTGGAAACTGGTTGGCCCGTGACTGGAAAATGTCAAGACACACAACATTACAGCATAAATATCCATCAATGCCTTGTTACATGTTACATGGTGTTACCACTGAATGAACGACGTAATAGTGGCAGTAATAGTAACGTGTAGCGACGCCTTGCCTTGTATGACGTAACTTTGGATAATAAAAAAGACGCATGACGCTGTGAACTATTGTACGTAATTTTTCGCGTAGTGTGGTCGTCAGCTGTACACACTGAATACAAAGGGTAATTCGATTGTTCGTAGAAAGGGTAATAGTGGGTGAATTTCGAAAAACATTTAAACAGACAACCCGACCATGGGGTCGCAGACTAACTGAATTTATACGCTGACAGTTATATGTGTGTCACCAAGTGCAAGGCTGTTGCAGGGGGTTCTTGGTATTCTGGTGGTTAAAACATAGTTCGAAAATACAAATAGTATGACCTTTTTTCCATGCTGATGTCATATATTTCCTTTTTTCATAATGCCCCTTCATTTTGCAAACTCGAACACATAATATAGGACAGCTGGCGAGGTCAGTGAAAAATTATATCCTTACCTTCAAAAAATGTCCAACGATGCTCATCGTTCACCAAAGACAACCCTTCATATGAGTCCACACACACGTATACGTACGACACGAGTGATGTTCTTCTGCTGCAATTGCAGTCCGTTTGCTTCCAGTCGTCTTCGATATAAGTCTAACCTGTACTGTCGCTTTCCTCTACAAGCGAGGCTACTTGCACGAATACATGCGAGGTACGTCACTAGTATAGCTATGCCCACACTATTGCACGCACGCACGCACGCACGCACGCACGCACGCACGCACGCACGCACGCACGCACGCGCCCGCACGCACGCACGTACGTACGAGCGCCCAGTAAATAAGGTTAGTCTACATATTAATACTATTGGAACGTTTACCCTGAGATGCTTCTTTACGTCCCATAAAGTCAGCATGAAAGTTGATCGAGTTTTGTTTGCACTGTGGGAATAGGGTAGCAGAGAAATGGGAGGAGAGAGAGAGAGGGAGAGAGAGAGAGAGAGAGAGAGAGAGGGGGGAGAGAGAGAGAGAGAGATAGAGAGAATGGCAGAGAGGGAGACACTGAAATGCGTAGAGGCGGAGAGAACATGTGCTCCATGACCCTGTCGATATTAAATGTCACTTCGTCTTCTCGGTTTCAGGTGGAACAAAAAGGAGAAACCGACGGCAGACGAGACAATTCCTCTTGTAGAGAATGAATCCAAAATACACAAAGTACTGCAGCAGAAAACAAAAGTGATAAAGACAACGACGGACTATCTTCAGCGCCGTGCGGAGGTGTGACGATTACCACAGATAGCCAGTAAGTCACCCAACATTCTTTAGAAGTTGGAAGGATGGAGTAGCTTGGACCACGGTCTTTGTGTGCCCAAGCTTTACTGCGTAACCCGACAGAGGAGTGAAGTTGATTGCACGTGTTTCTTCGGGAATGCTGACCTTGCGTCACGTTCTCTTACTGGACAACTTGACATTGTCTAGCAGGTGAGTGTGGATCATTCAGACGTGTGCATGCGTGCGTGCCTAAGAGCGTGCGTGCATTTAATAATGGCGAAATGCATCTCTCAGTAAAGCTTAGCCCAACCGTAGTAGTACCATCGCCACCTTCAGACCAACCGACGTAGCACTCTTGCCATCCTCACCAGTGCAGTCCAACCATCGTAGTACCCTCACCACCGCAGCCTACCCATCGTAGTACCCTCACCACTGCAGACCAACCATCGTCGTACCCTCACCACCGCAGCCTACCCATCGTAGTACCCTCACCACCGCAGTCCAACGATCGTAGTACCCTCACCACCGCAGCCCAACCATCGTAGTACCCTGACCGCCCCAGTCCAACAATCCTAGTACTCTGACCACCGCTGCCCAACCATCGTAGTACTCTCACCACCGCTGCCCAACCATCGTAGTACTCTCACCACCGCTGCCCAACCATCGTAGTACTCTCACCACCGCTGCCCAACCATCGTAGTACTCTCACCACCGCAGTCCAACCATCGTAGTACTCTCACCACCGCTGCCCAACCATCGTAGTACTCTCACCACCGCTGCCCAACCATCGTAGTACTCTCACCACCGCAGTCCAACTATCGTAGTACTCTCACCACCGCAGCCCAACTATCGCAGTACCCTGAGCACCACAACCCAATCATTGTAATATCCAGACCACCTACGCAACCGTCGTAGTACCGCGAACACCACATCCGAACCATTGTAGTACCCTCACCACCGCAGCCCAACCATCGTAGTACCCTCACCACCGCAGTCCAACCATCGCAGTACCCTGAGCACCACAACCCAACCATCGTAGTACCCTAACCGCCGCAGCCCAACCATCGTATTACCCTGACCACCGTAGCCCGACTATCGCAGTACCCTGAGCACCACAACCCAATCATTGTAGTACCCCAACCACCGTAGCCCAACTATCGTTGCACCTGACGTTTAACAAAATAACCACGCCTATAGCAGGGTACGGAAATACATCCTTGTATTACCAGTGGTTTCTATCGACATCAATGTTAATAACAATACACATTCAGATGTATATAGATACAAACAACTCTACACACGCACACAGCACATATAAACACACTCCACTGCTCTGCACTGTACAATAACACACACATGCGCGCACACACCACACACACACACACACACTCGCACGTGTGTGTGTGTGTGTGTGTGTGTGTGTGTGTGTGTGTGTGTGTGTGTGTGTGTGTGTGTGTGTGTGTGTGTGTGTGTGTGTGTGTGTGTGTGTGTGTGTGTGTGTGTGTAGGTTAGTGGTTGCATAACCAGCCCTGCAGTTTACCCACAGGGGGTAGGGTGTGTCGAAATACATCAACGATAGGGTGATTCATTACGGGTGCATTTTACACCTTCTCACTCACCTTGGGGTGTTCAGTGTATAGCCACCAACGGTGCATGATGATCAACGAATACTGTTGCTTTAAGACGGCATGCCAACACCATAGTAATAGATTACTACTTCCGTTGAAGGCAAGCTAAACGTCGCCCACTGCGTCGTGTGCTGTGTGTGTGTGTGTGTGTGCGCGTGCGCGTGCGCGTGCGCGTGCGCGTGCGTGTGTGTGTCTCCCACTCCCCAATTTCCTCCCTCTCTCCAAATATCTCCCCCCCCTCTCCATTTCATTTCTATCTATCTCTCTATATATATCTTTCCCTCTCGCTCTCCCTCCCCTGCTCTCTCTCTCTCTCTCTCTCTCTCTCTCTATATATATATATATATATATATATATATATATATATATATATATATATATATATATATATATATATATATATATATATATATATATATCATTCTCTCTCTCTTTCTATCTCTCTCTCTCTCTCTCTCACTCACTCTCTCTCTCTCTCTCTCTCTCTCTCTCTATATATATATATATATATATATATATATATATATATATATATCTCTGAAACTGTTATACTAGAAAAACGCCCGCTATATAAAACACACTTACGGCTTCTTCTGATGTTAACATCAATTATATGTACGAATCAGAATGGTGTGTGTACCTTTCTGGCAGTGAACGTCACAAAGAACACATCTCATTCATCATCACACTTGCTATTAGGCAGTACACACACCGAGTAAAAAAAGGGAACTCGTGAATTATCAACGCCAGTGCATATTTAGTAAGTGATCACAGTGACGTTAGCATGTTTTGTTGCAAGTGAAGTTTAAAATAAACATACCTGTGCAATGATCATCACGAAACGTGTTAGGTAGCATTACAACACACACCCTGGTTGTATGAACAGGGAAAAAGTGTTGCGAACGATTTTGACATGACTATCGATGGCTGACGTAATTTATAACATTGACATTGGCAAACTGTTGCAAATGTTGCAAAAAATAACCAGTACTCGTAGATCAGCATATAATGCGTTACCACATCAAAACACACGTGATATATGAGAACATGGACACATGGGAGGGAAATGTGTCTGCAGTGAACAAAAGGCAGACTGGTGGTGACAGGAAGGGAAAGTTGGAGAGATAGAAATGGAGAGAGGGAAAGAGAGAGAGAAGGAGAGAGGGATATGGAGAGAGGACGAGAGAGAGAGAGAATGGGGAGGGGGGAGAGAGGGAGAAAGGGAGAGAGGGAGAGAGGGAGCGATGGAAAGAGGGGGAGAATGAGACACACACACACATGCATACATATTGGCACAGACGCATACACACACACACACACACACACACACACACACACACACACACACACACACACACACACACACACACACACACACACACACACACACACACACACACACACACACACACACACACACACACACACACACAGCACACGACGCAGTGGGCGACGTTTAGCCTTCAACGGAAGTAGTAATCTATTACTATGGTGTTGACATGCCGTCTTAAAGCAACAGTATTCGTTGATTATCATGCACCGTTGGTGGCTATACACTGAACACCCCAAGGTGAGTGAGCAGGTGTAAAATGCACCCGTAATGAATCACCCTATCGTTGATGTATTTCGACACACCCTACCCCCTGTGGGTAAACTGCAGGGCTGGTTATACAACCACTAATCTACGCGTAGCCGCATGTTCTGGCGATGAAAGACCTGCTCGTATATTACCAGGACTTTTTGAAGATTGATGACATCGTATTATGTCAATTTCATGTCACATGCATGACATGTGATTCGTCATAAACACCACAGCCCCGTCGACACAACCAGGATCGCCCTGTGTTTCTGTGTATGTCGACATGTACATGAGAGAACCGAACAGTTCTTCAACGTCGTCGGAGCAGTTATCCTCCTAATCGGCACATCTCGTTATCGGTGACTTATCAGCACATGTAAGTAGCGGGTAGAATGGTGGACATACTGTAATTTGATGTGGGAAGCCAGAAAAAAAGTTATATAAACAGTTATGCATTAAATATTTTCATAACATTAATTATCTTGTTAACACAAATGAGCTAGTAACATACTTGGATGCATATATTAATGTAAAAAAAACGGATTTTGCATATTAAACAAATAAGCGATTATGCTGGTTGATACGAACTTAAAATGTGTAGACGTACGTATCTCAGACCAATTAACATTAAATTAGACAAGTGGATGTTAGCAATGGTACTGTATGCATCTGGGAATAAAGACATATACATGACGCCACTAACCATGTCTCACCTCTTCCTAAGCTATCACCCACTATGGCTCTGTGGGTGCTGTTTGCGGCCGTGTTGTCAGTGGTCGCTGTCGACCAAAGCGTTGGTGAGTAGATCATATTTACATATAGAATTACTCGCTGGTGCTGTCCTATTACCACATTTCGTTAACTTTTTTATATGTCAGTTGTGTGCTGGGCCGTTTTTAAATTGTATAGTTATTCTAATTGTGTTTCGATACGTTCATCCTATTTCAAACGATTGTTTAATGAAGCCTTCTTCGCAAACCTTCCGGACCAGTCTTCGGGCCAGTTAGTTCTTCATTATGATGCACTTTATGCTAATGAAACGTAATTAAATACCCCCAAATTGTTGCACGAAAAAACACAAAGAACACCGTAAGTCTTGGAGAGAGAATTAGCTACCTAGATAGCATGAAAGCTTAAACGCAACGAGTTCGTATGGTTAAAACAAATACGTTTTGGGATGGGTCTATTGCGTTCCGGGAATGCAACTTTTTGGATTGATTTAAAATGGTAATAATGATTACACATCGAACGTTCCCATAACGTTAATGTTGCGGTTCCGGATCGAAATATTCACTAGATTCTACGACCACATTGACACATTTCTGGGAAATTTAGCAAAAATTGTGTTTCATTCTATCTAATCTTGTAGTCGACCTCGAACTCCATTCTAACGTGAGACATTTGTTATTGCAATTAGGTTGTGCACTTTATTCAATGTGACGTTTTGTGTAAAATAATTTTTTTTCGTGAGCATCAGCTTGCCATTATATACTTGCCCATCTATTCACCGCAGGCACGAATCCGCTGACATGCATCACGTTCGACATGGCAAGGTATGGCAAGTTCACATCCACAAACCACGTGTGGCTGGACATCCGCGGCGTCAGCGCGGACCCCAACGGTGTCGCCAACAAAGGCGGTCGCTTCGGACTAAACTCCCGCTTGAAGATCCCGTTCTTCTGGGGCAACAGCTTCAACAAGCTGTCAATCAGTCTGTGGTTCAAGAAGAAGGCAGAATTCCCTTATTCGTGCATGATGATCCTCAGCACGGGCCAATGCGAGGAGAGGTATGTGTATTGTTCGGCTACAAATTAGACAGCGTCGAGTCCAGCGCGATGGCTCAGCGGTGTAACGTTCGTCCGTAGATCAGCTGGTGGCTTGTTCGACTGCAGCTGGAGCCACATATTGATTAAACAAATCAAAGATGCCGAAGTGGCATAAGAGATTGTTTGGCTTGGTTACACCGTTGATGCCTACGACTTGTTACGCCATTGCATTTGGAACAATCGTAGAAAACACGCACAGTGTTGCGAAGGAGTGTACGTAATTTGGAACAATCGTAGAAAACACGCACAGCGTTGCGAAGAATATAAAATTCAGCGTAATTATGCGATACAGGGTGATAATGGGTTGAATTTCTAAAAACATCAAAGTGTTACAACACCTTCCTGGAGTCGTAGATGACCACTAAAAGTTTGACGCCGGAGATACAAACGTCTAGGAGTAGCGTAATACATGTACATACGCTAGATGGATTATCTGTTCATTGCAGAATAACGTATTAATCCATGCATTGTTTGTCCACTAGTTCTATCGTCATCAGCAGCATCAGTGATGTGGAGCTGAAAGTGAAAGTGAAAACGGGCGTTGATGAATATGCACGTCTTGTACCAACGGTGGGGTCGTTTGTGGCATTCACAAGGATTTGTGTTGATTTTCGACATACGGAGACGTTTCCTATTGATATAATTCCCCGTAAACGAAAGTTTTTGACTAGGTCAAATGCGTAAACAAACAACTGTCGTTTTCGTGCGAGCTTTCTGCTTAAAGTAGAAGTGGTCCAGAGAGAGAGAGAGTGAAACGTTTAATTAACTTTTTCGTTACACCTTCTCTACTGTTGTCGGTAGTAACATCCGTTGGATGAGGATTGACGCAGTGTCCCTTTCTCTTTTACGGCAGCTGTCTCAAACTGCGTTCAACCACGTCGCCGTCACGTTCTCAGCGAATCCGGCGAATGGGAATGGCCGACTGAGAATCTACGTTAACGGAGATCTAAAGGAGGAACTGCCAACGCGAGGTGACCTTGTTTGTAGACATGACACTTGATCTGCTGGTTTCTAACATGGCGTCAAGCTCGTTTACCATCTCAAAATAACTAAACCCGTCAGGACTCGACAATATCGTTTTTGCTTGTCGACATCCGTGTTTTATTCGAGTTGTTCTTATGTTATTTATGGCCATCAGTTTTCCTTCTTTAATCAATGGCATGTTGTATTCTTTTTGTCGACACTATTCGTATCGCAAAGGGCATGACAGAGGTCATGTGACACAAACTGGTGGACGTCTGGTGGGATATTTATTGTTTCCTTCATTTTTCTCCTGAACCAGTTTTCTTCATGCTCTAATAGAGGAAGGGATATCATAGCAAGATATTTGGTTTAGGAGAACGATCAACGAGGAATAAACAATAATCGAAAGAAAACTGTCTTGAACCGAGATGTCGATCATATGTTGAGCTAGATCAACCAAATGGGTACCTGTTTAAAGCTCCTATATGAGCAACTTTACCTAGAATGACAATTAATTAAGATACAGTGCTGGCAGTGCATGCTTTGCTTGCAGGCAAAATCCAGTCACTCGACGGTCCGATGATCGTGGGAAGCGATAGCTGCGGCGGCGACAGCGATTTCCTGGGGTCAATGGATTCGGTAAGCACCACGACTAGTTTCCGATATCTTAATAGTACGTACGACCTTCTCACTGCCCATCCCTCCTTCCCGCACTACTTTCTCTATATCTTCCCCATTCTCTCTCTCTCTCTCTCTCTCTCTCTCTCTCTCCTCTCTCTCTCCCTCTCTCTCTCTCTCTCTCTCTCTCTCCTCTCTCTCCTCTCCCTCTCTCTCCCCCCCCCTCTCTCTCTCTCTCTCTCTCTCTCTCTCTCTCTCTCTCTCTCTCTCTCTCTCTCTCTCTCTCTCTGTGTGTGCGTGTGCGTGTGCGTGTGCGTGTGCGTGTGCGTGCGTGCGTTTATTCAACATATAATGTAATGTTGAGAATAAACGTGCAGAAGTATGACTGCTGATCATACTGCAGTTATAAAACATCCTCTGTTCGACGTTCTAGGTGAGCTTCGCGCGGGCGGAGCTATCCGCCTCAGAAGTTGCAATGGTGCACTCGCGTGGAAGATGTATCGGCGGGTAGACAGAGGACAGCGACATTACTGCTTCGTGGACGCATCGAGTTCCACTCTGTGACCATTGCTGCCAAGTCATTAAAATACATTTTAAACGAGAACAAGATGTCTGTCGTAATATATACGATAATATATATATATATATATATATATATATATATATATATATATATATATATATATATATATATATATATATATATATATATATATATATATATATATATATGCTATAATTTCAATTCAACACCAAATCTTTGGTCAATTTTAATTTCTACCTGCTTTGAAAACATGCTGCTTATATCGCATCAGTATATAACAATGCTTGAACATTGTGCTTACATTTTCACAAATTGCATCTTCTGTTTCTATAAGAAATGTTTGTACTAGAGGAATCATCAAAATAAAGCGGAGACTTCGTCAATTGAAACTCCATTGTGACAATAAGCTATAATGCTAAGTACGGCCGTGCTGGATGTGTATAAACATTGGCGTGGCGATATATCAGAGGTTGGTGTAATGTTATTATTGTAGCGTGTATTGAGAGTATTATAGCAAAAAGTAATAAGTTCCGAGTGTGCTGTGATCCAATGACTGGGCTTTATAATTTGTTCCGTCTAGCACTGTTATATCACTCGTGTCCGTGCCATTATGCTATATTTCATCAGTGTGACCCCAAAGCTACAGGCTGACATGAAAGATTGAGTCAAGGTCGTTGTTTTGCAAGTCATACGTCATAACGCAACTACATGTCACTATAAACAATCACAATGGTGTTAATGTGTTTCTGGCATTGGACGTCATGAGCAAACTTTAGCTATTCATCATCAGGCTAGGTGTTGGGAGTACATTGTGCTATCAACGACATCAGTAATCGACCACAGTGGCGTTATAGTGCTTTTGCCAGGGACACATTACATAATCAGTAACCACAGGTGGTCACGGAAAGTGTTAAGGAGGCAAGAGAATACACAACAAAAGTTGAAAGAACAGGGACACAGTGCAATGAACGAAAATGCCTTTGATATCAGTGGTAGAAATAGATCAAAATGGAGGTGACAAACTTGTAAAAGTGACATGTTAAATAACTAGTACACGTAGGTCATCACATAAAAGGTTAGGTATCATTACAACACACACCTGATATGAGTAAAAGGTACTCATTCAACACATGCTTGATCACTTTAGTGTGCATGTGTTTCTGCCAGAGCTGGGGACTCGAGTCCTCAAGAACGACTCGAGTCGCACACGAGTCGTATATTCAAAATAGTATGGGGTCGAATGTACTTAACCTTATGAATCTCCGTATTCCACTGACAAATGAGCAATGACTTTTAATATATGATAATAATATTACATTGCAAATAATACCATATGATACCTTTTAAATGTAAGTAAAGGGACTGATCCTTTCCACACATGACAACCTTGAGCCTGGTGTAAACGAATTAACTGTGGCAACTTGTGGTAACTTGTGGCAACAAAATCTCCAACGACACTCTTTGGTATATCTGTCATAAATACATGTTGTACGCTTCAGAAGGTACGATGTTGTTAGGTATGACATTGTTTATATGCCGCTTTGTTCAACGAGTTGTTATATATATACCCCTAACGTCCAGTATGGTTTCGTTTACGTTAGTTGGCCTGCTATTCTCTAAACGACACAAACACTACGTGGATGCAATTTCTGTGTCGCTGGTTCAGTCAAAACACGTCGCACTTTGCAATGGTACATTGAAATACAAGTCCACAATTAACCAGTGTACGGTATTTTGAAGATGCACGGGTTTTCATTGCTGCATTGAAAACTATGGCAATGCTACGTACATTATCTGAACTATACGTGATGGAACCGTCTTCCACGACACATCAACTATGTGATCGATGCTAACTTATGCGATGGTAATCACTGAAACAGCCAGGGCGGTGCAGCAGTACAATAATTTACCTCACCCTTTTGTGAAGGAAGCAACTTGCCGTGTTTCTTTGTTCTGGTGAATAAGCAAGTTGTCAAATTCTGTTCACACTAGAGCGTGTGCAAATGTGGCTAATGCAAAAGCACCTCACATGAAAATTTCACTAATTCATAAAAGGTTAGATTGTTGCGCAGCAGCACCTTTGCATTCTACGAAGGAGACTTTGGCATATAACTTAGTTTTAAAACAAAACATCAATAAAATGCGTCGTTCATACATCACCAGTTAGCATATCGCACTTTCTCTCCATTGTTTCCAATACATGGCGTTACATTTTCTATGAACGGCGGTGCGTTCGATGACGTTACAAGAGGAACAGAGTCTTCGTTGAAGGTTTACTCTGAGCTGGGACATATTGTTTATATCATTACATATCCAATTGTATATATCATTACAGACCCAATCTTATAGAAAACTGTATGGAAAACACGTTGTGTTTAATCTGAAACAGACATATACGATGTCAGTGCATATCAACTATGGGATGGTGTTTTACCGTTTTGCAATTTCCTCTTAGAAGACCAGTGCACCTATCTCAAGGCATTTTTTTTCTTTTTTATAATGGTTCAAACTATGTGCTTTGAGAAAACCATAGGTAAAATAGAATCCGGAACACACTTCTATCCAGGCGATTATGTCATCACCGATACCATGGTATTTTTATTTAAGTAGTAATCTTTGATGAGGCACATAATATCTATTGGTGATCCGTCGCCTATCCACTTAGTGATTTCTTCCAAAAAACATATTTGTTAAGTATGACCTCCATTTAAGGAAACCATGTTGAGATGGATTGAATAATAAGTTGTTCTACTGTTTCGATTAGTAGTTTAGGAGGAATTCCATCCTTTTCAGGTGATTTGTTGTCCTTTTTTGCATATTTTCTTACGTACCATTTCTGGAGTTACAATGAACTACCCTAAATAATCCGATTTAGCCTCCTGAAATTTACCATCTGGAACTGGTCATAAACTAATATCCTCTCTGGTGAACACTGAACTGATGTATCCATTTAGGTCTTCCGCCATTAAAAAATCTTGAAATATTATATGTCTTGTAGTGGTCCAACTTTATCTTTATCTTTTAGATTGTCTAATTTCATATGTAGCTGGGTTAATTGTTTCTTTGATATTTGTTTAGTCTTCATCCTTTCCGATACGCTTATAAACCCTCGACATAGTTTGCTTGTACGCTATTTTTAGAATAGCTTCTTTTGACAAGTGTTTTTCTAGACCGCTTTCCTTGTTTTTTAATGGAACAAATTCATCAATGATACTCTTCATTTCATATCTTAGAATGCTCCAATATTCAACGGCGCTCTCAGCATGTTATTCCAATCTAGCTTTGCTAAGTATTTTCTCATATCTTTATATATATATATACCTTTGAGGAAGTGTCTCTTCTATTTTTGTTTATCTCTCCTTTCGGATTTTACATTGATATCAAAATGGATTTGATTATGATCAATGTTACACAATGGCTCATGTATTGTGACATTGTCGACTAATTCTTTTTGTGAAGACAACACAAAACATAATACATTCTCTCCCTTGCTTGGTTCTAGCACGTGCTGAATAAGGAAGCTATCCTGAATTAAAAGTACAAACTGTTGGTCCTCACCCCATATACTCTCTAGAGATTTCCACTGTATGTGTCCGTGGTTGAAATATCCCATTATAAAACATTCCCCTTTACTCATTTCTTTATAGCATTTTGTAATTTTCTGTTGTCTTCTTCTTTTATGTTTGGACTTCGGTAAACTAATCCAATAGTTAATGTCGAATTTCCTGTAACTATGTTGCACCAAACAGTTTCATCGCAATTTGCTTCCATTTCCCATTATATTTTGTAAGACTGAATAGATTCTTTAATATATAAAATGACTCCCCATCCCCTTCTTCCTGTTAGATCTCTCCTAAACATTACGTATCCTGTCAGCTAATTCAGCATCTGATATGATTCGATTATACCAATTATGTAAAGGTTAATAGCTTCTATAATAATGTTTAATTCGTGTTTCTTATTCAATATGCTCGTTGCGCTTAAACACACACGTTTATACCCAACTTCAGAAATGTTCACGTGTATCCATGCTTTCTATGCCTGTAAAAATAAACGTTACATGTTCACTTATTGCTCTATGACTTCATCTCCCGAATATTGCCAACCGAACCATGGTCGTTGCCCCCTGACATTATTCTCCAGCGGAAATGTCCCAGCGAGTAATGTACCATTATCCTCTGGGCCCGTTGTAGGCGGACATAATCAGTCGTGGATTTCTCGGATGATTTCTGAAAAAGGGTAATAATTAAATAAATAATTAAAAAAAGCCTGAACTCCCCGCCCCACCCCACGGACGGGCATGAGTCAGTATCAGTTAGGCGATATGATATTGACACTAGCTCAACATATATAAATCCTCACCGAGTTGTATATGCACAAAAAAACACACAACATTATGGGTCATTCCATAGTTGTGGAACAATAGCTGGCAATTTCTGTCCCAGCTCTATGGGTGCATCTCAACACATTTTCAAATAGTCCTCTGACGAATTGTGTATTTATTAGGATGGAGAAATACACGAAGCAACATATTTCTGTTTATAGAAGATGTGTACTGGTTGATTTTAAATATTCAGTAACCCAACTCCTGGGATGATAAGAGCACTTAAGTATATAATCACAGCTACATCGCAGAGGGTCTATACATACTACTACTCCCACTTATTTGAAGTACCTTGTTAAGGCTTTATACATTTGTTAGTGAAGTTAAGTCGTGCGTCATTCAGTGTTCGGATTATTTATGCATGTATGCTGAAGTGTATGTATGCAAGTATTACAGTACCTCTGGTACTACAATACCTCAGGGAGTTTGACGCCCCTGCATTGCAGAGTTGAAAATCACTGCCTTGTGATACAGGTTCTCGACAGAACCGAAGGCTAAGGGAGCAAACCCTAACAGAAAACCATGTCATTGTGGCAGCATCAAGGGTGGTTGATGAATGGAACTCCCAACATCTCCCGACCAGCCACTGCAGGGATAAATAGCTCGCGCCTGTCTTGACGTGTTCTTGCCGGTGTGAGACCTCTATTTGCTCCCCGAGAGAGTGCCGCTAGTAACTTGCAAAAGCCAGCAGCACTTCAACACTTTTTGCAAGCAGCTCTCATGAAATGTACAACCGCACGAATTACCATACCGGACCGGTCGTCGCCCGGGTTACCAAGGACCGCGCTGCTCGACCTCATCTTCCGTCGACAGTGAAAACTCAGCTAGGAAGAAGAGAACAACTATCAATCGCTCAATGGAACGTCAGGACTCTCCTCGACCGAGAAGCAGCCGACCGACCGGAAAGACGTACTGCACTAGTAGCAATGGAACTCGCCAAGTACAATATAGACATTGCCGCCCTGTGCGAAACAAGGTTCTCAGAGTCTGGTAGTCTTAATGACTTGGAATACTCTTTCTTCTGGAGTGACAGACCCAAAGGAGAGAGAAGGGAGGCTGGAGTGGGCTTTGCTATAAAGAAGGACATCGTGACAATGCTGACAGAAATGCCACGGCCAGTAAGTGACAGAATCATGATGATGAGACTACCTCTGAGCAAGGACAACTATGCTACAATTATCAGTGTTTACGCTCCAACAATGACAAACCCGGACGATAACAAGGAGGCTTTCTACAACCAGCTGTCAAGTACGCTCAGAGACATCCCTCGTACCGATAAGCTACTGCTGATAGGAGACTTCAATGCAAGGATAGGAAGAGACAATGACAAATGGACCATGGTCATGGGCAAATATGAGATCGGGAAACGCAACTCCAATGGCGAGCTTCTACTGGCTTTGTGCTCTGAGTTCGAACTGATAGTGACGAACACCATGTTCAAGCAGAAGGATGAACGCAAGACCACCTGGATGCATCCTCGTTCCAGACACTGGCATATGATCGACTTCATCATCACGAGGTGTCGGGATAAGATGGACATCCACAGTACTCGAGCCATGCGTGGAGCTAACTGCTGGACCGATCACCATATGCTGAGGTCAAAAGTGGCATTTAGAGTACGACAAAAGCACAAAAGACAAGGGGTAAGAAAACCGACCAAGCTAAACACAGCAAAACTACGTACCATCAGTCATAGGGAGAGCTTCGAGCAGGAGATGGACAGCGCTCTCGCCCAATGGGAGGAGAAGGAAAGCTCAACACCAGATGAGGAATGGGCAGCTCTGCAACAGGTAGTATACAACACAGCTAAAGCATTTCTCGGCAAGCCAGACAGAAAACACCAGGACTGGTTCGACCCCAACGACCAGGAGCTACAAAATCTAATGAGCAGAAGAGACCAATCCCACCAGAGAGTGTTACAGACCAGGAGTACTAGATCTACCATTGCAGCGTACAAAGATGCCTGCAGACTGCTACACAAACGCACCCGTGCCCTGAAGTCAGAATGGTGGGAAATGAAGGCAGAGGAGCTGCAGAGATCTGCAGACAGAAACGACATGAAGGGCTTCTACAATGGACTGAAGGAAGTGTGGGGACCCGCGAAAAAGGGACCTGTTCACCTGAAGTCAACAGATGGAATGGAGACCTTCTCCGACAGCAAGAGAGTTGTGGCAAGATGGAGTGAACACTTCCAAAAACTACTCAACGTCCCTGGCGACATAGAACATGAAGCTCTTGTCAACATCCAGCAGCGCATTACCAACACATGCCTTGATGAGATTCCAAACATGGATAAGATGGCTAGAGCAATCGCCGGCCTGAAAGATGGCAAAGCACCTGGGGGTGATGGAATTCCTGCTGAAGTATGGAAGCACGGAGGAGACAATCTGTCCAACAGACTGCACCAATTAATCACCAAAGCCTGGGAGGAGGGTTCTGTACCACAAGCGTGGAAGGATGTCAGCATTGTAACCATCTACAAGAAAGGAGATCGAACAGACTGTGGGAACTACAGAGGAATCTCTCTTCTTTCCATAGCAGGCAAGATCTTCACCAGGATCCTGCTCAACAGACTATCTATTCACATAACACCAGAAGTAGTTCCGGAGACACAGTGTGGCTTTAGATCCAACCGGAGCACAGCGGACATGATATTTTGTCTTCGACAACTACAAGAAAAGTGCATTGAGCAGGACCGACCACTATACATAGTATTTGTCGACTTCACGAAGGCGTTTGATACAGTCGGAAGGACCGGGCTATGGCAGCTACTGAGGAAATATGGATGCCCAGAGAAATTCACAACCATGATCGAGGCTCTACATACGGGAATGATGGCGAATGTGAGTGTTGGAGGGGAAGTCTCGGAAACGTTCGGTGTTACCAATGGTGTCAAGCAAGGCTGTGTACTGGCCCCCACGCTCTTCTCCATCTTCCTATCAGCAATGCTTGTCGAGGCTTTCCGAGGCATGGGAGATGGCGTCTATATACAGTCTAGACAGAGCGCTGACCTATTCAACATCGCACACTTCAGAGCGAAGACCAAGACTACCCAGATACTTGTGAGAGAGCTGCTATACGCAGATGACAGTGCACTGGTCGTCCACTCCGCTGAAGAGATCCAGAGAATAGTGGATGCTTTCTCCGATGCATCAAAGAAGTTCGGCCTGAAGATTAACATCAAGAAGACGGAAGTGCTGTACCAACCCAACTCTACAAGAACCCGAGAGGAGGATATCATGGTTGATGGAAACAAGCTGAACTCTGTTTCGGAATTCACCTACCTCGGAAGCACTACATCAAGTGATGGACGCATTGATGCTGAAATACAGAGGAGGATGGCCAAGGCTAGCGCATCTTTCGGCCGATTACGCCAGAGACTCTGGAACAACCACCATGTGTCCACGCGGGTCAAAGGCACGATCTACCGCGCAATTGTGCTATCCACCTTACTATACGGAGCCGAGGCCTGGACAGTGTACAGACGACAGGTGAAAAAGCTGCATGCCTTCATGATGCGACATCTGCGTTCGATCATGAAGCTAACCTGGAAGGACAAAGTGACAAATAAGGAAATACTCGGTCGGATAGGGCTGCCCTCTATGGAAGATCTTCTGATCAAAAAGAATCTCCTGTGGACTGGACACCTCATGAGGATGTCATCAGACAGACTACCAAAGCAGATCCTCTACTCTCAATTGTCTTCTGGTCACAGACAGAGAGGACGCCCTCGTCTCCGGTTCAAGGATACCATCAAGAGAAACCCAAGCTGAGAGACATAAAGACCGACTCATGGACATCACTCTCACAGCAGTGAACTAAATGGAGTGCGGCGGTCAAGAAATGAAAGCAGTCTTTGTCGCATAGCGACTGACAGCATGATGATGATGATGATGCTGAAGGAATTGCTGTAGCTGTAAAATGTTTTGGCGCACTGCTGTGTTTGGGTTCTGCGAAGATGGTATTGTAGTCATTGTAGTGTGATTGTAGAAATTTGAAGATGGCGAGAGTGTCACAGATTTTAATAAATTATATAAAGTCTTCCACAGGGACGCCGCAGCCACTGCGAACGAGCCGTCACCAGCTTTGATACGAGTGCGCTTCACTTGCTGTGCTCTTGCCGGTTGACATGGGCGCACTAGTTCACACAGATACACGGGTGCTTCGTCGTGCATGACTTTGTGTGTAAGTACCAGTATTTTGAAATCGACTCTGCGAGCCATGGGTATCCAGTTCTTGTAATAGGGGCCTGGCACTGTCGCTACGTGGACGACGCAGAATCAATCTGGCAGCCGAGTTGCGTATTCGTTGCAGACGCGCGATGTTGCCTATAAACGTGCCGTAAAAGAGTGCGTTGCGATGTGATGATGGCATTGACTACGCGTTCCTTTGTCGGTTTGGGTAGAAAACGCCTAATTTGATTGACGCGGCGGATGTAGAATGAGCATGCGCTGACGGTTTGTGACACTTGCTTTTTCATATCTAGGTGCCTTTCAATGAAGACACCGAGATTTCGAACACATAACGAAGTTGTGATAGTAGAAACACCAACGCGAATCACACTGTCGTCAACGACTTTGGTGCAATTGGAAGATACTGTGTCTTGCCGTCATTCATACACATGGAATTCCATGCCATCCATTCATTTATCTAAGAAATCGTCCATTTTTTGCACAACTACCACTAAAGCAGATGTATTAAGGCAGTGTGAGTAGATCTGTAAGTAGAAGAATAGTCCATGGGCTCGAATAATGTCGCCAATAGGCTTGACGTAAAATGAAAAGAGCAGTCGTCCTAGGCCAGAGCCTTGCGGGACACCCGTCGTCAGAGTAGTAGTACTCGACGATTGGCCACCGATTATTATTCGCTGCATCCGCTTTTGTAGATACGATATGTATCATCTAGTCTAGTGCTTAGCCGACAAAGTCGTATCGCAAACGTAATCGCCTAATCAAGATGTCGTTGTTGATTGTGTTCTAGGCCGCACTAAAATCAACGAGAACCAAGGTTGATTCTTGTTTATTGTCCATGGCTGCTTTGATGGCACTTCTAACGTACAATAGCGCGGTTTTAGTCGAATGTTTTCTTTGATACGCCGACTGAAAGCACTCAGCCATTTGCTGATAAGAAACGTGCTTCATTATCCTAAACGCGACTACTTTCTCAATTACCTTGGATAATTGGTCGATAGTTGCTCAAAATGTCTTTGTCAAGTGATGGCTTCTTCAGCGATGGACGGACAATTGCATGTTTAAGCAGCCTTGGCATGACTACCTCAGCCAGAGAGGTTACTAAGCGTTACGGGCACTGTTTGACCAAAAAATAGTTCGTAGACTAGTCGCCAGGAGTGCTCCTAGTACCAACATTGGTCGCGCTAAAATAGTGCCGTCACAATACACCAGTTGGCACTGCCATATTTGTTCGGTTACTAGGCATTAGGCACGCTATTTACGAAAATTAGTTCATAGACTATGGGTGTCACTAGTACCAAAACTGGTCACCATGTGGCGTTCAATAGCGACGTCACTATCCGCCAGGTGGCGCCAACGTATGAGTGAGATATGCTAACTGGTGATGCATGAACGACTTATATTGGTGTTTTGTTTTCAAACTAAGTTATCTGCAAACGTGTCATTCATGACTTACTTAAGTAAGTCACTAAGTAAGTAAGTGTCATTCATGGAATGCAATGATACTACTGAGCGCAACAAACTGACCTTTGATGAATCAATGACACTTTGAGTGAGGTATTTTTTGTAACTGCCATATTGGCTCATGCTCGAGTGCGAGTAAAATTTGAAACTTGCTTATTCACCAAAACAAGGAAACACATCACGTTGCTTCCTTTATAAAGGGGTGAGGTTAGTTATTGAACTGCTGCCCCGCCCCGGCCATATTTGTCAACGCAGCGATGAAAACTCGTACATTTTCAAAAGACCGTACCTTGGTCAATTGTGGACTTGTATTTCAATGTACCAATTCTATGCGTTTTGGTTGAGACAGAAATAGAGAAATGGCATCCACAGTGCATTCATGTCGTTAAGCAGTAAATGACATGCCAACTAACTATACTGGAAATTAGGAGTAATTGCATTATTTTAATGATGTTGGTCTTCAGTCGTTTGAATGTTGGTGGGTTAGAATAAATATGTAGATAAAACATTATCATTATGTTAGCCATGTATACGTGCATAATCGATACTGTAACATATGCATGCTACTGTATAAACTATTAGCATGTGTTATTGTACGTATTGCAAGGGAAAGTATTATAAGTAATATACTTTCTTCTTGCCCTTTTTTGAACATCTTATAATACTATATTAACAACTAAATTGTAATGTTCTGTTTTGCTTGTCGTTGTTTCTAAAAAACAAACTTCAACCATTCATTCATCGCTGTTAGTAAAAAATTAAATTTCCAACAGTTCCGGCCTATTTAGCAACATATTCTGTAAATAAACAATTACTAACAACAAAATAATTCACCTAACGATATTTTATTATGATATTTCCTCAAATACAGACTGCTCATTCAAGCAGAACTGGTTGACACATTAAATACTTCTCAAATCAGTTATATGCACACAAAAGATTAACGACTTATTGTGTCACTAATAATAACAACATTTGATGACGGCAGTAAACCTGTCTCACGGTCAGTGTTCTAAGCATTGCCCAATCGTGTTTCCAGGTGGACAAAAATGATATCACATGGCAAAGCAAGTGAACAATAGTCGATGCAGACATGTTTGGTTTGCATACAGTTGGGTGTTAAATTGACAAGTATATTGAATTATATAGCAAAAGGCAAAGGTGATTTTCTTTAATAAAATATCATCAGCCGTAGTTGCTGGTTGCGTACTGAACTTCGATGCACTTATGGACTCAGTTAGCCGCCGATGCAGCTTCCCGGCGAGTTGTACAGCATCTTGACATCAGACGCCGACAGCTCTGTCCGAGCAAAGCTGACCTGGAACACCGCAAAGGGAAAATGCCTCAGTAACCATTCGTCTCCACAAGGCTGTTGGTTGGAAGTCTAATCAAGTTATAGGGAACACTTCTAAGTTGAACGGACGGACCGGAACCGGAAGTAAGTATCTCTTTGGAGAGTGGTGAACGTTGTGTGCTGCGATGTCATGAACAAGAAGAGATTGGGTTATGCTCGCTGATTGCTCATTACTATACGGGGCGATCAAGCGCGGTGAAAGTCAGTTAAGACGAAACTTATGAACATGCTCGGAACTATTAACCATGTAGGCTGGTCATCGGCATACACCATGCCTTAATTGGAGTCTCCCCGAGCACAACAAGGTTTCTATTTGATATATGTTTCTAGGTGATTCTGAATATGCATATGCCGCCATATTTGGTTATGGGATCAATCGTGCTCATTAATATGTGAACTTAGTTTGTGAAGGCAAACTTGTTCAAAGGGTTTTCGTTGACACTGGACTTACAGGACAGAGACTAGGACAATGCATTTGGATAATTCTATCAGTTTACTTCTCTCTGTAATCTTCACTTAAATTCACGTCGTGAGACTTTCCTCGGTCTACGCTTGTACCGGCTTTAGTTGTGATGCAATTAATCGCAATGTTTCCACAACAAATCATACATTTAGAACCAGATAGAGAACAAGACGTTTGACTTTCACATAAATGTTCTAATTTTGATAAAATCCTAGCTTACGTTTTTACAGCCATAGATACAGTACAATATTTCCAAGATGACGCCACTATGAAATGCTTGAGAAAAACACTGAGGTGAAACGGTGACCTAAAACTGAAAACTGTTACATACTGATTCCATTTGTCCGTGGAAATCAACTTCGCCACCACAGTCCGGATCACTGCCCAGAATCATCGGGCCGGGCAGTGGCAAGATTTTCCCTGCAATTAGGCAAACAACATTGACTTGCATTTATCATTCAAATCGTCATTTTGTTTACGATGTTTCAAGAAACATTCAATGACCGAGTGTAACTGGTTGAGTTGGTGAGTGGGTGAATTGGTGAGTGGGTGATTAGGTGATTGCCTGAGTGGGTGAATGGGTGAGTGGGTGAGTGGTTGAGTGAGTGAATACCTTAGCTAAGAGTGAGTGAGTGATTGAATGAGTGAGTGGGTGATTAAGCAAATGAGTTAGTTTGATATTGATGGATTGATTGATTAATTGAGAAAGAGAGAGGTAAGTGGAAGACATTGTCAACTTTAAACATATGCGTCTAATTACGGACGAACCAGGTTATTTCCCTCTATATTTGAAGTGTGGATTTGTGGATTTGTTGGATAAATATTTCTATGGGGGTGGGGGCGAGTTTTTGGATATAACGGGAAGACGAACTAGGTCAGAGACATATGTGCCCACTAACAAAGTAAAACACAAAGTAGAACACAAGTGTTATTCTCGCAATCAGATGCTTCTATGCTCTTTTGCAATGCACCAATTCAAATGCTAGAAATGACGTTACCTTGTGTCGTCGTCTGACCAGCTAGATTTCCGTTAATGTAGAGTTTCATTTGGCCGGATTCGTCCACCTTGTTCGCAGAGAACGTAACGGCGACATGCACGAAATCACTTATCTGGGACGGCTGTCGTAAGACAAAAGTGTTTCTTATCATAATAAAATTGACCTCATTTCGTGACATATTAAACAGTTGGCAGTATATTCCTGTTAGAAAGGTGTCGGTTTATCAGCGACTTTGGGTTGAATTTGAATACATTTACAAGGGGACGTGCGTACAATAGATATATTGAACAGACTCACCACACATGTCCATGATAAAAATGCCCTAGTTAGATAGCACATATACTAATATGTTTATTTTCTAAATAGGAATTAAGATACCTACCGTTTTTTCGATAAGAATATTAGTTGTTTTGCTTGTTGTCACCACCGCAATTAACGTATGCTTATCCTGACTAAGGATGAGAATAGGGCTGCAAGAGCAATACATTTATTTAATAATACATCATTTTAAGATGGTCATGCATATCAATGTATTTATAGCAATTTAAAATTACATATATATATATATATATATACATACATACTTTACTTGCAAATTTATTATATATACTGTTTACATTTATGTCATTGGAACTATTGCTTCTATATAACAGCTGAGTAAAAATTGCACTGATGAGCATTGCATAATAATTATATTACATATTCAGTATCATAAATCTGTGCAAGCCTACTCCACGGCCGGACCGTCACCCGTGATCTCAAGAATTACTAGGCAAGACACGTTGGTACGCACGAATGAGCGCACATGGTCGCGTCGATGATCACCATGTGCTTCCAAGGGTTTGCTGCGTTCCTCTTCAACCATAAACTGGCGGACAAACTGTAGAAGCTGTTGCCTTTGAAGTACGGAATTTTGACGCTGGACGAAGCCCCGAAGAGACCGCATTTGTTGCCAGCGATTGTGCAAGAGATTGTGTTGACGCCGTTGATATCCAGAAAGCCACCATTCGAGTCCTCGAACTTTCCATCCGAACGAGGTACGTCGAACGTGATGCAGGTCAATGAGTTGGCGCCAATAAACAGATGTGAACATACGAATAATCTATCCGTATCAAGTTCCATTTCCTTAGAATTAGCCAATACTACATTATTTTTTCCACAAACATGACTTCATTGTTGACCTGTCAAAACCTACCTAGAGGCATTATGACATTATAGTGTGTGCCAATAAACATCAACAACAAGTTCACTGGAGCTCAACAGGTTTGAATATAAACATGACCCGTCTGCCACGAGTACGATGTTACCATGCAATCGACTCACCAATGCTTTGTGCGACAGCGATCATTGACAACACGACACCA